>CM056198.1:11109492-12309492 GCA_029692085.1 Gymnothorax javanicus | reverse complement strand
AGATTGCACAACCACCTTGGTGGAGGTAAAAATGGCAACTATCGGCATTAAAGAACCTAAAACCCATACCGTCATGATTTGTGGTCTTAGACTGCTATCTAGTGGAATTAAAGTGTAACTACATGTACCGTTGTATATTTTAAATGCACAAAATATCAAAGACTGAGTAGCGGATAGTCGCAATTTTTTACGTGAAGGAAGTAAAAAAGCTGAAAGGAAAAAGTGGCGAGTGCAGAAAATATTACTATTATCTCCATCTAAAAACAATTGCTTATAAAAGGTTCCAGAAAGATGAAGTAAATAAACTGCTTTATCTGCAGAACATAACCAAATTGGTTTGTTGCATCTTTATTTCATTTCATTATTTTCTGCTTGGGCACTGACGGAGGGCATATCACGGACTACTGAGCTGTCGGGAAAGTGGGCGCTCCCCGGTAGAAGTATTGATGCTCATGAGGCTAACGCTATGTAGCTAATGGTAATAAAAACACTTCATAATCAAACTTAAAGTCAACTACAGCTATTTATAGTAGGCTAGAGCTTGTTTTTGCTCAAACACCATCTTATTCACCAGCATCACACTTACACCCAGAACTATTTTCATTAGGAAGAAATGTTTACAGGTCGGGTAAAAAACAGGTCGGAATACAGTCACATTTTTTTGTATCCTAATTACGTAACACCGTTACATGTATTCCGTTACTCCCCAAGCCTGCATGTGCGTCAAGTACTGCCAGGCATCTACGGCGCATAGAGTGGATAAGTCGCTGGATTCTCAGCAGTGGGATGTTGCCCCACTCTTTCTGAAGGGCAACGTGGAGCTGTCCCAGTGTGTGAGGCAGAGGATCGCGTGCCTGCAAACGTCTGCCCAAAAAGTCCCAGAGATGCTCTATTGGTGATAAATCTGCCGAAAACGCTGGTCAAGGAAGGATTTCAACATTTTTACCATTGAAGTAATCCTGTGTCAGTCTGGTAGCATGGGTACGGGCGTTCTCCTGCTGCAGCATTAGCCTGTGGTTCCGGACATACGGAACGGCCACTGGATGTAATACCTGGTCAACGTATCGGTGGGCATTGAGATTGCCTTCGATAAACACAAGTCTGGTCAGACCTTGCTGGTGTATTCCACCCCAAACCATCACACTTCCGCCACCCCATCGATCTCCTTTGACCACAGAGCAATTGGTATACCTCTGACCACGTCGCCGCCACACAGGCATCCATCGGTTACCTACTGACAGACAAAAATGGGATTCATCTGTAAAAAGGATTGAATTCCATCTCTGGACAGGCAATCTGAACCTCTCATTAACCCAGCGTAGTCGCGCTTCCCGTCTTGCTGGTGTGAGGACTGGTCCTCTGTATGGGTGATATGCATGGAGTCCAGCCTCGCGTAGCCTATTGCACACAGTCTAGGCGGATATGCGGTGGTTGTTTCGGCCGAGAACCTCATTAGCTGTCCTCGTTGCTGTCCTCATGCGATCTCGAAGATGCATGAACTGAATTCAACTGTCTTGAGGAATCACCTTATGCATACTGTGGGAAAACAATGTTATTTATCAATTTTATTAATCAATATTCAACGACAACATTTATTGCGTTTTCACTTCACAGAGAACTTTTTTGCAGCCTCGAAATATTAATGACCCTAATTTCTTCCATATGTTGGTACCAAACTGCTTTTTGAATTGGACGATTTCTGAGGAATGTGGAGAAAGTGAAGTGCCGGCGCTCGCGTCTGAAGAGGAAGTGTAACAGATGGGAGTTCAGCAATCGTTTCTGCGACAGACGCAACAGAGGAAGAGGAACGGCAGTTCAGCACAGGTGCCTGAGCAACATTGCCATTTTTAACTCACCGACTGGTGAAGGCAACCTCAAAAAGATATTTTCCCTGCAATGTCTTTCTGATGTTAAATTCCTATCAAACACAAACCACAGAGGGCTCTTGGGAAAAAAAAAAACTCAAAAAATTACTTATTTAGACTGCAGAACTATGAAAGGAATGTAATTGAAGACCTCAGAGGTAAAAGTGCATAAGTCACAAAATGTCCTTTTTGGTAAAATCCATCCAGAGGACTTGCACTACTTAAAAAAATTTTTCTGATCCTGACCTCTTGGCGCATGAAAAATCACCCAGCCATAAAATTTTGTGTTGTATAGGGAAAAAAAATGATAAAATTTTTTATTTTTTTTCCTCCCATATCCCACACTCCTTGGGTAAACCATCATTATTTAAAAATTCTCTTCTGACTTCTTTTTTTTTTTAAAGTTTAAAGTAACCCACGGTTGGTCACACACAATCCTTTCAGTGTGAAAATCTTCCATCACAAAAGAAAGGCTCAGGACACTCGTAATTCCCAATGAAATTTCTGTGCCTCCCTTTTGATTCACAGAGGTCATGTAAGAATTACGTAACTATTATTGTAATGTTTTAATTGTAGAGGACTGTGTGCAGTAAGATAAAAGCTTCCTAACATGAGCTTTCTGGAGACAGCAAAGCCAAACAGACAGTTCTAAGGAGTCAAGGACAGTTACAGGTTACCATAGTGACCGCTGGGGTATGAGTGCCAACAGTATTTTGCTGTGAATGAGGTCTTGGGTCAAGGCTCAGAGTCTCTTTAAGAAGGCCCGCATGAGAAACTTTCATCCTGTTATGTACACTTCTTGGGTTGGGGCCATCCTTTGATGACACCCAAAAATAAAAAATAAAGACACATTCTTTCAAAGAAGAAGAGACTGACATGCTTTGATCACCAGCTAGTACAGTTGAAAATGGATCATTAGCTCCCGATTTCCAGCACTTTTCCTGAAATTTCTGTTCTGCAAGCAGGGGGTTTTTGCCTTTCATGGCGTTTTGGTGGGTAGACAGAAGGTAGCATCAAGATCTAGGTTTGTCAGAAACGAAGGTCTCCACGTGTTCCTGAATAGACTGGATGAGAACAGAACTGCAATAAATGTTCTATTGAAAAGCCCTAAAGTCACAGAGGGAGGAAGCGCGAGAGAGATAAAGACAGATTATATGGTCTGCCACACCTTCATAATTTCCAATCGACTGACTTATGAATGAAGGTAACTCAATCAATGGGGATGTTTATAGGCTCTATTCTCTCAGGGATTCAGTCTCTCTCTGAGGAGGAACTGAGCGGGAGAGAAGATCAATGGGAGAGAGGATCCATCGACAGATAAATATGCAAATAGAAAAATACAGAAACAAGCAGAAATAGACAGACAGACATATACAGACTGAGAAGTAGACTTGCAGATAAATGAACAGGCATGCAGACAGATAGGCAGAAATGAGCGAGAGGAAGACAGGGAGTTGGTTTCAAAAACAAACACTAAAATGGCGTGGGCCCTCATTCTACATTGCCTTCAGAAAAAAAAACATGGTCAGCTGCTCGTGAGATGTGGAAAACACATATTGAACCATATCTCTCCAAAACAAGACAGGAACATCTAATGCTTCTTCAGAACAGTGCCTGAAGTGATCTTCAGGAAGAGGAGAGTGTGTTAGTATGGCGTGAAAACTTTATGGACGTGTTTGAGAAAAAAGGATAAGCTAATTTGTTGCTCTCATGCTGTTGTGCTTCTCGCGTTCGTGAAAGAACATTTCAGAATTACGTGCTAAATAAGCTATTCCCTTGCCTTCACCATGAGGACACAGAGGAACATGAAATTGCTTGTCATCCTTCATCTCTGTGGTGGGTATGGTGGGTATTTAATAATATCAAATGCTATAAAAATGCAATGATAATGCAATCCCAAAAACTTATGGTACAGTCATCACACAGAATATTCTTAGCATATTCAGGAGAAAAAAAAAAAAAAAAAAAACATATATATATATATTGCGTGGATTGAATATATTCCATCTGAGAAATGAATATTGATACGAGGATTTGTGTGAAGCCTGCAGAAAAACACCTAAGAAAAACAAACAAATAAAAAATTTAATTCATTAATAAACTGATAAAGTTCTCCAATAAGAAGACCACAGGCCTGTGAATATGAATATGGGTTTTGTATGAATGTATGGGTTATGAGTTATGTCAGATAGGGAGGTATGGCATGAAAATTTCATCAGTATATTTCACTTGGTTGCGCCAACATTCCAGTTTATTACAGGTTTTTCCACCACAGGCTCACAAATTGTCGCATTACTGCAAGATCAAGACAGTGTATTGAGTCAAGATCCCCCTGACATCGCTGAAAAACGGGATTAGCATGAGCGGTGTGGGACTGTTATGCCCCTTTACATGGTCTCCGGGAATAGATGGGAGTAACAAATCAGAGCGGCGAGATGACGAGTGACCATCCCGGGAACAAAAACTGGAGAAGAAGAATATTTATCACACCACCAAAAATCCCAGATACCAGGAATAATGAGCTCAGGGTAACCAAGCCAAAATGATAAACAAAATCCCCCACTGCTGAGAATGGAAAAAGAACTTAACTTAGTCACAGAAACAACCGGAGGTGGTACAATTCCTCCTCCCTAACTCACCAAAAACAACAGAAGACGACAAAATGAAGATACATGGGCAGCCCACTCCTACCAATGAGCCTCAGGTCAAATAATCTATTATCACTCAGGTGGTTAAAATTACTCAAAAGGGACAAAGCAAAACCAGCTTCTGTTGGATTCAACAAGCTGAGCCAGCGCTAATATCAAAGGATCACATAAGGACAACCGACAACCGGTAGAGCTTACACAGAAACAGCTGCACATGCTGTGTTAGCGTAAAGAGGCCGCTGGCAAAATCTGCAACATCTAGCGTTCGTTCTGATGTCTTATTTTTCACAGACCTCCAACTTATTCCTCCTGTCTTATCTTGTTCTTCGCTCCACCCAATAGGGAGATGAGGAAAAGTTATAAGAAAATCAAGTGAAGAATTGAGAATATTTCAGAAAAGGTGACATTGCAGCCAGGGCAGGTGTGTGGTACACAAAAAAGAGGCAGATTTAACAATTAAGTCAATCTTGGAAACCTAACCCATTCCAGAAGCAGAATTATTCTCCAAAGTGACGAGTTGACATTTCTGGGCTCAGGTCAGCTTGAGGAAACACTTGCCTAACTTCCTTAATGGATCGGAATGTCCTTAATCACAGAAGAACTCCATCGATTTCTGAGTCCGGCAAAAAGATGAAAGTTAAGGACTCCCGACTGGACAGAACAATTCCTCCATGTGACGAGCGCCAGCTGAAGCTTGTCAGCCCTGCCAGCCAGCATAGTTTCCTGCCACACTCACTCATTATTCAATTATCAGTTGTTTCTCTCATTGGTTTAGCTCTCACCTCACTTCAGTATTTAGTTCCTGCTTTGTTCACTTTTCTTTTGCCGGTCAGACCATTTTCTTCCCTTACTCTATGCTGGTTTAGCTTTCTCCCTTCAGGAGACTAACTTCTCTCTTTTATGAGACCTTGCATATTTTCGCGTATCTAAATTTTTCTTTCTAAAATTTACTCTATTTCAGAGCTTGCGTATCTGCATCTCTGTATGTCCATTTCAAGATTGGAATTGGCTGTTTTCTCCCTTTTGGAGTTTGTAAGCTTTTCCATTTTGTATTTTCTATTGCCATTGTTTCCTGTGATTGTGTGCTCATTGTTAACTTTGTACAATGATAAATAAACCAGTCGTTTTGCCTGCTACTTTGCGCTTAGGGTCTCCGTCTATTCCTACACGTAACGCTCCAGAGATTTCTTCCAACAGGGAAGAACTTTTTTTTTCTCATCGCTGTTTGAAGATTTTTCTCCCAACTGGGATTTTTTTTTTTTTTTCGACTTCGCGAGCTATTTTTGGAACTCCGACTGTGCACCTGCCCTGCTGCATCTCTGTGAGGCATCTTTGTGACACTTGGGTTGAAAGAAAGGAGTAAAAGCTAAGGGTTTTGATTGAGCCCATGATCTTTTATGAGTGGATGATGGGACTGGATTACATTCAGGTGCTGACAAAAAGAAAAAGAAATGAAGAAAGACAGTCATGTGACAAGCAGCAGAATAGAGCCAAGCTGAAATCACATAGTTCACTGAAATTAGACTTTAACAACGCAACTGAATGTGAACTTTGGTTTCTTTGCTCAAGGGTTAAACACTGGATGGTCTGGTCAGGCAGAAGCAATCAGGAACTTGAAGATTAAGGCTTGATGAAGTCAAAGGGACTGGTCTGGGGTCAGTAACTGGGATGGCAAATCAGGGCACATTGGGCGGGTGCACACCTTCAAACAGGATTAAGATGGGACTGGAAGAATCGACTTGCCAGGATGGCAGACTCTGGGAGGAATACCCCTAATGAATAGATTCTTGGTTGTTAGTAAATTATTCCCTGAGGATGGAAAACAGATAAAAATGCGACAATCCAACTGAGGGAAGACTGAAAGCAGAAACTTAAATACACAAGACAACTATTAACCCCTTGTGGACGGGATTTTTATATAATTTCCGTACCCCTGGACGGGATTAATTTGGGGGAAAATTACGTTTTTTTTTTTTTTAGATTTGATTGTATCTTCAATATAATCTGTTTTTATTCTCAAAAAAGTACTCCTGTTGTATTTTAAGATGTTTTTAGCTAACAAAACACCTTTTATTTGCCCTGTTTTTTGGATTTTGACCCCTTGAGGGTTAAATGCGGGCGGAAATTTAGAAAAAATTACTTTCACAAAAAAACATCATACATGTATATATGGAAATAGTTTTGTTGTATTATACAGTAAACTCACATGCAGAAAACTCATTTACTGCAAAATTAAGGTATCTTACACCCAACTGTAGTCCATTTCTTCGGGTTCTATTCATGAGTTACAGGTTCCTCTTTGTGTGATATTCTTTGAAACACGGATGAACACAAAGAGGGGTCTGACAAACGTCACACTGATACCGTGTCTCCTTCCTCAGTCCGTTTGTATAGCAAACAACACACCTCTTGCAGGGATTCTGCTTTTTCTCAGTAGCTGGAAGGACTACAGGAAAGTGCCTTCCAGACAGACGGGCAGGGGAAGGGAGGCTGTGGGGGCGGCCCCTAGTGGCATATGTCGGCAGTGCGCATGAGGCCAGAATTTCTTTCACTAACTTGACCTTGTAGTCTACCAGCTTGAGGTTTCCTCCGAGATGTTTGTATATGAAGAAAGAGTTGAGGACTGCTATATCAAATATGTAGAAAAACACTTTTTTGTACCATTTGACATACTTCCTAACCGAACGGTAAGTGGAAGCCATCTGGTCGGAAATATCCACGCCACCCATTCCCCGGTTGTAGGTAGCGACACACTGTGGTTTGTGAATAGTATCACCATTTTTGTTTTTCTTTCCAGTATCAACCATCTCTGCACTGTTCATGGTACTTAGCATTCTAACATCCTTCTTGTCTTTCCAAACTAGGGCAAGTAGGCCTTTGTTGCAAGACCTGTATGCTACCTCACCTTTACGGAGTTTTACAGTCTTCAATTCGGCTGGCATATCCTTCCGATTAGATCTCACTGTCCCACAAACATTAGTGTTGGCCTGGTAGAGTCTAATAAAAAGGTCAGGGCTGGAATACCAGTTGTCAATATAGATGTTATACCCTTTGTTGAGAAGATCGTGGTTCAGCTCCAACACCACCGCAGTACTCGCCAGGTCATCGCCGTCAGTACGATCCTGTCCCGTGTAAATCTTCAGGTTCCATGTGTACCCAGCTGCATTGCCAGTGCTTTGGCATACTTTGTATACTTTGATGCCAAAACGTGCCCTTTTTTGGGGATTGTATTGGCGAAATTTTAGGCGCCCATTGAATTTGAGCAGTGACTCGTCTGTTGAGGTCTCCCAGACGGCGTGTAATTCTCTTTGAACTTTGTCACCAACTTGTCAAGACAGGCCTCAATTTTGCAAGTCTGTCATTGAGGTTGGCTTGGTCATTGTCGGCAAAATGCAAATAACGGAGAATTTGAAGGGCTCTGTCCCTTGGTATTGTTTTGTTGAAAAATTTGGTTTCAATCACAGGGTCACGTGACCAGTACATTTTTAGCTTTGGTTTTTTCACTATTCCCATGAGGATGCAGAGTGCAAAAAATGCCTTTAGCTCATCAGGTGTCACATCAAACCATCCCGTGTCATGTCTTTTTTTAGCAGGGTCAGCTGCAGATGGTGTGGGGTTTGCTGCCGCATATTTGTTTGTTTCCCTGACAATGTCTTGAATCACATCGTCAGGAATAAATGCACTAAAAAAGTCCACAATTTCACTCTGTGCTGTCAGTGGCACATTCACACCTGGTGTACCAGTAAACGGATGAATTACCGGGACATTGTCTTTATTATACCATCTCAATCCAGGTCTTTTATTAGCCCTGTCTCTGCCGACACGTCCCCTATCCACAGGCCTACCAGCACTGGCATGTCCCAGACTGTCACCATCAATCCCAGAATTGTCACCCTGGGAGTCTATTGCAGCAGTATCATGGCCTATCGAACTATCACTAGCACTGCCGTCGCCAGAATGTTGCCAAGCCACATCGTTAGCACTGTCAGAATCTGAATCGGAACTGTCCAAAAAGTCACGAAAATTAGACCTACTACAATTCCGGGCCCTACGAACCATACTATCGGTTCGCTCATCAGAATCATTTTCCACACAATCTTCTAATGAAGACGCATCACAATCAGCATTTTCTGAACCACTGCTTGCGCAAATAACGTCTAAAACTTCACCCAAAGACAGCGGGCGCTTCCTGGAAGTCGCCATTTTACGTGTATTGTCATCGAAAAAAGCCGAGAACATGCATTCAATCTCCACACTAAAGGGGATTCCCTGGCTTCGGTGCTGCCATCTAACCACAGGGGAGGTAACTAATGACGATCTAAGGGCAAGCCGGGAATTCCCAAGTTAAGTTTAGCGTGTTTACTCAGGCATGAAGTAGGGTGTCACGTGTGACGTGTCAACACGTCACCCGCCTCTGGGCACGCAAAAAATTTGTGTTTTAACACGTCATCTGTCCACAATGGGTTAACTATGAGGCGAAACAGTTGTGCAGAGCATAGGAACGAAAAACAGGTGGGATGACAAATTAGACAAGAATCCATTAACGGTAAAGACTGAAACTGACAGAGAACTGGATTGCACGGAAAACCCCGGACAACAAAAGAGAAAGAACCAGGATTTAGACACCAATTAATTCCAATTAATTTTTTTTTTTTTTTTTGAAGCATAGCTTGTGCAGAGTTCACACAAACATGAAATGTTGTGGATGTTTGTTCTTTATTGCCATTTTTTTTTAGCAGCAAGATACTTCCAAATTACATTTCCCCTCTTTTGTCCTAAGGTTTACAGTATGTACACTTGGGCAAAAGCCCACACCTGCTGGAAGTTCACTTGCTAATGAGGCTATGTTTTCAGAATGGCAACCTTTCAAGAACAATTATTTTCGGGAATAGCAGATAATACAGTATTTATTTATTTTTATTCATTTCAAATTTTCTGACAATCATTTTGGTCAGAAGTTTTGATGCTTTCAGAATGTGCCTCCAGTAAAAGCATAGTCATATAATGGGTATAAGTACCTGCTACAGAGCCACCATGTGGTATATTAGTGCCATACTGACAAATTTTCTGCACGGTATATTACTGGTCTCTGTCGGAACACTATAGTTGATGTTGTTTAGTCAATTGCTAGCCATTTCCTACCCATTTCTCCCCATATGCCAGAATGATAATACAAACATTGACACATTTAATTATGGCAGTGAAGCATAATGGATATGGATAGACTGTCTATTGCCATTCTACATTTTGCATTATTTGGTCAATTGCTTTTCATTTCATGCCCATTTTTTTCCCAAAATGTCAGGATAATATGAACATTGATGCAGTTAAAGTCGTGGCAGTGTAGCATGATGGTTATGGAAGGACTTTGGCTTGTGAAACCAAACTGCATCCCACACGGGCATGACTTCAGTACAGTACTTGTAATTCTCCCAAACTGTCTCTTAATATCCAGCTGTGTAACTGAACAGTGCACACAAAAGAAACATGAAATTGTGCACTGAAATGGAACAAGCAAATCACCCCCCCCCAATTCAAGGCCAACTGGCTAATTGCTGCAGATATGTGAAACATTGACATTTAAATAAGTATTCAAGACCACCCAAACAGTGACATTCACAGAATGGCACATAAGTTAATTATGCAAAGTTTTTTTTTTTGCGAGCAGAGAGTATTGCTTCTGTGCTGTACGTGCGAACAATGAGACGTGTGCGGAGGAGGAACACTGAGGCTAATGCTAATGGGGTCAAACCGAGCGTTTAACTGAAACTCAGCAGCTTCCCCAGACGGGATTTAAAAAGCCCTCCCTTGGGGTTCACAGCCTCACTGACGGCAGCGTCGCAGGCTCGATTGTTCACAGTTGTTAGGTGGGAAAACCCATTAAAAACATCTACATGTCATTAAAAGTCAAGTGGAAAGCAATGACCTCATTTTCAAATAGGTAGCTTATACTTGTGTGCTCTTTAAAATAATCCCATGGCACTTTCCAGCTCTCTCGTTCTCTTTTGCCATATCCTGCACTCACTCTCTCACAGCAGCAGTCAGCCTAGGGGGGAAAAGAATTGATTTGTGACATTGGCTGATTCTTTCATTTTTATATTTGCTTTGGCTTCCTTAATTTATAACCCAGACTGCCTGCATCACTATTTTATTAAAAACCCCACCCCCAGAGAAACATGCTTTTCTTTTAGCACCATTTTTTGAAAAAAAAACAAAAACAAAAAAAACAACAACAACAAGCTATCATTTTAACACAAAGAAGCAGAAAGCTTCCCCATGTACCAAAGAGTCCACTTCCTTTGCATACTGCCCACAATCGAAGACCCCTTGTACACCCATTTATCCACCATTTATTCAAAATCCACCCATTTATTCACAAATTACATTAAAAAAAGTGGAGCCACTGAAACCTTTCCCTGGCACAGCCCCTTCCTGCCCCTCCCTTATATAGAAAGGTGGATTCTAAATGTTTTTTTTTTCTTTTTTCTACCTCGTGATGAGTCTTATTTATGGTATCAGCATATCCTCTGTAATTTTAAAGATGAAAATTCTAGCATGTAATGTGTATCTTTCCATTGTGTATCTACTTATCCTCTGTGTATGAGAATTCTATTTATTATTATTTTTTTGATAAAACATTTCGATGTTATATTTTGTATCTAATCTCTAGAGGAGATAACCTTTGGCTCTTTGTATCTTTCTTGAGTCTCCTATTTGTGTTTTTGCAGTGCTGTATTTTTGTATTTGTATATTTATGTATTGAGTCTGTTTCCGTTTCCTGTCGATCAGCACCTGATGGTTTTAAAAAGACACACCAACTGTTTATCAGCGTAGAGCGAATCTGATGAAGCTGATGCAAAACCGTTATTCGCTCCTCTTTTTTTAATGTAATTTTTGAATAAAAGTGCTGCCAAGAGTATCCTGGTGTGCGCTGGTATTTTGTCTTATTGTATGTGTATATATATATATATATATATATATATATGAGCAGCTCTTGCCCCTAGAAGTGCCCTGGTAGACCCTCCTCTGCACTTTTCAGAAATGGTCATGGTGACAAACATTCATGAAAGAAAAAAAAAGAACAGTTGAATTTAATCTGCAATGTGATTTCATATTCATGGTCGCAAGACCTGTTTGTTATTTAACCTTCATTAGGAAGATCACAACTCTCATGAATATGACACCTATTTGGCAATCATGATCCAGTTTGAAAGCACTGGCATGAGGGGGAATATTTTGTTTGTGTGTGTGTGTGCTCGTGCGCAGCACAGTCCTGGCTGATTGCACACTTCAAGGAAGACCCTTTCCGCACCGTCACTTTGAAAAAGAAGAGGCTTGCTCATCCTCAGCGTCAAAGCTTCGCCGCTCAGATTCTGCTGGATTTTGCTGTGATTGGTTCCTACTTGATCAATCAAAGCAGTCAATTACATGGTTGACTCCGCTCGCATGGTCACATTGTGGTTACTGTATTGGCAAAACACCACAAGTGCCCAGGACCAGGACTGGCCACCCGTGAGATAATTGCAATTCAAACCACCTCCATTTTAAAAGCATTGAGATAATTATGATCATCAGGGCTGGCCAACTCTGTTTGTAGAGAGCATATAGGTGTGCTATATTTGTTCGCACAATTCACCATAGATCCAAGAAACCAGGTGTGGCGAGTTAACTGAAATTAACTATTTTAATTGATAAATTATTGATAAATTCAGATTAACAGCAAAACTCAGCGGACATTGTGGCTCTCCAGAGCTGTAGGATTGGCTACACCAGATGCAGAGTTCAGGCAGTCAAGGGGGTAAACACACATCCACATACAAGGGTGTCCTTCATGGGTTATGACAAGATGTCACAACAAACACTATTTTACTGCTCAAATACAAATACAGTAACATTTCACCTCCAATTCATGATTCTGATTGGGAGGCAGCACAGTGGTGCAATGGGTAGTGCTGTACAGCAGAAAGTGTCCTAAATAATTTTGATTGGCTGGAGGGTATGTTAACTGACTGATAATAAACCATCCACTGTTATTACAGTAAATAACCCGGGGAAGTGTAAACACCCGCTTTCTCTTTCTTTATTTTGCTGTCGCATAAATACTGGCGGTCTGTTATTGGATGCACAATGAAGATAGATACGCACCACTGAAAGATAAAAAGGGATCCAGCAATGTGCAGTGAGACAGCAAGCTGATGGGCATAGACATGCTGAAACCATCGAACCCATGATTTAATGGGCTGCAGAACCACGTTATCACTGATTACTAAAAAATGCAGGAAAAGGAGAATAAAAAAGTATAGAAATCTGCAGCCCACTTTTTTGTAATCCTTTTTATGGTAAGTCCATCAAGTTTGGCCTTCAAAAAAAAAAAAAAAACGCCATGTAATACATTTGACCCCATGTGAATTGTTTCATTTTAAAATCCATAATTAAAGAATACAGAACCATACACTGCAGCTGGTGCCTTATAACAAATTACCAAACAAACTAACTTTGTTTTAATAGAATGTGCAGTGGGTCCTACTGCTGATTTACCAGTCTGTGATGAAAACGTTCGCCCCTCCCTCTCACCATCCCTGCTTTCCAGTGAAACTGGACCCCTGTCGGTTTATCTGACAGTGTGAGTAGTCGCACGTGGGTCCTGAACTCAAACGGATTTTCAGACGCAACGAGATGCTGTGCCCCATCTTTCATGTTTAATCCGAGCGCACTGACAGCATGAAATTACTCACATGCCAGCGTTAATGAGTGCTGCCTCTCCTGGGCGACAGTGTACCGTAGTGCAGGCATTCAGTCACTGTCAGCTCCAACAACTCAACCGCCTTTTCAGCCGTAAAGTCCACTTCCATTTTTCTCTGGCACCAAACTGTCTGGCGTTTATAAATGCTACCAATGCGCTACTAATTTTACATTCAGAAAATTAACGGTTCACATTCTGGACTACATGTTATGGAAATGATCTTGTGCCATGTGAGTTATGGCCAGTCTCACCTCATACTGACATGGCCTGATGTGTAATTACACAGTAACTGCAGGGGAATGTGTCATGTAAAAATGTGTAGATAAATAAATCAACTTAAAAGGCTGCTGCTTTCATCTGACAGAAACACATTGCCTGCAACGATGACTAGAATCAGAGCTCAGCAGGTAGCACCCCTGAAATAAATAAATATCACATGGAGCCACTTTACAATAAGGTCCAGCTAAACCATCGGGACTGTAGTCGTTGAGTACTAAAAGGTCATCAAGAATCAATACTTACAACTACAGTACTGTGGAATAATACAAAACATCCTTTGCATTCTGATTATCTTATTATCATCAGTATTATTATCAAAACATCTTTTGTATTATTATTATCTTTCACTGCTTAAAACATCTTTTATGTCAATACCCCAAAGCTTATTAATCTATTTACCCAGAATGTGTGTCTGTGTGTGAGAGGAACTGTACAGAGGATCAAGGTCAAGAGTGGCATAGGAATGCTGGAGCCCTGCCAAAAGAAAATGCCCAAGGAGCAGTCCAAAGTGGCATCAGGTATCCCGAACCGCCTTTCTGTGACCTGTCTAAAGTAGACTGGACAATACTATGAAGAAAGGCGGAGCTGATTAGACTACGGTTATTGACAGATCTACAGCCAATTGATGTACAGCTAAAGGACTGTGGATTATAGAACTGATGCCAGAACGGCAACGCCCGGCAGAGCGCTCTCAAACTGTGGCCAAGAACATCCCTCTGTTACAGTTTGTAATTTTTACTCTTTGTCTGTTATAAATTTACTATATTTCAATCACAATCTGGTCAAGTATTTATTTCAATTGTCTTCCACCCTTAATCTAACACCACCGGGTAACAAGAGGTAATTTTCCCCCACAAATCTGGTGACTCCCGACGTGATGGGGAAGACTCTTGGGTCTGACCTGGAAACTGAGTCAGAATTTGGACAACGCCTTGACGACAATCGCCAGACACTTCACGGCCGGCCAAAGACAGAGGTAGGCAGAAGCTTTTTAATCTGCAGAATCTGAAGTGTCTGACGTTTGACGGAAAGGTATAAAATTATATTATTATACTTTTGTATGATTTCAGTAGCAGACACAGGGTAATATTCTATACTGGTTTCCTGTATGCGCATTCCAATACCCAACTCTAAAGACTAGTCTGAACAAAATTCCTAGGTGATAAGTGAGATAAGAAGTGAATACGGGGGCGTGACGACGGCATAAAAAATAAAAAATAAAAAAAAATCCGTCACAAGGCCAGGTAAATACCCAAGGGATATTTTAACTTGAAACGTGTGGCGAGGGTGGACACGGTAGGATACGAAGGACTTAATAGGTTAGGTGGGGGACGTCAGCCACTGAGTTCTGAACGGTCTAGAGGTCCTATACGGGAGATCCATCAAAGACGCTTAGGAAGATAATACACGTGTATGTGACAAAAGAAAAGAGAGGAGAAATATAAAGGTCACATAACAATAAAATATCCAATAAAGGACTTGGCCATTGGACTGTGCATGTAGAGATCAGGACCTGAGTGTATATTATTGTAAATCCAGGCTGGTGGTGGTAGTGAGTGAATTGGGAATGGAGCAAGGAATGTTTTCGAGTGCTGTTGGCAGGTGCTTTAAGTGCTGAGGTGTATGTGTGTGAATGCTGAGCTCAGATTGTGTGTGTGTGTGTGTGTGGAAGTCAATGTGCATGAACCGAACTCTGTGAGTGTCTGTAAACAACTGCATTACTGGTATATTTGTTAGTTCTGTCTTTGTTAGATTGAATACAGTTGTCATTCCATTTCATGAAGTGCTCATATAGAGGTCCACAATAAAATTAGCATTTATTCAAGATTAATTTCAGGTGCCCGTTGATTAGCCTATATTTACAGTATTTTATGGAATTCTTAGAGTAATTGCAGGATTGGTAAAAAGTGAAGTTGGTCAGAGTAAGTGAAATTAGTTGGTCTGAGTAAGTGAAGTTGGTGTAAGTGGAGTCGGTTAAAGCAGGAGTTTAGCCATTTTAATGGCTGTGGTTGGTTAAAGTAAGTGGAATTAATTTGGATGGTAAACAGAGAGCGGGAGTTTAGCCATTTTAATGGCTGTGGAGTTGTAAAAGGACAAAGTTGGTAGAAGTGAGCAGAATAATTATTCCTTGTGAAATCAAATAAAAGTCCCTATTTCTTGATTCAATAAGCGTATGCCCTTCTTGAACGATCAGTAACTATAAACAGAGGGAAGTTTAGAGGAAGTAATAATTGAACGTCAATTACATGAACGTGGATAAAGTGTTTCTAATGTGGCTAACTGAATTGCTTTGAGATGCAGGACAAAGTCCAATATTTAAATGCTCTAATATTTGGCGGAAGTAATTCATTGCTGAGAAAAACCACTACTAATATCCTCTATGAGCGTGAAGTAATTACACCATTTGAATTTGTTCAATATTTGCAAAATTGTAAAGAGCTAGAAAATCTAAGCAGTTTTCTGTAAATAATTAGACTGTGTGAGATTGGTGTGCTAGAAGCATATCTCAGAAAAGAAAATGAAGGAAAAGTACAAACAAGAATAACACTGTGTGTTCAAAATTTGCCAAAGTACTGTTTAACACTGTATATAGTAAGAGACTCTGTGCCAAATTTTATTGATACAGAGGTTTCTCAAGTATTGAAAATTTTCAATTGATATTTGAAAAAGATCAGAAAAGTACCTGGAAATATAAAATATAATATGAAATTTAATGGTACATACTAGATTTATAAAAATAAAATAAAAAATCAAGTGAACTATTGTGGGATTAGAGACTGGATGGGTTTTTAGATGGAGGAATGCAGAGTCAAAACAATAGAGGAATGGAGCCTTATTGACCGAAGCAGATTAGGGAGCACAGATAAGTGAAAGGTCAACATGCAGAAGTCAGAGAACAGAGAATGATGCATTGTGATTGAGCAAATGTCACTGGAAGCTTTCCTGACCGAAGAAATGCAAATGAATTAATGAAAAATCTTTTCTCCATTTCAAACAGGGACTATCAACCAGTGATTCTACATGGGAAAAAACTAAGAGGGCATGATAACCTTAATCTTTTTTTTAACTTCTACAGGAAAAGAGCCAAGCGAGTGGAAAAACGGCAAAATTATGTTGATGAAGTTTTTGTTCATTGTTGTATGCATCTAACTCATTCAATTGAAACTTTTACACAGAGGACTCACTGCACAAGATAAGGAATGAAAAAACCTTGTGATTTGCTGGCCAGCTAAGATTCAGCTGCAGAGTTCTAAAATAAATTTGGGGAAATCCAATTTGGAGTATTAACACGAGACTAAATTCAAAAGGTGGACCACCATATAATTGAAAAAGTCGACTAATAACGTGATCACATTCTAAATTTATTTTTGATTAGGCTGGCAAAATCTTTTATTCTGACTAGTAGTGAGAAGGACAGGGACTTTCAAATAAAAGGTACTGACTGACTGACTGACTGAGCTGACGAGATTTGGGATGATTGTTTACCTTTATGTGCTGGGAGCCCAACAGAAAAATTATTACAGTTGAATGTTCAATACGTACCCATTTTTTGTGAATAATAAAAAAAAAAAAGAAATTGCATATTGTAACACAGTCTAAAGCAACTCCACCCGGTTCTGCTGAGGATATGGGGAATTGACACTATGGCTGGGGCTAATAAGCCCTGACTGTGCATCTCCTCCATGCTTTTAGCGGAACCCTAGACAGAGGCGGATTGCTCAATCATGATTAATTGAAAAAAAACACTTTGAAAAGAAATTATTGTTACTGTCCCATTTTTTACCTGGAACACAGAGGAATACCAAATCATGAATATGCTGCAAAATATAAATAAATAAATAAATTAAATAAATAAATAAATATTAATGCAAAATTGACAGGAGCTCAGTAGCAAGGATGAGCAAATTTAGTAATTATGAATTTTAAATAAAATTAATTTATCAAGGTGGCACATGCACTGTGATCGAAAAAGGCAGTGTATTGCAAACAATTCCAATGAAATTGATGATTTTGTAAAACACATTCAGACCAAGCGAAAATACACAAGACAAAGTTCTTGAATTGGGATTTATTTGGCAGGTAAAGAAAGGATCTAAGTGAATTCCATCGACTTTTGCTTGATTTCGTTTTACAGATTTATTGATTTTTATAGATGTTTTAGTTTCCCCATTTTATTATCTGCCAATTATAATTGTACACTACTTTGATTCAACTTTTTGTTGTTTTAAATGTTCTCTATAAACAGACCTGACTTGACTAATGTTGCTGAAGGAATTTTTGTTGTTACTGTTATAATTCCTCTAAATAGTGTTAAGTGCACTTAGATTTTATTACATTATAGTTTTACTGCTTAAAAACAAAATAATATATACTTGTTAGAAATGTCAATGCTTATTTTGTTCTCTGCTTCAGGCTCTGAGAAAACTGTCTGTGGGAAAGTACTTATACGAGGGGTACATGCACCTGGATAGGAGTTATGGACTCATGTCTGGGAAATGTCCCAACTTAGCAAGATAACAGAATTGTTTCTATCTGTACCAGGCCTTGAAACTGAGCCACTAAGCACAAGATGTGACTCCTCCAATTGCATCCCTAGAGCAGAAATCTTCGAAGAATAAAATGTTTGTGTAATTTTGTGATTGATTGCTTGAAGGATGCCTGGCTAGAAGGGTATGGGTCATTCCATGAAAAAGAGAGCCAAAGTGTGACATGACTGTTCAAATTTGAAACAAAGATTTTGCTCGAAGTGCTGGTTCACTTTTGTTGGCGTTCCCATGAGTCAAAATGTGACACAAGTTAAATGGCAAGATCTACTGTGGGATGCAAGAGGCAAGGCGTTGAACGTTCAGCGTTGCCGATGTAACAAGGACACGAAACTAACACAGAAGTATGCAATAAAAATTTTATTTCAAAATATAACAAAGTCTCAACTTGTTCAATTAGTATAACAGAGAACAAACTTAAAACAAACCAGCAGTTTGGCAATGCCCAGTTGTGCTCTAAGGTCTGAACATGTTTGGCAGGGCTTTGATAAGTCGCTCATTGGTCATGTTCATCTGAGGACGGAACAAATGCAATATTCTGGACAAAATATAAATGAGAAGGCAGCCCATGTAAGTACACATCAGCTCTGAAAATATTTTAGAGTAGACTAGTTGCTAAATGCAAAATTTGTCATCTGGATTGTACCACATGACAAATGTTGCAAATGTAACATGGGCACGAAAAATGCTCGACTTAGCAAATGCATCACCTGTCTTCACCCTACGCCCTTTTTGATATTGGAAACCGCTAATGATTCAATTTACAATGGTACAACTAATGGTTAACAGGATGAATTTGTTGATTTCAATTCCTCAGCAGGAGCATGCAGTTAAACATTCAACACAATTCTGGGCTGAAATACAGGAACTTCACAAAAAGCAACCCTACATTTGCTGTGCAACATTTATTAAAAAAAAATAGGCTAAATTGCCTGTTTCACATTTACTAACAACTTCCATCAAAATTCTTTTTATATAGAAAAATTTATCCTTTCTTTCGCCAAAGTGCGTTGAACGCAACATGGGCGCAATAACGGCAGTGACTGGCCATGTCCCAGCTGGGTTTGCCACAACCCCTGCAAAAATACACCTAACTGCCGAGTGTCACTTTCATTGAGAAAATATATGGATGAGAAGTGCCCGTAGACATGTAAACAATAGTGGTGGGACGTGATTAAAAAAAAATCAATCTAATTAATTAAAGGCTTTGTAATTAATTAATCTCGATTAATCACATTTTTATCAAATACCAATTTTTGACACAATAAGCAAAGTTTTTCAATTCAAATAAATTTTGGTTGACGACTGAATCAATGAATAGACATATATGTGATCTTAAACAACAAAAATGTTTATTTTTCATCTATAATTATCAGTGCATTTTTTATCTGTGTACTACATTCACTGATTAGTGCAAACTCCCAAGTGCAATTATAGCCTTTTTATTCAACATTTTAGGACTTGGGGTGCATTAACGCCACCTACCGGGCTAAAGTGTGTGCATCAGTGTTACCGGTGTGCCAGAAATGAGGGAACTGAGAAAGGTGCGATTAAATGCGTTTTTTTTTTTTTTTAGCGCGTTATTTTTCCTGTAATTAATTAATCCAAATTAACTTCCGCGACCAAAAACGATGCACCACTCCTTAAAACACGTGAAACGGCAGGCCAAATTATGAATCCCTATAGAAAACATACTTGTGTTGAAAATCGGTGATTGACCAAAAGATTTTAGTGATTGAACGTCACTTCATTCGAACGTAACTTTCTGGGACACAAAAATACTAACCTGCTCAGCTTCCTTCATGAAGACGATAGACTGGTTCCTGGATGAGAAGTAGGAGGTTCGAAAGGAAATCCATATCTATGACCACTGTGAGACCCCAAGGGGATACAGCAGATCGGGCAGCGAGCCCGGCTCGTGTTGAACGTAACTTGGAAAATATGACGCGAAAAATTTTGCTCCACAAAAAGAAGAATTTTATAAAAACCCATGTGTTTTCTGAGATAATATTTTGGACGGTTATGCAACAGATTAATATCAACACGTTGGTACAAAAATCTAGATAATATATTATGTTTCCTGGGTTTCTCAGCACTGTTTCAATGTAACTTTTCAGGACACCATGAGTTACGTTCGCAACAATATTTTAAGCGCTAATTGCAGTGTTATACATCTGGATTTCCCAGTTAATTGCTGTTGTGGGTTAATCACTTGGAATTTGATGTTAAGAACAAATGCCATTTCAGCCAGACTTTTATTTAAAAATTCGTAGAATTTTACATTCAAAGTCTGAAGGCAATGAATGTCACAAATTTGGACAATTTTTATCCACAAGTTTTTCAAAGACATGCAGTTTTTTTTTTTATTTATCTTTTTCAGAAGACCAATTATATTGCCTGTGTTAGCTTTTTTTTTATATATACTCTGGCCTTCAGGCATGGCATTTTCTATAGGTGGCATCCAATTTTGTAAATCATATAGTCCTGTAAAAATGCAGGGTCTCTGGCTCTCTATTTCATGGAATGACCCATTATAAAAAAAATTGCTTGTTGAAATTATTTAGCAGAGACCAACCTCTGACTGCTGTGGACACAGAGTCCCTGTTTGCTCTCTCATTCTGCAGGATTATATTGCAATAAACTGTTGATCATGTTTCTTTAAAAAAAAAAAATGTGTTCCCATTCTTTCAAAGAAGTCCTATCTAATAATACTGCATGTCCTGGACTCAAGGACACCCCTCTATCAAATCCTGAGATTGAGTACTTTGTTGATGGTTTGCCGTCAAGAGTCGATAAAGGCAAACCCATGTGTTGAATATGCTGTCTGTACTCATGAAACTGTGTTGATTGTAATCTTCTGCACACCAAACATGTTGACCTAATCAGTTTGGCTGATGCCTTTGCAGACAGAGGAGCAAGGGCAACAGCCAAACACACTCTTGTGGGGCTATTACACCAATCTGAAGACTCAATTTCATGTGACCTGCTGTGAGCAGAGCATGATGCTGCTCCCCCCACAAGAAAAACGTCAATGGACATCACATGGAACACAACACACTGATGACAGGTGGATGGGACCCAATGGTAAACCTATATTGCCAAAAATCCCTCTTCCATATTGTTGCAGATTTGGTGCATGGGCAGTGCCATGTACCAAGAGGAGGGACCAAGGGGTTAATAGAGCAAAGTTACTATCACTTATTTACTAAAAAAAAATTTCTAAGAAATGTCCAACATGACAAAGATGGGTAGTAGTACAGAAGGGGGCAGTCCCTACACCCCCTGGGCCATTCCACGTTTCATACATTTAACACCATGTGAGGGGAAGAGGTATGCGTTAGTAGTGATATGACCTTTTTCTAAATGGGGTAGAAGCTATAGATACAATCACAGTAGCAAAATCCTGAGTAGAGAAATTATTCCTAGGTGGGGAATTCCAAAGACATTGTATAGTGACAATGGGTCAGAATTTAGGAATGAAGTGTTGACCCACATGGGAGCAAAATTAGGAATAGGACTGAAAAAGCATTGTACATATCATTCGCAATCAGCAGGATTAGTGGAGAGAACTAATGGAACCCTGAAAGCAAAACTGGCAAAAGCCATGTACTCCACTAATTTGACCTGGGTTGAGGCCCTCCCACTGGCACTATACTCTGCGCGCCAGCAACCAGCGAAGGATATGTTTCTTTCACCACATGAATTATTCACTGGGAGGCCCATGCTTGGGCCTCCGGGAGACCCTAACGTGGTCCCCACCGCAGCCTTGCTGCAAACAGATTTGTCAGATTATATGCGGGCTTTGGGCAACATGACTAAGCTTTCTCTCGCCAGGTGCAAGCAGCAAATTCCACAGGAGACGAGGACAACGGCACCCGGCCCCAGGGGTGACCACTGGCGACTGGGTCTGGTTAAAGGCACCAGGCCATCCACGCTGGGACGAACCGATCTGGACGGGACCATTCAAGATCACTGAGGTTTTCCATCACAAGAAAGTGCGGGTCGAAAAGGAGGGAGATAAGACCTGGCATCATTTTGCACACTGTGCAAAAAGCAAGACCGCCAGAGCGGTCACTAGAGCAGGTAAGAACTAACCTGTTGTTATTCCAGGACATCAACAAGGAAGATGGAGATGGAGAATCGAAGGAGGGTGAGGAAACGTAATGAAATGTGGCTAGGAATAAGGAAGGAGGGATTAGCTCTCCTAGTAAGATTTTCTTTACTTCTTGTAGGCGCTTTGCTATACGCTGAATGCACTCAGAAAGACGCCCACATGACACCTACACCACACCAAGAATTTGCGGAAGACATGTTGATGGTAGCGGCAGTAGTAGGAGAACTAATAGCAGGAGGAGCATTCTCCAGCCTGGTCTTGCAGTATATACATCGTTGGGTCCTAACACATACATCACCGAATACACGGACAAGACAAATTTAATTGCACGTCCCAAAAGTAACATGAAAATAGCAAGTACTATTGTAATCTTGGCTTTGGTACTGGTAACAGACGCAGCTACAGTGAACTCAGACCCCTGTGGAGCCAAGGTAATTTTAAAGGTGGACCCGGACAGTGAGAACACATTTCAATTTGATTTATGTAACGTAATCAACTGTGGTACTGACCCCTCCAAATGGAGGGGGTATGAAGATATTGAGTTAGAGGAGTACCGAGATGACCCCATAGGCCTGGAGGCCGGGGGACTTGCCCTAACCTCGCCCGACGAGGCGACTATGTTACTGTACCAACAGGTGACCGGGAATGTGACAGGAAGTGACGAGTAGGTGTGTCCTCCAGAACCCTACACGCCCAACTGCCCCATTGGAAATCCCTTTACTGCGAACATGGACAAGGCGGAGAAGCAGATTGGGCTTGCTGGAAGTGGGCGGAGAAGTATTGCCCAGACCTGCCTAACCTCAGAAAACAACTGCTGACTGATCCTGAATTTCAGCGAGCCTACTGCCGGGAGATTCTGTGGTTGTCTGAGGAGGAGTGTGAATGAGATTTGAGTGGATGAAGGGTATTGGCTTAGTAAATTCATAACGTTAGAGGGTGCTCATGTGCTCATGTGCTAGATCCATATTCCGTGATAGTGGCTGATGAGTGCACTTGCACATATGAAGTAAAAATTAAAATGCCGGAATATGCAGATTTGCTGTAGGACTAAAGGGTTTCGCTTGGAGCGGACGCTGGGCCGCAACTAGCCAAGCCGACCTCCACTGGCGTCATGGCCAAGCCATGGTCATGTGGATCCCTGAGTTGTCAAAAGGGGTGAAGGGGGCACCCAAGGAGGGGTCCCAGTGGTCAAGTAGAGCCTGGAGGTCTGGTTTTTGCTTTTGCTGCGCTTAGGATGCTAATGCAATCACCCCATTGATAGCAATATGTAACGTAGGTGCTCACAGCACAAAAGGGTGAGAATGTAATCGCTTTCAGCACTTAGTGTTGCCCCATGAAATGGGGCCAAAGGAGGAGTTGTGGAATAATACAAAACATCCTTTGCATTCTGATTATCTTATTATCATCAGTATTATTATCAAAACATCTTTTTGTATTATTATTATCTTTCACTGCTTAAAACATCTTTTATGTCAATACCCCAAAGCTTATTAATCTATTTACCCAGAATGTGTGTCTGTGTGTGAGAGGAACTGTACAGAGGATCAAGGTCAAGAGTGGCATAGGAATGCTGGAGCCCTGCCAAAAAGAAAATGCCCAAGGAGCAGTCCAAAGTGGCATCAGGTATCCCAGAACGCCTTTCTGTGACCTGTCTAAAGTAGACTGGACAATACTATGAAGAAAGGCGGGAGCTGATTAGACTACGGTTATTGACAGATCTACAGCCAATTGATGTACAGCTAAAGGACTGTGGATTATAAGAACTGATGCCCGGGCAACGCCCGGGCAGAGCGCTCTCCAAACTGTGGCCAAGAACATCCCTCTGTTACAGTTTGTAATTTTTACTCTTTGTCTGTTATAAATTTACTATATTTCAATCACAATCTGGTCAAGTATTTATTTCAATTGTCTTCCACCCTTAACGAACACCACCGGGTAACAAGAGGTAATTTTCCCCACAAATCATAATTTCAAGCCAGTTTGTGTAGGAATAATAAAGTGCAAATGTATTTAGTGGAAAATGGAAGTATACTATGTGCTTAACCAATGTTTTTCCAATGTGTACATTGTCATTAAAAATGACAAGGAACGACTCGCACACAGAAAAAAAGACTTGAGTCTTGATTTGAAATACTTCCAAGACTGTACAGACAAAGAGAACTGTGCAAAAGTGCAAAAAAGTGCAGAGGTGCAAACGTTTCAGTCCAAATTAGACTTTCCTCAGTGCAAAATGAAGCATGTATACTGAGCCACCTCATTTAAAAAGTTGCTCTACAGCTGATTTGTAATCTAGAGCTTAATTAGTCACACCTAAAACCAATTCCCTGCAGGCCAAAATATCAAGCACATCAAGGTGTATAATTTAGTATGAACCTAATAGTCATGTCAACACTGTATATACAACCCCAATTCCAAAATCGTTGGGGCAAAGTGTAAATTGTGAATAAAATCAAAACGCAATGACTTTCAAATCACACCAGCCAGTATTTTATTCACAATAGAACAGAGATAACATAGCAAATGTTGAAACTGAGAAATTTTACAATTTTATCCACAAAATGAGCTCATTTCAAATTTGATGGCTGCCACAGGTCTCAAGAAAGTTGGGACAGGGGCTTGTTTACCATGGTATAGCATCCCCTCTTCTATTTAACACAGAGTGGAGGCATCTGGGCATTAGGAGACAAGTTTTCTTGAGTTTAACCATTGGAATTTGATCCCACTCTTGTTTAATACAGGCTTCCAGCTGCTGGAGAGTTTTGGGTCTCCTTTGACAGACTTTTTGTTTAATTATGCGCCAAATCGGTGAAAGATCAGGACTGCAGGCAGGCCAGTTCAGCACACGGACTCTTCTACTACAAAGCCATGCTGTTGTAATAGCTGCAGTAAGTGGTTTTGCATTGTCCTGCTGAAATACACAAGGCCTTCCCTGGAATAGATGTCATCTGGAGGGGAGCATATGTTGCTCTAAAACCTTTATGTACCTTTCAGAATTCATGGTGCTTTTCAAAACATGCAAGTGTCCCACACTATATGCACTAATGCATCCCCATACCATCAGAGATGCTGGCTTTTGAACTGAACGCTGATAACAGGAGGGGTGGTCTTTCTCCTCTTTGGCCCGGAGGACACAACGCCCATGATTTCCAACAATAATGTCAAATTTGGACTCATCTGACTGCAGGACACTTTGCCACTTTGCTACAGTCCATTTTAAATGAGCCTTGGCCCATAGAACACGGCGGCGCTTCTGGATCATGCTCAACAATGGCTTCCTTTTTGCATGATAGAGTTTTAGGTAGCATCTGTGGATGGCACGACGGACTGTGTACTGACAGTGGTTTCTTGAAGTATTCCTGGGCCCATTTAGTAATGTCAATGACAGAATCATGCCGGTGAGTGATGCAGTGGCGTCTGAGGGCCCAAAGATAACAGGCATCCAGGAAAGGTCTTCGGCCTTGTCCCTTATGCACAGATTTTTCCAGTTTCTCTGAATCTTTTGAGGATGTTATGCACTGTCGATGATAAGGCCTTCAAAGCCTTTGCAATTTGACATTGAGGAACATTGTTTTTAAAGTATTCCACAATATTTTTACGCAAGCCTTCACAGGTTGGAGAGCCTCTGGCCATCCTTACTTCTGAGAGACTCAGCCTCTCTAAGGCATCCGTTTTATAGCCAATCATGTTACACGCCTGATGCCAGTTAACTTAATTACTTGCTAAATGTTCTTTCAGCTGATTCTTATATATTAATTCCTTTTTTGCCAGTGTCCCAACTTTTTTGAGAACTGTTGTAGCCATAAAATTTGAAATAAGCTCATTTTGTGGAAAAAATGTAAAATGTCTCAGTTTCAACATTTGAAATGATATCTATGTTCTATTGTAAATAACATATTGGCTCATGTGATCTGAAAGTCACTGCATTTTGATTTTATTCACAATTTACACTTCGTCCGAACTATTTCGGAATTGGGGTTGTATACTGATGGACTTTAAAAACTTAATTTTTTAAAAATTTAAAACTTAAAAAAGTCTGACTAGAGAGACATAGTATAGTTGGATTAGAGGAACTTTAATTAGATGATTACATAATTGATTTGCAGTTGTGTTTTTGAGTAAGAAGACACAACATTGCGTGAGGTCATGACCTTGTTTGTGTCTGTGGAGCGGGATTTGAGGAATTAGTGATGTAACCTCGTCCGGCTTCACTGATCACAATTGCAATGCCGTCAAATGCCTCAAAACAATCCTTGAGGTCATTAAGGCCAGAACCCGAGCATTTTTTCAAAGACACTATGTGCGCCATGCCTCGCCTTTCCAGACCCCAACGTGATCAAGCCATTGGGCTGTGGATGGCTGGAACATCCTCAAAATCACATCGCCCACCGTTTTGGGGAAAGCCAACCCACAATCTCTAACCTTGTTGCTCGTTACCAGGAGCACCAATGATCGACCCCGATCTGGTCAGCTTAGGGTCACGACCCCAGCCCAGGACAATCAGATCCACCTCGTCCACCTGAGTGATTGGTTTTGAACCTGCAACAGGACAGCTCAGGAGACCCTAGGAATCCAGAGACCAAGGATCAGCAGAAGAACAGTGAGTCGCCGTCTTGCAGAGCGAGGGATCAGAGCCCATAGGGCATGTGTTTGAATGCAGCTTGATGCACAGCGCAGGGCTAACAGGCTTCGCTGAGCTGAAGAATATGGTCAGAGACAAGTCCCCAACCGATTCTGGAGGAATGTTGTCTTCAGTGATGAGTCCAGATTTTGTTTGGGCGCGGCAAATAGCACTTTTGTGCTCATTAATTCTGAATCCAAGTTGTCGCATTGTTTTACCTACATATTGAATGCCGCATTTGGTGCATGCAAGCAGGTATATAACATTAATGGAGCTGCATGTAATTAATTTTTTAATTTTATACTCTTTTTTAGTCACAAAACTGATAAAGGTATTAACCTTTTTACAGTTAAAACATGCAGCACAATTTTGGCAAGGGTAGAAACTTGTGGCATTGACCAGATGCACCTGATGGGTGGATTTCCTTTGTCTGTCGGCATGAACAAGTGAGTCCCGGACATTCCTGGCTCTAGAAAGAGAGAAAAGTGGAGGAGATTTGAATATCTCTTTACCAATGTCATCAGCAGACAAGATATTCCAATATTTTTTTCACTACATTACATATGTCATGTCCAAATGGTGAAAATGAAGAGTTAAAAACACATGAGAATGACTGAGACGTTTGCACCTCTGTACTCTTTTGCACTTTTGCACAGTTATTTTTGTCTGTACAGTCTTGGAATAAATTTTGGGAGAAATATTTCAAATCAAGACTCAAGTCTTTTTTTCTGTGTGCGAGTCTTTCCTTGTCATTTTTGAGATGTTTTTCTTGACTACCGCACCAGAGTATAATATTTTTTGAGGACAGATTTTAAGGCGCAGCTCAGTCCTTGTGATACATTGTCATTAATACATAAGTTACTGTATTTGCAAGGTAATAATGAATACGTTTTTGTGATGCTTAAAGTATGTGTACATCAAACTCATAAGTGGTGTTGGGCAGGGCCTCAGCATTACATGGAGAATAAATAGTCAAAATGCTTCAGTTTTTTGAAAAATATTTGTCCAAAAAAAAAAAAAAAAAACCCCACCAGGCTCTCCAAAACTTCCTTCCTAATCAACAATTAGCAAATGGGCCACAGCTGCAGTGATTACAAGTGACCACAGTAAATGCCCTACCCATTTTAAGGCTGATGCTGCCCTCTAGTGGACAGTAGCCCACACCTCCATTCCTGTCACCAAGTTTATAAATTGCCCATCCAAAAAAAAAAAAAAAGTAGTTTGGATAAATAAGCAAATAATGAAGAGCCTATGATTGAATCATTATTATAGCAATGCATGTTTCAGCTGGCAAGAATTCTATAAATACAGACAGACAGATTTAGTGTGTAGCTTCACATTTCTTAAAAAAACATGTTGGAAATGAATCTCATGGTCGAAAAAATGTTACTGTGTTTCAAGAGGGGCAAATTATTAGCCAGCATCAAGCAAAGCAAACTGCTAAGAAGATTGCTGAAATCACTCGAATTGGTTCAAGACCTGTCCAACAATCAATCAAAACCTGAAAGGATAGCAGTGAACTGTCAACTTTGTGGAAAAAATGGGTTGGAGAAAAATCATGATCAGAGATCATTGAAATACTCAGTGAAGTCTCATCATAAAAATATCAACAGTAGAACTCATGGCTATGTTTTTTAAGGTAAGAGCATTTCCACATGCACGACAAGAACTTGCAGGATTGGGGCTAAACAGCTGCATGGACACAAGAAAGCCACTTGTTAGTGAGGCTAATTGGAAAAAAACAACTTCAATTTGCAAGGGATCATAAAGATTGGACTGAGGAGCAACGGAAAAAGGTCATGTGGTCTAATGAGTCAGATTTACCCTATTCCCAGAGTACCCAGAGTGATGGGCACATTAGGGTAAGAAATTAAACCCATGAAGTGATACACCCATCATGCACTGAGCCCACTGTAGAAACGTCTGGAGGCAGTGTCATAATCTGGGGTTGCTTCAGTTGGTCAGGTCTAGGATCAGCACTGTTCTGCAGTAATAAAATGAATTCAGCAGACTTCCTGAATATACTGAATGAGCAGTAACCCATCAATGGACTTTTTAATCCTTGATGGCGCAGACATATTCCAGGATGACAATGCTAAGATTCACTGGGCTCAAATTGTGAAAGGAGTGGTTCTTAAAGCATGAGGAATCATTTTCACACATGAATTGGCCACCTCAGTGTCTGGACCTTAACCAGTTGAAAGTCTTAGGGATCTGCTGGATAAGACTTAATGGAGGGGTTTGACTCAAAAATTCGAGATTTTAGAATTACAGGGTTCTAACTAACATTTACAAAGTTTTGAGGAATTTGCTGGCAAAGTTTGGCCACTCAGTGCACACTTAGGGAACTGGAACTTTGTAATTCTGATCTGAACCCAATTTAACACTAGAACGGCCGACAATGCAGTACCTCCTAGAACGGTCGTGAGGTCATTTTGACCTCCCACCACTGCAGGCTTTATGATTGCAAATTAAAAGTCTGTTACTGGAACAGTTGTTAATTGTTTGAAAATAGCATGTAAAAATAAATGAAAAAAAAAATCTTATTTTATTAATATTGCCACATCATTTAATTTTAATAAAGCCTAAAGCCTCATGTAATTTGAAATGCAATGTAATGTAAGAATGTAGATTCATTTCTGTCGTGTTTAATGAGTGTATCATTGAACAATGGAAAAAAAAACACAATTTGATGGAGCTGTCAAACAGATAAAAAAAAGAATTGCACATAAACATTGAACATTAAATAACAACACACCTCTGCTCTCATAAAAAATGAACATGAGCACAGAGCACATGAGAGAGAGCCTTGGTCAAAATGTTTGGGGAACCACAAATTTGAAATGTTTCATAGGGTTTGGACTTAAAATTATGCTGTGAAACCTGAGCATTACGAGGTAAATAAATATCCAGTTTAGGTGATCTCCAAGACATCAGAGGCTTGGTTTGCCAAGCAGGGGTGTTTTTTTTTTTTTTTTTTTTATGGGGTGGCTCATGATTACATTCAGGTTCAAAATCAGAGTCGGATTCACTGGACCAAGACACATCACTGATCCCTGATATTTCTTCTCCATCCGACCCACCAGAACTCATGTCCAGAAGCTCTGCCAAAGCCTGACTTACATTCATCCGTTTCCTCTGATCCATTTTCTTTTCTGGTAGCCTATCGGACTGACTAGATCACGTGTCAAACTGGTGCCATGGAGGGCCAATAGGCTGCAGGTTTTCATTCCACTCAAACTCCACCAGGTGACTTCACTGATTACCTCACCTTCAAGCAGAGAGAAGGGACTAATCAGTGAAATCACCTGCAGCCTCTTGGCCCTCCATGGCACCAGTTTGACACCCTGAACTAGATAAACAAAATCACTAAGAGAACAGCCCTGCGACAATCACAATTTCCAGATAAAATGGGAGAGCAAACTGATTCGGACCTCATGACAGCAACTGGTTTATATATACACCTGCACACTATTCAAAAAGTAATAAAATGCATTGCTAGGCAACTAAGATGCAGTTGACTGCTTTGCATAGCAGTCAGAGTATGAATTGTTTTGTATAAATGGGCATATGTGAGGTATTAGGCTACTGTCAAGTGCTTTGAGCTGTCTGTCTGACTAGCTATATAGCCAGCCGAGCCAGGATGACTATATAGCCTAGCTACACAGCCGGGCTATATGGTCCATTTACAGTTTTTTGCATTAGGAGTAATGGAGGTCAAAATTACCTTGTGGCCGTTCTAGGCATAATCAGTGATTTTTTTTCTTTCTCTTTTATTCCAGAATCCCCATAACTCATAAATTGATGAATAACACCAATTTTAGGAAAAGTCACTGACTGAGAGACATAGGGTTGTTATTCAGAGTTATGTGCAGTTTAATAGGCGAGAGAGGTCAAAATGACCTCACTGCCGTTCTAGTATTGACAAATGAACTGAATACCCATACTTAATCATTAGATAGAACTTTTTATGACCAATTATGTGCAATAGTCAACTCAATTTTGACCAAAATGTCACTTAGAACCTGGTAATTCTAAGCTTGCAAATAGGCAATACAATATCTCAAACAAAAATGAATTCAAATTTGGTATGAATTAAATGTTGTAACATTGTAGAAGATTGTCAAAACAATAGCACAACAAATGTGCACCGTGATCAATGCTAAAGGTGGCCCAAAAAAATATTAGTGTGCGACTTTTTTTTTTTTGGATGGGCAGTGTATATCCATGGATATATGACGTATGATGTTATAGTCAACATCTGAATTTATTGAAACCAGAGTTTCTTTACTTTATATGACCATAAATGAAAACTAAAAATGTTTCTGACAGCCACAAAAACACAAAATGAGCTGTAAAAGGATCAAAGAATAAAAAAGCTCACATCAAGAATAGTTGTTGATACAGCAGGGACACTTTCCTTTAATTTGGTAATTTTGTCTGTTCCCAGTTTTGATCTCAAAAGAAATGCTTCTCTATCAAATAGCACAAATTTTCCTAATTTTTTTCCAAATGGAAGGGGTACCTCCTGATTTCACAATATTGAAGAGATAAACCTGCGGAGAAAGAGAGATAGTCAGTAGTAAGAAAGACAGAAAAATACATAAAATACCTGCCTAAATGCTAGTGAGCTGCTGAGTAGGAATAATGTATAATATAGGTCCATCACAAGTATATGAAGGCATACTTGCCCTGAAAGCAAACAACTCCAGACCACATCTGCACCAGTCCTGGCTAATTTAGCATAATCTGGATCTTTCCAGAGAAATGTATGCAGAGGTTATGCACGTCATATCTCTGTTAAGCCAGGGTAATTACCCTAAGATGAGGGCTTTTCCCGAAAAGAGGGATCTAATAGGTATATTACAGCACCCTCAAAAGGTGCTGACAACCGTGGCAACTGTGCTGCTGCATCCAAAGATAGTTTTCTAAGCTGTTCTCATGCATTTCACCCCCTGTGAATAATTTTAAAAACTCTCACTGCCTGCAGTGTGTGTGGGGAGCCTCAATCATCACTCCAGGGGGGCACAACATCTGATTTCTCACTGGAAAAAACACACAAAAAAACAAAAAACAAAAGGAAGACAGTTGGTTCTGAAACTGTCAGCTGGAGGAATGACCTGCCTGGATGTTCAAAGAATGAAAACTGAAAAAGACTGATGCTAAACTACAAATCGAGGAAGGAACTGTTCAAAGTATTGACAGGGGCACAGATTTTTTTTCTCAGCTTGTCTGCTTCATTTTAACATATAAGCCTTGTCATTTTAGACCGACATCACACTCAAAAGAACAGCAGACATACACTTTACATTCTATGGCGATGAGCATTTCCCTGACCATTGCTATTTTATTTTATTTTATCATTATTATTATTATTTTTATTGTTTTTTTTTAAATTTGGCATCTCCAATCCCACCTGAATCTGGAATGCCCAATTCGGGAACTATGTACGAGGCTTGCTCGTATGCGACCCCATGTTGCCAACTCGGGAGAGCGAAGACAGTTTGCGGCTCTCCTCCGAAGCAGGCACCTGTCAGCCACTGCTTCTTTGCACTCATTGGTCGAAACTTCACAAGTTCAGAATGAGGGCGGAGGATACCCGAACATGAGCAAGCTTAGAATCTTACTGACGAGCACCTGGCAGGCATCCCTGCAATGCGTAGCCAACTGTGCGTTTCTCTGAAAAAGCTGCCGACCACTGCAGGTTGGTTCAACCTGGGTTCGAACCCGCGCCTGTGCCGTGGTAGTGACTGCTGCTCCTTAAATGCGGCGCCTTAACCGAATGAGCTAACCGGCAACCACCATTGCTATTTTATCTTAAAACAAACTGCGGGCATGAGTAAATCTGCGCTGTCTATTGTTAGTCCAATGTGTCTGTGTTATATTGAAACTACATCTGCCAGTCTCCATACATGTTTTTTTTTTTTCCCCCCTCAGAGCACTGCTTCCAAAAAGGTCAAGCCCTGAGTATTCCCCCTGCAACAATGTATTTTCTTCTCTATGATTGGCTTGTGATGCTGTCAATTTGATTTTGGGGATGGCCATTTGATTTTTTAGGCTCTGACGTTTCCAATGAGCCTTCAACCACTGTAATTGCACAAACCTAGCCTGAGATGGAGTCTTGCATTCCTGGTGCGTCTAACTGAGTCCACGCGCAATTACGCACATGTGCTTATAGAGCACAACAATATAAACGCAAAACTGATTTGTTTTTGGTATTTTCGGTAAAATTATCGACTAAACATTCAGCAGACATCATCAAAGTACGCAGTTTCTATGGCTTGCTGCCTGACTCTTCATATGGCGATCAAGCATTACTAGACGACTCATTGAAAATATCTTAGTGGATAAGTCATTGAGCTATTGTGCGAGTGATGGTCGTATATCGAGGGCTGACTGCAATAAACAGTTATGTCAAATGTAAAACATCTGGACATAACTGTTTATTGCAGTCAGCCCTCGATATATACTTTCACTTTGAGCATCCACAGTTGAGCATAAATAAAAACTCTTTGCAGTGGTGTATGTAGTTGCTGGGGTGTTTGTTGTGATTGCTGTTCTTACTTTTTCTGTGTTTTGGCTGCCAGGCGACATTATACACAAAGACTCAAAGAGCGCAGCAACGAGCGCAGATACCCAGTTGCTAAACCGATTTCTTTTTGAAAATTTTGTTATGATTGTCCACTAAAGGATCAACAGTCGTATTCAAAGTAAGCTTTTGAAAGAATCCATCCAGCGTTACCTGTGAGTACCGAGAGAACGCGGCAATACAAGCGCTAAATCAGGGCACATGACATGTTTTGCTGCCTCACTCTTGAGATTTACAACGCAGCAATAGTAGGATTGCCCTTTCAACTAGCTTAGTGGCTAAAGGCGCGCTGCGCGCACTTGCAGGGGACCCGGGTTCATTTCTTGCTCTTGCGTGAGGTCTTTGAGCAGCAGGGGCATAGTTCTTGTAGAAATAATTGCTGGGGTATTTGTTTTTGCTTTATCCCATTTTTTTTTTACCTAATTTTTGTATGAATAATTTTGTTTATTTGCTTGTTCTATTGATAATTAATCTGCTTCAGTGGAGTAAAACTTCATTTCTTTTGTATGTATTTTCTTTGAATGGGAAAATGTATACAGGAATGGTTGCAATTTAAAAAAATGGTTGTAATTAAATGAAATGTATGCCTGTAGTGACATAAGTGAAATTAAATGAGTATTGCAGTTTGGTACCTGAATATCTGAAATGGCACAGTGCCAATTTGGAGATGCCACTTAGACATTCCTCAACTAAAACCTCTCTAATTTTTCTCTGATTTTCTTGATTAAAATAAACTTTGGCACAGATAATGGTGAGATTCTGTGCTGTAATTTTTTTTTAGAGGTTTCAGACTGCACCTAAATTATTTCCAAAGGGATAAAAGCAAAATTTTGTTTGGGGGAAATGAGATCTTTTATTTATGCTGTGTTCCATCTTCATTTACTCTGACTCTGTGACATATGTACTCATTTTTACACCGCGACAGAAATCCCTAAGGTGTTACCTTTATTATGATACCAAGATTATTTAAATGGATCAAGTAGTTTCAGAGATCTACTCATTTAATTTTGGACATGCCATTTTTGAGCCAGAGGCTCAGGGCTACTGACACGTGCTAACGTAGGCTATATCTCAAGGTAAGCTTAACATGGAACGCAGTGTTATGATTCTAATCTGTTCTGTCTTGTTTCTGCCTTGTATGCCATGTTTATTATGATTTTCCCTAGTCCCTGTTATGTTTATGATTATGTTTGTTAGGTTTTGTCATGTTTTGTTTAGTTTTTTGCATTTTGCCATGTTTTCGTTTTTGCCATCCCCTTCCACTTTTCTGTTAGATTCCGTCCATGTTTTATTCATGCCCAGCATTGCACTTTGTCTCCCCTGTCTGGTCTCTTAAGTTACAGCTTCTCCCCAGTCCCGCGTGTCACATGCTTCATGGTTTCTGGGTTTCAAACATTCCTTCCAACTTCCTTCGCCTCTCTTTTCTATATTACTAACAATTAACAGTTTGTTGTTTTTGTTAAAGTTACTAACTAACATTGTATATAATACTTAACGAGCACTAGGGATTGTATAGCTGCACTTACTAATTGATTAACTAGCTCTCAGCACTGCCCTGTTCTAGTCTCCGCCTCTTGCCTTCACTTTGTCTCTCCTGCAATTCAGCGGATTTTGCTCCACTCTATCCTACCTCTCATTATCTGTGCACATTAGAACTCCCTAACCGGAGCTGTATGTTTTGTCATAGGTTGTCTCGTGTTCCCCGTCCGCGTTTTGGCTTTTGCCAATTTCATGTGATTAGGTTCTCCTCATGTTCCCTCCTTTGTAATTAGTCTGATCCCCTTCACCCGATCCTAAATAGCATGTGACTTCCTTGAATGTATTTAAGCTGTCTTTTGCAGTTCCCCGTCAGAACGTTTTCCCAAGTTTACCTGTGCTGCTTTCATTTCGCTTTGTACTCTCTGTGTTTATCTTCTGACTGGACCGCCCCGAAATTTTTGGATCTGCTCTTTTGTACTTTTAATCTTTTTTTTTGAAACTTTGAGTTTTGTGATTGGTGCCCTGTTACGATTTGGATTTCGCCCTCCTGGATTTTGATTTTTGGATTGTGGACTTTGTACCGTTGCCTCCTGCTCTCGGGGTGTTTCCAAATAAAATCCCATTTTTTCTTTCTCCCTCGCGTCTGGTTCCTGAACGATACCTAACACGCAGCTTGTATGCAGAAAGATTCTCTCTGCTCTATTCAGTTAAATAAACATATATTTTTGAACATTCATATCTAAAGGTTTTATCATGTAACTTGTGATGTGACATTATTTATTTAAAAGGTGAAAAAAATTGCTCTTCCCACCTCTGATTAGTTTGACTTTGACTGTTATTTTGGATAATTTTTTTTAAGGTAGGCTTGTGCCTCTGGTATTGCAGATATAAAATGTGTGACTGCGTTTCCCTTTCCCCCAAAGTCTATCATAACATAATTAAATGTGTGTAAAGTGTGAATTCTCCGATTTCATCGGACGATATCTATATATCTTTTTTCATTATGGAGACACTGAAGCACATTTTATCTGTAGTTCCAATTTTTCATTGGAACTTAATGTTTGGGCCAAATGGCTTTGTAGTTCTGTAAGTCATCTAGTGTATTCAAGTGTTGCTTATTAAACCTTTCAGTGTCTCTGCTTTGTCCAAGGCAAATAAGAGGAGAGTATTCAGGCACAAGTGCATTGTTTGATTTCAAATCTAATTTCATGGAGTACAGAGGCAAATGAGGAATAATATATTGAGTGTACCTGCCGCCACCAAAATAGGCTCCAGACACATTTTTTCCAGAAATGCAGTTTAATGGCAGTATTTGTCACAGAGTCTTCCTTCATTCTGGGAATAATGCTTACCTGAACGACCAGCCCGCATATGCGAAAGATTAACGGCGTACTTTATACCAAAAGAAAATGCTTATTTCCAGAGAGAGAGAGTCTTCAGAGAGGCCAGAGTGCTGTCTCCAGTTGGACTAATGACATCATGTGTCTCACCCCTGGTTAGGATACAGCCAACTCCAAAAGTGACCTCATCCTCAAAGTACCTGTGAAGGAAGCACTGCTTTTTCCAGCAGGATCACAAACTACACTGCCCCCCCCCCCAAATAAATAAGTAAAAAATAAATAAAATTCACATACACTGAGTTTGTTGGACTGCCTTTAGCTTTGAGGAAGCTACAATTTAAAAATTCATTACAAAAAAAAAAAATAAGCTGGACATCATTGTATTTTTTTTTTGTCAGACATTGTTCACATTTAAAAGATTGCACAGTAAAAATTTCAGAGAGATGAATAACTGGTGACACGGTCATTTTTTTTGTCCCAAAAAAGGGTATTTTAGGGCAAAACCAGAAAAATTTACTTAGAAATAATTTCATTAACAAACTTCTACAAATGATATTACTTGGATTAATGCATTTTACAGAGAGATATATCATGAAAATCATTTTAAAAAAAAAAGAATTCTAGCCTTTTATCTTACTTAGTTCCTGAGTTACAGGTCATAAAATGTGGTCTCGTTTTTGGGCATTTTGTGTTTTCAGCTGATTTTGTGGCTTTACCATACAAAAGTGGATCAAGATACACAGAATCTAAGGCCATTTTCAGATTCTAGGGGATGAATTTGGTTAGTAAACCCAATTTCAACCTTGTATAAGCAATCAATTTGGAGCAATACCTTGCCAAAGTTGGCTGAAAATGGGTTTGCCAAAAAACTTCAAATATTCAAATTTCAAAGGGCTATAACTTGAAAACTATTTGAGATACTGGCCTAATATTTGGCATTTTTTCATTTTGAGTGAATATTTGCTCGTGAATTTTTTCAAAGGATTTTGAGGAGGTGACCTGGCACCCCCTGGATGATTTGATGTGTAATGACCCATTATATCCCCAAACTCGATCCCATTTAGGTTTTCTAATTACCAACTTAGTGCTAATTGTAGACCCTGGACGAAGTCGGGCGGCTACTATGGATTCACGTGTGTCGTCTATTTATTGATTGACTGAAGACCAATATATAAGCCTGTAATTAAGAAATTATGAAGAAATGACAGTTCACCTATGGGCTACATTGACTATGCACTTAGTCAAATTGCGGCAATGGAAAAAAAAATTATCAAACCAATACTTTCTTTGAATTCCATCTCCCGTTTTAGCATTTTTTTTCAGTTGTGCAACCTAATTTAAGATTGCACTAAATCAAAATTTTTTCAGCGCTCAAAAGAATATGCTACATTTGCAGGCAAGAGCAGTTGCACCATCCTTGCCCCTAAGCGATAATAATTAGTGCATTGCAAAAGTTCGACGCATGGCATACATTTGAAAATCATTTAAAATGCATGCCATGAGTCAAACTTTATGGTCACAAAATCACTGAGGTCTTTATAGTCCAGCTTCTGGGAAAGTTGTAGGAAGGCTACAATATAGGATTGTAAGAACAGAAATGATCTAATTAATTAAAAAGAAAGGACCACTCGGTAAAGCATCGCGTTGCGAAGCAGAAGTGACTATCATGTCGCGGGTTCGAGCCCCACTTCGTACCAGCCGGCAGTGGTCGACAGCTTTTTCAGAGTAGCGCACAATTGGCTATAGCGCTACAGGGTTGCAAATTGGGAAGGGACTAACGGAAGGGATTACAATAGTTGCCTTGTTTGTTGCTCAAGCGCCTCCTGTTGCCCAGACGGGTGCTCGTCAGGAAGATTCTAAGCCTGGTCATGTCTGGGTATCCTCCGCCCTCGTTCTGAACTTGCGAAGATTCAACCAATGAATGTATAAGAAGCGGTGGTTGACAGTCGCGTGCTTCGGAGGAGAGCCGCGAACTGTCTACACTCTCCTGAATTGGCAGCAAGGGGTCGCATACGAGCAAGCCTTGTACATAGTTCACCAATTGGGCATTCCAGATTCGGGTGGGATTGGAGATGCCAAATTTAAAAAAAAAAAAAGGACATTTAAACCTTGTCTAACTACCATCTTCAGCAGCATTTACTACATAAAATTCCATCTTAAGATTGAATTTCAAGAAATTTCTGTTATTGCCTTACATGCAATCTCATTGTACCTTCCCTCTGACGCAAAGCTATACGTCTTAATGATGACTTGGAAGGCAGCTTAGTGATAGCCCATTTGCTCTGTAATTCAGATAATTTTCAGATTCATCAAAACAGGTTGAGTCAACCAGCATCATGATAATATCACTGGTTGAAGACAGTTTTATTTTTACATAAGCAAACTTACCATGCAGACCCAAGTCGGCAAAACCGCGTTTTGTTTTTTGTTTACGTTTTCTTAGGCTTATCAAGCTGATCAGACACTGAAGCAGAGAAAAAATTTATATCGTTTTGTGAGCTACGGGAATTCAGAAGCTTCGAAAGACATTGACGTTTTATGTCACCATTAATGTGGATAGGAAAATGCTTGATTACTATTGCAAGGAACAATAAACGTAAGCCAAGGGGAAATGGACACCAATTCTATTGACTGATCCTTGCAACCAAACAAATGAATGCTTAGTTGCTCATAAGGAAGTGTGAATGGGAGCGGGTCTAGAGAGGTAATGCGCTTTAAGGCGAGTTAAGAGCTGGGCAATAATCCCTCCGATGGCTTGTCCAGAGTGGAAGAGGATAAAAGCATCCAATTGATGTATTCATAGACTTTACTTTGCAATGTTTCTGTGACTCTGGGTTTTTTATGCAAATTTCTAATTTTGGCAATAACAGGAGAGGGTTTCAAAGCTTTTTCCAGCCAACAGACTGGCCGTCAGCCAAGGATTTCTGATGAAAGCTTCCATTCACTAATGCAGGTTCTCAACACATCAGACACTAACCATGCACAGAGCACAAACTCAGACCAAATCACAAAATAGGAGGAGCTGTTGAGTTCTCTTTTGTGCTGCAGAATTATAGTTTGCAGAAACGCAGTCATTGAAATCTCTTAAAGTATGTGACATCTCTTCTGATGAATACAACCATCAAATGGGAAAGTTGAGATAAGATGATGTCTGCGGTGAAGGATTCTGAACTCAGGCACACATCTTCAGTGGCTGACTAGTCTTTGTGGGGTCCTAGACTTTTCAGAAGCCATAAAATTGCACACCCACAATGTTTCTTTCACAATTAAAATAGGTGGCCTTCCTGTTTTTACAGTCAGAAAAAAGTGGTTAAGGCTTACCTGTCTTCTCTCATGGTCATTAAAAAATGAACATTTCTAACCTTCAGGATCATATTGCAGCAAAGCCAGCCATCTCTGCATGAATGCACTGTCAATTCAAATAAAATTATGATGGCAAGGTATCATATGTATGGTAGGTAATCATTTGGGGAGAAATTCCTCCTTCAGGTTATTCAGACACAGATGCTGAAACATAACATTTCTATGGGGATTAAATCTTAGCAAGTTCCTTTCACCTTGATGTTTGACCTTTTGCACCTAAGAGGAAGAATGCTCTTCCACACCTTGGGCCCATTACAAAATGCTTATTTCTCACCTCTTTCACTCTTCTTTCACTTACCTCCATCCCTTTTTTCCTAGGTCCTTGCACTTCCCAATCGGGGAGGCCTGAACAGAGGTAGACAGTCCAGGGTCAGCAAGTAAAAATTACTCCACAGTATTTTGGTGTACTCATCTGAATATGCTAATTAGAACCCTGCAGCCAGGAGGATGAACTCATTGGTGAAATTCATGAAGTAAAACATGGACAGAATTTTACTTTCTGACTCGGAATATCCAGAAGTAAAGCAAGAAACAAAAGCGAAGATTGGGGAATCAAAGCATGCGAGTTATGGACATGGAATGTCTTTGCTCCTTCAAATGTCTGTTTCAAGAGCTTTCAGTAACAGGCAGAGAGACAATTTGGTTTCAAAAATGGGTGCTTTTGACAATCACATCTAGATTCCGCTTGGCACCATGTTCGCCCCTCATTTTTCAACTACGTCCACAGCCGCCTTTCATGGTGCAGGGATTAGTATTATAGACCATACCACCTGACTATTCCTCTGACCACCACATGCAATCAGACCATATCACCGCCTATCCCAGCAACAAATTGCCCACAATTTAGCACATAAACCAAAAATTGTCCAGCCTTATACCAGGTTTTGACCTAGTCTTGTTTCACTTTTAGAGAATGCAGAATCTGGCCTTCCTAAGTAATTCTGAGTTTAAATTAAACAGATTCACAGCCAATAAAACTCAGAGGCACCAATAAAAAATAAAAAAACAGGCTGCTTGCTGCAACAGTACTCTGAGACATCCATACAGAGGGGGGAAAAAAAAAATCTATTTTGAAGCTGCCACAAAATTAATTGAACAGCAAGTGGATTGCGTTTCTGCCACTCACACCAGCATTGATCCGATTAGATCCAATCTCGCAGCCTCCTGTGGCTGACAGGGGTAAATGGGGAAATTTGCTGGCACAAAGGATGCTGACAGATGTCATCTGGCCCTCAGAATGAAATATCAATGTGTCCATTTCAAGACAAATATCATCCTGCTGTGAATCATTTGATCTTGCTGTCATTTTCATGAGGGGCTTTTATTGGCAGCAGATAACATACAAATGGTTCTTGGGATCAGGGTGAATGTGATGACGTGCATTTGATTTTGAGTGACTGTGCAGCTCTTTCTGGGCCCAGACTCGAGTGGGTGTTGGATGATTGCGCATTTTAAAGTAATTTTAAGGATCTGGTGGAAAGGTTTCTACTCCAGTGTGGAGGGGAATGTTGAGTTTTACTCCTGATTGTCACCACAGCCTTGACTCACAGCTCAGAGCTGTGGTTCTCAAACTCAGCTCTGGGGCCAGCTGTGTTTGTTGCCTTTTGTTCCAACCACAGTAGCAATCCAAGGATCTTCATTAGGCTTTATTACTTCCACCAATGAGGTTGCGCTTTCATCCGTTTGGTTTGTCTGTCAGTCTGTAAACAGGATAACTCAAAAAAATAGGAATGGTTTGGCATGAAATTTTGTAGTATAATAGGTGGTAGTCCAAGGATGAGTTCATTCAATTTTGGAAGCAATCCGGAACATTTTCGGTTATCAAAAAACAGATATATGGCATGGCAGAGGGATGCGCTCTACCGAGCACCCTCTAGTTTGTTCTTTAGTAGATCATTCTTTACGCATTTAGAGGCATAATGTTACCTTTTAAGCCACATTATCAGAAGTTACAATGCATACCATGAGGTATAATAATTCCATATCTAAATTGTGATATATTCGAAAGAACTGAATAAAAAGTTATTGTAAGCAGTCAAATTAAAGAATTAGTAGGTTCCAAATTGGTGAAATTGTGGATAGTTTTGATGTGCACTCAGGCATGCAAACTTTGCGCACCATTGCACTAAGTATGGCGGTATGAAGAACATCATTGCTATGATCTTAATAGATACAAATCCATAGTTGTGCAAGTCACCTTGATGGAGAGCAGGCTGATGTTAGCATTTGGGCACATGTGCACAGAAGCATTTGCAAAAGTATCTACAGTCTTCATTGCATGTGCTAGCCAGGCATGCCTTTGGTGTCTCATTGCTCAGCAAGAATGACTGAGAAGAAATTGATAAAATTCATTTTTTTTGAGTGGAAAGAAATGGAGTCCAAACTCAGATTAGCAAATAGCACATCACAGTGTCCTGCTCGATTTTTCCAGGGTGTCACTTACCCATTGAGTACCTTGACCTCTTGTGATGTGAATCGATTGTGTTTTGGCATGATAGCTTCACTCAACTCCTGCCTTCAGAATATGCATTATTGTCGTTTTCTTATTATCCGAAGGAAACCCCATTAGTGTCCACTATACGGCAATTTTAAACGCTGTTCCTGTTTTTAATTTCTCAAAGATGTTATTTAAATTTTGAAAAGAGGCACATCCATTTCCCTAAGTGTTTTTTAAAACAACATTTAAACTTTATGCACTAAATTAGAGCCATATTGAATTAAGTAGCAAATGAACCATTTCACAGTGTGGGCATGCAAAATTGTGAGTTTGAGCAGCCTTTTTGGTTTTGTCTTTTAACCCCTTTGCACAAAAGCAAAATCTGGCTATTTGTGTTACCTTATTTAAGGCTTTATAATTCACAGAGGAAGGGAATGGCTAAACTGAGTCAAGACACTTGAACCATTTAGAATTTCATCGTATTTCAGTTTTTCATGATTTTTGTAGAGAAAAAGGGCTGCAAACATTTACTTAGGGCTTCAAAGCCTAAGAAAATAGAGTGATTGGCCATTAACATGAATACTTAGGAGGATATAAAGGAGCACTGAATTTGTCAATGGAGGAATCTACGCGTAAATACATGGTAGGGAACTACACGTTTTTGATATGTGATGACTAATTGATAGTCTAATGACATAGTATCAATATTGTTATGTATGAGTATTTTATGTAAAGCACTGTATATCATTTGTAAATGGAGATTTGTTACATACTATTTGTGCTGCCTTACTGGTCTGCTATTTGTTTATTTTGTTCATCATTTAGCACCCTCTGGTGGTATGTCTGTAGAAAAACATGGTCTGATGCAATACCACTTCTTTGTGATGAAATAGACTAGTGCTTTCTCGAAGCTTCTGGCATCTTCCTGCCTGGAGGGGGTGGGATTACTCAGGAATCCTGTAGATCTTTCCAGAATGTTGCTAGTCTATATAAATGCTGTGATTTTGGTCAGTGGTGGCAGAGTTTTTGTTTTGGCAAGAGAGTTACATAGTGGCATTAGAGTGTTATTATAAGATTACTGTGGATTATTTGTAGAAGTTTTTTTTCCCTAATCAGTGAAGAATAAATTTGTTTAAGTTGTCATTGCTGGTTTTCTTTGTTATGATTTTCAAGTCATAACAATATTGTGTCGAATTTTTGCTTCAGAAAACGTATTTTTCTTAACTACTGATTGGGATACCATTGGCTCACTGTAGCTGAAGTGCTTGCTACCGAGGACAACGATTTTTCCTGTCGCAAGAGATCTTTTTTTTTTTTTTTAACTGCTGGATAGATACTATGGCCAAGTATATTGAGCAGTTTGCACATGAGGCTTAGCTGAGGAATTTAATTCATGTAACTCCTGAAAAACAGGGATGGGACTGAACTCGTCCATATTCTAAACCATGTTCGGCTCGGCTTCCTTGTGAACATTCAATAACTGATCTGGATGTGCCATCTAGTGATAGAATATTGTAACTGCGTGCATAAATTTGCTGCTCCATGTCCGCTGGCATGAACATCTGCACAAAGGGGTTAAAAAGACCAGTTTTCTGCTGTTTCTGAAAAACTCTCTTAAAGCTGTGTACATTATCTTAACATGTACATTCCCAGTCCATTTGTGATTTTATGGCATGGCAGCTATTCATCCATCCACTACGAAGCCCGCCTTTTCCTTGCAGGGTTTGTGGGAGGTTAAAGCCTATCCCAGCATGCAATAGGCAAGAGGCAGGAACACGTTGAGGACTGTCCGCCAAGTCCATGGTTTGGATCACTCAAACATTCATGCATGAGCAACTTGGAGTCTCTTATTAGCCTTGCTTGATTGTCTTTGGACTAGGGGAGGAAACCAGAATACCTGGATGAAACCCACACAAACACAGGAAGAATATGCAAACAGGAAAGACCCTAGCCAGATTCAAACCCACTATTTACTGGCTGTGTGGCCAGAGTGTTACTCCAACTTGTATTGAAAACAAGGACTGCATCTGAATTTTTTTAAATAGGCGGCCTTTTTCTCTTTCCTCTCCTCTTCCTGGACCTTACTGGAATACATCACACGTTTTAAAGGTGCCTTCCCTTCGGAGTGTTTGACAAAAATTTGACGTCCTTTCCTTCAATGCACCATGACTTCGACAGCAAAGATAGGCGTTGCAATTTGTTGGAAAACTTTGGGACTTAATGACGTCTCCAGTCACTATAGCTGCAAAGGATTGCAGTTCATGTTTCGATTTTTCCCACCTTCCAAGGTTGGTGCTTTGTTTTCTTGCTCCATTCCCCTGACAGGCAATTCGATGTTCCTTGTCATGACTACCAGCCAAACTATTTCCGGTTCATGTCCTTTTGTGAGGAAGGTTCCTTGCTCTTCAGAGAATTCAGATGCAGCCAATGTTTCTAAATAGTTTCAGTTTTTAATGCCTTCATGCATGAGCAATTTCAAAAATTCCTTTTCAAATGTCTTGGCAAAGCCAAATGCACAGATGGCCAACCCACAAACCCACCTCACACCAGGGAAACAACCACCACTCATGGCCTACGGTCTAAAGTCACCCCAGACGGCCAAATCACATCCTCACTGGGGGTTTAAACACTGATGCGCCTACTACCTTTTATTTTGGTTGAAAAAAAGGGAAAAATTTAAATCACAGTGAAGTTCCCTCAAGGCTACCTTGCAATTAACCGGAGACGAGCTTTGAAAAAGAAAATAGTCTTTGCAGTCGAGCGTGCAGCACGGTCTTCGATATGTCCGGCCGGTGGGGAGTCATTAAGCAAGAAAGCTCAGGGAGACCAGTGCCCTAGCGGCAGTGAGAGAGTAATGATTAGACTGGGTTCTCTTCCCCCCACTCTTTCCGTATTTATGCTGTGTGGCCCCGGAGGTTCACACTTCCTGGATGTGATCGGTCTTTCCGTCTGTCAGAGCTGTGGCACTGAAAGAGTCACATCTGACAAACAAACTTCTCAAGGACGGTTGTTGGTATTGATTAAAAAAAATACTATCAAGTCTTCCATTTTGACCTTGATTATTTCTTTTATTTTATTGCTCAAATACACAAAAAAGCCAATCATTTCAGTTATGCTGATGGGATAAGAAAATTTTACTTGCCAAGCACACAGTAACATAAATGGCATTTTTACCAGAGAGCAAAGAATACAGTTTTGTCTTGTAAGATTAAAACACTCATCAAGAGACATTTTTGCAGTGATCTTTGCGTTCTCAAATTAAAAGAAGTTGGGAGAAAAAAAAAACTGAATGAAAATGCGTACTCAAATAAATAAAGAAAATATACATACTCACAGGCACTAGACTTCACCCAGAAATGTTCAGCACTCACCGGTGGTAGTTATGCCAGTGATGCTCAGCACATTAGCAGTGTTATGTTCAGCTATGATACATCAGCACGAACAGCCTCAGTTCTATTAAATGAGTTTGAAAACTGATTCAGAGAAGTTTATTTTCATGGAGTTATAGCCCTTGACTCTGTTCGTTGACTTAGGTGTACGGGATTTGCAATGGGGACAAGTTTTCTCGGCATGGGTGTATGGAAGGTTCCATTGACTTTTGGATTTAGTATACTGCATTTCTTTAATTTTCTAATTACGAACCTAAAAGTATTTCCTGTGAAATGGATTTTGTTGCAAAATTCACATCAATTGTTTCACTGCAAATCATGTTCTTCACCTTTTACTTGGAAATGTTTTTTTTTCCTGAATTTCAGGGGATATATGGAACACTTCTGCACACCCAACATTCTCTCTCCTCAGTACATTTACTAACTTTCCACTGTTTCGCCTTTTGAAGTTGATGATTATCCCCCGCCACGAAGTGGATCGGGGGATATTGGAATGGAGCTCGTCCGTCCGTCCGTCCGTCCGGGTTCAATGGGGACAAGTTTTCTCGGAAACTTTTGCACCTTCATGGGTGAAATTTTGTGTGTGGCCAGTACTAATGACCCTCTTCAATGAGTTCGACAATTGATTCTGAGACATTTACTTTTACGGAGTTATGGCCCTTGACTCTGAACTTGCTGTATGGGTGTTGCAATGGGAATATGGAATCTCCCGTGACCATTCTTACCGTGGCGGGGGATATTGGTGACAATGTTGCCTTGTTTTTAAGGGATTGTTTGAGCCTCCCCTGTTGCCAGTTCACGAGCCACCGCTGATCTCTCTCTCCCTCTCTCTCTCTCTCCCTCTCTCCCTCTCATATGTATATATACACACACACACACACACACACACACACACACACACACACACACACACACACAACACCCCAATTCCGAAATAGTTGGGACAAAGTGTAAATTGTGAATAAAATCAAAACGCAATGACTTTCAAATCACACCAGCCAGTATTTTATTCACAACAGAACAGAAATACCATAGCAAACGTTGAAACTGAGAAATTTTACAACTTTATCCACAAAATGAGCTCATTTCAAATTTGATGGCTGCTACAGGTCTCAAAAAAGTTGGGACAAGGGCCTGTTTACCATGGTGTAGCATCCCCTCTTTTTAACACAGAGTGGAGGCATCTGGGCATTGAGGAGACAAGTTTCTTGAGTTCAGCCATTGGAATTTGGTCCCACTCTTGTTTAATACAGGCTTCCAGCTGCTGGAGAGTTTTGGGTCCCCTTTGATGGACTTTTCGTTTAATTATGCGCCAACTGTTCTCAATCGGTGAAAGATCAGGACTGCAGGCAGGCATTGAACTGAACGCTGATGACAGGAGGGGTGGTCTTTCTCCTCTTTAGCCCGGAGGACACGACGCCCATGATTTCCAACAATAATGTCAAATTTGGACTCGTCTGACCACAGGACACTTTGCCACTTTGCTACAGTCCATTTTAAATGAGCCTTGGCCCACAGAACAAGGCGGCGCTTCTGGATCATGCTCAACAGTGGCTTTATTTTTGCACGATAGAGTTTTAGATAGCATCTGTGGATGGCACAGCAGACTGTGTTTACAGACAGTGGTTTCTTGAAGTATTCCTGGCCCCATTTAGTAATGTCAATGACAGAATCATGCCGGTGAGTAATGTAGTGGCGTCTGAGGGCCTGAAGATCACGGGCATCCAGCAATGGTCTTCCTCCTTGTTCCTTCCTTTTCCAGTTTCTCAGAATCTTTTGATGATGTTATGCACTGTCGATGATGAGACCTTCAAAGCCTTTGCAATTTGACGTTGAGGAACATTGTTTTTAAAGTATTCCACAATTTTTTTTTACGCAAGCCTTCACAGGTTGGAGAGCCTCTGGCCATCCTTACTTCTGAGAGACTCAGCCTCTCTAAGGCTACATTCAGACAGCAGGCAAATGTGGCCCAAATCCGATTTTTTTGCCAATATGTGACCTGTATCCGATCTGTTAAAGACAGTCTGAACAGCACAAATCCGATTTTTTTAAATCCGACCCAGGCCACTTTCATATGTGATCCTAAATCTGATACGTATCTGATATTTTGTAATGCGACTGCTGTCTGAACGGCCAGGTCGCATTTATCCGACCTTTACGTCATTATTTGTCTGTAATGGTACTGGCTTCGGTTGTGGATAAACCTTCAGTGCCACACACGCGCCGAGACGAGATGCCTCCATATTTACTTCCGTAAACAAACAGTGCGTGCCTGCGTGGTCACGTATTACCCCAGGACCTCTTTTGCGCATGCGGGTCACTTCAGGGTCGCATTCAGTTCATACTCAAAACTGATACAAGTCGCATATAATGTGTAATATGAACGAGCACACAAAAAAATCGGATTTCTCCAAAAAATCCGAATTGTGCATCAAGACCTGCTGTCTGAACGTAGCCTAAGACATCCCTTTTATAGCCAATCGTGTCACACACCTGATGCCAGTTAACTTAATTACTTGCTAAATGTTCTTTCAGCTGATTCTCTTATAAATTAATTGCTTTTTCAGCCATTTTTTGCCTGTGTCCCAACTTTTTTGAGACCTGTTGCTGGCAGAAAATTTGAAATGAGCTCATTTTGTGGACAGAAATGTAAAATGTCTCAGTTTCAAAATTTGAAATGTTATCTATGTTCTATTATAAATAACATATTGGCTCATGTGATCTGAAAGTCATTGCATTTTGATTTTATTCACAATTTACACTTCATCCCAACTATTTCGGAATTGGGGTTGGTATATATATATATATATATATATATAAGTAAAAAGGCTGTGGTATCATTTGGACCAAGACCTCCAAATGGAATACTAAATATTGGTTTTAAAATGTCCTAATCATCTCATTTGCTTTATTATGCAGAATATTTTGCAATGGAACTATTTCTGTGCCTCTTGGTGCAGTTATACAAGAAAACTAATGAGCAAAAGGTGGGGGTGGATTATTCTGACAGCGATCGATCTGTTGAAAGTTCTCCAGATATGGATCTATATTGTCATTCAGATGTGCAGGACACAGCCTTAGCAACGGCAGCCATATTCTTACTCATCCCACCTTACTATGATAAATTAAGTGCTTCTGCAGGCTGATATTGGAGAAGAAAAAAAAAAGGATTCTTCTTGCTAGCGTCCGTGTGGTTAATTTGTCTGACAAATTACACCACTACCTGGACATCTACTGTAGATCTCGATCGAACTCCCTCTCATTAACAATTCTGAAAGGTAGAAGGCAAACTGAAATATCGGACTCAAGTTTGCCGCATTTGCTCACCCATCTTCCAGGAAAAGAATTAATTCTTAATATGCTTCTGCTATGCTCTGAAAATAGAAACATTTCACCACCTACGAAATATGGATATCAAATAAAACAGACGAGCAATTGATGTTCTTCATTTCAAAGCAACTGCTCAAACTGTACTTGTAGAAGCCTGAAGCAACAGTATCTTGGTTGTCCTCACCTGATGAGAATGTGGGCACTTTTGATTTATGCAAGCAGCTGGTTCAACGAAACCAGGTATGGAAGTAAAGAAATTTGCTCATTTGTTTGTTCCCAGTCTTCCTTCTCGGTACACAGCAAAAACAAAATCTTACCAAGCATTTTATTCTTGTATTTTGATTTTAAAACTTTTTTTTTTAGAATAAATTCTGCTGCTGATTTGAAGTAATTTAGACTCATTCCATGTGAACGCAGCTTTAGTCCTGCTTCTCTAATCCGGCCGTTCTCTGGAATTCCCTGCTCCTTCCCAAAGCCTGACATGCATTCAAGGCGCCAACTTTTGCTAACAATACCGCTTGCTAACAATCTGGAAAAGGTATTGCGCAGGGAACGAAAATGTTTGCCGACACTAAAAGTAATTGGCTTGTATAATTCACTGCACTTCATAACAGTACTGAGTAGACAAGCCCGAAATATCATGGAAGTAGGGGAAGAAAAAAAAAAGTCAAAAGATGAAACTTCATAGTTTACTTCCGTTCCTATTTAAAAGTCATTGGGCTCAAAGTTATAATGCAAATTGAACATCAGCTTTCACTTAAAATCATTCAACTGTATCGTTGAAGTAAACAGGGTTTTCCGGCAATGTTTGTCCTGTCAAACACGATTGTCTCGTATTCTCGGCACCCTGTTCTGTAATGGCCTCACACACAGGTGAAAGAACAAGCACCGGCGAGGGATAGCAACAGAGAATCTGACGAGGAGATTGTATTTGCTTTAGGTCGGTTGCTAAAGCACAGGCACCCCCGCATTGGCCAGCACCATGGAAAGCTGTCACAGTCATCCTGCTCCGCGATCAGCCAAGCTTAAATATCATCCTCAAAGCCTCTGTCGGATGACTTAATTCTGGTTATGCCCAGTTTATTATTCCCTCTCAGTTTAGCTGTTTTTTTTTTTTTTTTTTGTGTGTGCACGCGCGACTGGGTGTGTGCAAGCCACGTGGAAAAACAAAATGGCTGTCGGCCAATTTTCTATCACTTTTTGCATCTCGTCACCACTTGGCAGGGCAGTCAGACCTGGTGTCAGGCCACTCCAGGGATGTCCTCTCTCCCCGCGTGTGCCCACTTGTGCTCAGTCTGGAGGAAGTCTGGATACACACGTCCATAATATTTGATTTCTTTTTCCGATTTCCACAAAACACATGCCGTATGCGAAAATGTGTGCTCAAAATCCCCAGCCATGGCATGAGCCAATACAAACCCCAATTCCAATGAAGTTGGGACGCTGAGTAAAACGTGGATAAAAACAGAATACAATGATTTGCAACTCCTTATCGACCTATATTCAATTGAGTAACTGCAAAGACAAGATATTTAATGCTCAAATAGAATACACACCCTAATATTTTTACAGAAGTGTTTCGTTTTTCTTGACTGTGCTCATATGTATTAACACTCCACCTTAACAATGTTTCCTCCATAGGCCTGAGGGAGGCTTCACACGCTAGTGGAAAGAGCGCTCGCAGTGGGGTCTATTGCCCCATCAAGGGCGAGTGCATTTACTTAAACGCTTTCTGGCATTTTGCTCTTGTAGTACTGTCTGTTGCCACTATGTGCAGTTCTGTCTGTGACTCCTGTCTGGATTTCTGTGCATCGTTAATATTGTCCATTATTACCTTAGTACTGTTTTACCTTTATGGGCAGTTGTGTAGCACATCACTGATGTGGCCTGTGTGGGCAGTTGCATAGTGTTATCTGTGGCCCTTATGGGCACTAGAAAGAAAAAGAATCAGTTCCAAAGCACAAAGAAAATGGAAAAATAAGTTTACTAAGATGACCAACATATGCCACATCAAATAATTAACTTAATTATGAAGAGTTGTTGCAGTTACATAGGACTAAAGTAAAACCAGCAAGGTGAGGCCATCAGTTTAGTAAGCCCAAGAAATCCTGCAGTAAAAGCCCCATTTACAGCTCTCGAGCAGATAAGAGCCTGTAATAAAGTTTCTACGGACATTTCAAAGACTGGCCAGACAAACCTTAAAAAGGTCATTAAACTACTAAGAAAAGACCACTATGAAATCCTAAAAAGAGCAGAGTTCCAAGAAATATGAGTCTTTGACATGAAGACTGCCATGAATAGCAGTAGAATCAAAATGATCACAGGGGAGTGCCAATTCCTCTCTATGTAACCCAACAAAATGGCCGCCGTCATAGGCGGATTGGACAAAGGGAATGCATCACAGCTGCTTGTAATTACCAATTAAGGCTTAGTCGCCCACACTGCTGAACACAGGTGATCCAAACAACCATCCGATTACCAGACTGAGAAGAGAATTTCGAATAAACTGAACACGAAATCAAGGATATGAGCAGAAACAAGTAAGGAAACATTAAAAATAAAATTACCAGCCTGCACCAAGAAATGTGACTCCTACACCTGTACGCTGCTCTTGTGGGGTAATTGTGTTTTGTGCTAGCATGGCATGTTTCCTTTATAGGCAGTTGTGATCTGCATTACTGTCTATGCATACCACATATTCCAGTGCCAAAACGAGGCTTGACTATCGAAACAAAGAAAATGGCCACATCTAGATCAGCGTTCCACTGTCATATCCCACAGTGTAATGGGGATACTAGATTGCACGCTGATCTTATTTTTAATCGTTTACTGAGAGATTATCTTCGTAGAAGGAAAAGGTTGAATCAGATAAGGAGAGATGAAGGGCCAGAATTGCAGGGGTTTTATGATTGTGATACACGTTTCTAATGATTTTATTTATCGAGGCAGTAGCGGTGGCCTGATCAGATCAAGACTGAGAGTATAAGATTCTGTTTATCGCATAACTGAATTGCGCAATTCAATAGAAAACAAATGTAATTTAAATTAGTGCCGGAATAGTAATTCACAATATATGTTAGCACTGAGCTAATGCCATCACTCTGCTGATTTACGCTGCGGTCATGCAATCACTTTCACGTTTGAAGGAGCAACGGTTTGGACTAATCACCTTCACATCATGAGTTGGGCTACAGGAGAAGTACTACAGTAATGTGATAGAAAAAAATCCAGAACAAATGCCAAATCACAGTTTTCTTCTACTGTCAACTTAGTGGCTAGCCAACAAACTAATGTTACATAATGGTTATGGACAGGTAATGCGAGCGTACTTGCCAAGTAACGTTAACTTAGTCATGAGAGTGATATTTAGCTAGTGTGCTACAGTCCTAAGTCATACCAATTTATTCAACATTACACATGGTATTCAGTTTGGCTAAACATTAACAGCATGACTTATCATGGATCAATTTTTTCCGATGCACTCAGACAATGAAATTTCCGCAAAAGTGATATGTACCTTGGGTAACATCAGAAATATGCCATGAGTTAAGCTAAGGGAAAAGTAATACAGTTATGTGATAAAAAAAAATCTGCAACCAAAGCCAAATCACGGTTTTCTTCCTTCCACAGACACCATGTAAACCGGGCCGGCATGGCTCAGGACACCAGGCTAAACTGAAGGTTCCTGGTTCATGGCTCCTGGAGGTCAAAGTGTTCTTAGCAAGACACTGAACCCCACACTGCTCCCCGATGTGCAGGTTGGCGCCTTGCACGGCAGCCTCCGCCATCAGGGTGAATGAGAGGCATAATTGTAAAGCGCTTTGTGTCATCTGACTAGAAAGGCGCTGTATAAATGCAGTCCATTTTAAACAGCTTGCGATCTAGTTTCACGTCTCAAGCCTCACTTTGGACAAAAATGAATATTCATGACCTGGATATTGAGAGTGGTTAATGGGTAATTTATTGCTCTCTTAAACCTCAGTCACATCCACCAGACTCTGTACAAATTTTTCTACCTACGGCGGATTTCAACATCGGGGGGTATCGCAGGGGGCTTCGACATTCAAAAGTAGCAGTGACATATTTGTTGGAGCCCGCACGGAGCCCTCTGAAGTTCTCGACTCCAATCGCGAGGCTCCCATATCTAAGCTGCAAAAGTATTGCAGGACAATCCTGTGGACACTGCACTTCTTCCTTGCGGCGCCCAAACGATTAAAGATCAATCGCAAGGCCACCGCACCGCACGGCACGTGTGTGGACAATACTAGCGTCCCTGCAACTCCCACATTAACTCCTGCAATTAGAGTCTCGTATTGGCTCAGCCTCACTTGGAGCAGGAACTGTGGCTTCAGCCACTTGGACCATCTTCTCCTCTCCTCTCTGGCGAGGCACTGCTCGCCAAGGATGATTAACGAACCAGCTGAACCAGCAAGGACTGCAGCCTCTGGTGCGCCAGCCTGAGACATTGGGGGTGTGTTCGCAGCATCTTCCTACAGTTGGATGGGAGTGGGCCGGGAACAGTGTGATACCCATACAATTTTCATACACCGTATTGGGCTTGTGGGGGAGTTGTGTGGACATCTGAAGATACTCGTATGATGAAATTCCGTCCCCAAATCGAACAGCATGTGTACAAATGCTGCGGGGGCTGTATGCGGCCCGGGCGATGCTGCGTACGGCGTGTCTATGGGCTTACGGTCAGAAAAAAATTTCTATGCCACCATGCTAAAAGCTTCTGATGCACTGAACGGTAAGGAAAGAAAGCCGAGACGCCCGAAGGATAGCTACGGCAGCTTTGCGGCCTCCAGGAGACTTAGCCAATTTTCCCCAAAAGTTGGGTCCTCGCGAGCGCCTCATGTTGAATCGGTGGATATGTGACTGAGGCTGTTGCCCTTGTGAGCTGTTGTGTGGTTTGTTACTGTCTGTTGCTCTTATGGGCAGTTGTGTGCTCTGTTACCTCTTGTTGTCCGTATGAAGAGTTGTGTTCTGCATTAGTGTTGCATATTTCCGTCACGGGCAGTCATGTACCACATTACTGTCTGTTGCTCTTATCGGCAATTGTGTGCTGCATTGCTTTCTGTTGTCCGCATGGGCTGTTGTGTGCTGCGTTAGTACTGTCTTGCCGTTAGTACGGGCAGCTGTATACCGCATTACTGCCCATTTGAGCAGTTGCGTACTGCATTACTGTCTGTCGCTGTCATGGGCATTTGTGCTCTGCATTACAGTCTGTTGCCATTACGGACAGTTACTGCATTACTGTCTGTTGCCCTTACGGATTGTTGCGTGCTCTGCTACTGTCGGCTACCCATGAAGGTAGTTTTGTTGCTGTTCGTTGCTCTTGTTTTGTGTTATCCACAGTTGTCCTGAAGGGCAGTTGAGTGCTGTGTTAATGTCTGTTACCGTTATGGTCTGCTGTTTGTTTCTGGGTCTGCCCTTCCAAAATTTTCCATTTAACGTTAGTTTTGCTCTTTACACTTGGTACCTTTGCATATGTTATTTCCGATAATATGAGGCATTTCTGTTGCTGAAAAATAAGTGATATTGAGTATGACAGGGCCGTCTGCTGGTCTGTAGTGAGCCGTGGCACTGCTGCGCTCCGATCAGTGTTTGTCTTTGAGGTGTGAGCCAAGGGCCTGAATCGCGGAGAGCATCATCAGCCCAGCTGAACCCCTTAAATCCCCTACAGCTGCTCTGCGCCCCTCCACCCCGCTTCCCCCTCCCCTCTAACACCATGACTCACTCCGCTGCAGAGCCCGGCTAATGGGAGATCACTCTTTGGCCCAAACAAACAGTTGAGAGAATGCAGAATTGAAACGGATATTACCATTCTCTACAATCAACATTGATTGTCTTGCTTTTCTGGTACAGTCATTTGTGGAGGGCACAAAGAATTTTCTGGAAAAACATGCTTGGAAACACACACACACACACACACACACACACACACACACACACACATACACACACACAAATGCGCTTATGGGCAGGCATTAATTCACACACTGTACTAACACTATCAAATTACTGTAACGTGAGAGTAGGAAAGCAAATCCTCTGGGCATTGCTTGATTTATACATCATAAGCAATATAATACAAATGTGAATTGTTTTTTTTGTGATGACAAAATAAAAATTTTAATAAAATCCACTGTGCAGAACGCAAAGATAGACCATAACCCTGACTCCAAGCTCATTTTCCGACCGATTACTCCGAAAATGAAGAACTGAGCCCCTATTTCCAGCACAGATGTCGGATAATGAAGACACATCACACACTTCCAACTGCTGTTTCTCTTAACTCAAGCACCAAAACGACATTTTTAACCTTCTGAGACACGTTTTAAATTAGTTTCTTGTTTTGCGGCGCTAGTTTTCAAAAAATGGGGGAACTAGGGCTTTTCGTCTGCGAGGAACATGCTGACGAATGTGAACCTTCTCTTTCAGGCCGTTTTCTCTGAGGGGTAACGAGGAGCCACCATTTTTCTCCATTCAGCTCCTGCTTTACAGGATCCCAGAGCAACGGAGATTAATACAATCAGCCTGACCGTGAAAATGAGAAAAATAAAAACTCTTATCGGCAGATTTTTGAATGGCGCAAATCATCCTCCCTCCAGACAACATGGTTTATGCTCTGCAGGTTTGTTGAGGTGGGGGGATGATTATTCAAAACCTGGGAATATGATCCATTTTTTGGTTGATGAAATACTTGCATATCCAATCAACAGTTGAAGTACAAATAACTACGAGCGAAGAATCGGTATGAATAAAAAATTTGCAGCAGGAAAAAAAAATCCGTCCTTTTCAATTCCCCGTGCATGTCAAATTACAGGGCTTGTAGTAGGTGGAAGCTTGCATCCAATGCAAAATTAGAATCACAGAAGGAAATTATTTTTTTTTTTTTTAATTACATATTGGCACTGTGGATCTGAACTTTGGATGGTGTAAAATACAGTGAATACCGCTGGGTGGAGGGTTCTACCATTGCTCTACATCTCTTTATAATTATAATCTGTCCTGACTATGCCTATTCTCTGTATTGTTAGCCCTGAACATAAATGTAACTCGATTCGAGAGAGCAGAGGAATAAATGAAATGGTAACACTTCCCCATACGGTAACATGAATTAGCCTTAATTAACTAAGTTATTAACATTAACAAAAATAAAAATACTTTTGAAGTGAAATGGGTGTATTTCACTCTAAAAAGACTGGAAATGAAGTTGCTCAGCATGGCTCGTTGAGAGGTGTGAGGGTGTGCGCGTCGTACGGGAAATGCGGCAGAAGTGTACATCGCAGTGGAGATATCAGCGGCCATTTTAAAGACCTGAGCAGCTCACCAGAGGGAGTGCGGGGGCAGACAGCTGCCCTCTCACAGAGGGACTGTAATGGCTGAGGGATAATGGGGATGGTAATGGAGGCATGACAGAGGCTGGGTCGTCCCTCACTTAGGATTGTAGGGAAAGGATTTAATGAGGTCACCATTAGGATAAAGAAATACCGAGTTGTGCACTCTTCCCTCAAGAGACACAGAACAGAATAACAACAAAGCAGAATAAATCATTCAAAGCTCTACTTTCTGTACCTAACAAGAATGTGGTCGCTCGTTGATCTGAGGCTATTTTTGTGGTTCATGCTTTTTTTTTATATAGCTCGTCTTGGCCTATGGTCCAGTGGGCTAATGTCATGGCCAGTTCATTTGCTGTGGTCGTCTTCAGCATATATATGTGGACATCTTCTCCACAAAAACGACTAAGTTTGTAATCATGAAACCTTAGTGACAGCTTGCTGCTAATTAGGACACCAAATTTTACAAAAATCATTCCAGTCTGTTTTCAAATATGGCTGCCATGGTCAAAAAATTTGAGTATACAGGAGATTGAAGTACCTGTGGCACCATTTTTAATAGCCTCTAGGCCTCTCAGTCCCACTGAAGGGAAATCTTGGCTTTGCGGCATACCAGGACATTCTAGATGTTTCAGTGCTGCCACCGGTTTGGGAAAGGCCCTTTCCTGTCTCAGCATGACGACGCTCCCATCAGAGCAAATTCCAAATGGGATGTGTCGAGATCAGCTTTGAAGAACTTGGCTGGCCCGCTGAGATGAATGATCTCACCCCCATCAAACACTGCTGGGATCAAATGGAAAGTCGACTTCAAGCAGACGGAAGTAAATCCCTCCAGCAATGTTCTAACATCTAGTTTCATCAGCTGTTGGAGAGGCCAGAGGCAGCTGGTGTGTAGAATATAAAGGAGGAACAGAATATCCCTTTTCAACTTATGATTGGTCCTGATGCGTATTTTGCTTAATAATGAGGAGCTATTGTAGAAATCCTGTCAATGTATCATGCTTTGGTATCGATAATAAAACTTTCAATGTCTTATTGTGTTAGCTGACAATACTATGCTTAATAAATCCAATTAAAAAAAATAAATAAATAAAAAAATAAAAACAACATTGTCCTGCTATAATAACGGTGTAAATTCACTTAGCTAGCTACCTCATGGATCATGTTCAGTCTTGAGTGCAGCAGGATGTTGAGCGTAGTTCACTTAATGGCCACGGCTGTCAGTAATGATAAGGAATTCCTGAAGGTTACTCTTTGCACCTTTTAAACAATTTTTGAATATGGGACTTAATGTGCAGTTTTCAATGCATATGATTCATTGTGCAATTGACTCACTAAGATTCCATGCCTTCATGACAAAGAGGGGGTGTCTGAAATTTACCTCCCCACTCACTTGCATTGCGCCTACGAATAATTGCGGAATATATGATTTGTATACTTCAAAGAACCTATCCAACACTAGGTGTTTAGTGTAACATTTTTTTGCTCCAAATAGTCCATTCAATTTTTACAGAAAAGTGTTTCATTAGGTTTGTAATATTTTTATTTAGCCGTGCTGCTCAAAGTTGTGCTAATACATTGTTGCTACTTAATCTCAGTCTGAATCGAAGTTGACCGAATCTACTTCGGTTTACAATGGTTAAAAAATTATAATCACACAAAAAAAAGGCACAGAAGTGCCTAACAAAAATAAATCTTTTTCTTACTGAGTGAATGTATAAATCAAAGTATAAAATTATTATTATTTTTTTTTTGAAACTTCAGATTTGAAATATGGTGTTTATATTTATGTGAGTTGGTAGCTTTTTCAATGCAAGCGAATAGGGAGTTTAATTTCAAACACCTATTTTTCGTCACAGAGGCATGGAATCTTAGCAAGTCAGTTGCAAAATGTATTGCACTCATTAGTTGCAGCATATTAAGCCCTATGTTCAAAATTGTGATATTGCCTCAACATTATGTGAACTGTGGAAACTCCCAGCACAATTAGGTTTGGCCACTTCTCCTCATTAAGGTGAGATTAGAAATAAAACGCATCTTTTCAATGCAAAATGACATTTATCAGCTGCGGACAGTTGTTGTTCACCTTTGCTTTCTTTTTTTGTGATTTAAACAATCATGTCCAGGTAAGATAGTCTGCATTTCAGGATGTGCTGAAAGCAAAAGCAGTAGTCAACAAAGTAGATTTTTTTTTTTTTTGGTAAAATGAATGGCACATTTTTATGAATTGAATTTACTATTTAACTGCTGCAACATTGCATTGAGAGAAAAGCTGTATGTTTAACTGCCCATGGATTTTTCTAATCATTGGAAAACTTGTTAACCAAGGAAAATGATTGAAAAAAGTTCTGGTCTACTAATGCGTCATAAAAGGGATTTTTTTGTGCCTCCTCTTATTTCAGCCATCCAGCCGTTGTCCTCACATCACCGTCACTGGGAGTGGCTGGTCTCGAGAGGTTCTGAGTAAGAGACAAACTTGCTCACAAAATAAGATAGAAATAAGCTTATTGTGCACAGTGAAAGATTCTAGTGGCTTTTATTTCAGCTTGTGAAAAGATGGGACCAAATATATTCATGCTGTGTTTATATTTCTGTTCTGTGTGTACATATAACACACATACTCATTTTCATTTCACAGCTCCAGGCAGGCCATTGATTAACGTTCAATGTTCTGCCTGAAGTTACACGGTTTCTGCCTTCAGACACGAGGTCTCAGTTTGCATTGGACATGCAATTTGTCTGCTAAATTACGAGGGCGTCACGCCAAATGGGGCTGCCATCTTTGCCTCATCTGTCACCACCAGTACAGCAAAACTGATATGAGCATATCCTGCTAACTGATAAACCACTGACTGCTAGTAAACATGAAATTAAGTTAAACAAGAACATACTGGCAGTCCTCTCTGTTATGTATCTGTTGCTATGTTACTTATACACATTTAATTTAGCTTGTTTTTTTTTAAAACCTTTTCTGTGTATTTTTTTTCTTCGATTTTTCCTCAATGCCACGAACTCCAGTCTTTCACATAGGAATTCTCTCTTGCAAATATTTCAAAGGTCATTTTATTAGCTGTGAATGAAGCACTGGCTTAATATCCAGGACATCGCTGCTCTACCTATTGCATGATCAACATACATTTTAAATACTTGTGTTGTTGCACCATCTGACACTGTTGCAAAAGCAGAATTTTTTGAGTTACGGGCTTTCTGTTTTTGTAATGCCACGTGAATGGAGGAAGGAATGACTTCAGCCGAATGCTTTTGAGAGGGAAGCATGGCATCTTTTTTTTTTTTAAAAAAAGAATGGGTTAGGAAAAAAAAATCAATCTCAGGAGATGAATTGACCCTGCGTCCATTGATTGTCCTACTTTGGCACTTTAGCTCTTACTGTGCTTGGCAGCCATGCTTAGCAACCTTGGCCAACCACAGCCTCAACCCCAGAGCTCTGAAAAAAGGGTTAAAGGGCAGAAAAAATTTCTTTCATCCTCCCGTAACAACAGAGATGTGTGTAAAGAAATGGTTTCTGTTTTAAATAGCTGTGCTTTGGATTCAGAGCACATCCTATCCTGCCTTGTCTTAAATAGTCAGCAGGGATTTTAAGCTGATATTCTGTGGAGGTGCAGACAGTGTGGGCCCTTGAACAAGACCTGTAACCCTAGAACGAATTTAGGTCCAGGGGCCTTCTCTCTCTCTCTCTCTCTCTCTCCTCAAGAGGACGGGGGATCTGCAGTGGCAGATGCAGCATGGGGCATTCGCTACGAACTGTGGCTGGCCCGTGTGGACCCAGGGGTGGGAGACGGCTGTCCTTTTTGCTCAGCCCAGGGAGCACTGATGCACCTTTTTGTTTCATGTGAAAGGCTTAGGAGTTTGTTTAATCTGTTAGAAACCGTGTGTGCATGCCTGGGGGTTAATTTTTCTGTGGGAGATTTTGTTTGCGGCCCCGAATATAATGTGCAGCAGCAATACTGGGTTGTACTGTTAAATTGTTTGTATGGACAAGCAAAATTGGCAACCTGGATTACATGCAGGAATATGCAGCGTGATGAGGGGGCTACAAATTCAGTGCAGGTGTTCAAGGGTTATGTCTCTGCGCGCTGTAGGACTGAGTTTGAGTATTACATAATCATGCACGATGTGGAAATGTTGACCAGGATGTGGTGTGTTGGAGGGGTATTTCGTGTGGTCACAGAAGATGAGATTGTAACCCTTTGGGGTTGATGGAGTTTTAGTGTGAAGCTGTCTTGTTTCTCCTGGTTTGTTTTTTGTTTCCTCTTGCATTTTTATTTTTCACTTTTTGTGTTGGCAGGGGTGGGTCTGTAAATAGGGCATGGGTTAGGGGTCAAGGGATGCCTTGATTGTGTTATGTTTTAATAAAGGAACATCAAAAGTCAAGAGTCTCTCTCTCTCTCACCCTCCCTTCCTCTTCCTCTGTCTGTTGTTCTCTCTTTCTCTCTCTTTCTAAAAAATGTAACTTCATCTCTCTCTCTCTCTCTCTCTCTCTCTACACTCAGCGATGCAGTGTGTGTGTCTTACACTGGACAGGGAAAAGAGGAGAGGAGTTATACTCCCAAAAAATCATCTGTGGAACCAACACCATCTTCAGTTTTCTGTTTGTGCTTACATTGCCCCCTACTGGCACCATGCATGAGAGCAAACACTTTTACTCACCAGTCCAACCACATATGCAATGTGCACACTTGCAAGCACATACTCATTCATTCACTCTCTCTCTCTCTCTCTCTCTCTCACACACACACACACACACACACACATACAACATGTCACCCACAAGCACATACTTGTGCACAGACACAACATTGATATGTGCATGTACATACTATTTCACATGCACAAATGCACAAACAACACACACACACACACACACACACACACTATATTCACAGTAAAAAGACTGCATTATAGCCTCTGTTGCTTTAAAAAAAAGAACAAGGCTGTTGTCAAATTTCACTGCTGTAATTTAATTTTCTGAATGGCTGGAAACAGGAAATGCAAATTCTCGTCTTTTTATCGACTGCTCATGATGTAATCAAAACTGTGTCAGCTGCCCTTCTCTGGGCATCTTAGTTTCCATCAGCCTAATTTGCATCTTCTATGTATCAATATGCCAACTTTCCACCTCAGCCAAGCCAGATTTTTTTTTCCCCTCCGGATATTGTAGCTTTTTTGTTTTTTGAATTTCACATGTATCAACTGAGGTTCACCTACACGCAAACATTAATTTGCAGTAAACAAAGTCCAGTGGAAACCTGCTTGTGCTGGATTGTTGCCAACTCTCCTCTTGACTGCAGGACATGTTTTGTAAAGCAATGGAAGGATGCAGCAGAATTCAGACACGGCTTCATATTCAGTTAATCTCAGTTCATTTGTATGGTGCTTTTTACAGACGAATGTCACAAAGATAGGCTGGGAATCAGATGAGTCTGGCGATGTCAGGCTGTCACAAACTGAGCAACGGAAGGGCAAAAATAGCTGGCCTGAACCACTAAATAACCAACACATCATGTAAAGAAGTTTTATTCTCCTTCTGGAGAATAGGCCTGAAAGGATATACGGCCCAGCCAAAGAAGAAAGTTGCACACCATAATATTTTGTTGAGCCACCTTTAGCTTTGATCAAGGTGCACATTTGTGGTGACGTTCTTTCGACAATCTTATACAATGCTAGAACATTTTATTTCCGAACAGATTTGCGTTCATTTTTTGCTGAGATATTGTGCTGATGATGGGTTGAGAGAAACCATTCTGTTAAGCCTTCTCCAGCACATCCCGAAGACTTTCAATTGGTTAAGCCGATGCAGACTTTGGTTAAGCCATGGTCATTCGACGTCACTGTCATGTGAATGCTGAAGCAGTCCTCACCCTCTCATTGAATGAACCTTTTCAATGGAAGGATGGCAACCTTCAGTTTTTTTAAAGTTTGGTCACATGCTAATTTTTTGAAGCATTGTACAACTTCTCAAATATATTGCAAAAAGTCAAAAATAATATCTGGACTCCATATGGGTAATTCTGTCATTTTTTTTAAATTGGTTTTGTGGAAAAGTTGTCATCCTCTTTCACTGGTTTTATACGTGATAGGGACTTAATTATAGGTTTGTTAAAAGCATATTGTTGTATACAAGTAGGTTGAAATCAAGAAGAAATAATAATAAATAAAAAAAATAATGCTATTAACGATAGCAAAATAAACAGTTTGAAGTGCCAACAGACAAGAGGATTTGAGGAACTGATTGGGCCGGACCTTTAGTACTTTATGTTCAATGACTAATTCAAACTGAGAACTTTGCGAGCACAGAAAAATCATGGGCTAGGTAAATAGTTCCTGGAAGCTTCAGATTTCATCGCCGCTATACTGTCCATCATCATTTTTGGCTTCATCGATAAACGTCACATAGGCCGCCTATATCAAGCTGTGGGATAAATGTATATTTGGAAATGCATTTCTACCCTGAGAGGTCGAGAGATGCAGGCCACATGATTTGGATATAAAGAGGGCAATAGTTCCACTGATTACACAATGCCATTGTTCAGGTTAAGAAAACAACTTGCACATCCTGAACACTACATACTACTATTATTCACAATTTTTTGCCTGTCACTTTTATAATGGTTGTGGCTGCACGTATTAAAATCTAAACTGCGTTTCAGAGAAACACTTGGTCCTTTAAAAAAAGCCCCCATTTGTGGTGTAATATAATTACTCACAAAGGAAATGCTTCCAACATGGGTGTGGGCAATGGCAATGTCTTCAATGGGCAATGTCTTCTTATTTTCATGTAGATTTTTTTTTTTTTTTTTTTTTTGGTAATTTTGGAGGGGGGACAAGGGTGCAAGGTTCGGTGGAGGGGCATGGCTCTCTGTAGATTTACAGAAATTTTCCCACAGTTCTATTTCATCAGAATAATCATGTTTTATACCGAGTCATCTGCACTTCAGGGAAGAGAGAGCAACAAAAACCGTGAGTTATTTTCTTTGATGTCAGGGCCTCCACTGAGGTAATGAAGATCGTCGCTGAAATCAGCACATAAAGCACATTGTTATTGAAGCGTTCTTTTCATAAAATATTATTAGGAGCCTCTGTGTCAAAACAGAGAGTGATTCCTGATGTTTTTTTCTATGCCTGGGCATGCCAGGGAGTTACTTTCCCAGCAATCATCACAATCAACCTGAGTGGTGGAAGCAGAGGGGGGAAAATATGTGCTTCCTGTGTCAAATATGAGTTTATATTTCACAGTGTGTCAGAGAGAGAGAAATTACTCATCACGTTCAAGGCCTAAGGACTCGGGCATAGAAACCATGCCTGTGAATGATTAAGGGGGATGTTTCGAGATGAAGGTCCCCAACTAATAGGACTCATGAGGCTGAAGTCTTCAGCAGTGTGTCTGTCTGTCTGTGTGTGTGTGTGTGTGTGCTTGCCAATGATCAAACAGGCTGACAACATCAAAGAGATAAGTGTGAGCAGTGAGCACAAACTTTAGTTTGGTCTAAAACTTTTAAATACAATGGTCAAGATTGGGAGTCGGCATTAGTTGATAACTATCAATTCATCCATCCATTCATCCATCAATTCATGCATCTAAACCACTTCTTCATCAGGGTTTCGGGGGAGCTGGAGTCTATTCAAGCCAATTGTGGGCAGTAGGATGGAACACATCTTGGACATCTCACTAACACACCATTCACTCACAAACTCATACCTAAGGGCAATTCAGCTTCCAATTAGCCTGACATGCATGTCTTTGGAGCCGTAGCAACCTACTCAATATTGCAAAAATTGAGGACTGGAAATCGAGAGAATTATGACAATTATTTTTGGTCTGAATATTTAAGCAAGTCAAAGTGAAGTTATTCAGGGATACAGGCTTCTGTAAATGTCACACAATCACTTTGTGCCCAGAGCAGGATGAAGGATGAATCATGAAATCCTTCACGACTCAAAATCCCATCGCCTGTGCTCCTTTAAGCACTTTAGCCACAAACATGTATTAGAGGGTGTAGAGAGTATTATTCGCTGTGACTCAATTTCGTGTTCCACCCTGCCCTCCTCTTGACCGACTGCTCTTGATAAAACTGCCTGCTCACGCCTAAAATTGAAATTTGCCACAAATTGATTCAGAGTTACTGCTCTGTTGAGCCCTGTTCCTTGAGCTAATGTGTAAACATCTCAGTCCAGGGGAATGTGCATTCAACCACTGCTGCCCTTTCTCTGACACTGTTTATTCCTTCATGTTACCATTAAATGTTCTGTGAGGAACACAAGCATGGAGGACTGTCCTCATCATTTCATCATGTCCTGCCAAACGTGTCCTAAAATCCCCCTTCTTTCAAAGTCACTGAGGCCTGTCCTTTAGCCGTACTAGTCGTACTTACAGGCAAAGAGCAGGCTCAGCATTTTTATACGAGCCTCAGTGCATGCTGGGATATTAACTGCTTGGTTAACTCAGAAACTGCAACTTTGTGGAAAAAGGGCTCCTTGCAAAACAAGGCGGCAGTGCTTATAAGATAAAACAAAGGCTTAAGGCCAACATGTGGCTCACAGCTAAGACATTCCTCTTTGAGCCCTTTGGTTGGGTGTTCAAATTCCAGCCATGCCATTATTGGCTTTGGCTGGAGGACCGCATGGGTAAGGCAATGATTCCCCAGCAAAAATAGGTCACGAACTATTTTTAGTTCATGAACAGTTCCCCAGCAACCAAAAAAGTTCTTCAAGTGTTCATCAACTACTGAAGATTAAGTTTGTGAACAGTTCCTGAATGTTTTTTATGCACAATGTTCATGAATGGCCATTTGAATCATGAATAATAATGAGCAGTTCTTCTCTTTTTCAACAAGGACAACAGCTCAGCATCGCCGGGATAGTAGGCAGTAAGCTGGTTAAAATCTGTCAGTTCATCGCTCTGTAGCGACCACCTCTGCTCAGCCAGCTGTACATATGAAATAAATTGTACGCTGACCAAGTGATCCTCCGACAGCGTGCAATTGGTGGTGCGACCACATAGTGTGAAGAAGCGAGGGATAGTCATCACGAGGGTCAGAGGAATCCTGCCTCGGCATCTTCCTCCTAAGTTGATGGGGTGGGCTAAACAGTTCGGCTGTGTGCAGGGTGGGAAAATAACCAGCAGGGGCTGTTACATTTTGCGTAATGCACTGTCCTCTGACACGGGACACTTGCAGTAACTGTCCTGCTCCACTAGGGGACTGGCCCAGATCACTGAACGAGTGTCTCGAGACAGTGGAATTCTGCAGTCTTTACTGGCCTTGCACTGAGGAAAGTGGCTTGAGGCAGCCGTAGCGTACGGTGTCGGAAACCACTGACTGTACAGTCCATGCTCAGAATACTGCAATTACATCGTAAATGCTTGCCGTACCCTCAGCATAACTGTTGGCCGACTCATTTTCCCAGCCTTCCATTTTGATAAATAACTTGTTATGAATGCAATTGCTCAAAATATTTGAAGCTGGTAAAATGAGCTGGTTACAATCAATGTGACCTCAGAACGCAGCTCGCCACTTTTACTGCACTAATTTGGCATATCAATAAGCTAGCTAATAAAACCTAACAAAACTCGATGAATATAAAATTGAAATAATAATTTATTATATATACTGCGCAAGAAACACATTAAAATATGATCTATTGTGCATTACAACATGATCTAAAATCCAATAATGAAAAGAATGATAATGATAATAATAATAATTACAATAATACAAAATAAAAATAAATAATGTAATAGTGATAATAACAATAGCCAAAGAGTAACAAATAAATTTCACAGGACCCATCAGCGACAAAATGCAAGCCTAAAATAACTGAGATTGTGTCAGCGTATTCAAAATATAAGAATGCTCTGAACAGATTATTTTTATCTAGCCTTGCTCGTGAACATTAAAAAAATAATCGGAGACAAAGAGAGGGAAACGTGCATTCAGAGAACGTCATTGCTTGCTTACAAGTCCGACAGGCATATTCAATGTCAAGTTATAATTATGATTATTTATGCAGACAAACACTAGATGGGTACAATTAATGCTATTTGTACATATTGCACAATGAAAACATCAAAAATTCAATATATATACTGTATATATTATGTTTAATCTTTCATGTTTCCATTGTTGTGTCTAGTTAATTTTGCAGAAGGTAATGGGGTGATGCTTGTTTGTGTTTTATTAAGGTATCACACGCAAATACATGCATGTGAGTGAAATAAAAATAGTCCTATTGGCTCATAAAGTTCTTGCAGTATATGCTGTATGTGTGGCTTTGCAGCACATTCATTTTCATGCAGGCTTATTGTCCCTGTATATGTATGCGTATATTTAATTTTTTCTTTTTTCAAAGTGACATCCTGTATGTAATAATAATTAATATTCTAACTTTCCTCATCCATTCAAAGAGTGAGATTTGATACAGTTCTCTAACAATTCAACTCTCGAAAGGAAAATAAATAATAATTAAAAAAAACTTTCCCTCTCGGAGGTTAGCCAGGCCAGTTTTCATACCAATCTGTGCTGAAAAATGTTTTATTATGCATCAGTAAAGCAACTTTGAAAAAAAAAAACAATAATAATGTGAGTGTCATTTTCAGGATGATGGATGACCCATCACAAGAAACTGTCTACTGTCTGAAATTTGATTTCCATACGGTGCAGAATAGAGAGGAATCATGCAAGGAAAACAAATAGCACAGCAAAACTAATTCCATAATCCAAAAAGCCATTGGGTACTTTGTGGATCAGTTTGAGCAATGCTGAATTACTCACAATTTGGGCCAAAGTCTCCAAAATTCCTGTATGGTTCTTTAAGCTTTTGAGCCCATTGTTTGAGTAGAATTACTAATAGTGGCGCAGAGTTTCAAAAAGGGATGTTTCACGGCTTAAATACTGACAGCCATCATAATTTCACACAGACATGAGAGTAAACGAATTTAGCGAACATCCTGTGCTGAGGTTCAAGTCGAAAAATGACCTTCAAGTTCTGCTAACAAATATCATTGCAAGAACCAGTTGACTGATGAAACTGTTGGGTATTTTTCATGTCTTCAATTAAAAAGATGCTTTTATTTTTCATTTCAAATGTACAATGTAATTTTCCTGTTCAAAAAAATCTTCACCATGCAAAAAAGGGGAGGGAGTTAATTGTGCATGAGAGCTGAAATTATTGATCTTAATTATTCATCTGTTTGGCAGAAACAGATCAAGCTGAAATATGATGCAATCCATTACATCTCACATTCCACTAAATGAATAAAAAGAAATATTAATTAGTCAAGTATGTCAATGGCACTGTAAAATATGCATTATCCAATTACAGTAAAGAAACCTAGCTGCTTCTAGTTCTCCAGTTCTGTTTGTTTTTGGTGGTTTATGATGAATTATCGAACTGCACTTCTCTGTTGATGATGTGTTTGTTTGCATTCTTTCAAAGGCTCTTTTTTTTTTTTTTTTACTTAAAGAGCCTGTATGACTAGCCATTCTCTCATCCATAAACAGATGCAATTTCATTCTACTGACAGAAAAAAATAGGCCATTTCCTGCCTATTGAGTCTCAGTGTTGGCCACATTTAAGTAGGAGTGATGTGTGTGACATCTCTGAAAGGACCTCATGCTGCGGTTTAATTTGTAAGCACTTGGACAGTGAAACAATCTTTCTGCTATTCCCTCTGAGTCATGGTGAAGTGGTAACTATCTGCTTTAATTAGTCGGTATTTAAAGAGCATCCAACGTCACAGATATGTTATTTTAAGGGAAGATCACACAGGGGAGCTCTGCAATAACATACAACCAGATAGACAGTGAGATGTATGGTACATGAAAGAATCGAACGATAGTCCCATTTGTGAAGGTGAAGTCATTCAGGATGTGGAGTGACATTTCACAGAAGACTACACTTCATGAGAATGATTTCAAAAATTTGGTGGTATCTTCAAAAAGATATGGAGAGATGTTCCGGAAGTTTCATTTACAGATGACAATAGTGTTAACATGTACCAATGATGGAAAAGGTTGGGTATGAAGAAAAGGAGCAGCTCATGATATACTGCTTACCACCATATCTGTTTGACATAGAGGCAATCAGTGTAATTGACTTGGGTATGTATGACTCGACCACAAATGTCTATAAAAAATTTGCTTGACTGAGTAGTTTCCGAGTTGATAATTTGATTGCTGTTGGTTATGGCAAGATGAATTCTGAAGTGTTCAGAAAGATCTCAAGTCTGACCAAATGCCTCAGTGCTCAGTGGAAAGCACTACAGCTTTCAGCAGGTTGATAACCCCAAACTATGGTGGCCGATAGGGGCAAACGCGCTGCAAAGGCCCAAAATGTCCAAGAGGAGAAACACACTGCAAAAATAGAAACGATGCAAAGTTGAAAACATGCAAACCACAAAAGCAAATGCAAAACAAAAACGCTGCATATCCACGTAAACACAAATGCGCTGCAACGGCCCAAAACATCTCCAATCGAAGAAAGCGCTGCAAAAACTGAAACGACGCAAACTCAAAAACATGCAAACCACAAAAGCAAATGCAAGAGAAAAATGCTGCATTTAGTCATCGCCACAACGGAAGTGCTGCCAGTTGCTATGGGGAGCGCAAACAAGAACAGCTTTTACTTTTGACCTGAGCGAGACTGGCAAAAAAGCTTTCACGCTAGCTAGCCAGCTACCCAGCTAATGTTACTTTGCTTGCTTAAATTTGCCAGCCTTGCTCACCAGCAGTTTGACGCATGAAAGTCAATAGAAAATGAATGGATAAAAATGATCCATTATTTCGCTATCTCAGTTAGCTAGAGTTGAAGCGCAAGCATTTATGCTACACCAAACAGAACTGCTCGCTAATGTTAGTTTACTTGCTTAGCGAGCTAGTTCGCTAGCCTAGCTAGCCAACAGGTTGGTGCACAGAAGTCATAAGAACATAGAAAATAAATGAATATCAAAACCCATTATTTCACTATCTCACTTAGCTAGAGTTGAACCGCAAGCATTTAACCGCGAGCATTTATGTTATACCAAATATAACTGCTCGTTAGCTAGCTTGCTAACCTTAGTTCCGCTTGCTTAGCTAGCTAGTTCGCTAGCCTAGATAGCCTACAGTTTGGTGCACAGAAGTCAGTAGAAAATAAATTAGAAAATCCATTATTTCGTTATCTCACTTAGCTAGAGTGGACCCGCGAGCATTTATGTTATGCAAAATATAAGTCAGCTAGCTAGGCTAGCGAACTAGGGGATGAGTGGACACAAACCATGCATCTGCATTTCTTATGCTTGTCCACACAGTCATTCGGGTATTTCCTTTGTCTGATGACCCACCTGGTTCATTAATTCACAAAATCTGCAATACCTTGTATACACTCTACTCTATATAGCTCTTGTCCAGCGTGCTTGCAGCTACACCCGTGTGTAAATTAATTTAAACAAGCTGTGAAAAAGGTAAATAATGTATTTTTATTTTTTGACTTTATTAAGAATCATATTGATTTGCTCATACTAATACATAATATGACCTCCTCAGTTTTTAAGGCTGATACTGACATACTTGCTGTATCCCTGAATAACTTGCTGATGTGTTTGTGGAAAGTCGCAATCTTTATGCACTCCCTCAGGGGCAAATCCATCACAGACAATGGCTGATTCACAATTAACTAGTCAGGGAAACAAAAGACCACAAATAACCAAGAAACAAGTAATGCAGTATCAATTGGCGTAATAACTGCGCTGGCACAATTTTTACATCACGCACCCCACAAATATTTTGAGATTTCTTATACAGTTTGATTTCATTTTGTCCTGCTTATAGAAATGTAAAAATAAAGAAAAAAGTCAGATTTTCGCTTGAGATCATTAATTGAGATTAAAGACTGAAAATATTGCAGCTTGTTTCAATTCATTTACACAAGGGTGGAACTAATAATTCATATTTTGAAGCATCTTCACCTGACATTTATTTATTTATATCGTGTTTGTCATTATTTGTTTTCCCGTGGTGTCGTTTTCCAAAATCTACACTGCATTTTTTTTTTTCTTTCAGCAGGTAAGCCAGACTGATTGATTGATTGATTGATTGATTGATTGATTGATTGATCACAGAGGCCATGATTTCAAAGCCAAGACACTGTGCTGAACATTTTCTTGATCTGAGTGCAAAAACAACCGACTGGTGAGTTGATGAAGTTGACGTTGTACGCCGCTCCAAACAACTCCAACAAGGCCAGAAAACATTGGCCAAATACTAGTTGCTGTTGCTAAGCAACCAAAATGGCTTGGATTGCATTCAACTTTGAAAACAAAAAATGGCAATTCCATGAACACGAGCCAAAAACTGTCTGACCCCTCCAAGTGAGCTCCAGGGCATCTGAATGCGTGCCATTTCTTTGGCAGCCTATTTTGGCTCTATTTTGATTGGAGCTCATTTAAATTAAATTAAATGGTCTAGGTAATTAAAAATGTGCATAGTATCTGAACCACTTTTTTTCACACAAATCCTAAGTAACCTACTCTGGTAATCTTCTGTAGGAGGATAGTTTTATTGTGCAATCCGTCTGTACATTGGAGGAAAGCTTTTGTTAAATTCACAGTCTGTATATTGACCAACATATGGGGGGTGGGGATGTGGGTGCTTGTGTAGGTGGGCGCAGCGGCTGTCGCGACGACAGTGATAAATAGTTTCCATTAATTTCTTTAATAATCCAACGCAAACAATCCACTAAAGCCCACCCAGCTACAAAGCAACTGAGGAGCAGTTTAACCGAATGGTTTCAACAATTCGAAATAACCATCGAGCAGCTTGCCAGTATGGATAGATTGGGTAAGAGCTCTCCCTTCTCAGCGACCTTGATCGCGTCGCGACTCCTTAAAGTCTCGGCTCCTTGCCTGGCCTGCATATAAGCATGCTGTGGCGTTTTTCAGATGAACACCCCAGAGTAATTTGTTCTGGACGATTTTTGGCAGGAAGAATAGGAGATTCAGCGCAGAATGTCGCATGGATGCCCCCTTCTACCTTGATGGCTACTGCTAAAAACAGAAGTTTGGAATTACTAATGACTGCACAGAGATTAAATGGGGGGGGACTTTGTGTTACAGCAAGACAACAACCCAGAACATTCATCCAAACTCTGCAGGGACTTTCTAGAAAGGTAATGACTGAACACAAAGTGGCCAGCTCAGTCACCACAGAGCTGTAGTGGGATCACCTGGTTTGTAAAGTGTTGAAGTGTGCCCATCTTCTGAGACACCTATGGGAAATATTGCTGTCCATGTGGGAATCCATTACCTTTGCAAAATTAAAATACTGAAAATTTAATTACCACAGCAGTGATTAAATCTCTCAGTGCACACTTTCATGAGAAATCCCTAAAATTAATACTATTATTAACCATTTCAAAACCTTTTTTGCCCCAAGTAACGGAAATACTAAATATCATACCTTAAAATACATTTTGTTATATTATTGAATAAAATAGTGAGAACTACTTAAATGGATAGTGATTCAAACTTTTCGCGTGGTAGTTACTTCACTAAAACAATACTTTTTAAATTAGTCCTGACACACCTGGGAACATGAGAGATAAACAAATACTATGTGCAAAATTACCTCGCAGCTCACAGTACATCACCAAAGTGTGTAAATACACAAGTCCACAAAGCCAAATATGGAGAAATGGCTCCCCTTCCTTTCTCCGTTTCCGAGAAGCATCTGGCCTAAGTACAACACAATTTATTAAAAGGTACAAACACATCCAAAAAGTTCACTATGGTGCCAAGCAATAAAAAGGATAATACAAAAAAAGAGAAAGAAATTAAAGCCCACACACTAGATATGAGCTCCCTAATGTGATACATTTTTATGAAATAAGAAGCAGAATAATTCCAAAATAGTTTGGTTTTGGTCAGGACAATACTGAAATAAAAAAAACACAGGCGGGAATTCTGTCAAAACCTCAACCACCTAGTGAACCGTCTTCCCTCCCATAGCCATTGATATTGTTTATCTTAACAGAGCTTCTGTTCTGTTAAAGTTTTGTGTTGTTTTTGTCCAAGCTGAGGTAATTGAGCTCAGAGTACAGTTAGATTTGACTTCCTCCTTCACTTTAACTGGATACAGGTCCACTCGCTCATCTGTCATATACCTGCCGGTACTGCTGGGCTATTTCCAACCTCAAAACTGTTCCATTTCAAAATATTTATTGGTGCATAGACATAACAGATACAGACAAATGCAAAATTCATTTGAAATAAAATGGGGGATTGCAGTCCTCGGCAGAGATTGCAATCTGAAACATTGTGATTGGACAAGGATATTTGTCTTCTGAGCTTGTCTTCCCATGTCGCCTGGAAATATGAAATGTAGCCTTGCTGTTGGGTTCTGTTGAAGCCTGTTTTTTCTTCTCCTATCACACCAGGTTATGATGGAGGACACAATGGCCTGATATCTCGCTCATTTCTGCAGACACCTAATTTGAGTGGGTTGGGCTCTGTGCAGTATCGATCGCTGTTTTGACGGGCCTAATCTGTCTTGGTGGTGGTGGAAGTGATTCCATGGTCCCGGACAGAGCTAGTCAGAACTTTACCAAGTTTCCGGACGCCAATATGGCCTTGAAGGTTTAACAAGCTAAATCATGACCACTTTCATAAAATTACACACTGACTTGATGAATAAGTTGTTTTGTGTATCATTATTTGGTATTAAAGTGTGATTTAAACCACCAAAACCATCAATACTGAGCTCATCAGAGTTGATCGACTTTCCGAATTTTGTCATTTTTTAAGAAATGTGGGCCAAAAGGTCCATTTTTCAAAAAAATCAGTTCATACAGAAGGAGATGGATAAGCCAACTTTTTATTGGCCCTGAAGTAGGATAAGGTGTGTAAGTTGGTCATCTTAAATTATCTAACTCAAGTGATGAAATGGTGAAAGCATTTCCTAAAATGAGGGCTCTGAAGGGTCCGTTTGTCCCGTGACCATTTTTGGAACCCCCCCATAACCCCACTAATGATCTGGGCCCGTATTCACAAAGCATCTTAGCGCTAAAAGTAGGTCCTGATTGCCGGATTTAGGAGAAACTCCGAAAAAAATGGGCGTGTCAGTTGTAAATTTAAGACTCCTAATTATTTTTGCTAAGTGTTATTCACAAAGCATTTTAGGCCTAAAAGTAGCTCCTAAGTCTGGGAGAGCTTAAAAGTAGTCAAGAGGACTCCTAACTCGCTAAAACCTATTCACAAAGAATCGGAAAATGGCTGCTGCTGTTGAAAGACGGAATGACTTGGAAATTCTGAATGATGCGCAGTTGTTGAAAAGATATTGGATCGACCATGAAGGGATTTTATTTGTTGTTGACTTGGTGATGGAGAGAATTATGTCTCCAACCATGAGAAACAACCCAATAAGCCCCAAAATAAAATGTTTGACAACACTTTGTTGCTTGGCCACCGGTAAAAAGCAACTTTGCAACGCGGACAATTTAGGGATTTCACAGTCATCTTTCAGTCGCTCAATTCACAAACAGTCATTGCGCTCAGTGATCCCCATATCATCCAACAGTTTATCCGGTTTCCAATGGACATTCGCCAACAACACAGAATCTAACTTGAATTCATGCACATCTCAGGTATGCCCGCCCGGTATCATCGGTGCTATTGACGAGACCCATATTTGAATTATTTCCCCGACCCAAGATGAAGAGGTATTTGTAAATAGAAAAAAAGTTCATTCCATCAACACCCAGATAGTAGGCTATTTGATGCCGAATACAATATTTTGGACATTGTTGCGAAATGGCCAGGATCCAAGCACGACTCGCATTTTAATGGAAAGCAGCTTATGTCAATTATTTGACAGGCATTATGTGCCTGCGGGATGCCACTTGCTCGGGGACAGTGGCTTTGGTGCTGTACCTCCTCCTGCTATGCATGAATTATTTTATTAGGCTATTGAGCGAGGGTTACATTTAATAGATCATCATAATAATACCAGCCTATGTCATATTTTGTGTACAGATTTAATTTGTAGGCTATAGATTACAAACCAAGCTTAGTATGCTTTCCTGTTTAAACAATAGCCCGTTTATAGGCTGCAATCTCGGACCTCCCTGATTGCAGCCCATACCACCGCTTCTCGCAGTCATCTGTCGTCCGAGGATTTGTTGTTCACCCCCGAGCCAAATTTCCCTTTGATTACATGCTTTCGCTCCAGCACCAACTGGGCCAGCAGCAGTAACTGGTCGTAGCTCCAGTTGGGCTTTCACGTCCTTTTTGAACTTTCATCCATGACAGTTTAGGGCAAACAAACTTGAACGGCTCGACATTTAAATGATCGCAACATATTCTCATTGGGTAATAAGTTGCTAATTATTGGGGAAAATGACGCGTTTTATTATTGTCTCGTTTTATGCTATTGGCGTTTTTACAACTATCTCTTTCCTATTATTTGCCTAGAGCATGATATGTGGGGACTGCGCATAATGCATTTTCAGGAGTGCTCAACATATTATTTTATGAAACAAACCAGCCGCTTGGACTATTTCCTCATTTTTTCCTCCATGGGTTGTTTGTGGGATATTTTTTTCAATGGGCCGCCCTGTCACCAAACAACCAATCACCGTGCTCATTGCCCCAAGACTCGTGCATGAGAATTGACGTCATCCATAGCAACGAAGATTTACTCCCACCTACAGTGGCAATCAAAATTATTCAACCCCCATTGCAAATTGGGTTTAATAGCAAAATTTACTAACTTTCAGCCATTTGTGATAAACAGGTTAAACAAGAACATTTTAAATAGCTCAACACAACTAATATCACAAGTGATTTCTCCAAATTTAACAAAAAATGCCATTTTTAATGACTGCTGCAGTCTCAAAATTATTCAACCCCCCGAATAAAATCCCTTATAAGAGCATATTTGCAAATCAGGTGTTGTCTCAAGCACACCTAATGCAGCTAATCAAGAGCTTCATAAGTTGCATCAGGTTTGCTTGAGATAGAATACATCAAATACTTGCACTCGCTAGGGGTTTATTGACAGTGACATTTGATTGCATATTAGAAATATGGCTGTCAAAAGGAATGTCCAAAAAGCTAATAGAGGAGAACATTGCCAGGCACTAACAAGGAAAAGGATACAAAAAGGTAGCAAAGGCACTGAATGTTCATAGAGATACAGTTGGAAGCAAAGTTCACTTCAAAGTTAAAGGAAGAGTGGCTACAGTACCAGGATGTGGCAGAAAGAGGAAGCTATCAATGACTGTCACCAGATTCCTGAGGAGATGGGTGGTCAAAAACCCTCGAGTGACTGCAGGAGACCCGCAGCAAGACTTGGAGGCAGGAGGCACTAAGGTTTCAGTTTGCATAGTAGGGCGCATACTAAACGTTGAAGGTCTCCAAGACATACTCCATGACTGATCCAAAAGCACAAGTTCCAATATGCTCAAAACCATATAAATAAGCCACAGACGTTTGGAGATATTGTTCTGTGGAGTGATGAAACAAAACTGGAATATTTAGGGCTTATGAATCAGTGGTATGTCTGCAGGAGGAATAAAGAAGCATATGCTGAAAAGTACACCCTGCCTACAGTGAAGAACTGTGGGGGCTTTTTGATGCTCTACGGCTGCCTTGCTTCCTCTGGCACTGGAAACCTGCACAGTGTGGAGGGCAAGATGGATTCAGTCAAGTACCAGGATATCCGAGGAGAAAATGTCATGCCGTCTGTAGGGAAGCTGACGCTTGGGCATCATTGGACCTTCCAACAGGACAGTGATCCTAAGCATACCTCAACATCCACCAAGGCTTGGTTTCAGAAGAAGTCTGGGAGGATTCTAGAGTGCCCATCACAGTCACCTCACTTGAACCCCATAAAAAATCTCTGGTAGGATTTGAAGAAGAGAGTTGCGGCATGCAAACCCTAGAATATTAGTGAACTGGACGCCATTGTCCATGAGGACTGGGCTAAGATTCCTTGCGAATGCTGCCATAAGCTGACATCTGCCTATGCATCACATTTCCAGCAGGTCATAGCGGCAAAAGGGTTTTCTACTAAGTATTAAAGATGCTTGTCATGAAGGGGTTGAATAATTTTGAGCCTGCAGAAGTCATTAAAAGTGGCACTATGTGTTGAATTTAGAAAAGCCACTTGTAATATTTGTTGTTTTGAGCCATTTAAATTGTTCTTGTTTGATTTGTCATTGCAAACAGCTGAAAGTTTGTAAATTTTGCCAGTAAACCTAATTTGCAACGGGGGTTGAATAATTCTGATTACAACTGTATCTCAGAGCTACTCCTATTCTAGGAGTTACCAGGTTTCTTAACTAAAAGTTGCTCTCAGTGGCTTTGTGAATAACTTTTAAGATTTTACTCCTACATAAAATGTTTTAGCACGACTTAGGAGTACTCCTAGTGGTAAGATAAGATGCTTTGTGAATCCGGGCCCTGGTGTCCCTGAAAGTCATCTGAGTTACCTTGATGTCATCATATTTGATGAAGAATTTGTCAAAAAGCCTTCAAACACACAAATCTCAATTACCTGGACCCTCCAATATCCCAAAAATCATTATCGCATGAAACAAAATCCAGTTTTAAAGGGTTAATATTGTGTACAATGGAACTAGTATCCCATTTGTAAGCATTGGTTCCAAGAGAGGAGGCAATCAGTGACTCCTATTTTTAGCCTTGGAGCTCATATAAAAGAGAAGTTATGGGTCTCTAGATATGGTTACAAATTAAGAGCAGGTAAAAAGTGGGCGTGGCACCCAAATTTCCCATGATGCCGAAATGACTAAAGGTGTGAAGCTGAAATTTGAGATTCCTTCATTTGGGGTCAAAAACAAATTTTAGAATTTTTTTTTTCAGTCAAATCTGAGAGATGTCACTGGGGAAGTTTCTGGAATCTGTGTGAATTGACTTGGACTGACCCTAATATATGCGTTTTGTTGCTTCACTTAAGTGCTGCAACCAGGAAATTCAGAATTTATATGTGATATTGTCTGAAATATGAGAAAAAGATTTTTCTAACTTTGAAAATACTTAAGGGAAAACGTAAGCGAAAACTAGAGTTTTATAAAGGATTTAACAAGTACAGGTAGTTGAAGCATCACACTTAAGTGGTCTTCGGCTTCCTGCACTTGTATTTTACACAACCTTTCCCTCCCTGCAGGGTCAGATTTTACACATGCAGCGCAGGAAGTGAGTCAAACTGCATACCCACTCTATACCTGCCACCCACCCGCCTCCCTCGCCCGTCCGCGGTTCCATTCCCAGAGCGGGATGTGCCTGGAACCACAGAGAACTCATCTTTTCCTCTCGCTCGGAGAGCCTCGTCTGCTGTAATTAGCTGCAGAGGACGCCGCGCGTCATGTTTCCTGCCCCTGTCTGGCTGTAGGAGACCTGATTATCCTCACAGGAAGCCCACCGCTGAGGGTCTGTGATTTGCTTTTCCATCATGTTCATGGAGAAATGCAGATAGAAAATTTATGTAACTAAGTAAGTAAGTAAATAAATAAATAACTGTTTATATTTCTGACTGACAGTCTTACAAATGGGAGACAAATTAAATGAATAATACCCCCGTTCCACAGAGCTTTCTGGCTCATCGGTCACTCGTCGGAAGCAAAGGTTATTTCTTTGATCCGATGAGGCGAAATCGTCCGATGTAGGAACCAAGCTCAGAGCTTAGTTCCTTCATCGGACGATTTCGCCTCATCGGATCACGCCCGACACGTCGGACTCCGACCTGATAGTGGACAAACACGAATCGGACTCATCGGCCTGTGATACGATAGTCTTCCGTGGGTGACCGGAAGAAATAAACTTTCCTTCCGACGAGTGACCAATGAGGAACGGGGTATTAACCTGAATTTAAAACACTGACAAACAGAAAATGCGCATGATTCAATTCATTTATCTGGCATGGTTTGCATCCACACGTCCCCTTAAAGACAGGAGGGTCACAGCAAATCAGTGCAAAGTAATTTTGTATGATCGCCTTCATGTCCGATGATTAAAGGGGAAGAGAAACATTTTGAGATTTATGTGTGCAGCAATAATTAGGCAGTAAAACTTCTTGATTGGTGAAAGAAGACTGAGCTTTTTCTTTTTTTATGTATTTGTTTTTATTTTTTTTAATTTTACAATATAGAAGATGCAAAAAAGACAATTCAACAAATCAGAATGAGCTTTTCAAAATACCCGCCACTGCAAGCTGTGATCCGCCATTGGCTTCCTCGGGCGGAAGACCATGTCTGTTACGTAACTGGTTGTAAAGCCTGCCCTCGTAGTGAATAGAAACCCATGATTTCTGTTAAATGCGTCCATGTGTGGCGCTATTTTCAGTCCAGTGCAGCACAAAACAACTCACAGTGTTGTAAAATGAGTAGTTTATTGAGGCCCGTCTCTGGTTAGCTCATAAGTTCACTAAGCTGCAGGCAGTGGCAGCTGGTTAACTGGCAATTGGGGAAGCACATCCCTCAAAAATAATGATTGATCATGAGCTGTTTTCAGTCTTCATAAAATTAACTTTACTTGACTCCAAAAATCCTTTGGGCCAATCCTAACGTATCGCCAGTTCTCTTTGTTAAGTTAAAATGAGCACGAATAGCCTAATTCTTGACCTGTTTTCAATCATTCATTTAAATTACCATTACAGAAACTCCGAAAACTCTCAACATTATCAGGTGTGGCCAGTTTTCATTTATAACGCATGCCTGTCAACTCTCACGCATTCGGCGTGAGTTTCAGTGGCATATTTACGTTCCCCTGCTGTAGTAAGCCATTATTCAATCAAAGCGTATGTAAGAGATTCTTGCGCAGAATTGAAGGCTTTCTCTCATCTTCACCTTCTCTTCTCGCTTTTTTTTCCTTGCCTCCCTCAATGGATAAAGCAAAGAAAGGAGATAAGGAAAGGAAGGAAGGAGGAGAAAAAATAAGGGATGGGAGCAAGCCTCTGACAGAGGTGTGGGTATAGTAGCCTGGGATAAACACATGATTATTTTCGCCTTGCCTCCTATTTTTGAGGCGCTCAAACTACATGCAATGCAAAACATGACCTTCAGCGAAGGGAAAGTGTTACATTTAGGGCTGTTTATGTCCTAACAAGGAGTGAACATACAATCAGCTCCCACCTCTCATACAATCAGCTCCATATCCTGATCCCCGAGTCCATATGTTAGATCATATTCAAAGCCACCTGCCCATGTCACGCGTGCATAAACACAACACACACACACACACACACACACACTCACAGGTGCGTACGCACATACACACACACACACACACCCACACACTCTCTCAGGCGCGTATGCACACACACGGACGAGGACGAATGGTACCTGAGAGTGCTGTGGAGGAGACGTCAGATTGGATTGTGGGAAGGTAATGCACTGCAAGGCTGAGTGATTCGTCTTGATTAAACAGAAATCAGAGGTACTGTAGGTCATCACCGCCCTGCCCTCCCTGCTGTTCCCCATGAATCTCTCTCTTTACTTTGCCTGATACCTGTGCAGATGGCTTGTGATACAATTCGCGTAAGCTGCAAATCATTTCTTGCATAGATATATGCTGTGCCCTGAAAAAAAAATATTTACCCCTTTCCTGATTTCCTCAGCAAAAAATAAAGAAAATTTGATTGGGGGAGACTCTTTCACAGCACAGAAGATGACAACGCAATGAATAATTAATTTTACTCATGAATTTGCTACATTATTGCACTCGTGTTTACTTCAGGACACCTGAAAGTATACCCTAAATATTTATCACTGCCCTTGGCTGCCACACATATCGTTGTGCTTTATACAAGTCTGTAAGATGGGGGTTAATGAAATGTAGAAGATATTCTCATTATTTTTTCTTGGCTTACAAATGTGTTTTATTTAAAATCCCTCCATGTCTTGCCTCTCTACTTATCTGGCGAGGGGGTTGCCATGGGACACGGTCTCAGGACTTGTCATGTCGAGATGTTCCGAGTGTTAGAATAGAGCTGGGTAAGACTGCTTTTTATTATAATTTTCCTAGACCAAGAATATTGTTCAGTTTGAGCTGAAACTGAATGAACTGGTCTGTTTTGGACATTTTAAAATACTGCTCGAATCGTTTTATCAAGAACACTGCTCTTGTTTTAAATTATTGTTATTTTGCTTTTATCATGCCAATTTTGTTTATTGTATTATAATTTTAATTTCTTTTCAGCGTGTTGATGTGTCGTAATTGTTTGTAAAGCAGGGCCCTTGTGAGAAGGAGACTGTAGTCTCAGTCAGGTCCCCTGTTTAATTAATCTTAGGGAAAGTTGATAAATAAATAAATTCAAATTTTTGAGGCCTTTTCTCCCCAATGAAAAAAAAAAAGGTTTTTCATTTACGTGATGTGTTGGTTATTTAGTGGCTTAGGCCAGCTATTTTTGCCCTTCCGTTGCTCAGTTTGTGACAGCCTGACATTGCCAAACACATCTGATTCCCAGACTATCTTTGTGACATTCTTCTGTAAAAAGTACTGTAAAAAATGAACTGAGATTAACTGAATATGAAGCCATGTCAGAATTCTGCTGCATCCTTCCACTGCTTTACGAAACACATCCTGCAGTCAAGAGGAGAGTTTGCAATAATCCAGCACAAGCAGGATTCCACTGGACCTTGTTTACTGCAAATTAGAGTTTGCTCACAGGTGAACCTCAGTTGATACATGTGATATAAAAAACAACAATAAAGGTGAAATATCACCAAAAAAAAAAAAAACAATATATCTTGGCTGAGGCAGAAAGTTGGCATATTGGTACATAGAAGATGCTAAAGTAGGCCGATGGAAACATTTTTTGAATAGATGATGACGGAGGACAAAGCCACAGCCTTCTGCTGTAAGATGCCGAGAGAAGGGCAGCTGGCACTGTTTTGATAACGTCATGAGGAGTTGATAAAAACACACAAATTAGCATTTCCTGTTACCAGCCATTTGGAAAATTCAATTACAGCAGTGAATATAGACAACTGCCTCGTTCTTCTCACCAAAGCAACAATTTTCAGGCTGTCTCAACACTGGAGGCTACAATACAGCCATCTTACTGTGAAAACAGTGTCTATGGGCGTGCATGCATATGCCTGTGTGTGTGTGTGTGTGTGTGTGTGTGTGTGTGTGTTGAGTGTTTGGGCACATTTGCATATGTGTTTATGTTTGCTTACATGAGTACATGTGTGCCTGCGTGTGTGCTTATGTGTGTGCATGTATATGAGTGTGCATGTGTGTGTGTATGTCTGTGCATGTATGTACGTGTGTATGCATGTGTTTGGGCATATTTGCATATGTGTTTATTTTTGCTTACATGAGCGCATGTGTGCGTGTGTGTGTGCTTATGTGTATGCATTTATATGAGTGTGCATGTGTGTGTGCATTTGTGCTGGTGAAATAGTATGTACAAGCATGTATACATGTTGCGAGTGTGTGTGTGTGTGTGTGTATGTGTGTGCGTTCATGTGTTTGTAAGCATGAGTACATGTTGCATGTGTATTTGACCAGGTGCAAGAGGGTTTATGCTGTCATGCATGGTGCCAGTAGGGGGCAATGTAAGCACAAATAGAAAACTGAAGATGGTGTTGGTTCCACAGATGATTTTTGGGGGTACTTCTCTCCTTTTCCCTGTCCACTGTAAGACACACACACTGCATCGCTGAGTGTTGAGAGAGAGAGAGAGAGAGAGAGGGGTGAGAGAGGGTGACAGTGAATGAGAAAGGAAGAGGGAGGGAGGGTGAGAGAGAAAGAGGGAATGAGAGGGACAGAGATAGAGAGAAAGAAAAAGAGAGAGAGAGAGAAAGAGAGAGAGAGAGGTGTAAAGCCTCTGGACCAGGATCCGTTCTGGGGTCACAGGTCTTGCTCAAGGGCCTTCACGTCCTGAACCTCCGTACTCTGTTCAAATCGCTGCTCACTACTTAAAACAAGGAAGGACAGGATGTGTTTCTGAATCCAAAGCGCAGCCATTTAAAACAGAAACCATTTCTTTAACCCGTTCAGTGCCAAGTTTTTTTTTTTGGCGTTGGCACCCCCGGGCCGGGTGCCAACCATCAAAACCCGAGTTAACTCGGGCGTGGCACTGCGACAATACTCTTCTACCCCGAGTATACTCGGGCGTGGCACTGAACGGGTCAAACACATCTCTGTATTCTTTGGGAACAGGTGGAGTAAGGGGAGGATGTTAGAATTTTTCCCCATTTATCAGCAGGCCTCAAAATGCACTTCTCTGACCTTTAACCCTTTTTTCAGAGCTCTGGGGTCGAGGCTGTGGCTGGCCAAGGTTGCTAAGCATGGTTGTAAAGCACAGTAAGAGCTCAATTGCCACAGTCGGACAATTAATCCACGCAGGGTCAATTCATCCCCCTTGATTGATTTTTTTTTTCCCTGTCCAGTTTGTTTTTTATAAACGATGCCTTTTGCAATGATGCCATGCTGCTCTCTCTGAAGCATTTAGCTGAAATCATTCCTTCCTCCGTTTAACACCCTAAATACAACCAGCAATTAGAACAATTCTGCTCACGCAACAGTGTCAGATGGTGCAACTACAGAAGTATTAAAAATGTATGTTGATTATGCAATAACTAGAGCAGCGATGTCCTGGATATTAAGCCAGTGCTTCATTCACAGCTAATAAAGTGACCTTTGAAATATTTACAAGAGAGAATTCCTATGTGAAAGACATGGGTTTGTGGCATTGAGGAAAAATAGAAAACAATTTCATAGAAAAGGCTTTAAACAAACTGAATTATGTATGTGTGACAGATAGCAACAGATATAGTATAACAAAATAGACTGCCAGTATGTTCTTGTTTAACTTAATTTCATGTTTACTTGCAGTCAGTGGTTTATCAGTAAGCAGGATATGCTCATATCAGTTTTGCTGTACTGGTGCTGACAGCTGAGGCAAAGATGGCAGCCCCACTCGGTGTGACTTGCTCATAATTTAGCAGACAAATTGCATGTCCAATGCAAACTGAGAACTGGTGTCTGAGGGCAGAGACCATGTAACTTCAGGCTGAACATTTAACGGTAATCTGTGGCCTGCCTGGAGCTGTGAAATGAAGATGGCAATGTGTGTTATATGTACAAACAGAACAGAAATATAAACACAGCATGAATATATTTGGTCTCATTTCTTCACAAGCTGAAAATAAAAGCCACAAGAATGTTTCATTGTGCACAATAAGCTTATTTATACCTTATTTTTTGTGCAAGTTTGTTTCTTCCTCAAAATAAAATTTTTTTTTTATGAGTGGATGATTTTAGCAGAAAGTACTGGAGAAATTGATTGCAGTGCTGAACTTCTGGGCCAAGAGGGGGAACAAAACTAGTGTAGAGTTGTGGACAATGTTTTTGAGATGGGTTATACCTTTTCTCCAGCCATGCGCAGCAATTGAATGGTATTTTTTTTTTATTACAAAGACAGTAAGGATTGTGCCAGATGGGGGCACCTCTCTAGACCGGCCACTCTCAGTGACGGCTGGTTGGCTGAAATAAGGAAGAGCAAAAACAAAAAAAAAACTTTTCACGAAAAAGTAGTCTCGACCTTTTTCCAATAATTTTCCTTTATTTACAGGTTTTCTAATGATAAACAAAATGTATTGGGAGTAACTCACAGCTTTTTTTTTCTAAATGCAATTAAATAGTGAATTCAATTAATTAAAATATGTAATTCATTTTACAAGAAAAGATAATTGTCTCTGTTGACTTATGCTTTTGGCGCATTCAGAAATGTAGACAATCCAACATGGATATGATTGCTTAAATTACAAAAAAGAAAAAAAAAGACTATTAACAGCTGTCCACAACTGATTAATGCTGATTGCGATGTAATTTTGCATCGAAATGACGTGTTATATTTCTAATCTCAACTTAACGAGGAGAACTAGCCAAACCTGATTGTGCTGGGAGTCTCCAGTGTTCACTTAATGTTAAGACAAAACAAATACAACTTTGAACATAGGGCTGAATATGTAGCAACCAATGTGTCCAATAGTATATTTTGCAATTGACTCGGCAAGATTCTATACCTCTCAGCCGAAAAGGAGGTGTTTGATAATTAAACTCCCAATTTACTTGCATTGAGTGTCCTGGTCCTCCTGCTTGATTTCAGTGCAGCCTTCAATACGGTAGATCATGACATCATGCTGAATGGACTGCTTGGGGAATGAGTGGGCATCTCGGGGAGCGACCTAAGCTGGTTTGCCTCTTGCCTTAAAGACAGAAGCTTTTTGGTAGCTGTTTATGCTTTTAAATCTGACCCTTCTCCCCTTTCATGTGGTTTGCCACAGGGTTCAGTGCTGGCCCCAATTCTTTTTGCCCTCTAGATGCTCCCCTAGGTCATCTAATTAGTACATTTAAGGATATTCCGTACCACTGTTACGCAGATGACATCAAACTCCACTTCTCATTTAAACCTGACAAATTCGAGGGTCTTTGCATTTTACATGAGTGTCTGTCTGCTATAGAGCAATGGATGGCGAGCAAGTTTTTACAACTCAATGCAGTGAAGACTGAGGCGCTGATCATTGCTAGTGACAACATTGCCTCCAGAGTAGCTAATAACCATATGGGGTCCCTGAAGGGAAATGTTCACCCGTTTTTAAGAAATTTGGGGGGGGGTTGATCAGTGCATGCATTTGGATAAGCATGTCAAATCTCTATCCCCCTCCTTCTTCTTGCACGTTAGAAATATCGCCAAATTACGTCCCATTATATCGAGGGTTTGGAGCACAATGGTTATATGTCCATTTTAGAGGTTTTGAGAAAAATTGATTTTTAGGTTTCCAAGTGTTCTATTAAATCAGGTATCTTATATCTTTTTTTTTTACCAGTCACTCTTTTGCTGCATGGTTCAGAAGTACATTGAACACCTAAGTTTTCATAGGAGTGTAACCGCAACATCATGGCCAAAATTGCCAAAAATGGACATGTCACCTCAGTGCTCCAACAATTCTAGCACATAATGTGGCATAACACAATGGTGATTGGTTGAAGGTAAGCACACCAGGTTCAAACTTGAAGAAAGTTGAGAAAAATTGCCCAGAGAAACTAATGCTTGGAAGTTGTTCTATATGGCCCACTAGTATCAACGATGAAAACCGTTTAAAAATTCCAAAGCAAATTTTTGAAAAAATCAACTTTTTATTCAATTTCACAAATTGACATCTTTAAATTTACAAAAACTACAATTTCATGATATTGATGGGAAATTTCATGACCATCTGGATGAAATCTTTTATAGAGATCCTTTCCCACTTGTCTTTGAGTTACCAAAAAATATTTTTCAAAAAAAACTACTTTTTTGAAAATTAACGTTTTTTTAAAGACCGTTTTTTTTTTTTTTTTTTAAGACCTTTTGCCAAAATTAACTTTGGTTCGTCCAAGACTAATAGGAAAGGATCACAAATTAGAATTGCACCTGAAACTTTTTAAGCATTAGCTGCATTAAACTCTCTAATTGCCTGTTTCAATCTTTGTCCACAGGCTGGATGTTTGCTGTCTTTGACGAGATGGCATTTCCAGCAATTCGCAAATGAGGCATGAATCGCCTCGAATGCTTGCTCAGTATAGCGCCCTAGCCCACATTTGTGTTCAAGGCAAAATGAGGCAAGATGGTGAATGACCAAGTGTGCTTTTGTAGTTATTGAGCATCCTGTTTTGTCGTAGGCATCCTCGAACAAAGCTATCTTCTCCAGCCAATTTTCTCCCAAACGCTTCCCAAAGCATGCACTAACAACATCATTAAAGGTTCTCCTCAGACAAGGCATTCAGAGTCCTTTTGCATGTTGAACATAATCCACATGGCAAACGAATATCATCGATATCGTAATCAGTCAAAATGTGTTCATGAATTTTATCAAGCAAATTTTCGGTGATCTTGAAATTTCCTTTTTGGAAACCAACCAGGCAAACTTTCTCTCGGCATTCAACGTGCAACATCTTTCAAGTAACTGGGCACTTGAAGTGGTTGACACCAAATTTTGTACACCTTTATTATACAACATCATTACATCCTGGTGCAATCTATTGATTCCATGTCCTTACCATTACCTAATGCTTATTGTGCAATTCAAAATAGGCCTTTTCAGATGAAATAAGTGTGGGTGGAATTTGTGGAATGCAGTTAGAACTTTCCTTGAAACCATTTATCCCAAACAGGTCACTGTCCTGCAATGAACTGTTATGGGTGTCAACTATTGGGTTCTTACATAATTATTTGATCACGCAAACAAAATGGAGGGGGGTTTTGAATTGATAAATAGGCAATGCTTGGGGAAAATTGTTAGTTACATTCCAAAAATAAAAGAAATACATATCTCAGAATTCATGATTTTCTAAAAACACAGATTTCTCAAAAATTTGTTTTGGAAATTTTAAACGGTATTCATGGTTGATACTAGTGGGCCATATAGAACAACTTCCAAGCATTAGTTTCTCTGGGCAATTTTTCTCAACTTTCTTCAAGTTAAGACCTGGTGTGTAAGTTCGTTTGCAATGGAAGATGGACTATTCTGAAATAAAGTTCATGTTTATTCATCAAAATGTCAGTGTTTAATTCATTTAAGCAGATTTTGTTGGACATATCACAAAATGAAAATGTGAACTCTGATTAAAAATGAATGCAGATGGACATATAGTTATTGTGCTCCAACGATTAGCTGATAGAAAGCTGTGACAGGGGGTAAAAATCTCAAAATCACAAATTTTGGACATATAACCATTGTGCTCCAAACCCTCGATATCACACACTGAAATGGAAATGTCTGTACATGTGTTTATTTGATCACAACTTGATTACTGTAATTCTTTGTTTACCTGCCAAAAACAAATCATCTGTAGACCGGCTTCAACTTGTCCAAAATGCTGCAGCGAGACTGCTCACAAGATTAACAAGTGCGAAGTCACTGAACCTGTGTCGCTGTGCGGGTGTTATGTAGAGGTATGCTTCGGTGAAGAAAAATTTGCATTGATTGAGTGATGGTGAATTGTTATGATGATAATGACGATGATGATGATGATGATAGATAGATAGATAGATGCAGCCATATGGAAAAGATAAACTTGAAAGGATTTTGGCGTAGCACACACATCTTCAATAATGACCTGCCTTGGGTCAGCCACTTATTTTGCTAGTTATCTCGATAACGTTGTTTGGTGGCCATCTTGGATTTTGAGGTTGTGATATCATTTTCAATAAGAACATGCAATAGGTCAAGATGCACCACCATACCAAATTAAAAGTTCCCAAGCCACTTATTTTTTGCGTTATCTCGATAAAGTGATTTTTAGAAAAACGGCGGCGGCCATCTTGGATTTTGATACAGCGCAGCCATTTTAAATAGCGACCTGCCTTAGGTCAAGATACATCAGCATACCAAATCAGAACTTCCTACGACACATATTTTTCGCGTTATCTTGATAACGTTGTTTTTACAAAAACAGCGGCGGCCATCTTGGATTTTGATGCAGCATGGCCAAAGTCAATAGCGAACTGCCTTAGGTGAAGATAAATCAGCATACCAAATCAGAACTTCCTACGACACATATTTTTCACGTTATCTTGATAACGTTGTTTTTACAAAAATGGCGGCGGCCATCTTGGATTTTGATGCAGCTCGCCCATTTTCAATAGCAAACTGCCTTAGGTCAAGATACGTCAGCATACCAAATCAGAACTTCCTACAACACTTTTTTTTTCGCGTTATCTTGATAACGTCGTTTTTACAAGAACGGCAGCGGCCATCTTGGATTTTGATGCAGCGCGGCCATTTTCAATAGCGACCTGCCTCAGGTAAAGATGCATCAGCATACCAAAACAGAACTTCCTACGACACATAGTCTTTGCGTTATTTTGATTACGTTGTTTTTTCAAAAATGGCGGCGGCCATCTTGGATTTTGATGCAGCACGGCCATTTTCAATAGCGACTTGCCTTAGGTCAAGATACTTCAGCATACCAAATCAGAACTTCCTACGACGCATATTTTATGCGTTATCTCGATAATGTCGTCTTTACAAAAATGGCGGCGGCCATCTTGAATTTTGACGAAGCACGCCCGTTTTCATTAGCAAGCTGCCTTAGGTGAAGATACATCAGCATACCAAATTATAACTTCCTAGGACACTTTTGTTTTGCGTTATCTTGATAACGTTGTTTTTACAAAAACGGCAGCGACCATCTTGGATTTTGACACAGTGCGCCCATTTTCAATAGTGACCTGCCTTGGGTCAAGATACATCATCATACCAAATGACAATGTCCTGGGCCAATTATTTTTTGAGTTATCTCGATAACGTCATTACTTTGGACGGATGGAATGATGGACAACAATGGACAACAAAAATTCACCCGCTCTATTTGATGAGTTTGGCGCTCTCCCAAAAGATTTTTGTCCTCCGAGCATTTTTCGGAGTTCGGGTCGGAAGTGAAAAAGCCATTCCTAGACCTGCTGCCTTCGGCGACGCAGGTAAAAAAGTCATGTCACATCACCTCCATCCTAGCCACTCTCCACTGGCTCCCAGTACACATCCGGATCCAATTCAAGGTCCTGGGGCCTCATTTATCAACCGTGCGTACGCACACATGTGTGCGTAATGAGTGCGTAAGAACACTCCCACGCAAAGTATGGGATTTATCAACTTGTACTTGTGCGTAGGAACATGTGTAAATTTAAGCACAACTCTAACCATGCGTACACACAAAACCTAGTGGTAGAACAGTGAAACTACAAATAGAACGCACTATGAGAGTCACAGTGTTCAGCATCTCAAACTTCACACGTTCCCCTTTTCCTTTCACTAATAAAAATTCTCAATTAGTAATTTAGCAGACAATTTGAATAATTTGTGTAACACGTTATAAAAGACTGCTGTGACAGGACAACCTGAAAAGAAAGCTTGAAATGCAAGTGCCATGGCTTATCTTGCACTATTGGAGGATTTGGGAACCGTGCGCTCCGCAGGGAGCGTGTTTTCAAAGAGCGTGCTGATCTGTTCAGTGAGAGAACAGAGTAGCTTCTCAGCAGGTACCGCTTCCCCAAAAATATACTGATGGATTTATGCCCTGATTTACAACCCATGTTGGAGCGAGAGACAAAACGCACCAAAGCCATCCCAGTGCACATCCAGCTCCTGTCCATCCTGGGATTTTTGGCCACTGGGACATTTCAGCGAGAGATTGGAGACATATGCGGCATTTCGCAGCCGACACTGAGCAGAATCATGCTGGCAGTGTTGGATGCAATAATTACTCTGGCCCCAACTTACATTCAGTTCCCACACAGACATCACCAACAAGCCGAAATTAAACAAGGATTTCACGCCATCGCCGGATTCCCAAACATAATTGGAGCCATTGATTGCCCCCACATCGCAATAAAAGCACCATCACGCAATGAATTCAGTGACGTGAACAGGAAAGGATTTCATTCAATCAATGCACAAATAATCTGCATTACAAATATGTCTCTGTTAAACTTTGTTGCCCGGTGGCCTGGAGGAACGCCGGACTCATTCATTCTGCAGAACAGCTCTGTGGGTGTGCGCCTCCAAGAGCTGTTGATGATGGCTGGCTTATTGGCGAGTGTTACTACATTTCGAAATTATTTTCTGGGCTTGGTATGGTTTATTATAACATCTCTATAGGTGATCGGGGATATCCACTGAAGCCGTGGCTAATGGCTGAGACTGCTCTTTCCGCTGACCCAACAGAATTAACAGCAGTCGTTACCTTCTCTCCCACGCATTTTTTTTTTTCTTTTGTTGATCACACCTGCATTGAGTGTTCTAAACAGTATTTTTTGGTTTGTTTCAACTTCTACTACAAGCACCTCAATCTCTGTGTCGGATAAATTCCTCTTCTTCGCCCTCTTTGCCATGATTTCGATGAGAGAAAAAAAAATCCATTCACGCATTCTTAAAGGGATTGCTGCTACCATATATGGTCAATTGGAGGCGTTTCTGAATGCAAACAAGCCTAACCATGCACGAGCGTGGTAGTTTAGAACAGGTGGGATTTATCATCACATCTTACTTACTGGTGTGTGTATGACCGGTGTCCGCACGTTTGATAAATACGGATTTTTTTGTACTTACACACATTCTAAGTTTCATTCCTACGAAAGAATTTAGGACATTTTCTACGCACAGGTTAATAAATGAGGCCCCTGGTTCTTACTTAGACAGCTCTCCATGGTCAAACCACAGTTTCTCTGAGCTTCTCCAGGCATACTTGCCCAGCCGATGTCTGAGGTCGACCGACCAGTTGCTCCTGGTGGTGCCTCGGACCAGGTTGAAGACCGAGGGTGACAGAGCCTTTGGGGCAGTGGCCCCAAGGCTCTGGAATGCTCTCCCCCAGGACCTGAGAGCCTCGTCCTCTGAATTCATTTTCAAAAAACTGTTAAAAACACTCCTGTTCAGACAGGCTTTCAGCCATATATAGCCAATTTCACTGTATTTCCCTGCCTTCTTTTTTATTGTGTCTGTGTTCTTTATTTATGTTTTTTTTTTTTTTTTTCCTGTGAAGCACTCTGTGCATTCATGCTGGGAAGAGTGCAATACAAATAAAGTTTTACTTACTTACTTAAATATAAATGACGAATTTAAAATCTGAAGTCTCAGATTTTAGGATATATCAGGATATGCATTCTTTCAGTAATAAATGGGTCTATTCATGTTGGCCATTTCTGTGCTTGGTTGTTGTGTAATTATAATTTTTGAACCATTTTAAACCTAAATAGATGCAGTTTTTTGGACAAGAAGTCCATTGACCTCAATGCACCAATAGACGTTCTCCCATTGATCTGACCACCTCACGGTAACGAGTCTGTTCTGGAGAAAACAAACTCCGCAGATTATATAGCAACAGTGTGTTAGTACAACGTTGAGCAGCCCGGCTAAACAAAATTAGGACCAAACACTTGATAAAAATTTTATTGACCATTTACAGCAAAAAAAAATCACATTAAAAACGCCAAGTATTGAATAGGTTCTTTGAAGTACATAAATTGTATATTCTGCAATTATTTGCAAGCGCAATGCATGTGGGTGGGGAGGTAAATTTCAAGCACCTCCTCTTCATCACAGAGGTGTGGAATCTTGGAGAATTAACTGCAAAGTGTATTGTACACACTGGTAACTGCATATTAAGCCCCTTATTCAAAATTGTGAAAAAAAAAAAAAAAATAGCTTTAAAGGTCCTAAGTGCAACCTTCAGGAATTCCTTATCATTATTAACAGTGGTGGCCATTGAGTGAACTGGGGTCAATATTCTGCCACACACAAGACTGAATGTCATCCATGAGGTAGCTAGCTAAGTGAAGTTATGTCTTTATTACAGTATGGCTAAAGTGTGGTTTTTTTTTTTAATTGAATTTATTTGGCATATTATTGTTAGCTATCAAACCAGCCGCCTCTGGCCTCTCCAACAGCTGAAACTACAACGTAGATGTTAGAACATTGCAGGAGGGATTTCCTTCCATTCGGCTTGAATTTGGCTTTCCATTTGATCCCATCAGTGTTTGATGAGGGTGAGATCATTCACCTCAGCGGGCCAGCCAAGTTCCTCAACACTGATTTTGACAGGTCATATAAGGTCTTTGCTCTGACGGAGCATCGTTACGCTGAAACGGGAACAGGCCTTTCCCAAACTGGTGGCAGCACTGAAACATCTAGAATGTCCTAGTATGCCACAATACCAAGATTTTCCTTCACTGGGACTGTGAGGCCTAGAAACTATGAAAAATATTGCCATGGGTACTCTGATCGCTCATACATTCAACTTTTTTGACCATGGTAGCCATATTTGAAAACAGATTGGAATGATTTCGGTAAAGTTTGGTGTCCTCATTGGCAGCAGGCTGTAAACAATATTTCACCATCACAGACTTAATAGTTTCTAAGGAGAAAATGTTAACAGACGACAACGGCCAAAGTTAATAAACAAACAGGCTATGACATAAGCCACCAGCCCATAGGTCCAGGTGGACTAAATAAACATGAACCACAAAAAAAAAGCTTTAGACTAACGAGTGACCACATACTGGTCAGGCGCAGAAAGTACAGCACTGACCGATTTATTTTGCTTTGTTATTCTGTTCGGTGCCTCTTGTGGGGAGAACGCATGGCTCGGTACTTTCTTATCCTGTAGGCGACCTCATTAAACCGCTGCCCCACAATCCCAAGTGAGGGACGACCCAGCCTCTGTCATGCCTCCATTACCATCCCCATTATCCCTCAGCCATTACAGTCCCTCTGTGAGAGGGCAGCTGTCTGCCCCCGCACTCCCTCTAGTGAGCTGCTCAGGTCATTAAAATGGCCGCTGATATCTCCACTGCAATGCACGCTTCTTCCGCGTTTCCCGTACGACGCGTACGCCCTCACACCTCTCAACAAGCCATGCTGAGCAATTTCATTTCCAGTCTTTTTAGAGTGAAATACACCCATTTCACTTCAAAAGTAGTTTTTATTTTTTGTTAATATACTGTTAATGAATGTTAATAGCTACACTAATTAATGATAATTCATGCAACTGTATGGTGAAGTGTTACCCATTCATTTTTTTTCCTGTTCTGTTGACTCTAGTTTCATATTCAGCGCTAGAAAAACATAAAGAATAGACATAATCAGGACAGATTATAGTTAAAAAGAGATGTAGAGAAATGGTAGAACCCTCCACCTCATAGTATTCATAGTATTTTACACCATCTGAAGATCAGATCCATAGTCCCAAAATGTAAATTTTTTGTATACGTTCCCACTATAATTTTACTTTACAAGTAAGCTTTCCTCTACCATACAAGCCCTAAACATTTCATGCGCACTGGGAGTCAAAAAAGAAAGATTTTTGATTCCCGCAGCAAATGTATTTTTTCATTCCATTTCTGCACTCATAGTTATTTCATTCTTCACCTGTTGATTAGATATGAGAGTGTTTCATCAAGTGAAAATTGGATCATATTCCCAGGTTTTCAACAATTATCCCCCCACCTCCCTGCACCCAGCCCCAACAAATCTGCAGAGCATAAACCATTGTCTGGAGGGAGAATGATTTGCACCATTCAAAAATCTGCTGATAAGGGTTTTTATTTTTCTCATTTTCACTGTCAGGCTGATTGTATTAATCTCCGTTGCTCTGGGATCCTGTAAAGCAGGAGCTGAATGGAGAAAAATGGTGGCTCCTCGTTACCCCTCAGAGAAAACGGCCTGAAAGAGAAGGTTCACATTCGTCAGCATGTTCCTCACAGACAAAAAGCCCTAGTTCCCCCATTTTCTGGGAACTAGCGCCGCAAAACGAGAAACTAATTTAAAACTTGCCTCAGAAGGTTAAAACTGTCGTTTTGGTGCTTGAGTGAAGAGAAACAGCAGTTGGAAGTGTGTGATGTGTCTTCATTCTCCGACATCTGTGCTGGAGATAGGGGCTCAGGGCTTTCCATTTTCAGAGTAATCGGTCAGAAAATGAGCTTGGAGTCAGGGTTATGGTCTAACGTTGCGTTCCGCTCCGTGAATTTTATTAAAATTCTTATTTCGTCACAAAAACAACAATTCACATTTGTATTACATTTCATATGGTGAATAAATCAGGCAATGCCCAGAGGATTTGTTTTTTGTACTCACAACATTACCGCAATTTGATAGTGCCTGTAAAGTGTGTGAAGTTGTGTGTGTGCCTGTAAGCACATTTATGCGTGCATGTGCGAGTGTTATTTCCATGCATATTTCTCCAGAAAATACTTTGCGCCCTCCACAAATGACTGTACCAGAAAAGCAAGACAATCAATGTTGATTGTAGAGAATGGTAATATCCGTTTCAATTCTGCATTCTCTCAACTGTTTGTTTGGGCCGAAGAGTGATCTCCCATTAGCCGGGCTCTGCAGCGGAGTGAGTCATGGTGTTAGAGGGGAGGGGGAAGCGGGGTGGAGGGGCACACAGAGCAGCTGTAGGGGATTTAAGGGGTTCAGCTGGGCTGATGATGCTCTCCGCGATTCAGGCCCTTGGCTCACACCTCAAAGACAAACACTGATCGGAGCGCAGCAGCGCCACGGCTCACTACAGACCAGCAGACGGCCCTGTCATACTCAATATCACTTATATATATTTTTTTTTTCCTAAAATGATGGCCTATCTCTGCAAGTTTTTGTTGGGTCTCCTATTACTACAACTCTTTGAAGCTAATTATGTATTTGAAGAGGTGTTTGCAGGTCACTTAAGGCAACTCATGTTTCCATTTTCTTTGTTTTTTGAACTGATTTTTCATAGTCCTTTTAAGGTGCCCATAAGGGCCACAGACAATAACACGGAACACGACTGTCCACTCAGGCAAGATCAATGATACGCTATGCAACCTCTCCTAAAGATGACAGACCTCACTATCATGGCATAGAACTGCACATAATTGTAACGGAGAGGACTAATACAGTACAGAACTCAACATAGCGGTAACAGGCAGTACCAACAGAATAAACAGACAGAGCTTAAGAGAACATACCTGTCCTTGATGGGATAATAGACACCCAGCTGCTTATTGTGCAAACAGTTCCCTCTCCATGAGCATTTCACTGAAAATCTACCACTTCACTCTGCTTTCCATTAGAACCCAGCACCATTTTGTAAGCACCATTTTTAGGGTACATGATAAAAGAGAAAATCAATAAGGGACAAAATGATCAGAACAATGTCTTCATTTCCAGTCAGCAGAGCTGTTCACAATTCATTCGCATGAAACCACAACAGAGTGACAGAATTTTGTAAATAAAGGTTAAATAAATAAATTTTCATTAAAGGTGGTCTGGGTTAGTCAATGTAAACAAGTCCTCTGACAAAGATTTTCATTGACACGCTCCTTAATGCTCCATTCAACCCACTGTGTGGCAAACGCCTTTTCTGTATATCCAAAAACTGCCAAACTGGGCTGCGGCACTAAATATGCTGTTTGTGGTGAGCAAAATGGTAACATTACCTCCACATGCATGTCTATTTGCAAGAGCATAAAACGACAGCCCTAGGTATTTAATTTCCGCTTGCTGTGCACTAAGCTAGTTAACTTAAATCAATGATGTACTAGTTAATTTTTAAGCTGATAAACATCACTTTTTATACTGCAGTTGCAGTTTTGAACTGTTTCTAACGCAGTTTAAAGAAGTCTGGCACAAGTTGTTTTAGGTTGCCCCTTCATATCCTGATAAAATGCAAGCAAAATCTGTTCAGTTGTCACCTTAACCAACAGCCCCTCTCATATTGCGCGAAAGTTGAAGTGAGCTTTGTGTCAAATTTAATCACACCACTTCACTGCACTGCACTGCAACTGTAAAAGTTCATTGCTCGCCATGCATCATGAACAGCATTGCACAGTACCGTACTTTTGTTTTTTGAAGCAGGAATTTTTTTTTTTGTTTTCTTTATGAGAATCGTTTCTTTACAGAACAATTGAGGTTCCCCACAAATTGTTCTTTGTGGCGACTGCCATTCACCTTGGTCTCAGGGGGCAATTAATGCAAACTCTAGACCGCAATTTTCTGATGGGTCTTACAGAGGAAAAGAGCTGTCTATGTAGATGACGCTGGCTCCTTAGAGTCGCCACTGGCTTCGTGCTCAACAGAGAGCCAATTCATATTGCACCTTCTAGCAGCATCAATTTTTTGACCGTTCTAAATGGGCGCATGACGTCTGTCCGACTTCCTATTTCTCCGCCTACCCAAAAGTTTGACTTCCCATTTCTCCGCCCATACATTTCTGTATTTTTGCGTCCATTAGTCCGACCTCTCATTTCCCTGACTTAAGTATGCCCGGTGTTCCGACTCCCAGTAATTACGACAGTGTATTAGACTGACTAATCCGGCCTAGAAGCAGGATAGGAGTACATATTGACTGAGATATCAACTTAATCTCCTGTATTTTGACGGCGCCACAGTCTAGTCAAAAGCGCGTAGAGGGTCCGGCTCCTGTTCATGCATTTTTCATGTTTTAAGACACGTGTACAGATGTGATACAGTCAGTGAAAGCTTAATTAATAAACACAAAGTCTCGGCATCTGAAGGAGGAGATGCCTTGAACGGGAAGCAGACCGTGGTGGTCTTCAATCACACACTCCGACGCCGCTTGTTGCAACTTTAGAAAATTTAATCTAGGAAAAAAAAGGCTTACAAACATGGACCAAAACGGCTCCATAATACGCGCAAAAATCCGAAAGAAACAAAAGTTCATTAAAAAATTAACTAAACAGCATGACGTGGTCAAAATTGGTGTTTTACGAATGCCTCTGTGCACCTGGCACATGCGTCTTGGAGCTCTCCCACGTTGGTTTGTGGATGAAAGCTGTGTAAAACCTCACAGCAATGCCAACGACGGAAACTGCCGAAGGCAAAGGCTCAGCGCGTTCTTCTGACTGGTGTGTTAACTTTTGGGTTGGTGTAAATCATAATAAGAATGGATCAATTTTCTTTGTTCGTAGAACAGGGCACAAAAGCTCAACAGTTACAATTAATCTGACTCCATATTATTAATTACGAATATAAAATTTAGTTGTAAATGTGTTGAGTTTAGAATCATAATACCATACTTGGTCCTTCGCCAATTTTACGCGATTGTGCTTCCGGACCCACACAATCGCAAAACCTTAGTTCGGGGAGCTCTGCATTGGTTAGCCAGCAACCACCGTAATACGCGATTACCTTTCCCTCACGGCAGTTACGGACCCGAGTCAACTAGTATGATACTAATAGTACCGATCGGGCTCCTTAAGGAGAATTTGAGAAGAACCGGCGTATTACGCCCATGGGTCCTCTTAAGCCAAACCTCCAGAGCCAATACCTCACCAATCCCGTTAACAGTCGAACATGGCCCCTGTTCTAACTTACCAGAGCTCCCTAAAAACTTCGTCTGCAACTGGCCTCTGACAGTAGGTCTCAGTCAGCACCCGTCTCCCCTAAGTATTTAATCGTAATTTTGGCTAAAGGAACCAAGATGGATTTAAAATCATAAAAACCACACAAATTACAAGAAGACAATTTATTAATAGGAAATAAACTTTTATTAAACAGGTAGGTAGGTCCACATAGTAAATTTAATTAGTCCGTTACTTAATTTAGAAAAGAATAATTGAATGCTAGAGTCTCTTACCAAACCTGTTTTGGCTACACACGACACACAGAGATGCACGTGCGGGAAGTCGTCTGCGATCTTCCATAACTATAGGCTACACATGCACTGACGTACGCGGGGAGAGATCGGATACTATCTTCCATAAGTAAAGAGGCTACACACGGCATAGAGATGCACGTGTGGGAAGTCGGCTGCGATCTTCCCAGAATGGATTGTCTGTCTTTGCTTTAAGCCAAATCACGTCTTTGATCCAGGCGGCATGGCCATAAATTACCTGGAAGGGGGGTCGGATCTGGATTTTGGGTTTCCACCATTTGTAGGAGGTAATAAAACAATTTAGCAGAGAGAGAAGAACATAATGATTACCCGAGAGGATTCTGACCCATTTTCAGGAGTTTCTAAAAGGAATGAACCATAATTTCAATTAGAATGAAACATACTCCATTCAACTCTTGGAATTCTCCTGAGAATAACAATACCAAACATGATACGAATATGTATTGATATGATGCAGATGTCATGAAAAGCTCTTAAACTGGATTATTGTATAGGCAATTTCGGTTGTAAGCACATAAGTTATTTCATAGTAATACATAGAATATATGAAAAAGGATTGACATTAATATAGTGACAGGAAATGTAAACAGATGAGTTAGGGTCCCGTTTCATGAAAGACATAGTCAGGGCAGGGGGAGAACTGTGATGGTCACCCCCCTTGCATCGCCAGAGACCTGCTTATTGTCCCGGGCTGTGATAAACCCCCACAGACACAACCACAAACACTACACTTCCTTTGACACCCTTCAGCAAACGTCCTGGGAAGTCAACGACCCGCTCACCCTAAGGAAGACCTAACAGTTTATTGTCATACTGCAGGCAACATCAGTCCTTTGAAGTTTAGGGTGAGCCTCAGTTCCTGGGCCCCACCAATTTGTCAGCCTTTTGCTGTGTCCCAGCTGGATTTCCCATCTTACAGCTGTATGTTCAGCTCCCCTTACATGTAAAATTAATCTCTACATGACATTTGGGTCAGCGAAATCCACAGACAAGACGTCTGTTGTCCATGCTCGCAATCATTACGCAATCATTACGGCCTCACAGAAGTGACATAGGACAATAAACAAACGAAATTCCTCAAAGCAAGTCATTTGGTGATTTGAAAGCCCATCTATTAAACTGAGATATGTTTTAATTTAACATGACAGTAAAAATATTGATTGAATCTGTAGCCTATAGATTTTTAGGCTTTAAAATAATGACTATAATAGTTTGTTTTACATTATTAGTGAGGAAGATCTTATATTTTCAGAGAGACGGGGGAGGGGGGGGGGGGGGGGGGGCGGAATCGTGTTCATATTGATATAATTGGAATAATGAGTAATGCAACAACATTTTTGACTTCATAGAGCTATACTGCCTCAAAGTTGGAATCAGAGCGCAGAGTCACTGACTCGGCGCCGTCCGCGGTGCTGAACTGCAAACGGGGATGAAGAGACCCTGATTAGGCGTTTTGCTTATGCAAAGGAATAAAGGATATTTGCTTACCACAACAAAATTCTGTGAAATGCCAGGGGTTTTTATTTGACATGATTGACAGGAGGTTGCATCATCTCTGAACCAGGATGCTTTTCCATTGATAGTAGGGCAAGCCTGCACAGTCTGTCCAGTGACATGGAGGTGCGCAGCTGACAGCTGTCGCACCTACGCACACAGCATCTGTACAGTTGGCACAAAGTTGATGCATCTGGACACGTGTGCTGCTCTTATGTTATGAGTCGATGTCGCTGTTCACTGGATTTTTATTTTTGCTAGGTCAGTTTATTATCAACTCCAGGTGTTTTACAGTTGTTCTATCCGGAGATGACTTAGCTTGCACACCCACAGAGACCCATTATTACTGGTGTCTCCTCTCTTTCTCGCTTTCTCTCGCTCACACGCGCGCGCTCGCTCGCTCCCGATTCACATAATAAATCTGATAGTATGAAAACATTACAAGGATTTAGCCCTGGTCGGAATATAGGGATTATTTTGGTCGGAGGAATGGGCAGTTATTTTGGTCAGAGCAATGGGCAGTCGGGCCAATGGTGTCTAGGAAAGTCGGATTAATGGGTAGTCGGAGAGATGGGCAGTCGGACTTTTGGGCGGTCGGACTGACGTATGCTCCCCGTTCTAAACTCCCAGAGTTTTTTTTTAATACCAGTGTTAGACCATTTTGGCTTCTTTGCCTGGTCAAAATCCTGTCATGTCGAAAAATTAGACCATTTCTGAAGAGGTTCATAAATGATCTAACTCCTACTAATATAAGGGGCATTAATAACAGCAGCGAATGTCAATTCATTTGATCCTCATTAAGTACATTTTCTTGTGTGAGAAAGTAACATCCACCATCGCTTAAAAGTAGACACCTCACAAATTTCTTCTGGCTTGGCAGACACACAAAATCCCTTCACGAACCAGCAAAACTGAAATTCATTCGCTAAAGCATACTGCACTCTTCAATCAGTGTGCTTCTGAAATAAAATGCAGAATGTATATGGTTTGGTTGAACTGGAGAACACTCAGTTCAGTATGCGATTCAACTTACTGGTGGAATATAAACACAGATTTACTGGTTCACTGTCAAGGCTGGAGTTGGAAGAACTATTTTTCAGATAAAACCATCAGTCACTTTATTCAGTCTTTCACTGCTTGGGGGACAGGACGCTCAGTGGAGATGATGAGAGCAGTGGTGTGATGAATAGACCAGAGAGCACTGCTGAGAATCAAATGATTTAAAGAGTTTTCTTCAAATGATGGCCATGATGGATATCGCTCACCGCTTCGTCGGAGTCATGGGCCTCATGGACAAATTAATGAATTTACATGACACAAAGCAGACTCTCAGTCTATTGAGGTCTGTGGTATAATTATGTTACATCTTCCCTCTGCGGTAAAGAGCTGGAGCCTCAAAGCTGCTTTCACACCAGACGCGAAACGAATTTTTCGCACAACAGATAACATTCAAAGTCAATGCAAAGACGCGAATACACGCACGCGAAACGCGTGTATTCGCGTCTTTGCATCGACTTTGAATGTAATCTGTCGTGCGAAACATTCGTTTTGCGTCCGGTGTGAAAGCGGCTTTAGCTCATATTGTATTCGCGTCTTTGCATTGACTTTGAATGTAATCTGTCGTGCGAAAAATTCGTTTCGCGTGTATTCGCGTCTTTGCATTGACTTTGAATGTAATCTGTCGTGCGAAAAATTCGTTTTGCGTCCAGTGTGAAAGCGGCTTTAGCTTGAAGCAACAGAAAACCATTACAATGTGATCCTGGGATCTCCTGTTGCAGAACACTGTCGCTGTTGACTCACGGCAAGAGGACTGCGGATCGGAACCCAGCTTGGGCCTTTCTGTGTGGAGTTTGCATGTTACCTTGTTCGCGTGAGTTTACTCTGAGTACTCTGGTTTCCTCCCACAATCCAAAAACATGCATATTATTCTGATTGGAGACTCTAAATTGCCCATAGATGAGTATCTGAGTGAATGTGTTTCAATTCCAAAATGTCTATTAGATTATGGCAGATAGCATGACATAGCTGTAAAATAATGAGCTGGAAGTGCCGCTAAACAACACATGAATAACGTTGCAGACCATTGCAGTGAATGTATTCTTCCATCAGTGTCTTTTTCCTTTGCTGCGACCACTGAAATCAAGGTCATTTTTGCAGACATTATGGATTACCTAAGGTCATTTGATGAATCCTAGTTCAAATGAGTGTTTTTGTACAGTCTTATGTTAATCTCATTCTTTAAATCCTTTGTTATTCACGTGCTTTTCCAATTCATTGCCTTTTGTTATTTTAGCATTGGCTCATACCATGGCTAAGGCTTTTGAGCAAATAGTGTCTCATACAGCATGTTTTATGACTGAATAAGAAAGAAATCGCAAAGAGAAATAAAATAGAAAATTATGGACATGAGCATACAGACAGGCTCCGGGCTCACGGCCATTCTTCGATCACAAGTGATGTTTTGCAGACTAAGCACAAGTGGACGTACGCGGGCACCGAGGACATCTCTGGAGTGGCTTTGTGCCAGTTCTGACTGCCCAGCTGAGTGGCGATGGGAAAAGGCACTGAGAGTGACAGCAAATTGGCCGGCCGCCATTTTGTTTTCCTTCGTGGCTCGAACTCGAAAAGATAAAAAAAAACAAACAAACAACAAAACAGGGAAAATACAGAAAATTGGGCAAAACCAGAATCAAGTCCTCCCACGGAAGCTTTGAGGATGATGTTTAAAGCTTGGCTGATCACAGCACTGTAAGATGGGTTTAGTGGAGAGACAGAAAAGAGGATGACTGTGACAGCTCTCTATGGCTATAACCAATGCTGGGGGGCCTGTGCTTTTATAAAGGACCTAAGGCAACTATAATCTCCTGAGGATATTTTGTCACTATCCCTCACTGGTGCTGGTTCTTCTGCCTGCGCCTGAGGCCATTACAGAACAGGGTGTGGAGAGTACAAGAGACAGTTGTGTTCAACAAGACAAACATTGCCGGCAAACCATGTTTACTGCAACTTAACAGTTGAGAGATTTTAAATGGAAGTCAATGTTTAATTTACTTTATAACTTTGCGCCAATGGATTTTAAATAATAAAAAAAAAAACATTTTGGGCTTGTCTACTCAATACTGCTATGAAGTGCAGTGAATTATAGGCAACAAGCCAAATGATTGTCCAATTACTTTTAGTGCCGGCAAACACTTTCGTTCCCCACGCAATTCCTTCTCCAGACTGTTAGCAAGCAGTATTGTTAGAAATATTTGCCGTTTTGGAATGCATTTCAGGCTTTGTGAAGGAGCAGGTAATTCCAGAGAATGGCTGGATTAGAGAAGTGGGACTAAAGCTGCGTTCACAGGGATCACAGGAGATGGCAAAAGGGAAATTTGGGTAAGGTACAGGGAGGGAAAAATGATAAGTTGCAATGATGGTATTACTGTGTTTGAACGGTCATATCGGTATATAGACTGTTTCAGACACATATTGAAAAATAACGACAGTGCTTGATGTAGCTCTCCATCAACAATGGAGGAAAATATCATCAATTTCAGTGTGTGGTGTTGCATGAAGTTTGGTTTGGAATTATGTTGAACGTAATGGCAAAAAGTTCCATATTTTGGAGTCTCCGCAAAGCCACTTACTTTGGTTTCTTACTTGGGTTTGAGGGAGGGCTAGGTCAGAGAAAATCTTGCGACTTTCTTGGTTTCGCTCCATGGTCATCATCGTGAACAGACTGTGAGGTTTGCAAGAACTGTACATGGGCATTGAGTAAGCTTCCAAGTTCTATGCATGGTGACTGTGTACCCAAGACCTGTTTGGAAAGAAGGGGACACAGTCGTCACCAGTGAAATAGGGCCAACTTAAATGTTTTGCCGTCTGCATAAGACAGCCGTGACAATATTTGCCACTCAAATCAGACTTCATAATGAATTCATTTTGACTAATTTCCAGATTTTGTCCATGGGGTAAGAGAATGTCACAAAGCTCATGGACAAATGTAGAAATTGGTCAAAATTACTTCAAATCAGCAGCAGAATTTTTATTTTTAAGAAAAACCCTTATTTCTATCACTTTTTAAGTCTAAATACAAGATGAAACTGCTTGGTAGGATTTTGTTTTTGTAGAGCACTAAGCAGGAAAATGGGAACAAACAAATGAGCAAATTTATTTCTTTATGCACTTGGCTTTTTTGGGAAACTGCAGCTGAACCAGCTGATTGCAGAGGTCAGAAGCGCCCTCGTTATCAAGGACAGCCAAGATAATGTTGCTTCTGGCATCTACATACAGCGTCAGCAGCTGTTAAAGCTTTTCAATGAATACAGTAATTCCCTTATTTTGATTTGACACACATTTCTTACACACAGTGAAATGTTATTCTTATTTCCAGGGTCTCACCTGAACTATAAAAATTAATTCCTTGTGTGGGAGAAAGGTAAGCAAATGTGGCAAACTTGTGTTTGATATTTCAGTTTGCCTTCTTCCTTGCAGAGTTCTTAATGAGAGGAAGTTCGATTGGGATGTAGATGTCGAGGAGGTGATGTAATTTGTCATAGACAAATTAAGCACACAAATGCTACCGCTGAGACTTTTTTCCCCCCAAAAATCAGCCCACAGAAACACTTAATTTGTTATAGCTAAGAGGGACGAGTAAGAAGATGACTGTCAATGCGAAAGCTGTGCCCGGCGAATCTAAATGACAATATAGATCCATAGCTGGAGAACTTTGAACAGATCAATCGCTTTTAGAATAGCCCACCCCCACCCTCCCCCATTAGTTTTCATGGATAACTGTACCAAGAGGCATAGAAATCACTTTACTGCAAAATGTCAGAATAATAGGGTAACAGATGATCAGGACCTTTTTACCATCAATATTTGTAATGCTGTAATTTACAGCTCTTAGCCCAAATGCTATCATAGTTATTTTGGTAGATTTTCACTTCCTATATTTTTTTTTTTCTTCTCAAAGAAGCATCAAAGATTCTTCATATCATGGCAGAACTGGGATAAGGCTCCCTGGAGGATCTGGAAGCCCTGCAGTGCAGCTAAATGTTAGGGGGCAATAGCTAAATTAAGCCTTCATAGTGGCTTTCTAATGCAAATATAAACTCTGCATTAATATTGGTAATTATGCCAGTTTACATGCGTGGCGATATATTTTCTATTTTGTGTCAGCGTTGAGCAAGAGATGTGGCTGTGCTGTGGTTGATTGGATTTGGAACTAATGAAATAAGTTTTTTTTTTTTTTTTTTTGTTCCTGGTTTTATTTTCCTGGTGCAGTCATTCACATTTTTATCACTGATTCTTTTGAACCAGAACCCCGTAACACTGAGTAGAGTACATAAGCACATGAGTAGAGTACATAAGTCCACTGCACAGAATCGGTACACCGAGGACAGGAATTTAAGGACTGGACTCAAGTACAAGGATGAATTTGGGGAAGTTTAATGAGCCTCTGCACCGCAAGAGGCACAAACATAAAAGAAACACAAAACAACCAGGAACAGAGGTTCCTTTAAATAACAGAACGGGCAGGAAAATAAGCAATACTAAATAAATGTTAAAATAGAGGGATGCACACGTGACATGCAGAAAGTAAGCCAAAATAGGATTAAAAACACGGCACAGGCATGTGTGGTTAATACTTTGCAACCAGACTGAGCTTCTCTCAGTCTTAAATACAACTTGCCCCTACTCATTAAGAATTAGCCCCAGGTGCAGGTGGTAATTGAGTAAGGTGGTTGCATTAGTGGGCTGAGGGCTGGAGGCGAGGCATCACATGTACTCTACATGTGCGGACTATGCAGTCAGACTGCACCCACACTGACACTTTCATTCCAACCGAGCAAGTACTACAGAGTCAACTAATTAATGTCTTCAGCAAAGACTCAAGGGGTCGATTGGTAGAATCAGGTGTATAACTGCTTGGCTGGAATGAACGCCTGCACTCAAAATGGCACTTTCTGTTTGAGATTGAAAACTGAGCTGCAGACTGCCTAATTCTGCTCTTGAACATTGCTGTTCGCCCAAAGCGTATACCAGAGCTTTGTCATACAAAGGCACTCAACAGATGACCTTTTTTCCATACACGTGCTGGCCTGGCTTTGCTCGGTTCAACTGGCATGCTAGCCCAGCGTGGCTGGGATTTGTGTTTACATAACAGTTTTGTCATACATACGCTTTCAACTGATTACTTTTTTTCCGTACATGCATTGGTCTGGCTTTATTCAGTTCAACTCGGCATGTCGGCCCAGCGCGGTTGAGATCTTCCACTACAACAGGAGCTGCCTGCTAAGAAGTGCGTTTTTAAGTATTGAAGCTTGAGTTCAAAGTTTAATATTAGGAACCTTGTAAAGGCCATCTGCTATTGCACTCTGAAGCAGTTGTTGATAAAGCCTCTTAACTGTGCTGCAGCCCACTTGAGGGCGGGTCCGGCTCGTTTTGTCCCGACTCTGGAAGTATTCCATCTCGGTCGCAGCTCGGCATGTCTCGACATGTTTAAAGTGATAATGGAATGGAAACCAGCGCAATATAGTTTAACTCAGCGTGGCTAAACGCAGCAATGGACAAGCCCCAATGGCAAATCCGGGATGGGGAATTTTAAATCCTTCTTGGCACTGACTGTCAGAAAATGTGACGCCAAGCTCAGGCAAATGTGAGAAAGTGTCTCCTCAATAATTGAGGTCAAATGGAGATGTGGAGCAAAGAGTTGGCCTCGATACATGTGTCCTCTTACTGTGCCAAATAGCAAAGGAGAACCTTTGAACTTTCAAATTTGCCTCCCAAGACCAAAGTCCGATGCCGTCATCAAGATAACTTGGAAGTTTGAAAATCTTGACAAGGCACTGCCAGTATCTGACGTTAATTATATTCACGTTGTTTACCATCAACTGGATAAAAACATGGATACTCACGGGAGTATTTACATGGTGTATGGTTTCTGTAGGCGCTAATCAAATTTATTTTTTGTCGAAAGGCAAATATCCAGAATTGCTGACATCATTTCAAAAAAAATGTTGGTAAGCACTCAGTACACCACCCAATGTTTCAAAAGGCATAAGATGTTTTCAAATGTGAATGCTTGACCTGCAACTGGACGTAATGATTCCTGTGGTGGGGTGTCAACTCTAAATCTGAAGTCTGAAAATGATAAAAACCAAAAAATTCCAATCGCTATTCCCAGGTCGGAGGTTATTTTCTGACTTTTTACTTGAAGGCAGCATAAGTCAGGAGGAGGAACAGTAAGGAAGCCTGACAGTAAGATCACAGATGAAGACCCCCCCCTCTCTATTTTGCATTCATCCACTGCTTAGCATTCAGAGCAGGCCTGCACCTCACTAGCACAGCATCTGTAGGCTCCAAAGCCTGTGCAGTTGCATGAAACTGAGATGCTCATGGAGATGTATCATAGCTTAATGGTGCTAATGTACTGAGCATCACTGTCACTGGGGAGTGCTTCTGCTGAACATTTCTGGGTGAAGTCTGGTGCCTGAGAGTTCATTTATTTATTTTATTTTTATTTTTTCTGAGTATCCCCATTTTCTGAATGTAAGCATTTTCATTCCAGTTTTTTTTTTTCAATTTTTTCAAAAAATGTCCCCTTAGACGAGTGTTTTAATCTTGTAACAAGAATGGGACGAAGTGTAAATTGTGAATAAAATCAAAATGCAGTGACTTTCAGATCACATGAGCCAATATGCTATTTACAGTAGAACATAGATAACATTTCAAATGTTGAAACAGACATTTTACATTTTTATTCACAAAATGAGCTTATTTCAAATTTTCTGGCTGCAACAGGTCTCAAAAAAGTTGGGAAACAGGCAAAAAAGGGCTGAAAATGCAATGAATATATCAGAGAATCAGCTGAAAGAACATTTAGCAAGTAATTAAGCTAACTGGCATCAGGTGTGTAACATGATTGGCTATAAAAGGGATGTCTTAGAGAGGCTGAGTCTCTCAGAAGTAAAGATGGCCAGTGGCTCTCCAACCTGTGAAGGCTTGCGTAAAAAAATTGTGGAATACTTTAAAAACAATGTTCCTCAATGTCCAATTGCAAAGGCTTTGAAGGTCTCATCATCGACAGAAGCGCTGCCATGTTCTGTGGGCCAAGGCTCATTTAAAATGGACTGTAGCAAAGTGGCAAAGTGTCCTCTGGTCAGACGAGTCCAAATTTGACATTCTTGTTGGAAATCATGGGTGTCGTGTCCTCCGGGCTAAAGGGGAGAAAGACCAACCCTCCTGTTCTCAGCGTTCAGTTCAAAAGCCAGCATCTCTGATGGTATGGGGATGCATTAGCGCATATGGTGTGGGACACTTGCATGTTTCAAAAAAGCACCATGAATGCTGAAAGGTAAATAAAGGTTTTAGAGCAACATATGCTCCCCTCCAGATGACATCTATTCCAGGGAAGGCCTTGTGTATTTCAGCAGGACAATGCAAAACCACATACTGCAGCTATTACAACAGCATGGCTTCGTAGTAGAAGAGTCAGTGTGCTGAACTGGCCTACCTGCAGTCCTGATCTTTCACCGGTTGAGAACATTCGGCTCATAATTAAACGAAAAGTCCGTCAAAGGAGACCCAAAACTCTCCAGCAGCTGGAAGCCTGTATTAAACAAGAGTGGGATCAAATTCCAATGGCCAAACTCAAGAAACTTGTCTCCTCAATGCCCAGACGCCTCCACTGTGTGTAAAAAAGAGGAGGGGATGTCACACCATGGTAAACAGGCCCCTGTCCCAACTTTTTTGAGACCTGTAGCAGCCATCAAATTTGAAATGAGCTCATTTTGTGGATAAAATTGTAAAATTTCTCAGTTTCAACATTGGCTATGTCATCTCTGTTCTATTGTGAATAAAATACTGGCTGATGTGATGTGAAAGTCATTGTGTTTTGATTTTATTCACAATTTACACTTTGTCCCAACTATTTCGGAATTGGGGTTGTATTTATTTTGTCTATTTGAGCAATGAAATAGCAGCAATACTATCAAAAGTGAAAATGGAAGACATGGTCTTATTGGTATAGATCAAAAGATAGTTGTAACAATCCTGTGAGAAGTTAGTGTATTTTACGGGTGTGACTTTGTCAGTGTCTCAGCTCTGACAGATGGAATGACAGATCGCATCCTGGAAGTGTCCCTCCGTGGCCACCGTGTCCCACAGCATACTGAAAGTGTGAAAAAAGATATAAATAAACTCAGACAAATCACTTTCCCACAGCTCAGACAAACACTGCCCCAGAGCAGGGCTTCTCGCTAAATGACTCTACACCGGCCGGACGTATCGGAGATCGTGCTGCACGCTGGATTGCAAAGGCAATTCTTTTTCAAAGCCGGTCTCGGGTTAATTAGAAGGGAACCTTGAGGGAAATTCACTGTGATTAAAATGTTTCCCTTTTTAGCATCTTTTATTATCATTTTATGAGAAAAAAAAGGGCACATCACTGTGTAAACCCCCTGTGAGTATGTGATGTAGTGGGGTGACTTTAGACCACAGGCCATGAGCGGTGGTCCTCAATCTGAGGTGATTGGTGGGTTGGCTGTCTGTTCTTGGCTTTGCCAAGAAATTTAACAGGATTTTTTTTTTTTTTTTTTAATGCCAGCGTGAGCAAACTGTGAAACTATCTGGAAACCTTGGCTGCATCCTTATTCTCTAAAGAGCAAAGAACCTCCCTTGCAAACGGACATGAACCAGAAATAGTTTGGCCAGTAGCGATGACAAGGAACGTTGAATTGTCTAAGATGAAGGAAAGGAGGCAATTAACACCTTAGCTGCTTAGTCTCCTTGCTGGAGGAAAGCATCAATTTTGGCAGACAGGAAAAAATTGAATACAGACTTGCAGCCCTTTGCAGCTGTAGCGATTGGAAACATTATTCGGTCCCAAAGCTTTTCGTAAATTGTGAAGCCTATCTTTGCTGTTGAGCTCATGATGCATTGAAGGAAAGGACATCTGATTTTTCTCAAACATTCCTAAGGCACTTTTAAAATCTCCCAGCAACATTCCCTTCACCTACGTGATGTATTCCAGTGAGGTTAAGAGAAAGGAGGGAGGAGAGGAGATAGGCTGAATATTTAACAGAGTTCAGATGCAGCCCTGGTTTTTCATGCATGATAAAGGTCCAGAGCAGCACAGTCAGTAATGCTTTGGCTACACAGCCAGAAGGACATGCTGGGACAGGGTCCATGCAACACCTCCCCCCCGGTAGCCTGTTAGAAAAAGCAGGCAGGGCTATGGATGAATGATTGGCTTATAGGACAGCAAAGGTCAAAGGGACTGGGACAGGACATGCTGAAGCACAGCTGATAGAATGTGTACACAGCTTGCAGATACTGTGCTTTTTCAGAAATGCTTGAAAATAGTCTTTTTAAACGATAAATGAGTTTGGACAACCGTTTTTGTATTATCACAATTTTGCAGGCCCGCACCGTGAAATGATGAATGAATTAGGTTCATGTGGCATTTAATTGAATATGGATCTAATTTATTGTTGAAAGGTTTAATGCTAATTTCAAAAACCACCAAGGGGAATGGATGTGCAGCTTCTAAAAATGAAATAATTTCTTTGAGAAATGAAATGCATCTTTTTAAATTGCCACATAGTGGACACTAATTATATTTCCTTGGGAAAATAAGAAAACAATACAGCACATTCTGAAGGTGGATGTAGGATGAGGCGATCATGGTGAAACACATTACATTCGCATCACAAGAGGATAAGGAACTCTCAAAGGGTGCATTACAGCCTGGAAGAGTCAAGCAGAGAACCGCGCTCTGCTGCTAATCTGCTAATCTGTGTTTGGAGCCTAGTTCTTACTGCTCAAAAGGGAATATATTAAGAGTTTGTTTCCTAAACGCAATAAGTGCCAAAATTACAAAAATTGACATAATACCATAGAGCAATAGCCCTGTGCTTCTTACACATGGTGCAAAAATGTGTTTTTAGAAATCCATATTATAAGGTGTATTTTTTCACGGTCAAAATTTGTGTTTTTCTATAAAATGCAATAGGCACCAACATAGAAAAGCTGATTTACTCAAAATGAGTAAAATGGAAATATTGCGTTTTGGAAACTAACTCTTCATACGAATCTTTGCAACCTTTATTGTTGGTCATTCGCGATAAGCAAATATAGAAAACCAAACTCATGCGTCACTAGCACATACAATTGAGACTGTCCATGCTATAGCAAATGCTTCTGAGCACGTGTGCCCAAATGCTCTCCATCAAAGTGAATTACACAAATATGGATTCATAGCCATTCGAGATCATAGCAATAATGTTCTACATGCAACCACACGAAGTGCAATGTTGGGCAAAGTATTCATGCCCGAGTGCATTTCAAAACTGTCCACAGTTTCGCCAATTTGGAACTGACTGAGTCTATCATTTGAGTGGTTACATCTCTTCTTTTCAAGCAGCTTAATCACAGTTTGGTAAGAAATATTCATTCTTCAGGGCAATGGTTGACATTTCTGGCATAATGTGGCTTTAAAGAGCTTAGGACATGAAATTCAGCTCTGTTTTTGAAGTGATAAAGTGCTACAAAGTACCTATCTTGAAAAATTAGTGATGGTTTTAATATCGTGTACTTTACGCAATGTTTAAAAAACCGCATTTTATGTGTTAAATTATCCACTTCAGGGAACGCCCCCTTTGCCTCAATCGAGAACATTTGCGCTGGGCCAGCTCAGCCACGTGACGTCATAAGTTGTACACGGATGGTGTCTAGGTGGTTAGCCGTAGTTCACGACTCTGGTCTGGATGGAGAATATCTTAAAGAATGGACCAACAAAAATCACCGAGAGTGAACGGAAAATGATGTGTAGTGTGGGGCTGCAGTGCAACGCATGCATATGGCCATGGAATGTTTCTGTGGCCGAAAGATGCAGAGATATCGAGAATATGGACAAAACAAGTGCAACGTACTAGTGTCGACTTTGCTGGACCAGGCAAGCCCGGGTCACTGAAGCCTACGATATGCGGCCAACATTTCGAGTATTCATGTTTTTACATATCATTATTATTATTATTTGCGGAACCCAAATCGTTTCTCTGCACTGCCTGTTCAATAGCCAGCCGACTCACTGTTCAGTGTGATCTAGCCAGCTAAGTAGTGAAATGATACTATTCACGGCGCTCTATTTATTTCTGAGCATTGTGTGCTTGCTAGCTTACTACCTAATAATAGCAAGCTGCAAGATATGGTTAACACATGTTGTGATATCATTCACGACTCTATATTTCTGCGCACTGCGTGTTCGCTCGCTAACTAGCTAATAACAGCAAGCTGCGAGGTACGGCTTACACGCATTGTTTCGAGAGCTCATGAAATACGGCACAGAAATGAATAGAGCCGCGAACATTCTCATTTCACTACTGGCTAGATCAGGCGTGAGTTCAACCACCACTTTGCCTAATATATTATGGTCTTGTTAGGTAAGGTAACCAAACGTCGGGTCTATTGAACTCACTTAAGGTTGAAAAGTGAGTTGGCTGGTTATCCAACACGCAGTGCACAGAAACAGCCAATTGCTGCAGGGTGAAGTTGCCTTCAGACGTGGACTTCCAGGCTGCTCAGCCTGTCAGGCTGCGTAAACACCGCCCCCAAGTACAACCAATCAGCTTGCGAGCTAGAGCACAACCAATCAGCTCACGAGGCAGCCAATTCAATTCGGAAGCCTTTACTCGGGAAGTGGGCTTAAGAACAACAATATTGTTAAAAACGAATGCGTTCAATCTTCTTTTCTCATTAAAGAAACTGATTAGTGAGGTAACGTTAGATGTTTCAGCTATTTTGATTATGTTAACCAATGCAAACAAGTGCTTTTTTTTTGTCTTACAGTTAACTTATACACTGAACCTAGCTAAACAGGTCATACTTGTTAACTGAAACACTTCTACAATATAACTTCAAGTATAACTCTGTTTGAAACATAAAAATGGCCCACTTGTGAGATATTTTGTACAATAAGCTGTTTAGCTGAGCTACTTAAAAACTTCAACTGCCAGTTGCTGTAACGTTAGCTGCCTTCAAGGCTGATTGTAGAGACTAGTTTAAGCTGCTTAGAAGGCGAATGTTGATTTGATATTGTATAATCTTTAATAGTATTCAGTCAGATGCCTTCAAGGCTGATTGTAGAGCACTAGTGCCTTCCAGGCTGATTGTAGAGACTAGTGCCTTGCAGGCTGGTTAGAAGGCTAATGTTGATTTCATATTGCATAATCTTTAATAGTATTCAGTCAGATGCCTTCAAGGCTGATTGTAGAGACTAGTGCCTTGCAGGCTGGTTAGAAGGCTAATTTTGATTTCATATTGCATAATCTTTGATAGTATTGAGTCAGATGCCTTCAAGGCTGATTGTAGAGCACTAGTGCCTTCCAGGCTGATTGTAGAGACTAGTGCCTTGCAGGCTGGTTAGAAGGCTAATGTTGATTTCATATTGCATAATCTTTGATAGTATTGAGTCAGATGCCTTCAAGGCTGATTGTAGAGCACTAGTGCCTTCCTGGCTGACCGTAGAGACTAGTGCCTTGCAGTCTGGTTAGAAGGCTAATGTTGATTTCATATTGTATGATTTTTGATAGCATTCAGTCAGATGCCTTCAAGGCATCAGGGCCTGGGGTGGGTGTTAGGGCGGTGCTGCTGCAGGAACATCAAGGCCCGGGTGGGTGCTGGGGCAGGCGCTTTTTTTAGCGGGGCAGGGAGATAGGGCTCCACGACAGCGCCGAAACATCATTTGAACTCCTAAAAAGAGTGTAAAAAGTAAAGACGATGTCAATATGCAACAACACCGCTGTCATTTTCTGAGGTAACGTGGATGATTTCGAACTGTAGTAAATCTATGGGCTGAAAAATAGAAGATTTTAAATTAGCCTTGGAAGGCTCCAACTCAGTAGAGGCCCCCCTCAGTAATGCTGAGGGAGACTCTACTGTCAGCCTTGAAGGCATCAGAATTGTAAACACACACACACACACACACACATACAGTTGTATGCAAAAAGTTTGGCCACCCCTGATCAAAATTTCTGTTACTGAGAATAGTTAAGCAAGTAGAAGATGAACTGATTTTTGAATGGCATAAATTTAAAGATACAACACTTTTGTGGACATTTTAAGCAGTATTGGTGTATTACTTTTGTTTTGTACAATTCTAGAGCAAAAAAAAAAAAAAAAAAAAATGAGCACCGTGCAAAAGTCTGGGCACCCCAAAAGATTTGAGCTCTCAGGTAGCTTTGACTATAGTCTCAGATCGTATTTAGCTTGTTAGGGCTATGGCTTGTTCACAATCATCGTTAGGAAAGGCCAGGTGATGCAAATTTTGAAGTTTAAAAATACCCAGACTTCTCTATCCTTGGCCCAACAATCAGAAGCCATAGGGTCCTCTATGCAGCTGTCTAGCTCTCTGAAAATGAAAATAATTAATGCCCACAAAGCAGGAGAAGGCTATAAGAAGATAGCAAATGTTTCTAGGTTGCGATTTCCTCAGTTCATAATATAATTAAGAAATGGCAGTCAACAGAATCCGTGGAGGGTCAGCTTGAGGTCTGGAAGACCAAGAAAACTGCTCATTGGATTACTAGAAAGGTAAATCAAAAACACCGTTTGACAACAAAAGACCTTTGGCAAGATTTAGCACCCCATGGTGTCATGGTGCACTGCCCTATGGTTCAGCGACACTTGCTCAAATATGACCTTCATGGAAGAATCATGAGAAGGAAACCTTTCCTGCATCCTCACCATGAAATTCAGCATCAGAAGGTTGCTAAGGAACATCTGAACAAGACTGATGCATTTAGGAAACAAGTCCTAGATGTCTTTGGCTGCAATGAGCAGAGGTATGTTTGGAGAAAAAAAAGGATGCAGAATTTAATAAAAAGAACACCTCTCTAACTGTCAAGCACGTGGTTGGATCAATCCTGCTTTGGGCTTGTGTTGCAGCCAGTGGCACAGGAAACATGTCACTGGTCGAAGGAAGAATGGATTCAATTAAATTTCAGAAAATTTCTGAAGCAAACATCTCACCATCTGTCAAAAAGCTGAAGATGAAAAGAGGATGGCTTGCACAACAGGATAATGATCCTAAACACACCTCAAAATCCACAACTGACTACCTCAAGAGGTGCGAGTTGAAGGTTTCACCGCAGCCCTCAAGGTATCCTACTTCAACAGCATTGAAAATCTGTGTGAATGGACCTCAAAAGAGCAGTCCATGCAAGTCAGCCAAAGAATCTCATAGAACTAGAAGCCTTTGAAAAAGAATAATGGGCAAAATCCCCCAAACCAAAATTCAAAAACTCTTAGCTGGCACCAAAAAGTGTTTGCAAGCTGTGATACTTGCCAAAGGGAGTGTTACTTAGTACTGACCATGCAGGGTGCCCAAACTTTTGCTTTGGGCCGTTTTTTTTTTTTGCCATTTTGAAACAGTAAAAGGATGGAAATTAAAACGTAATCTAGCTTAAAATATAAAGGAAATGTGTCCTCTTTAACTTTATGCCTTTTGGAGAGCAGTCATTTTTTACTCGCTTAGCTATTCACAGTAACAGAAATTTTGATCTGAGGTGCCCAAACTTTTGCATACGACTGTGTGTATATATATATATGAAATCATCAGCCTACCAACCAGCCTGCAAGGCACTAGTCTCTACGGTCAGCCTGCAAGGCATCTGAGGCAATACTATTGAAGATTATACAATATGAAATCAACATTAGCCTTCTAACCAGCCTGTAAGGCACTAGTGCTCTACAATCAGCCTTGAAGGCATCCGAGGAAATACTATTAAAGATTATACAATATGAAGTCAACATTAGCCTTCTAACCAGCCTGGAAGGCACTAGTGCTCTACAATCAGCCTTGAAGGCATCCGAGGCAATACTATTAAAGATTATACAATATGAAATCAACTAACCAGCCTGCGAGGCACTAGTCTCTACGGTCAGCCTGGAAGGCATCGGACTGAATACTATCAAAGATTATACAATATGAAATCAACATAAGCCTTCTAACCAGCCTGCAAGGCACTAGTCTCTACAGTCAGCCTGTAAGGCATCGGACTGAATACTATCAAAGATTATACAATATGAAATCAACATAAGCCTTCTAACCAGCCTGTAAGGCACTAGTCTCTACAATCACCCTTGAAGGCATCTGACTGAATGCTATTAAAGATTATGCAATATCAAATCAACGTTAGCCTTCCAACTAGCCTGCAAGGCACTAGTCTCTACGGTCAGCCTGGAAGGCACTAGTCTCTACAATCAGCCTTGAAGGCATCTGAGGCAATACGATTGAAGATTATACAGCCTTCTAACCAGCCTGCAAGGCACTAGTCTCTACAATCAGCCTTGAAGGCATCTGAGGCAATACTACTGAATATTATACAATATCAAATCAACATTCGCCTTCTAACCAGCCTGCAAGGCACTAGTCTCTACAATCAGCCTTGAAGGCAGCTAACATTATAGCAACTTGCAGTTGAAGTTTTTAAGAAGCTCAACTAGACAGCTTATTGAACAAAAATATCTCACAAGTGGGCCAGTTTTATGTCTCAAACAGAGTTACACTTGAAGTTATATTGTAGAAGTGTTTAAGTTAACGAGAATTACTTGTTTTGCTAAGGTTAGGTCTATAAGTTAACTGGAAGACAAAAAAATAGCACTTGTTTGCATTGGTTAACAAAATCAAAATAGCTGAAACATCTAACATTACCTCACTAATCAGTTTCTTTAATGAGAAAAAGAAGATTGAACGCATTCGTTATTAACAATATTGTTGTTCTTAAGCCCACTTCGAGTAAAGGCTTCCGAATTGAATTGGCTGCCTCGTGAGCGGATTGGTTGTACTCTAGCTCGCGATCTGATTGGCTGTACTTGGGGGCGGTGTTTACGCAGCCTGACAGGCTGAGCAGCCTGGAAGTCGACGTCTGAAGGCAACTTCACCCTGCAGCGAAACAATTGAAGAACCGGAATAATAATCATTCCGCTACTTGGCTGGTAATCGTTGTACAGTTCGGGACAGGCGGAGACACTGCCAATTAGCTGTCTTCATTGCTCGAGTACTCAGGCTGGAATCTGTATGGTTGTATGGTTCTGAATCCCGTGATAAGCTGCTTTCACACCGGACGCAAAACGATTTTTTTTGCACACATTCAAAGTCAATGCAAAGACGCGAATACACGCGAAGCATATTCGCGTCTTTGCATTGACTTTGAATATAATCTGTCGTGCGAAAAAAAATCGTTTCGCGTCCGGTGTGAAAGCAGCTTTATGCTGAGTTTCCTCATCTTCCATAAAAAAAGTACTCTTCTTCATCAAAATGAACAGATTCAATTGAAAATTCTGAGGAACTATCAGAATCTGTCTCGGATGCCAACGTTGTTGGACGCACAATCGCCCACCGTGTGCTACTTATGACGTGACCACACAGGGGAGTGCCAGAATCGCTTCTCTGTGTTGCTCAGAATGTTTGTTAATGAGGGGGGCGGGGAAAGTAACAAAAAATTGCGATTTTTGTTAAAAATCATTTTCTACATTTTTTTTTGACGATGGGAATTCTTTTAATTGTACCCCTTTATATTCATAAACTTGCTCGGTGCATGTCCTAAGCACTTTAAAGGTAACACTATGCCTCTAAATGTGTAATTAAGAATTAAAGAACAAATAAAGAAGTACTAAAGAACAAATAATAGCTGATAAAGATCCTGGGATTGCAAAACCCAGCAATCACAGTGGACCCCAGAACTGGGTCCCAGAACTGCTGCTTTAGGCTGTGTGTTAAAGCTGTGGTGACTATCAGGAGTGAAACTCAATATTCCCATCCAACCCAGAGTAGAAACTTACATCTGATCCTTAAAATTACTTCAAAATGTGCAGTTATCCAAAACTCACTCGAGTCTGGGCCTAGAAAGAGCTGCACAGTCACTCAAAATCAAATGCACATCATCGCATTCACCCTGATCCCAAGAACCATTTGTATGTTATCTGCTGCCAATAAAAGCCCCTCATGAACAAGACAGCAAGATCAAATGATTCACAGCAGGATGATATTTGTCTTGAAATGGACACATTGATATTTCATTCTGAGGGCCAGATGACATCTGTCAGCATCCTTTGTGCCAGCGAATTTCCCCATTTACCCCTGTCAGCCACAGGAGGCCGCGAGATTGGATCTAATCGGATCAATGCTGGTGTGAGTGACAGAAACGCAATCCACTTGCTGTTCAATTAATTTTTTGGCAGCTTTAAAATAGATTTTTCCACCTGTATAGATGTCTCAGAATCCTATGATAGCAAGCAGCGTGTCTTTTTTTTTTTTTTTTGGTGCCTTGATGAGTTTTGGTGTCTGTGAATCTCCGTTTAAAACCAGAACCATTTCAGAGGGCCAGATTCTGCACTCACTGAAAGTGAAACAAGACTGGGGTCAAAGCCTAGTATATGGCTGGGCCGTTTATGGTTTATGTTCAAGATTGTGGGCAATCTGTCACAGGGATGGTCATTAGTATGGTCCATCATGTTAATTCCTGCGCTATAAAAGCTGCTGCGCCGCTGTTGAAAACTGTGTCAATCCAACGTCAACGCCCCCTGATTGGGTGATAGAAACTGCCTGTGCCAAATCAGTTTGAAAAGGCAACAGCCAATGGGGAAAGTACACTCAGCCGGCTGACCAATGGTGTAACTTTATCTCACTCGCACACTAATATCTGGGGATGTTGGGCCAGACAAACAGGGAAGTGTCAAACAGAACTAGTGAACAGCTTTCAATTAAAAGACAAGGTCAAATAGGTAGAAATACAGTGTCTCGACTGAAAGCAATCTAATATTTCAGAATATGGGTGCAATCTTGTTCTGCAGTGCATGCCAGACTGATTTATGAGCAGTTCAATTTATGATTTTTCCTGGTTTTTTCCAGTTTTCCAGACATGCAAAAGATTGAACTGTGGATCTATCAATACTTATACCATGGTCTGGGTGAATACTCTTTTCTAATTGGCTGGCAGGTATGTGTTAAAACTGTGGAATGCACAGGTAGTTCGGCTACAGTAGTTACACCATTCAAAGTTCATCTGCTAACCAACCTGTAATCATAGCAATGTTAGAGAGCGTCGCTGTCAAACTGTCAACTGTTGAAAGAATGAGCGTTTCGCTATCTGCTATTCTTTATTTGAAATTTGAAAAATGACCATCGCTCTCCTCACCCTGTCCAACTGTGGCTAACTGATGTGGTAGTAAAAGGGACTAGAATTATTCCTCGTCATGACGACGGTAAGCTCTTGCTTCATAAACTATAGATGGGTAAAACTTTCACCAAAAATTTCTGAATGCTTTGATTTGATATTGGTGACAAATGACCATGGTATAAGCGGGATAATCAACTTGTAGGTGTGCATCACACGGTTTTAAGGCACTTCGCGGAGGCAACCAGGTTATTTGCCTCCGCATCGTGCCTTAAAACCGTGTGATGCACACACCTCGAGTTGATTATCCCTCACGTATTTGCCACACACCAACCATTCCTGCAAACCAAGGCAGACATTCTCGAGGTCAAAAATGAAAAGTCCTGGCGTGTTTTACTTCCACCTAAGAGCACAGCCAGCTGATTTCTCGAATTCATTCAAATTCCCAACGTAGGGATTTTTGCTCTTAGCAAAATGCAGATGCAGTGCAATTGGAATGAAAAATACTGGATAGGGCTAACACTTTCTGAATCCGGATTGTCCACCTCTGCCTGTTACAGGAGACTCTTGAAAAAGATGTTTGAAGGAGCAAAGACATTCCATTTCCTGAATTCACATGCTTTGATCCCCCAATCTTCGCTTTTGTTTCTTGCTTTGCTTCTGTGCTGAGAGATGGACATTCCATGGGTCAGAAAGTAAAAATTCTTCCACATCTTACTTCTATCCATGAATTCCACCAATATAGTTAATCTTCCTGGCTGCTGGGTTGTTCTAATTAGCATATTCAGATAGTTGAAACAAAATACTGTGGAGGAATTTTACTTTCTGACCCTGGACTGTCCACCTCTATTCAGGCCTGTCGAAAGGGCAGAGCTAGGAGCAAGGAAAGAAAGGAATGAGGTCAGAAAAAGAATGAAGAATGTAACAAATAAGCAATTTATAATGGGTCCCAGGTGTGGAAGATCATTTCTTTCTTCTGATGCAAAAGGTCAAACATCAAGGTGTAAGGGAATATAGCAAGATTAATCCCCATGTAAATTCATATGTTCAAGCATCCGTGTCTGGATTACCTGAAGGGCAGCGCTTCCTAAATGATTACTTTCCACTCGTGACACTTTGCCTCATAATTTTATTTGAATCGACAGTACATTCATGCAGAGATGACTTATTTTGCTGCAGTATGATGCTGACACTGAGAAATACTGGAACTTTCACTTTTATGACCATAAGACGAGGGGTATGCCTTAATCACTTTCTTTTCAGACTTCTAAATTCAGGAAGGCCACCTATTTTAGTTGTGGAAAAAGTATTGTGGCTGTGCAATTTTATGGCTCCTGAAAAGTCTCGGACCTCAAAAATTATATTCTGTCACTTAACGAAGATGTGCGCCAAACTTCAGAATCGTTCACCGCTGACATTTGCAAACATTGTCAAGTCTGAACTTTTCCATTTAATGGTTGTATTCATCGGAAGAGATGTCACATACTTAAAGCAATTTCAATGACTCAGTTTTTGCAAACTATAATTCTGCAGCATCAAAGAGAACTCAAGAGCTACTCCAACCTCGTGATTTAGTCTGTGTGTTTGTGCTCTGTCCATGGTTAGTGTCTGACGTGTTGAGAACCTGCATTACTTGAATGGAAGCTTTTATCAGAAATCCTTGGCTGACTGCAGGTCTGTTGGCTGGAAAAAGCTTTAAAACCCTCTCCTGTTATTGCTAAACTCACGGATTTGTGGAGCAAGCCCAAATGTCAAAGAAACATTACAAAACAAAGTCTATGAACACATCCACTGGATGCTTCACTTGAAGCAAGTTGAGAAAGAAAAAAATGATAAATAAAAAAATATGCCAAGCATTATGTTTATAGTTATATTCTGTGAATGGCCCTTTCTTAGTCATAAATAAGACCAGTAACTCATTGTCCAAAGACTGTTTCCCTGTTATTTTATGGCTTGGCATTGAATGCAGTTTTTATCCCGCACCGGGTGACAGCTCAAAAGGGGGATTATGTCATGGCACGGCCCGTCCGTCTGTCTGTCTATCCGTCCGGCTATCCGTATTGGAGAATTCTTGGCTTGTGAAATCAACACCTCCTATAATTTTCACATGACATTGCTGAAACTTTGCTCACATGCTGCAGATAGACTGATACGCACATCACAGTCGCGACTCTGGCAGGGGATACTGTGCTCTCAGAGCGCTCTTGTTGAATGTGTTATTGAGATACAGGTCAGTTGAATAGACTAGTGACAGGTTATTTGTCAGGCAAGTGCTAAGTTGTCAGAGATGGCAATGAGTTGTCATTTTCTGCAAGTCCAAGTCAAGGCTCAAGTGACTTCTTCCAAGTCCAAATCAAGTCGTAAGTCACTGTGTCAAACCACAAGTCAAGTCTAAAGTAATTAGGTCAAGGGTCAAGTCGTAAGTCACAATATTAGTGACTCAAAGTCACATGACTCAAGTTTACAACTTTGCAGGTTGCTGGCTTGAGCCTCCAGTGGATCTTCAGATTCTGGTTTAAGCAAGGCCTGGAACCCCAAACCTGTTCCAAGGGCTTAACCCCAGCCTCTCTTTCTAGTTGTCTACTATTGGTCCCTTGAGTGTGGTCCTGCACCCTAAAAATAGTTCCACAAGTTTTACCTCTGTTTCTCCCTCTCCCTCCTAACTTGCTACCATGCTATCTAGCATTGCTTTCAGGTCACCTTGGAAAAACTAAACATGGCTCTGCCAGAGTAAATACCATTTACAATGCCATACATACATAGATACCATACATAACCTGTGATCCTGCAAGAAACGGCTGCACTTCCCCCACAGGTACCTTCAGGATGAGGTCACTTAAGGAGCTGGCTGATCCTGACCAGGGGTGAGACGAATGACGTCATTAGTCTAACTGGCGACAGCGTTCTGGCTTCTGAGGACTTTCTCTCCGGTAATTAGCATTCTCATTTGGCATAAAGTACGCCATTAATTTTTCACATATGCGGGCTGGTCGCTCAGGTTAAACATTATTCCCGAAACGAAGGAAGACTCTGTAACAAATGCTGCCATTAAACTACATTTCTGGAAAAAAATGTGTGCGGAGCCAGTGTGGATGGTGGTGTAGGGGTATACAGCCAATATATTATTCCTCATTGGGGCCTGTATTCCATGCAATTAGATTTGTAGTCAAACAATCCACTTGTGCCTGACTACTGTCATTTTTTATTAGCCTCGGATGAGGTCGAGACACCGAAAGGTTTAATAAGCAACATTTGAATACACCTGATAACTCAGACCTGCAAAGCCATTTGGCCCAAACATTAAGTTCCAATGAAAAATTGGAACTACAGACAAAACGTACATCCATTTCTACTGATTGGAACAAAGATATGCAAATATGACCTAATAATCAAGGAATGCCCCCTGCTATGCACATATACAGTATACTTTATCTGATTATGGAGTTTGGGGAAGTGGAAAGAGTAATCACACTCAATATTTCCAATGCCAGAGGCACAACCTAAAAAAATGAGCATCTCTTGTGCATTTTTTTGTTAAACATAGCGGTCAAAGTCACACTAATCATAGGTGGTATGAGCTGGGATTCACCTTGAAAGGAGAAAAAAATGAACAATGGTACTTTCAAAATTTATGATAAAACTTTCTTAGATATTAATGTTCAAAAATATTTATTTAACTGAATAGAGCAGAGAATAGTCTTTTCACATACTAGCTGCAATTCCATGTTAAGTTTACCTTGAGCGATGGCTTACGTTAGCACGTCAGTAGCACACAAGGTCAGCCGAGCTCTCAGGCATGTTTCTGAGATTCAGGGATTCTTCTCTGTTCGGTGAATCTCACACTGATAACATACTGCCAAGGGGGTTGTACCCGCAAATGTGCATAGGTGAACACATTTTTGACAGCTTTTGTAAATCTTCATTGACAGAGGCAATGTCATGGCTTTGTTACTACTGCATACGCAGGTGTGAATCCAGGCTTGTGGCAGAAACAGTTTCCTGACTGCTTTATCTTGAAATTTGCGCTGTTGCGTAAGTTTACTGTTGTGCCCATTAACTGTGGGAACATCAGTCATGAGCACCCTGAGTGCTTCCCTCGTGATCTCCAAAATGTCTCCCAAAATGTCATGTTCTTTGACTGCACTGACCGCTTTGGACCCGGCCATTTATCTTCTATTAACTAAAGTAGTCAGGAATAAGATTAACCTGTAACAGAAATTTAGCACAGATATTAGGAAACTTTTTTGCACTCAGACATTAACTGCAGTGTGGAACAGCTCACCAGGTTGTGTAGTAAACCAGGCTTAATCTAGTAGTATTGTGATGTTATGCAGTGTTAACAGCTTGTTAGCAACATTATATGCGCCACCTGTCAAGAAGATTAATGGGCTTTTGATGAAGAAATGAGGTTATAGGAGTTCATATTTTTTGAATTCATTAAAGTTCATGTTTATTTGTGAGTGTGACCCTGAACCATTTTTAGAGAATTCTAATGCTTCATTAATTTATTATACTATATGTAGGCCCCTAGTTAAAACGACTGTCTGAGCACCAAAATGTTCCTTCCTAGTTTTTTTCTTTAATTATACATCAGTTGGATATTAAAAATGAGCCATTTTTATAGAATTCTAATGCTACTTTAGTTTGGTACACTATATGTAGGCCCCTAGTTAAGACCACGGTTTGAACTCCGAAATGTAAGAAATTGGAAGAATCATTCGTAGAAAGCTGGGAAAATGCTGCGAGTTTCGAAGCATATCCTAGGGTTTAATTTTATGTTGAATGTAGGTCCTAACGAAAGTTTTTTTTCCCCCCTCCACTCTTAATGACACATCATGTGCACTCGTGAGACTGAGGTGTAAAATGTTCCAAAATCGTGTAAATGTTTGTTGCATGGGTTTACCCACACATCTGTTGGCTGACGTTTTGGGATAATTTGAGTCTTTACTATGCTTCCAAATGGCAATTTTTGAGTGCCTCTTGTGTGTTTTTACTGTTGAAACGGTTTTCAGCAGTGTGGTATCGTCCTGCACTGGTTTGCAGGCGAAAGATTGGTCTGCAAGTTTTATTAGCCTCCTCGCTTTCTCTGCAAATTTGTGGGCTGGGTAACACTTTACAATAAGGGTACAACAATTACCATTAGTTAATGCAGTAGTAAGCATTTACTAACACGTAATTAACATTTAACTAATGCACCTGGTAATCATTTACAAATGATGTTCACATCAACTAAGGTATTAATTTATAAATTGTGGTTTAATAGTTTGAAGTGCTACATAGGGGATACTTAAGGGATGTTTTCAACTTCACAATAAGGGAAACACAGAAAATTAATAAATGATCAATTATGGTCACGTCATGCTTATTTGGCTATCTAATGTATTAGTTACCTGCTAATTAACTGATAGTTAATGAACTAATGTTAATTAATGTTAATAGTTGTACCCTTATTGTAAAGTGTTACCGTGGGCTGTGTGCTATCCAGAAAATGTATTGGAAGAATTGGAGGACTTCGCTTTTTGTTGAAATTCAACTCAATAGAAATAGTCTATTTCTTTCCCAGTTGGCCGACTGGATGAACCTATAACATCTTTGAGAAATGCGTTCTATCAAAAATCAAACATTCAAGCTGCATTAACTGGTTTTGGGCATAAGAGATCACATTTGTCTGTCCTGTTTGAATTTTTCATGTTCTCCAATCTACCACTTTGACGTAAGATGCTGGTCAAGAAGTTTTCCCATCACATGTCAGCGGATGAAAATGAACAAAACCAATTTTTCTAACCATTGCAAAAAATCTATATGTACTGTTGACCAAAAAGCAGGTGTGCCTCAAATTGGTCGCAGAAACCAAAACCCTTCATTGCATTGCAAAAAATAAAAAAAAAAATAAATTTCAAAGATTGTGTGACAGAATGCACTGTCACTGGTAGCCAACGTGCTCACTCTAATTTATGAAAAACAGTAAAAGTGGCAAAATAGTCAGAGTGCAGGAAAGGGGGGAAATGGTTTGGTTTAAATAGCGGCTCCGTGGGTGCACACATGGCAAAACATCATGCAGTTAGACCCGACTCAGTTCCCCAAAACTTTAAATAAGCACAGAGTTCGCAAAACAATTAAGTTCATTCATATGAGCGGTTTCATTTTAAAAGCAAAGAAGCAATACTTAGGTTTGCTTTGCCCATAAGCAGGAGTGTGGGTTGCTTCTGAATTATCATTCGCAGGTCCCAAACAGAGAGTTAGGTGGCAGTTAGGTGGCTTTTCACCTGCCTGATTCAGTGTCGTGCAGGCACAGTAAAAGGGAATTGCTCGATTGGAGGGGGGGAGGATGTATACATGGTCTGGGATACTTTAACATGATAATCTGTACCAAAATAATAATGAGACCTTGACTGAATATACTTTGTATTAGATAACTAAGACCAGTCACAAGAAAGATGGACGACTGTATGCACTTGGGGTAACAATGTTGGTAAAGAGAGTACCCCTCTGACTGACAATGGTACGAGCTGAGGCCTGATCTCCTGTGTAACACTTTCTTGAATGTTTTTTTTTTTTTGTTTTGTTTGCTATATCTGTTCTGCTGGCAGATTCACGGGGGTGGGGGGGCAGGTGGGAACGGTAAATAAATAACCACTTTCACGGCTGACTTTTCTGTTGCGGACTTGCCACTTTTTTACTCACCTCAAAAGAGGTACCCAGTTACCTTGGGGACCTATGTTACCCTCACCCAAGATTAGGGTGTGACAGATTGGTTATCTTTCAACATCTATAGAGGTTTTTTTTTTTTTTTTTACAATTGCACTCTCATCCTTTGCATAAAGCTATAGAAATGTTTTCTGTCATCTGCTGACCATAAAAAATGTATTCTGTTTTGTGCAAACCTACTGTCTGCATTCAAAATGTAGTTATTAAAATAGCATGACAAAAATAAGTCTGTTTCTAAAATTGTGGCATGTTGAGCCTCCGGTTGGGAACAGTGTTGGGACCTTTTTTGTTTCATTAATGGTGTCACAAAGGATTTGAACTGGATCACTGTTTTCAGCAGGTGCAAAATTTATAATAACGTCACACTAGTCTAAAATTTATTGATCTACCGTATATCTCATGGGTGAAGGCATGTGTCCATTAACATGCCATGCGTCTGATCATGTAAACTTTCTTGATCATCACTTGCTTCTTCTGTTTGTACATCAACATTTTTATGTTTATGAATCTGTTTTTGTAAGTAATTCATGAGGTTTTCAGTAAAATTCTTTGCATAAATTGGATTGAATTTTTTTGAGTTTTGCAATGTTTTTTTTTTTTTTTTTTTTAATACTGTGTTGACATTTGCATTCATAATGTGTTTTGCACAATAATTTGCATTTAAGTTTGACGTGCAAGAGAGCCATCTGAATCAGGTCTTGGCAAAACATTGCGGTGGATTTCATCACTAGTGATTGGAAACCGATTATGGCTCCGGACTTCTCAGGTTTTTGTTTACTCAGGGTTAGAAGCAATGCATGTGTTTCATGATCGTTTAAATTGTTTAAATGAACTAAGATCACTGGAAGCAACGGAATTGCATAATTCCATTGCATAATGCATAATTATTGTAATTAAGAAATACAATAACTTATGTATTAATGATCATGAATGCATTGGCAAAGCATCAGTTAAAAATCAAGTAAAACATTGGCACTTCTGTTATTTCTATACTGTCTGGCACTAACTAATGTATTGTAGTTGTAAATGTTCAGTAATAATGACTTTATAGTAGCCAACAACATTCTTAGTGATTTACCTTGCCCTTATTACCTCCGCCAAGGAGGTTATAAAATTACCTGGGTTTATTTGTCTGTGTCTCTGTGTCTGTTTGTCTGGTAGCAGGATTACTCAAAAACTACTGAACGGATCATCATGAAAACTGGTACACAGGTGCATCTTAATCCAAGGAAGAACCTATTAAATAGTGGTGGCGATCCGGATCAAATTCTGGATCTGGCGGAGGTCAGAAATCTCTGATTGCTCTTGTTGTAAATTATTTCCATTTATTTATTTCAGGAATACTGCCTGTTTGGCACTGATTCTTGTTGATATTGCTGAAATGGGTTTCTTTCAGATGTAGGTAGCAACCTTTAAAGTACAGATTTTTTATCGATACATTTTCACATGTCACCTTCTCTTGCAGTTACTGTGTAATTACACTTCAGGTCCAATCAGTGAGATGCAACACTAGCCATAACTCACATTGCACAAGATCAAGATGACAAGTAGTTCAGAGTGTTAACCGTTAATTTTCTGAATGTAAAATTAGTAGCGCATTGGTAGCATTTATATACGCCAGACAGTTTGGTGCTGGAGAGAAATGGAAGTGGACTTTATGGCTGAAAAGGCGGTTGAGTTGTTGGAGCTGACAGTGAGTGAATACTTGCACTACAGTAGACTGTCGCCCAGGAGAGGCAGCACTCATTAACGCTGGCATGTGAGTAATTTCATGCTGTCAGTGCGCTCAGATTAAATATGAAAGATGGGGCACTGCGTCTCGTTGCGTTTGAAAATCCGCAAGGACTGTGCTACACGCGTGCTCGCAAGCGCGTGAGTACACATGCAAAGCATTCACCCTCATTTCAGTGCTGTCAGACTGGATCATTATTGCTAAATAGATGCCATATTCATGAAGGTCTTGATTTACCCAATGAAAGCTCCAAGTATAGACATGTCTTGCAACCATACATTGAGGGTACCTGGCACATTCCTCTGAGTAATTTTGTTATATTTGCACATGAATTAACCCAGGTCGGTGGGTAAATGGGTGTACAAGGGGTTTTGGATTGTGAGCAATAAGCAAAGGAAATTGCTTCTTTCGTGCACTTTGTTTTTTTATTTTTAATTGTGCTAAAAGAAAAGCTCATGTCTGTTGGTGTCTTATAAAATAGTGATTCTGTAACACTAGGTTATGAACGGAGGAAGCCAAACCAAATTTTACAATGAAAGAATCAGTCAATGTCACAAATCCATTTTTTCCCCCTAAGGCTGACTGCTGCCGAGAGAGAAAGCAAATGCGGGGGAGATATTGCAAGGGAGTGAGCAAAAGACAGACAGTGTGAGAGAGTGCAGGAGAATGAGCGACAGAGAGCAAAGGAGAGAGAGAGAGAGAGACATGGGATTATTTTAAAGAGCACTCAAGTATAAGCTACCTATTTGAAAATGAGGTCATTGCTTTCCATTTGACTTTTAATGACATGTAGATGTTTTTAATGGGTTTTCCCACCTAACGACTGTGAACAATCGAGCCTGCGACGCTGCCGCCAGTGAGGCTGTGAACCCCAAGGGAGGGCCTTTTAAATCCCGTCTGGGGAAGCTGCTGAGTTTCAGTTAAACGCTCGGGGTGACCCCATTATCATTAGCCTCTGCATGCCTCCTCAGCACATGTCTCATTGTTTACACGTAAGGTACAGAAGTAGTACTATCTGCTCCCAAAAAATCAGTGTAATGTTCTGCTCTGTGGCAATGTGTGAATGTCACTGTTTTCGTGGTCTTGAATACTTATTTAAAATGTCAATGTTTCACATATCAACTGCAATTAGCAGGCTGGCCTTGAATTGGTGTTTGTTCAATTTATCAGTGCACAAATGTCTCTTTTGTGTCCACTGTTCATTTACACGGCAGGATATTGAGAGGCAATTCAGGAGAACTAAAAGTACTGTACTTAAGTTGTGCCCAAATGGGATGCAATTTGATATCACTTGCCTAGATCCATCGATAACCATTATGCTACACCGCCATTATTTTAAACGTGTCAATGTTTGTATTATCCTGACATTTTGGAAAAAAATGGCTGTAAAATGGAAAAAAAAAAAAAAACAACTATTGAATGCCGATAGAGACATTCCATCCATATCCATTATGCTGCACTGCCATAATTTTAAACGTGTCAGTTTTTTTTTTTTTTAACATTCTTGCATATTAGGATAAATGTATGGTGGTCGACAGGGGCAAACGCGCCGCAACGGCCTGAAAACATCCCCAGTGCTGCAAAAACAGAAACGATGCAAAGTCAAAAACACTCAAACCACAAAAGCAAATGCGAGAGAAAAACGCTGCATTTTGACATCAACACAACGGAAGCACTCCTAGCGGTTGTCCGTACGCAATCCTTTGGTCCTTGTGCTGGTTCAGCATGTTGAAATCAGCAGAAGCTTGTTTTGTTTTTTCCCCTTTGAGTGATTTTAACCACCTGAGTGACAATGAATTATTTGACATGAGACTCATTGGTAGGAGTGGGCTGCCCATTTGTCTTCATTTTGTCGTCTTCTCTTGTTTTTGTTGAGTTAAGGAGGAGGAATTGTACCACCTCCGGTTGTTTCTGTGACTAAGTTAAGTTCTTTTTCCATTCTCAGCAGTGGGGGATTTTGTTTATCGTTTTGGCCTTGGTTACCCTGAGCTCATTATTTCTGGTTTCTGGGATTTTTGGTGGTGTGATAAATGTTCTTCTTCTCCAGTTTTTGTTCCCGGGATGGCCACTCGTCATCTCGCCGCTCTGATTTGTTACTCCCATCTATTCCCGGAGACCATGTAAAGGGTTGTAACAGTCCCACACCGCTCATGCTAATCCCGTTTTTCCGCAATGTCAGGGGATCTTGACTCAATACACTGTCTTGATCTTGGAGCAATTGGACAATTTGCGAGCCTGTGGTGGAAAAGCCCATAATAAAATGTGACGCAGGTACGACCAAGTGAAATATACTGATGAAAGGTTTTCATGCCATACCTACCCATTCGACATTTTTCTCAGGCGCATCCATAAAGCTTGCATGCGGTACTCGTACAGACACACATCCACACAACCACGAACGCGCACACACACACACACACACACGCACGCATGCATGCACACAGACAGACAAGTGTGCATGAATTAATGCATACAAACATGCACACCAGCTTAAACTCTCACACTGGTACTCAATCACTCACTCGCATGCGCACATACATATGCGCACTCCCCTCTTCTTGGACATCACTTCAGGCGCTGTTGTTCTGAAGAAGCATTAGATGTTCCTGTCTTTTTTTTGGAGAGATATGGTGCAGTTAGCGTCTTCCACTTCTCACGAGCAGCCAACCATGTTTTCTTTTCTAAAGGCAATGTAGAATGAGGGCCCACGCCATTTTAGTGTTTGTTTTTGAAACCAACTCACTGCCTTCCTCTCATTCCTTTCTGTCTGTCTGTATATTAATCTTCCCTCACACTTAGTTCCAGCTCAGAGAGCGCCTGAATCCCTCCTCGGACAGAGCCTATAAACGTCCCCACTGACTGATTTAATTTCATTCATAACTCAATCGATTAAAAATTATCAAGGGGCCGCAGACCATTATGATATCTCTCTCTCTCTCTCTCTCTCTCTCCCTCTCCCCCCCTCGTTCTGTGATTGTAGGGCTTTCAAAAGAACATTTATGACAGTTCTGCTCTCCTCTGTGTAACAATGGCACCACTGCGGGTGTTTCAGACAGATCTTTCAGTCTATTCAGGAACATGTGGAGACCTTCGTTTCTGACAAAACTAGATCTTGACGCTACCTTCTGTCCACCCACTAAAACACTATTAAATGCAAACCCTCCATTTGCAGAACAGAAATTTCCAGATACTGCCGCACACGCCAACTCACTACGGCTTTTGGGCGTTTTTTTCAGAATGAAACGCCCCAGAGGCGGTGTTAGACCCGAAAATTATTGGTTATTATCCCACCCTTTATTGACAACAATTTGTCCTGGCTAATTCTTGATGGTTTTCTTTCATTAACATGTTTTCCAATTCAAGAATAATCAAGTGACAATTGAAGACACGGCTTCTCTCCCCCATGCGATCTAACAGTGACAAAATAATGGGCTACATTCAGTACACAAAAATAATTTAATTATAATTAGGTCTATGCTCCGGCGCTCGGCGACGGCATTTCAGAACTCTTCAGCGAATGAAGGTTATTTTGGTAACTAGTGCGTGGTTTCGTCCGATTACATTTTTCAATCAGACAGCTGTTTATTTTATACAGCGAGTTGCGTGACCGTGCTGCAAAAACAGGTGTACATACTTGTCGTCGAAATTACCTTCATTCGCTGAAGAGTTCTGAAATGCCGTCGCCGAGCGCCGGAGCATAGACCTAATTATAATTAAATTATTTTTCTGTACTGAATGTAGCCCATTATTTTTTCGCTTTTAGATCGCATGGGGGAGAGAAGCCGTGTCTTCAATTGTCACTTGATTATTCTTGAATTGGAAAACGTGTTAATGAAGGAAAACCATCAAGAATTAGCCAGGACAAATTGTTGTCAATAAAGGGTGGGATAATAGCCAATAATTTTCGGGTCTAACACCGCCTCTGGGGCGTTTCATTCTGAAAAAAACGCCCAAAAGCCGTAGTGAGTTGGCATGTATGTACTGCCAGAAATTGGGAGCTGTTGAATCATTTTCAACCATACCAGTATATGGTTATTGCGTGTTAATCTCTGCTTCATTGAAAAATTTTATTTATTTATTTATTTATTTTTAGGTGGCAACAAAGGACGCCCACAAGCTGAAATCTGTAGAGAGTTTGTTTCCAAAATGCAATTAGTGATAAAATTACAAAAATTGAGATAATACCATAGAGCGATAGCCCTGTGCTTCTTACAAATGCGGCAAAAATCTGTTTTTAGAAATTCATACTATAAGGTGTATTTTTTCATGATCAAAGTTTGTGTTTTTCTATAAAATGCAAGAGGCGCCAACATAGAAAAAGCTGATTTTCTCAAATTGAGTAAAATGGGTATATTGCATTTTGGAAAGAAACTCTTCAAATGCTTCTCATTAGGGTCTTTTTGAAGAGATTCTAAGACTTGACCCAAGACCTCATTCACAGTAAAGTACCATACATGCCAACTCTACCGCTTTTGGCGGTAGACTACCGCTTTTGGGGCGTTTTTTTCAGAATGAAACACCCCGAAAGCGGTAGTCTACCGCCAAAAGCGGTAGAGTTGGCAGGTATGAAGTACTGTTGGCACTTATATCCCAGTGCAGTGTTCTCCACTTAGTTTTTCAATGTGACCGGGCGGTCGTTTCAAATCGTTGACCGGGGGGGTACACGCGCGCTGAGATGCGTTTTTTTTAATCTTTTGTTCAGCTGGGGGCATGGCAATAATATTGCATACTCAATCGCGCATCTTCCAGTACTTCCTAATTTCTCAGGTTTTTGATAGCGGAGAACCCGGGGTTGCTTCCGAATAGATAAAAAATTACGTCCTATCATTGAATTCCCAACCACTTTTCTTTAACCTCTGTGTAAAACGTCACCTGACGTTTTACAGGTGATAAATAACATATCATAAAGGTGATAAATTGGGAAGCATTGTAGCACTTTTCCTTCACATTTAAAGAATCTGAACACATTTATCATGACGGCTGCCACGTAAATACTTCCAGATCATTTTCAAGGAGTTAGGAACTTTCCAAAGCAAAAAAGACTATTCGGACGCAGCCTTGGAACAACTAACAAGACTTGAATGTAGCCTCACCTAAACCGACCCTTCCCCTCAAGCCTCTGACCAAAGCCATGAAATAATAATGTATAATTATGTAACATTACGACACATGAAGCAAATACTCGGAACTACCTTCTTCAGTAACCTGCTGGACGGATTTACAGAGTGCGCAGTGCGCACCTCAGACGTTCCGAGTAGCTGCAGTAAACATACGCTTCTGAAATCACTCCGCCCAGCCGAGCTGTCTGCAGTGTAGTTTCGGTTTTGCATTTGTCTTGAAAATAACTCTGTCTCGTAATTATACATGATTATTTTATAGCGTGGTGAATGTGCAGGTCACAACTTGTCCACGAGAGCGTTTTGGAGCGGTTGGATTGCGTATTTGATGAGTTTTGAGGGAGCGAGGGACCTGTTCTGTTCACTTTCATTATGTTCGCTGAGCAGCTCGCGTCTCTCCCCCCCTGAAATCTCAAAATAACGGGCACGGATAACTAAAGGTAATGTACCTACTCATATAACTATAGGGATTATGGCCACAGGCCAGTTGGCCAAAATGTTGAAATATCCCTTTAAGAAAAGCCAGAGTGACTAGTGTGAAGTTCAGCTAATTCTGCCTTGGTTTATGCGGTGTTTTTGGAGTATTTCTTTTTTTTTTTTTTTTTTTTTTTGACCGGGCGGCCAACGCTTATGACTGGGCGCATACATTATGAACAGGCGGTGCTGGAAGATGAGTCATAATGATCAGGCAACCCGCCCAGTCATTTACCATAGTGGAGAACCCTGCAGTGGTCACTATGGTAACCTGTAAACATTGTTATAACGGTCCGTTGAGCTTTCTGGAGAGAGCAAAGCCAATATTAGAAATGTTTTATCTCACTGCACTCAGTCCTCTTCATTTAAAACATTACAGTAATTGTTATGTAATCCTTACATGACCTCTGTGAATAAATAGGGCTCGATCCTGGGCCTTTCTTTCGTGATGAAAGATTTTTGCTTTGAAAGGATTATCTGTGTGACGAAATGTGGGTTACTTTAAACTTTTGATTTAAAAAGAAAAAAATTAGAACATTTTTAAATGTAATGGTTTAACCCAGGAGTGGGGATGGATAGGGGAAAAAATCAAGTCAGGTTTTTTTTTTTTCTTCTATGCATCATACACGTTAGGCCGGGGTAATGTCGCCGAAATATATAAGCTTAATGTTTGAAAATGTCATTTTTTTCAATATCGATTACATAAGAAGTAAACTGTCAGACTTCATTTGTGAGTAGCCTGGTCACATCCATTTAGAGAGAACCGTGTACAATGTAGAATTGAAGGGCCAAGTGCTGGAAGTACTCAAGTCATATTTTCACGCTCTGTGAGGGTAAGGATTGGAAAACGTCTTTTATTTTTATGTAAGTCCTCTGCCTTGCAGTCCAAATAAGTTTCTTCCTTTTTTTTTTGCGAGTTTTTTTTTTTTTCAAGAGCCCTCTATGGCTTACGTTTGATAGGAATTTAACATCGGAAAGACGTTGCAGGGAAAATATCTTGCTCTTTAAGGTTGCCTGCATCAATCAGTGAGTTAAAAATGGCAATGTTGCTCAGCACCTGTGCTGAACTGCCATTCCTCTTCCTCTGTTGCGTCTGCCGCGGAAACGATAGCTGAACTCCCATCTGTTACACTTCCTCTTCAGACGCGAGCGCCGCCGATGCACTTTTTCCACATTGCTCAGAAATCATTAAGCAGTTTAAATAGCAGTTTGGTGCCGACATATGGAAGCAAATGAGGGTCATTAATATTTTGAGCTTGGAAAAAAGTTTTGTGCACACAGATATAATCTGCATGTGTGAACACGACTTGTGCGACAGAGCTCTGAAATGCGGTTGTTGCGATTGCGTCTAACATCTAACGCTTCTTCAAAGCAACGACTGAAGTGACCTTACATAGCTGTTTACTGTAGTTACGAACACACTAATCAATATTGGTTATTTTAGCCAAGTTGTAGTTTTTAGTGCTATTGATAATTTGTATTATATTAGCAAAAGCAAGCCCAAACTGGCTAACTTTAGCTCCCAGCGAACACGGACTGATAAAGTTATGCCACTGATCTAATGCTAGTTGCCAGTCTCCATGCAGTTTTTTTTTTCCAACCAACTATCGGGGGGAAATGAATAAAATTTAACAGCCTGAGTTTACGTTTTCTTGGGAACTCACTAGGATATGATTTCAATTCCAGAAACGAGTCTTTAGTTTTAAACACTCTGCCGTCTGAGCTGTCAGTGCTATGTTCTGTAAGTATTGATGGCACCATACTGAGAAAGTACAAAGTGACTGACAACTGCACTGGCCTTCTTCTAGACTGAGCATTTACCTGATTGACTTACATCTTTGGACCAAGCAGGAGGGAGAGCATTTTATTTGAGCTTATATGGCCCAGTAATAATCATTTTGGACAAAGTAGAGGATAGCCTATGCTCATAATGTTATCTATTAACAACCACAATGGCTATTTTTACCCATGTATTAACTAGAATTAATGTCAGGGTTTGTGCACCTATTCCAAAGTCAAATTCAAGCGCTTTTGAGGCAATTTTCTAGTGCGTTTCAAGCTTTTCCTCACAGCTGTGGTAAATATTTATCAAACTGCTCAGATAATGATTTATTATGAAAGCGATGCAATCAACAATACAGTTTCAAGCAGTTTAAAATTCTTAATTCGAAATCCAAGCACTGTTCAAACCTTGAAAACACCACATTAAAATTCACACATTTTTTAGGATTTCCAGCATGCGTAGGAACCCTTTAATATAGCGGACATGAATTATCAATGCACAGGCTAATTTTTTGGTGGATAGCTGTTGAAAATCACATCATATGCTAATTGATGTTGAGTCACAATTCTGTCAAGACTTTTGATTTTGATTTTGACTTGCTCTTTGTGTCCCTCCTGCGTTTCTGTAGCTCTGCCTTTCCCTTTAACGCCTGTTCAGAACTAACCTCATCATTCCTGCCCTTTGTATTACTTTCTCTCTGGTTCTTCCTGAGCCACTTGTTTCCCTTGAGTCCCTGCATTTGAATCCACCTGTTTACTGAGTCATGACCTCATTGCAATGTGATAATAATAAAGTAGAATGAACTGAAAAAAAACATTCCCCTCTCTGTAAAATGGTAAGCAGTGTCACAATGAAGAGTAGACTGACATTAACTGATTTTGCCATTTATTCAGAGTTTTCACTTTTCATATCCTAATTATTACATAATAATAATAATCTAAAGCAGTCCTCCAAAGAGGGGGGATGGTGGTGGGCTAGAAAAAAAAAAAAAACATTTATTAATCCTCACTAAGTTGTTGCTCAGCTTCACACAACCTAATCTATGTACCGCTGTACATCCACCATTAATTAAATGAATGTTGGGCAACTAAAGCTGACATTTCATGAAAATATTGGTAACTTTAAATTGTACCAGGAAAGTGGATTTAACAGAATTAATAGGTGCTTTAAGAGGCACTGCTAATTAAAATATACTATACTTTACTGTATTTGCTCATATTAACAAAAACATGGAGACTGTTACCCAATGCCCACATCCCTGCATGGTTTACTTACTGCATTACAATATAACCGTGCACCAAATCATTCTCACTGATGTTTAATGTTAAGAATATCAATGTGTCTCTGAAACTATACTTTCAAATTAAATTGATGGAGCAACAAATAGACTACGGAAGGACACGCAGTTGAGGCGAAACACAGTTGTATTATGAGGGGAATGCAGTCTTTGAGGTGTCTGGATCATTCTCATTTATAAAACTTCTTTTCACACCCATTGATTTTCTGTACAGGTGTAAATTAGAAGAAAAAACAACCTGTCAAACTCTCCCTTTCTGAAGGTACTTCTTGCACGCAAGTCTTCAATTGTCATTTCCCTGACTCTTTGTGTGAATGCAATTATTTTAGTAATGTCCATGTAATGAAGTTTTCGTGTGAGCCCAGAGGAAAGCTTTAATGGAATTTGAAAAGAAAATTAAATTATTCATGAAAAGGTGAAAAATGGAACAGTGAGTAGAAATGTGAGGAATAAGAAGTGATATTATTAGTCAATTACAAAAATTACATCTGTCCACCGTCAGGGTCTGAAATTTTCAAGTTATGTTTTCATGCTTTTTGTCATCGTGTTTATTATTTTTCAAACATCATTGTTTAGTTCCAGCAGTTTTTTGTCTAAGTGTAGTTTTGCCGTTCTCTCACCCCGTGCTTCCCGTTACTATTTCTCAGTCATGTGCTCTGCCCCTCCCTCAGTGTTAATTGTTTGATTGCTCCTAATTTGTAACCACACCTCCCTGCATATGTTCATATCCCCTTCACACCTGTTTCCCATCCCATTAGATCAGGGCTATTCAACAAGGGCCAGTGTGGGTGCAGGCTTTCATTCCAACCAAGCACTTACACTCCTGATGCTACTAATCACTCTCTTTAGCCAAGACTCTTGGGGTTGATTAGTGGTGTCAGGTGTGTAACTGCTTGGTTGGAATGAAAGCCTGCACCCCCACCGGCCCTTGCAGGATAATGTAGAATAGCTCTGCATTAGATACTCAGCTTCTGTTAACCCTTAAATGCCCCCTGTGACAAATTTGTCACACGATTTTGGGGGTTGTCAAAACTACTGACCCCACATAAATTTTGCAACCTAGTGCCCATAGTCACATATTTAGACCATCAGTGCTGCCATCTGATGCATAAAAGTGGAACTGACACTACACTGGCTGCACCAGCTAACCTTTCCAATATGGCCGCCCCCGTGGTGGAATCCACACGATAGATCAGCACCCATTCATCACTGGATAAAGTAGACAAACAGGTAAGCTAATGAAAAATAAGCTATGCCTAATACTTCAGCTATATGTCAACTGTTTTATCATTCAAGTCATTTTAGCAATAAGGTCCCCGAAATGCCCATTGTGACATATATGTCACAAAACTAAAATGAGGTCAAAGGTCACCAAAAATTATAAATTGCTACTGGGTTGTTATTAGCCCCTCCCCAGGACATATTAACAGAATACATAGATTTTTCTTTCAACTTTTACGATAGTTGGGCATTTAAGGGTTAATATACCTCTCACTCCCCAGTGCACTTTGCAAGTTTGTCTTGGCCTGTTTCCCAGTGTTTCGCATATGAGTAGTTTTTTTTTTTTTTTCTGAGGTGGCCGTATGTGTGATTTCATTAGTTTTCTGGTTTTTGAATTTGTGTTGCCCTCCATGTCTGACTGATTCCCATGTTTCATCTGTGATTCGGCTTTTTGGTCTCCCAGATTCTCTTTGTGATTTGGCTTTGGCATACTGGCTTCCTGGTTCTGATTATTGGACTGTAATCCGATTACAATTCTGGATTTGCCCCTCTGTATTCAAGTCTCACTGCCTGTCATTGACCTAGATTGCCTGACTACGATTCTTAAAACCTGTGAACCGGATTTCCGTCCGCATCTGTGCTCTGACTCTGCCCCCTGTCACTCATTAATCACGTTAATCACTGATCAGTTCAACTGTGCTTATTTCCATTAATAAGTGTGTCTGGCAAAGTCTGACCTGATTTCAAGTTTATCTAGGAAAGTATCACAGAAAAAAATAAACCAAAAAAAATAATGAACTGTTCTGTCAATAAATGCGTAGCTCCGGGCCTGGGAATGTTAATTCTGACAGCACAAGTTGTGTGCATCTCTGAGTAGCAGCCTCTTTAGTGATGTTCAGACAGCAAGAAAAATCCACCTATTCTGATTCAATCACTGAGACTTGACTGTCTGGGCTCTTAGTTGGATAACAACGGATAGTTTTGTGCATTCTGGCATTGTTAATTATCTATTTATGCGCATCAGCCGAAGGCATGACTTGATTTACAGGTAAACAGCTGGAAAGGTTTGTTATTCCTTCATTAACCCATTAAGACCTAGGGCACCTCATGATGCACATCATTCACATTTCTTAAAAATGATATATATATGATATTCATGTCCCTTCCATTTTTAAAGCGAGTGCGACGCAGACGTCGCATCAGGTCTTAATGGGTTAAGCCATTAAATCAGGAGCTAACTGTCTGACGGACTTCACAGCTACATATATTTACTCGAAACACAATTTCCCCTGTGATGGACTGGGCCAGCACCACAGTAGGCGTGTTATATCTGCTATTATTGACGTATTAAAATGAATCATTGACTGCGGTTATTGAAGCTCCAATGAAAATCCGTGGGTGCTGACCTTGATGCCCAGGACAAACAGAATCCTGGTACTTTCATCCAGCCAAATGATTTTCCGATTCTTCCTCTGTGAATCGTTGTCTAATTATCTCACCCACGGTATGATTTCCGACCTAATCATTCCAAGCCCACTTCTGTAATTAGATTCATTCCTTATTTCTAAATCTTAGCTCTTTGTGATTTGTTTGCATAGCTGGTGGTGTCCAAATATATGTGAAGTGATTTAGAGGTCATTTTAATGTCCATCATCTAGCCTTAAGCAACTGGGAATTATGTTGTTCATATGAAAACGTACAATAGTTATACTGAAAAAGGGAAGAATTGCAAGACACAAAATTGTGACTTTTTACAGAGACTTGGTCATGTTATACCACGCTCTGGTGACGCACAGCAATGGTTTTGTACCAAATTTTACATGCTATATTGCATGAAGTTTGTTAAACCTCTTAAAAGCTGCATGCCCCAATTCCAATCATGGCTCGGCTGGAAAGTCTTCAGAAACTTTTCTGTAATTTACAGTACCAGTCAAAAGTTTGGACATTACCAGATTTTTCTTGCAATGTATGTTAAATAAAGAAATAAGCAGCCTTTATTTTGCAAACAAAGATCTAATTCTTAAATCTAACAAACTAACCACCATTTCTTGTCATATTTGCAGAGCATTCTCACATTTTTGTCCCCCACCGCCGCGGTAGCGAGCGGAGCGGGGGACATAGTATTCAGCTCCGGCCGTCCGTCCGTCCGTCACGTCTCGTTTGTTGTGAACGCGATATCTCAAGAACGGTTTGACCGATTTCATTCATCTTTGGCTTCAATGTGTATTAGTGTGATACGCCGACCCCAGTCGATTTCCGTGACCTGGCGGGGGACATGGCCACGTTTAGTGGCAACACTTGTTTTATTTTTAACAAGGGCAGTCATATGGCTATAATGAATTTGCAGCTGGACGGCTGTCTAACTTCCCAAAGACGTGCTGCACTTGAGGTGGCTTTTCATCAACCTTTTCGCCCAACAAGTCCCAAAACCGCTGGACTGGGCTGTTGGAAAATAGAAGGAGCTTATTTGTCTTTTTTCCTTTGCAAAGTATGGCTTCTTTGAGAATTTCCAAAATTTCGGACACTATTCAAACATGTCAATTATTCTCTTTTCTCTTCTGACTGTTGACCTTTTACAAGATTCCATTTGAGATTATATAGAGAAGTTAAGCCGTTTAAATTTTGGTGACATTAGCAAAGCATTTCCAAACTTTTGACTGGTACTGTATCCTCTGTTTTTCTGGCCCAAGATCTTTGGAAAAGTCCTTATCCCTAGTTCCTTAAACAAATCGATGTGTTTTGGCGAACAAAGTTTTTTTTTTTTTTTTTTTTATTAGAGGGTTCGAGACTGAGAACAATGGCTGTCATGAGACAATGAGAATCAAAGGGAGAGACAATTATCTCTAAGTCCAGTCATCATCCAAGGTACAGGTAATTGCTAATCTGTCATACAAAGAATAATTACATAGAAAAAACACACCAATCATATATTTTCAAAAATAGTCTTAGAAAGCAAAGTCAAAAGAATTATACAGGCTTGGAAATGAAGATATCATCCTCAAGACAGGAAATGGCAGCTATTGGCCAGCCAGCTCTCATGGCTGCTGCATGCTTTTCCCGGCCTCTACGGCATGGTGGCATCGCTCCCTGCTCCACCAGCGGCTCAGACATGGCAGCCGATGCCAGAGCAATCTGCCTGCGTGGGCTTAGCCTGCAGACTCAGGCCTTGGAGCTGCCTCACACATGGCGCCCAAACACTGGCAATCCCGCAGAGGAAGATATTTCACCGCAATTTTTCATCCATCCATCAAGCTATTATCTGTGCCATTTATTCTTGCTCAAGAATGTGAGGGGGCGTGAGCGTACACAGTGATGTTTGTTTATTTCTATTTTTATTAACTTACTCTTCACATATAAATAAAGATAGTGATAATTTCAAAATGATCACATACCAGGGAATCCAGCTTACATCAACAAAAGAATGATAGAAATGTTACATGAAAAAGGGCAAAAAAAATTCTGAATGTGTTCACACTTCTTATATTGTTTTGGCATGGTTTCTCTCTGTGATGACTCGAGGCTGGCCCTTATGATGCCTTCAGGTTGAGTCACATGATGGTTATATCTCGCTGGAAATTACTGGTGCCAAATTCCAGTTTCTTGTACATATCAGCTAAGGTTTGATATAAGAGCTTCGCATAATGATACGTATTTTGTGATGTTTTACAGCCCTTTTTATCGTACAGCCTCAATTCCAAAACAATCAAGCACATAGAAAATGGAAATCAAACAAAAAAGTTATTTTAAAAGTCTATTCCCCCTTTACTATTTTGGAAATGCTAGAACAAAATTATGGTTAAATTCGTGAATTCAAAAGTTAATTGAAAAAAATATTTCAAATCTGAGGACCACAAGAGACTCAAAGGTTAGTGCAGGGGCAATTTAGGACTTACAATGATGTTTAAACCTGAAACAATCAGGTGATGTTAAACAGGTGAGCTAATTTTGTCATAGTATAAAAAGGCCTTGTCCCTCAGGAGCAAAGGCTCAACAATAGGCTAACAGATGTGTAAGCTTATAATCCATCACTTTGAAAACACTTTGCAGCAACCTCAGCGCTCCACTTCCTGCAAATATGAATATAATTAAAAGATGGAAGGGATCCAGTCAAATTTCCATTTTCCAGTAAGACAACATCACACTATATTCTGCATGGATTGTAAGACCATGGCTGCATAAGCACAGAGTGCAGGTGCTAGATCGGTCTGCCTGCGGTCCTGATCTAGCTGAGAGTGTGAGGCACATTATGAAGCAAATATGGCAAGGACAACTCTGTATGAGTGTGCAGCTGAAGACCTGCATGTTGGAGGAATGGGGGAGAAATTATGCTTTCTAGAGATGACCAGTTGGTGTATTCAATGCCCAAACACGTAATGAGTGTAATTAAAAGATATGGTGATGTTACACAGTGGTAAATTGTCAACCATACTCACTTTATTGGACTCTCTTTTAGTGATCATGATGCAATTAAATTCTTGTTCGTTCATCAAATAATGTCCTGTTGTACTGCTTTAGATATTTAAAAGGTCCAGTCACCCTATATACGAAGTTATTTTTAATTTTATTTGCATTTTTCATGATTTTCCAACTTTTATGGGACTTGGCATTACCGGGTACCTCAAAAATCAGAATGGTTTCTTATCAACTGCAGAAAATGAAGCTCGTTTTACCCCCTTTTGCAATGTAATTGATATCCTGTAAAACAATTATTTTTGCCCAAAAAAAAGTACGATTTTCAACAGCGTTGTTGAGACCACGGAGTTCACAATGAGATCATCAAGGATGACTGAAATGTTTTGTGGAACTTTAAAAAAAATCGATCCATTTAAACTTCAAGTCCTATTACACGCCTCTGAAAACACTTGGCTTTCACACAGTGTATTTTATTTATTGCCCTCTCAAAATCAAATGAGATCTGACACGTCGCGCCAATAATTCAATTTCTTTTTTTTTTGCGAGTGTGTTGACTATTTCACAAAAATTAGTCTGGTAATTGACTGTTCAGAATTCTCCATTCATCTTCACTCAAATTCAAGCTGGCACAGAACACTTTTTCTTCATTTAAATTCATCTCGAGCATTGGGGCCAAGATGTTTCCATCAGTTATGGGACTTGCAACAGAAACAAACAAAAAAAAAAAAAAAAAAGCCAAATTTTGCAAAGGCAGCATCACTTCACAAGGGCAGGATATTAGCAATTTCTAGTCTATTTTTTGATGAAAACTTATCATCTGTGGCCGTTCTTGTGTTCAGTAATGATCAAAGAGTGCAGAAAAGTAGCCAAAAATGCCTCTGTTAATGGGTTCACAGTCTGCGTTGGCAATAGCAATATTGGCGTCAATGCCATGGTAGCATCAGGATCAAAACAAAGATGATCACTAATCTTACATATTTTATCTCTATTATGTGGGGTTGGGGCCATGGCTGTGGGTATGACTGTTCTATTTTTGCACCAAGGATGCATTCTGAGGTAGAAGGAAAAAGAAACCTTCAACTGCCATAGAAACCCTTGGGTGCCTTTGAGTGCCATGGAACCTTGCCCACCTTAGTGATGTATGGCAGCCATTTTGTGCCAGAATGTTCTCCATGCATCAGCTGAGTTAGAGAGGGAGAGGAAACTATTTGAATACAGTAAAGTGTGTTGTCGGTATTTATTTATAGATTCTTGTTTTCAAGTGCTTTGTTCTGACACTACATGTTCTGTACATGGTGTTCATTGCATCACAGTGTCTGACATTGTTGATGGTGTACATAAACTTAAATGTAATAAGAGGGATGGTACCTCAGATCTTGTTACAGATCATGTAATTTATGGTAGTCACAAACTGTATGTTGTACTATCCATTCTGTATACAGCAATGATTAAGCATGGTTTCACACCTGATGGTATGTCAGATGGCACTATGGTACCCATCCCTAAGGGTAAGTGGTCAAATTTAACAGTGTCAGATAACTTTCGTGCCATCACTTTAGGCAGTGTTGTTTGTAAATTACTTGATGTTATTATCTTTTTAAGAAAAACAACAAGTTATGTACCAGCAATTTACAATTTGGGTATAAAGATGGTTTGTCCACTGGTATGTGCACTGCAATGGTTATTGAAACTGTTCCATATTACGTTAATAATGGTTCTCATGTGTATGGTCTTATGTTAGATGCAAGTAAAGCATTTGACAGGGTCAATTATTGTCGTCTATTTAGAAAATTAATAGACAGAGGTTTATATCCCATATTTTGTAGGTTTCTGTTAAATATGTATCTCAGTCAAAAATTAAGAGTTAGATGGGAGAACACACATTCACAATATTTTTTAATTTCAAATGGTGTTAAACAAGGTGGGGTTATATCCCCTATATTGTTTTGTAAATATATTGATGATTTGATGGAGAAATTGCAAAATCTAGGTGTTGGCTGTCATATGGGCAGTGTTTATGCTGGTGCTTTTAGCTATGCAGATGATGTTAAGTTACTGGCATCTAGTGTAAGCGCATTACAACTTATGATTACTGCTTGTGAAAATTATGCCAAGGAATTTGATATCATGTTTAACGGCAAAAAGAGTGAGCTTATTATTTACAAATGTACTCAGGCTAGACCATCTGACCCTGTTATTTTTGTGAATAATGTCAGAGTTCCTAGAAATGCTAAAGTTACATACTTAGATCATGACCTTTATGAAGATATATTTGATTTAAACGCCGACAAATGTGTAGCAGATTTTAATCGACAGTGTAATATGTTTTTTGCTGATTCCAAAAATGCTAACTCCTACATAAGGAATGAGTTATTATCTCCGCCAAGGAGATAATGCGATCGAGTCGGTTTATTTATTTATTTATTTATTTATTTTTATTATCTCCGCCAAGGAGATAATGCGATCGAGTCGGTTTATTTATTTATTTATTTATTTGTCCGTCTGTCCTTCTGTCTGTCTGTGGACAGGATTTCTCGGAAACTACCGGACGGATCTTCATGAAATTTTCACCAGAGGCAGATCTTGGGCCAGGGACGACTCCATTAAAATTTTGTGATGATCCGGATCCGGATCTGGATTCTGGATCCGGATCTGTATTTACAATCTTAGTGGCATATCTTGGAAACTACTTGACGGATCTTCATGAAATTTTCACCAGAGACAGATCTTGGTCAAGGGACGACTCCATTAAAATTGTGTAATGATCCAGATCCGGATTTGGATTCTGGATCCGGATCTGTATTTACAATCTCAGTGACATTTCTCCGAAACTAATTAACAGATTTTGATCAAATCAAGGTGGAAAGTGATTGCGCAATCACACCCGAGGGTAATTGTCCAGTCAGGCCACTGATTGCGCAATCACACCCGGCGGCCATTGTCCAATCACACGCCAGCGGCGGTGATTATCAATCACACCACTGATTGCGCAATCATACACCGCAGTGATTGTCCAATCACGCCTGCGCAGTCACCGATGCGATTGCGCAATCACCACGATCATCACGTGACATCATGGTCGCGTGATGACTGCGTGATCGCTCTGTACTTTGATGACGGCTTTGGAGAATGGATGCTTCAAACATACAAAAATCCCATTTAAACTTGTCACATGGGTGGTCCTGAAATCTTCCAAAGAGAAAGATCTTGCATTTATATCAACATCATCCCTTGGCGGAGATCAGAAATCTCGGATTGCTCTTGTTTCACAAATATTGTACGTCTTTCTATGGTAACCAAATTCTTCCTTTATATTCAAATGAAATTGAAACCATTTATTGTGCATGGAGAAAGGCTATATGTAAAGTCTGGCATGCACCTTATACTACTCATTGTAATATTTTGCCATATCTTGCTAATTGTATGAATATTGATCTTTTATTCGCGAAAACGTTGTATTAAATTTATTGATAAGATGTGTAATAGTGACAATTATGCTGTCAGTACAATTGCCAACATGGTTATGTTAGGAACACATTCTGTTATTGGTGCTAATAGTAGATATCTTTTGTACAAATTTCAATGTGATGTTAGCAATGTTTGTGCCTTTTGGCAGCATAATTTTGATGAAAACATATTTAGACTTGCTCAACAAATTAAAGAATTGTGTGCAATGAGAGACAGTTGTGGGGTAAATTTATTTAGTGATCAAGAAATTACTGCTATAATTACGCTACTGTGTACGGAGTAAGGCCTGGTGTCAGTTTTTATAATGTTTTTTAAATTTTGTTTTTATTTTGGTTTTCATTTTAATTGTTAATTTTTATTGGACAACTTTTTGTGTTGTGAATAAAGAAATACAAACAAACTATAATGAAATTCATCATCAGAAAACATCAAATTAGTGAATGCTTTGTAAGGCTGAATATTGGTGATGGTTGATGCGACATCCCTCCCTTAACACTTTAAAGCACTTGGTATTGCAGTGGGTTTGTGAGAAATGCGGAAAATCTAATGATCCAGCAAAATAATCCATCTTTTTATTATGAAAATACAAACTTGCTGGATGGTGGCAGTCTGTTCCTCTGTGACCTGACCCTGGCTGATATTGACAATGCTTTTGAAAGGAGGAGTAATTGTCCCTGACAGTTACAGTTAGTATAAGCATGAGTCTCACGGAGAGCTGTATCTCATTTAGGGGCAAAGGTGGAGAGGGCAGACAGCTGAGAGGTCAGAGTTCACCTCCTTTTGAAGGAAATGATTCCTGCCGAGCTTGCCGCACCCCTGAATGACTATCATGGCTTAAATGACAGTAAAGACAAATACTTGCTTAACACTATAATCGGCAAAAGAAATTTCCGACAAAATGTACTCAGTGCATTATTGACATTTGACATTGTTTATTCTAGCTGATTGACTTGTGATGGTGCATATTTTGGCTTGCAAAGTTGCATCAACCTTAGCTATTACTTGTAGACTGTTTTGCTGAATTTCAGCATGCCATCTGCCCGCTTCCTCCTGTATATGTCACCACAGTGGTTTAGAAGCAATGCCTCGTAAGGGATCATTTCCAACTGCAGCAAAAATGAGACGAGGAAAATTCAGCTTCAGAAAATAAGTCTTTCGGTAACACTCTTTACCAGTCTTTCCCAGTATTTTTCTTGAATCACAAGAATTTGCTCATTACCCCTTTAATGCTAGAATCAGCTGTTCAATAAGGCACATTTTGAGTTGTTCATTGCTTTTTTCCTTGGAATAATAATTGAAGGGTTAAATGATTCTTCATCTAAGAGGGAGAGCGAAAGATATCAGTCAGCTGAATTCATGGCTGGAATTGTACTTTGGCCTTTCCACCTCCCTTATGTTCAAGATTTAATTTTCTGACTGTTTCCAGGTTTATACATTGAAAGCTCTGCTAAACTGTCACCATTGCAATTATCATTCTAATGCTAGAATGAGTGGGCACATGAGCGGGAAAAAAAAAAATCACTGTTTCAAAAATAAATGATACAGTCCAGTATGACATGCATAGTTAAAAGCCTCTCGATGAAATATAAATTAATACATGCGGGTTGTTCCAATCAATTACAGCCAGCCATAGATCAAACTCCTGCTTCCCTCTCCATCTGAAACGCATATGTATCAGTCACATTAATCACACTGACGGTAATCTGCTAGCTGAGGCAGCATTTGTGTATGAGGAATCAGGATGGCTGAATGGAACATACCCAAGTATAACAAAGTTATACTTGGCCAAAATCTGACTTTGTTTTTAAGACCTATTTCCTGTTCTTGGGAAATACTGCTCACTAGTGCCTCGGCTATAGTATAGGTTATGCAGACTTTGTTTCAGTGTAAACCTGCCAAAATTCACCAACTTGTGTCTGCCAGCTCATTGATTTGCTGGGACTGTGCGCCATTTGAAAAAAAAAAAAGGAACATTATGTTGACAAATCAGGAGCTGGTTATATACGCTCAGAAACATGTTGGTACCACTATAGTTAAATTAATAAATTAAGTCAATACATTGTTTTATTATTAATTCTGTATAGCCTTTCCCACACCGTAAACATGACCAAATTTTGCTCAACCGTAGCCTTAGCCGTAATCTCCCCAAATTCTCTGTAACCACCATTCTAAATTCCCTCTCAACCCCAAATGTCCAAACAAGACGGTTTTCCAAAAGTTTGTTCACACAGGTATAGTTATAAATGCCTACACACACAAACGCACACACACACACACTCACGCACTCACGCGTTTGTTTTCATGGTTTTGTGGAGACATTCCGCAGACTTCCATTCAATCCCTAACCCCTTTCCCTGAACTTAACCCTCAACAGTCCATTCCTAACCCCAACCCAAACCTTAACCCTTAACTCAAAAATGGCAAATTTTTGGAATTCCATGTCTTGTAGGGACATTTGGTCCCCCAAGGGAAGGTAAACATGGCACACGCACAGACACACACGCATACACACACACACGCACGCACACACACATGCACACATGCACACACACACACATACTGTTTCTGAACAGGCACATTCGGTACACACTTGACCATGCCGAGCGTCAGAGAGTCCTCCACAGCTTTGTTTGGTGCTTAGGGCTATGGGCTCAAATACAGCAATACTCTCATCATATTGCACACAGAAATCCTCTCAAACCTGCCTCTTGTTCAGTGACTTGTGCATCCTTCTGGAAGGCTGAGTGGAGCTCTTTCATTGAAAAAAGCAGGTAAAGCTCTTATGAGCCAGGCTGATAGACCCTTTGTACCATGAGTTTACAGTGTGTTTAGAATCTGTCTGTTAGTCCTTCATAGTTGGTGTGAAGAAATGCATCAACTTGTGCCTTTTTTGTTTTGGTTCACTTGGTTACGTCACAGAGTACAGTTTCATTGAAGCAATACATTAGGTTAGAAAACATGCTTCTGTGGAACACTGGAAGTACATTTGGTTATAATATCTAAAACAGATCTTTGAGACTTTACAATCAGGTTTTTCTGTATGTGTGGTGGCACCTTGAATGTGCAAGACTGCCAAAACTTCTGAAGCTTCGCAGGGCATAGTGATCTGGGTAATTTTGCCATAAAATTTTCTGCCGCTGTCATTGATCGTGCAGACTACCTTTCTGGGATGTCTGTGCTTTGGTTCAAAATTGAAGTATTAAAGATCAGCAACTTGGAGTAAGTTAATATATCAATCCAGAGCAAGAGCAGGCTGGGGAAAGAATTCCGTATTTAACCTCCACCAATATCGAATGAAAACAGTACATTTTCAGCTAACCTTGAAGTTTGGGTAGCCAGAGAATACAATACTGGTGTGTAAAAAAACCAAGCGTACATCCAGTCAAGAAAATTTAGAGTTTAATTTCTATTGCTGCTATAAGTGATAATGGCATATCATGGTGGCAGCCATGTTACTGATGACACACTGAGTTGCTAAGGCAGGAATGGGCAATCCTGGTCCTGCAGGGCCGGTGTGTATGCAAGTTTTTAGTTCTATCAATTACCCTGACTAATTGAGCTAATTAGTTGCAAACGCAAATATACATTTGGGCAAAGATTCGATCAAAGAAAAATGTTTTATGTTGGGAGACAAGAACAGTCTTTGGTCATTCAGGATAATTTAAAGAAATGCGCCTGAAATTTCAGATTTCATAAATAGTTTGGCTAATTTAGATAATGAACTAATTAAAGGCCAGAAGTTGGTGCGAAAACCAGGGACAGATACGGCCCTCATTGACCACCTCTGTGCAAGGGCATGCGAAGCAATATGCAATATTAAAGACCCTGATAAGAAAAATCTGAGATTTGTTTCAAAACTTATAATGCATGTTGGAAACGAATAGTTAAAAACACGCAAAAAGAATAATTTCTGTATGTTCCTCAATTTTATAGTTCGAGTTTTATCTCGATTTAACGGTTTCACTTTGCTTTAGTGGTTAGAGGTTTTTTTGGGTGGGGTTAAAGAGGGGACGGCACTACGCACTGCTGCCCCTACTTGCATAACTCCTCCCACCCGCCGTAACATTATAATACTTCAGGCATGCTAGAATCGGTGATTATCCCGCTCGTTTTCAAGTCAGAATACTGTCGATATTGTCTTTTCTTTAGCTTGCTAGCCATGCCCTCATCTCAGAAGTGTATTTTTCCTGGTTGTGTGAGTTTGGAGACCAGCTTGGTTGATAAAATGTTTTTCTGTGTTATGATAAACTCATAACACATTTATTTTTTCTTTACAGGGACTTTAACGCACACTCGACCAGAACTGTGCTTTTATTACCTTTCGTTAAGATATTTCCAGAGACAAAATGAGAACTTGTTGTCAAAGTATGTCCTCATGTTTATAATGATGACGAACGTTTCTATTTTAAACCTATGCGTATTCATGTCAGAGATCCTCGCATATTCATCCTGTCAACATATTATTGGCCATGGAAAGGACCGAACAGATTTCGCCTGTGCTGTGTAAGCACAAACACGGGAGATGAAATGAATGTGGTTCAAATTGATTGTAATACATTTCTTTGATCCGCGGCAAAATTATTGAAAGTCGAGGTAGTCTATGTCCTGCTTGCTCCACACAGTCCTCCCAGCGAGCTGAAGGTATTAGCCAGCGTCGCGACACCGGGACCGCACAGTTTTGGAATGGGAGAGGCATACTCCCTCCAAAGGTAGATTGCAGCTCCCACTTCACGCTAGCACACCAGTTCCGGGGCTTACCCACTCTCGCCCAAGCTATCAATATCTACACTGCCTTGAATTGTAACGTTTTCTAATCGACATGCTATGCAATGCTTGATTATAGTGATTGAGGTATAATCAACCTGCTTTATTATGCCAACAGCATTTCGTGTGACACCCATCACTGATCGTGGTATTGGTGTTATTCATGGCTATGGCCATGTATTTCCCCTTTTTTTATTACCAGAAAAGAGCAAGGTAAATTTGGTAAATCATGGAGAGTCAGAAAACGTAATTTTATGTAATGACGCAAGAATGACAAGCAACGTTAATGGTTTGCTTCACGTATAGAGTTCACTCTTTATCTAAAAAGTATTGCCTTACATTCGGAAATTGTTGTACAGTCGTACAGTAGCTATATCTGGTAGGTTGGGGCGCTTTCCAATACGCGAGCGTGATGTGGCAACTGCGCATGCCTGGGAGGTACAGACGCTTGGACTTCTCCCGCGATGGGGCGTGGTTTCCGTGCCTCCAGGGGACACGCCCCCACCATCCTGGGGCAGAGAATGCTGCTAATTTCTTAACAACTTTGAGGCCTAATTTTATATACTTAGCGGCTTTTTTAGTTCTTAATATTTTACAGAGTGATTAATAACATGTTTTTCTGTGGTATGGTAAACTTATAAAACATATTTAGTTTTCCTTTACAGGGACTTTGAATGTTAATAATAAATTCTAAACCCCCATCTCACTAATGAAACCCCCCCCCTCAAAATTTATTGGCGCCCCCTTTTAAAATTGTTCTGGCACATAAAAAGCCAAAAAAAAAAGTGGAGGTTGGATAGGAAATTCTTTCCGCAGGTTTATTCTTCAAGAGTGCTCTGAGAAGAGCAGAGCTGAAAATCCAGGTTCATGATGGAAATGTCCCCAGCAGTGTTTCTGTTCTGGTCGCTTGGATTTTTATGCCAATTCTACTTCCTGACTGAAGAATGAGTGGTTGTATTGTGGGTGGAAGAAAAACACGGTAGGACATTCCGACTGCTGGATTTTCCGCTGATAGCTATAATTAACTTTTTTTTGACCTAGGTTGATACCTGTTAAGTTCTGACTAAGCATGGTCATATCCAAGACAACTGAATTCACAGAATAAGTTGTATCTACGATACGGCGTGAGCTGACTGTCTGCTATAGCCTCCACATTTTGTTTTTTTCCAAAATTGATCAAAAATATTTTGATACTTTAGTTGTGCTTCTACCATGTGTTAGTAAAATATGAGAAGTTTTACCTCTGCTAAATGACCTCAAACTGTACAATGCAAGGTTTGAAAAGCGAGATGTCAAACAGAATCTGAAAATTAAGAATAGAGACCAAAGATCTGGAGTGAATAAAGAAACTGCATTTGAAAAAATAAACAGGTGGACTAATTAATTATATTCTGTTTTTTACAAAGGATGTAAAATCGACCAAGATTTGGGCAAATTGGTTTGAAAAATCAAGAAGGACAGAGCAGCATATCCAGACACTGTTAGTTGTAAACCTTCATGAACATGTCCTTTCAGGAAAAAACACACTGAATCTGCTTTGAGATTTTTACTGCAAAAGGTTACGACTTTGACCAAACAATGACTTTGACTTTTTTTTTTTTTTTGGTAAATAAAAACTGTATCAATTTCATTTTTCTATCTCTGGCTGCTCAAAAATTGTTAGCACACAAAAACATTTGACAATTTGTATAGGACTGATGCATCATATGAGACCCAACTTTGTAACAAAAACAACCCATCTCTTCCTCTATTACCTGTGATTGGACCCAAAGATGGCCACACCTGTCCCTCTCTGTGGGTCCATCGCAAAAATATGGTTTACTTCTTGAAGTTTTTTTTTTACCACACAGCTTAGCAAAACATCTTTAAAGAGAATTCTTCCTGCTTAACAATCTTTTCATTCTGTGTGCACGACTATTTCTTGTGAGAAATGGTATATTTTGGCAGACAGTAGGTTATCAGTTATGTGTTTATTAGCAGATTTTTTTGAGAGCACTGCTGTTCGGAGACTGGTTCTCCGACTTGGCCTCTGATACATTTTTTTTTTGCTTTTAAATGCCATGCTATATTCCCTGGATAGCCACTGCAACTTGACTGATGATGGGAAAGAATCCTGTCTTCCTGACTGCAGAAAGAAAAAAGGACCTTCACTGTCTCAACCATTTCCTTTTGTCACCAGCATCCTTCTGACATTTAAAAAAAATCTTCAAAACTCTTGAGTGTATAAACTTTGGTATTCGTTACACTCAGACAGTCTCAGCCTGCATTTCTCTGAAAAATCTGAATAATCCTTCGCTGAGAAATTTAGCAGGATACCTTCCCCACCCCTTTACATGTCAGTGAAAATATTTAAGATGGCTGACAAAACCTGAGCGATCTCAGGGGGGCTTCACACCAGTGATATAATGAGGCAAACCCTGCAGCTATAGATCCTGCTTCACAGCTGTAATGTTATTTTTACACAACGGGCAAAAGCCTCGACTTCTCCATTTAGACAGTGATGCTCAACATTGACAGCAGACCTGGGCCTTTAGAATGAGTGAACTTGAATTAAAATGGCCCCTCTTTAACATCCCTCCATCAAATTCTCCCGAGGCAAGTGGCTCATTTGCATGCATTGGGAAAGAGGTCAGTCTATAGTTTAGTGCTCAATTTTTTTTTTTCTCTCTGATGGACAGTCTTTTATTTTACTTATTTCACAGAGGAAGCAGCAAAATTTTTCCGAGGTCCTCGAGGTTTTTTTTTTTGGGGGGGGGTTATATTGTTTTGACATTGGCCAACAGCCTACTGTGGTCACACATCACATACTGGCATGCAGAGAAAGAACGTTCATCTGTGTATCAATACCTGTATCTCCAGCGAGGAAAATAATTGGCTGCTGTCTAACAGAAAATCACCTGCCTGTCAGCTAGCCGGTCAGGGGAAGAGGATGTACTTGCGATTGACTGGCTTGGAGGTTTCTGATTTGATATTCTTCCCACATTCAGCATGTCACACTGAACCTGGCATATTCCCTCATGCAGGAATCTCTTTGAAAAGAAAAATGCCGAGCAGTAGATTATCTGAAAATGTGCTGGGGTTATTCTCAAATTGCCGTTGTGCATTACTTAACCGAAATACGTTTCCTTTGTTGATGTGTGTTGAAATGGCTTACTTCAGGTAAAGGGCACATTGTGACTTTTGGAAAACTGATCACATCTGCTTCAGACACAGTACTGGTCATAATTCTCCATTGTTACTCTGAGAAATCAATAAAGATGTGTGTGCCAGGATCCAAATAGTTTACTTCCAGGAAAATGTTCCACTGAAATAGACACGTACACAGAATTTATAATGTTCACTTTCACTACGTGGGCAGCACAATGGTGCAGTGGGTCGCACTGTTGCTTCAGTGCCGTTGGCCTTTCTGGGTGAAGTTTGCATGTCCCCCCATGTTTGTGTGGGTTTTTGTTGAGGTACTCTACAGGAGACTAAACACATGTATGCCAGGCTTACTGGAGAGTCTACTGCCCATAGAGCAGTGAAGCGATGACATCACGTTGGTGTCGGAGTTAAAAGTTCCTATTCATTTTACGAGTAACTTTTTTAAATATTTGCTTTTGAGCACTTCCCGTTATTTTCAAGCCTCCATTGATTTTGAGATTTCAAAACTAACTTAGCCAGCGAGCCAGTTTACCGAATTCGGTAGTTGGCTAACGTGTTATTTGATGCATGTAAATGCTAGCTGGTGAATTGCTCGCATCACAACGCTAGCTAAGTAGCTCACCATCTAGGCTACAAACTAGCTAGCAAGCTATATCACTACCTTAGCTAGTTATTTTTGGTGAATGATCATGCTAGCTAGCTTGCCAAATAAGTGACAGGAAACTAACCATTTACTGTTTTCTATTGATTTAGCTATATGCACAAGATGTAATTAGCTAACTAGCTGACTGGCTAGGTAGTTTGCTGGCGTAGCTAGTCATATTTGTTGCACATTAATGCTAGCTAAATAGCAAAATAATAGCTATTCGCTGCTATCCATTTATTTCTAGGCATGTAGCCGATAGTGGCCAGCTGTGCAGTAACAGTTGCACGGAGATAGGCAATGGCAATGTGAGTTACATTGTGAACGTTTGCTGAAACAGTGGTGCCGCATTGGCTAGGAACAAATCATAGGGTACTAACCCGTTTGTGTAGTGGATACCGAGTTTGTAAAAGTGGACTACAAACTGGACTACAAGTGCAAAAGCATATCATTTTTGGAAATAAACAGCGAATTTGACGTGATCATTACCATCCGTATTCCCCTTAGGTTATTACCGGAGCGAGCCGGCTCATAAAATTCATACGAGTTCGAACAATGGCAGAAAGTGTCCTAACCCCATTATAAATTTCCATAGGGATTTTATTTTTGACACTTGCAGCTAAGTAGCTGTGAAGTCATCACTTCACAATAGGCATGAATGCGTGAGTGAATAGTGTGTAGTATGCGATAGATAGGCACACTGTAGAGGGTGTGTTCCGGGTTCTTGCCAAAGCTGGAATGGATTCTAGCCCTGCTGTGACTCTGCTCAGGGACAAGCAAGTTTGATGATTGATGGAATTTCTCTACACTCCCTGCCCTCTTTTTTTGGTAATACCTTCTTCCTGAACACGGTCATTATAAATATGATTACAACCAAAATATAAATATGATTCAAAAAGCAATCCTTTCTTAACAACAGCAAATGAGCAATGAGCAAAATACATCATCTAAGAGACTTTGACCATGCACATGATTTTGGTGCCAGCTGTGATGGTTCCAAGACTACATCTCCAAAACCACTAATTTGCTGAGATTCTCGCACTAATTTTTCAAGTTTACTCAGCAGGGCATGATAAACAAAAACATCCACTGAGTTTAGTTCTGCGGCCAAAAACTCTCTGTTAACAAGAAGGGTCAGAGGGTACTGTTCTGGCACAAAGAGGTAAAATAATACTGTAATAAATACTGCCGTCTTTACTGCAAAGAAATACATGAAAATTTGACCCATTTGCACAGTCCTGCATCAGGTATACTGTACACACCTCTCAAGAACACCACATTACTTGAGAAAAATACTCCATTCCAGTCACAAGTGTGAGTTAATTCTGACTCAATCCTTGTGAAATTGTGCCTTATGTGAAGGTAGAGAGTGCACTGCATAATCTGTAAACACAAATGACTCTGTTGAACCTGAGCTGGAATGTATTTACTGCAGATTTGCACTCGCCGGAGAGGCACACTGTGCTTTTCTGATAAGGTCCTCTGGATGTGCATCACATTGATTCATGATGCACCTCTATGATAAAGACATGCAACACACAACGATACTCAGCCCTCTCGTGATTTAAACTTGCTTAGCTGCATAAATCCAAGTTAACTTCAACAAACAGCCTTCCACAGATGATTTTCCTTTGAGTTATCTTTACGAAAAATGCCGCTGTTTCTTAAATACTCGCCCAAATTCTGCTTCTCAATGACAGCCAGATCGAGGTGTCTGCTGATTCTTTAGTCCAGCTTAATGTCACTTATTTTATTTATTTTTTGTTGTTGAAAGTTCACTACAGAATTCTTGTATTACAAACTAAAGAGTCAGACCATGGATGTAATTACTTTATTAGTCTCCTCTCCTTTCTGTACACTTGTCCTTTTGGCTTTTTTGAAAAGAATGCTTGTGAGCCTCAGGAGAATTGTAGGGAAAAATCTTTAAAGTGTGCTGAAGAATAATGTTGTTTAGCAAGAAGTCAACCGAAGATGGCTGCCCTTGGTCAGTGTTATTCCTTCAGGGAGCTTGTGTTGAACATGATTAAGTCATTTTGTGCTGCCATCCCAGAAGCCAGGGACAAAGGTCTATCCCTCTGTGAATTATTTATAATGATATATGCCCCCAGACAAACCCCTTGGTAGTTCGCTGGCATTACTGCACATTTTCCCATTTTTCATTCATGCAAAGGAGATTGTGAATAAAATACTAATCAATTGTATATGAACGGTGTGCTGTCACTGTTGCTCTGGGTGAAGTTCGCCTCACCAGATCTACACAAAAGATTTGTGCTGTAAGTGATTTCACTGAATTCCGGCTGGTTTAGACCCTCAATCTCTGCAATGTCTCTCCCCGACTACAAGGCATCCACCCCTGTGAGTAAACAGGGCACTATTCTCTAGCCGTATCTACACAGAAACATCATCATGGTCTCATGAGTACAGTCCTACATGATACGATTGTGGAGGAAGGAAGCATTCCTGGCCTCCGCTCCCTCCTCCTCCAGTATCTGTACCTGGCTTTCCCCACTACTGCCTTCCATTCTTATTATTTTCATTTCCCTCCAAAACCCCCTTTAGGTCGTTCATTCTTTTATTTTTCCCCTCCTCTCATTTTTCTGTATCAAATCAATATCAAGTCTGTACTGTAAAGTTCTGGCATTAATTTTTAAGTTCCCATTCTGAGGTCTCCTCTCTAGTACCAGGGGAGCCACAAACATCAGCAATCTCTTTTGCTGTAATCACTGCTCAGTTATTTCCTCTCTGTTTCAGTACCAAAATAAATGGATAAAGGAGCAAGGGCTTAGTCATTTTGTGCCACAACATTATAATCAGAGGAATCAACTGGCTGAATTCATGGCTGAAAGAAAACTATGGCTGGACCTCTACTTTTTGACACCTGGATTTCCCTTGCAGCGCGTGGGGTGCAATTAATTTGTAAATGTATAGGTGGGCCAATGTGCGGCTGGATAACTCAATTTGGCTTCAACGCATTGCCGAGAGGAGCTAGCTTCAGCTCATATGCAATTTGTATGACCAACTGAGTTATCATCCATACTACGGCATGCGTGTTAGTTTATTGCAGCGTTAGAAAGCTAGCCAATGGCAGAAAGATTATGCATGTAAAGGTAAACTATCAATGGCTAATTAACTCCTTAAATTATAAAAACGGACACAACGCGATTGTACAGTTTCATTAGTAAAGGACAAACTGAAATTCTGTGCAGTTTAAATTGAAACCGCAAAACCGCATTATACTGCCTGGAATGGTCAGTCAGTCTTACTGAGATTCATCGCTTGGGATTCCTCTCCGGGTCCATTGAACAGTGCTGTCTTGGAATGGACGCGTGGATCCAACGGTCTTTGCGCAATTCGGTGGCAATGCGCAGATCCGGGTCCCGTGTCCACCTAAAGCTGTGATGCTGTTCTGCTGTCTTGGTCGCCGTAAGCAATGTTCTTGCTTCATCAGAAAAGTAATTTGACAGAGTTGTTCTGTGATTAACTAGCAGTCGTGCCGGGTGTAAGCTAGTTAAATGACATTTGCAGTCTTGAACTTACACAGAGTTGAGAGCACTCTGGGAGTAGGCCGAATGAAGTTGCGCGCCCCTGGGGGAGATGCGCCAAGAGCTTGTGGCTTCTCCGGTGGGGAGTTGAGCCATGAGGGGGTGACCTCCCTGGACGGAGTCCTAGCAAGAGAGAGTGTTGCTTCCCCATGGGGAGTTGGGCCAAGAGAGAGAGAGCACTTGGTTGGGTTCCTAGTTTTAAAGTTTTATTGCCCGTTTTCTTGCTTTTGGGCTCGTTATATTGGGAAACGTAAAATGCACGTCAGGCATAGGGGTGATGCTGTAGACTTTCTTTCCATTTCCTGTGGACTGCATGGGAAATGTAGTTCTGTGGGCCCTACACAGATCCAAATGAATGATTGTCATCTTACCTTAACAAGGAGAACTACCAACACCTGATGGTGCGGAGTGTTTTTTGACTGAATGCATTTTTACTTAGGAAAAATAATTGAGAACAAGTCAGGATTAATAACTGTAATAAATGGATGTTCTGTTTCTACCCAATTTTCAGTTCTGGCTACAGCACTGCTCAGAAGACGAGACCGGAGAATTCATGTTAGATCATTTCTGATAGGACCACTTTGTCAAAGAGAATATTTATTGAAAGCATACAGGCATACAAGCATACATTGAGTTTGGCAGCATGGCTCTGTTCGAGAGATCCCTGCCCGTCCAGCGTGGAACCGAAGGCAGGGAGCTGCAACTAACCCCCTCCATAGAACAGAGCCCACAGCAACAATGACCTCAAAATTGAACGGCAGTTCATCATGAAGGAACAGGGTTACAGAATGCTAAAATTGACGGGAGGAGCTGGGGAGGAGGAGGGTTGTTAAGCGAATGCGCTGTGGAGTCGCTTCTCAGAATGTGAGCTTAAGTAAACCAGCATATTATCGATCAAGCAATCATGTGACAGCAAATCAGACGACATTCGTGAGCACTCAGGTGATTCTCCAGCGTGAGAAGCGGCTCCTATAAGTTAGCAAGCTTGACTCCGTGGCCTATCAGAATTTATGTCAAGCTCCATGTATGTGCTGTACGCAACTAAGGTCTCTATATTTTGTTGTATACCTCAGTTGAATCTGCAATGCGGAACCGTATCTCCTCAAAATGAAACATACAAAAGGGAAGAGGATGAAGGGTTGGGGTAGGAGTGAGGTGAGAAAGGGATGAGGATGAATGGAAGGGGATGAAGGGATGTGGGTAGGGATGAGGTAGGAAGGAGATGGATGAAGGTAAGGGGAAGAAGGGGGTGGGTCGAGAGATCTGAGCCAAACAGAGGGGAAGGGGCTGAACAGGTATAAGTAGGTTTGCCTAGTAATTGAAGGTGGGATGGAGGCGTGGCCATGCTCCCGATCCAAAGTTAACTTATGAACTTCATTTCGCTTAGCAAGGACCATGCCACAACGATGTGTAGTTTAAAGGTTTAATGTAATTTGTGTGATTGTAAGTGTAGGCATAGGGGTGAAAGAGGGATGTTGTCTTTGAGGCCGTCTGGGAGGACATGCTGAAGACTGGGCGGAGGGAGACTCAGTGTGGGGGTTCCATCTTGGCGTTTATCCATCCGAGTTGATCTCGAGCCCCCAAAAGAGTCCGAATTACATTGAGCAGAGTTGAGCATGTGCTTGATGGAGGTCTTTAAGATTGTTGCAGATGTAAGTGCGATATGCCTGAGAGGACCATCGGCCGAGGACCTGGATGGTTTGGTCGGAGATGCCTGATCTGGCAGCTGTAGATGCTGCTCCGATACGGAAGGAATGGCTTGAATAGACTTCTGGGGAAATGACTGAAGTGCTGAGGACTTGATGTAAATGTTTCTGGAACCAGAATCGAGTGGCCATGTTGCCCATTTCAATAAAGAGGAGAGGATGCTGCGGTGATGCTTTTGCATCTGTAGCTTATGTATTTGGTCAGGGGCTTATATGAGCTGAGAAATGAATTGAGGCAGAAAATGTAGAAGGAGCAAGAAACTCCCGACTGATCAGTTTTACTCCTTCGGAGCGTGAATATGAAGGAGACAAGAGAGTGGACGTTTATGATTTTGGAGAAGAATTTTGATTTCACTGCAGTTTAGTAGTGCAAGCCCTGAAAGTAATTGAGACTGGTCCTTTCTTCATACACACCTCATGGTTGTATTTTGAAATTGATGACATTCAGGGGAGGGGAAATGTATTCCCCATCCTTTAGTGTTCCAGCATTCTGTCTCCTCTCTTCCATAATAATTTTAATGTGTAAACAGGGGCTCTGCTTTATTTCTGCTTTACGTTGCTGGCTGTGAACAAACATTTATGCTTATTGTGATTGTTGAAGGGTGCTGTCACTAGAAATGTCTCCTGTTAAGTACGTGCCCTGGCTACCTTGCCAACGAGCCTGGCTCTTTGGCAATGTGGTCAGCCCGTTTGACTCTTACCCAGGAGTCTGGGGTTCAATGCCCCGCCCGGGTCCTCCTTCGGCCAGCCACATTCTGGCGTAATCGGCAGGATCTGGGGGATCATAATGGATGGCAGCATGCGTAAAGCATGGGGCGTGAGGACACGCTCCTGAAAGAGGGGGAGAGATGTGACAGTTGATGGGCCCTGTCACTAGAAATGCCTCCTAATAAGTATGTGCCCTGGCGACCTTACCAACGAGCATAGCTCTTTGGTGATGTGGTCAGCACATTTGACTCTTACCTGGCAGTCTGGGGTTCAATTCTCCGCCTGGGCCTTTGGCCAGCCACATTATCTGTGTTTGTCAAGCATGGAATTTGTTTCCAGAACAGATAGATAGATAATTTATTGTCCCTTTCGGGAAATTTGTTCTGCATCCACATCTCATCAGGTACACGTCACCAGACCAAGCACTGACATTACAAGTGCAAACATTAAAAACCACGATATATCACAATACCAACAATCTATTTACACTTACATGTGCCCCCACTTGTGCCACCAATTTTATTACAACCCCCCATCCCCGCACACCCCCCATCCCTCCGTGTCTGTGACAGGTCGACATGACGGTAAATCTTATTCAACATGAGGAGGAGAGCATCCTCAGTGCCCCTCCTACTCCTATATGCAAACTGCAGATCATCTAATGCATATTCCACTTCTTTAAGAAGTTTATCTAAAATAATAAGCTCCAGACATTTAATTATCAGTGAGGTTAACGCATTTGTGTGTTTATGCTTGTGAATTCAGAGGATGAACAGATTTTTTTAAATGTACAGCAACTCTCAGGTGTTCATTACAAACTGTAGATACCTCAGCAGAAATTAACAAGCAGCATTTATGCATTCAATTATTCTGTTCTACTTTGTAAAATAGCATTACCTTTGCATAATGAAAGAAAACATCCGGCATAGAACAGCACATGAAAAATGTACTTTTTTCCCCAATTGCTTCACCTTTTCTCTGAGGTAGAAGTGATTTCACATCCTTAATTTTTGCAGTATTTCTTTTGGCAGTGTAAATAAATGCAAAGTCCTCCGCACACGCACACTTATAAAAACTTGGAAGCAGTTCTTGTGAAATCAGCACTGTGCTCTCTCTGGATGCTAGCTAAAGCGATATTACTATCTTGTGTTTGCAGAATTGTCCGACTCTGTCAGCATGACACTCTACTCAAACCCTCAAAAGGCCTCCATTTTCCTTTCTGTGACAGCAGGCTGATTGGAAACGGGCTTATTCCATTTATTGTCTTGATGAATTCCAATTAGCTGCAATTAAATATGCAGACCCAAGTGTGTTTATTTTTTTTTTCTCAGAGGGGCTTTTTATTGTAAAGGTTTTAGGCATCCATGAAGGACCTACCCTTCTCTCCGCTTCAGTAAACCAGTGTCGCCTCAAAACCTCATTTCCAATTTTCTGGCCCGATGCACTTGTGGGCTGTTCACCCAACGTGTTATTTAGTCAAACCCTCCATGCCTTTCATACCCAGAGTGCACTGCAGGTCTGCTCTGGTGTACCTGGCGGGGAATGAGTTTGTTAGGGCCGCAACATCACTTTGAGAGCTGCCCCTCTCCACAAAACTCGACCCTGTTTTTCTACGTTCTTTCAAGTTTCCAGATGCCCAAAGGAATCTGAGCGCTTTGTGAGCCGTTTCAAAAGAACTACCTTCTGTAAATCGCCTCAGTCTGTTCGATCCTCTTTTCTCCTTCTCCCTGCCTCAGCTTCCTCCTTAACCCTACAGCCAGCCACCTGTCCTGAGAATATCAATTAATTTCTAGTTTGGCATAATTGGCAGTGCAAGTGGCAATTAATACTCAGAAATTTTTTGAACATTTTTTTATTTTGCAGGCCTAGTGGCATTTCCCGTCTCCCCAATTCTGTGAGTTACTTTCAAGCATTTTGGACTGAAACATACAGTATATGACTAAAATCTCTGCAAAAGAGGGACTAACTGTCCAGGGTGAGGTGTGCCTATTAACCATTGCATGCTGGGATTGACTCCAGCTTCCCCGCAGCCTTGATCGGGAAATAATTTGTTCGATAAGTGATGGATGTATAGATTCATTTTCAAGCACAGACACATACTTTTTTAAAGTTCCTACACAGTTTGGTGCATATATATATATATATATATATATATATATTACACCCACCGCAGGGGTGAAGGTTGCCACATGCTGTGACACAGGGAGTGAGTGATCGCTGGTCTAATTCCACCAAAAGACCAATGAGTTCCAGCTAATGTCACGTGGCTTTTTTACCCCCCGTTTCCCCCTGGTGTTTGTATGAGGTTTTGACGCGTCTGTGGCAGCCAAAGAGCAGAGGGAACAGGGATCGCGTTTCCGTGTCACAGGCGAGAGGATTATTCTCATACAATAATCAGAGTTCCTCAGGTGCGGTGTAAATAAACAGGCTGGTGCATTAATAAGCGTGGAGGCGAGCAATCCACTTCAAATTCGCCACTTCAGACGGCTCCCAGGAAACTACATGGCGGGAGGTTATGATGACAGACACCGAATCTGAGAAGTATGAAATACTAGCTCATATTTCACATTTCCCCAGCCTCGCTTCCTTTGATGTTTCATTCAAAGTTATCAGTACACCAATCTGGTTAAGTCCTACTCGCAAGACACATCACACACACACACACACACACACACACACACACATCCACATACACAGTGTGTTTTCAATGTTTTATGGGGACATCCAATTGACATACATTTATTCATTTACCCCTTACCTGGACTTAACTACAAACCTACATCTTGATATCATCTTTCACTTTTTCTTCTGTTGTTTTATACTTTTGCCTGACCATCTGCTTCAGCAGATTTCTACTGGGTAGAGTATACTGTAGGTTGGGTCCAACCTCCAAACCACAGACTGTATAAAAAGATGGACGCAGCACCCGGGTCTGAAAAGAGAAGCCACTTCGGAAATCTCTAAAATTTGCATTCTATTTAATGGCCAGCAGATGGCAACGTTGATGGTTGCAGAAAGAAGTTCAATCCTATAGAAGTCTATGAGGGAATGACCCTACTTTCCCACCTGATTTATTATTTCAGTAATGATTTTCCACATCACTTTATGGTATCTATCGCAAGTTTCAAGCCTCCTTCGATATATTATGATGTTCATTTTTGTAAATTATGGTCCCAAATAGACTAGAATAAAGGATAAAGCCCGAATATCCTTTAGGGGCGTGGCTATCCTCTGGTCCTCTTCCGATACGGTCAGATCCACCAGTAGATCCACCCCTCGCTCCTCCCTGGATATTCAATTCACGCTCTCGTCCAATAGGAATCACATCCAGTTTCAAAATGACAAAATGGCGCGATTCAAATTGCCAAAATCGAGGCTTCCTAAATGGTATGCTGAAACCAATGGGTGACGTCACGGTTGGCTTCGTCCATCTTTTTATACAGTCTATGCTCCAAACAAAGGCTGTAAAAGCCTCATCCTCCACCAGGGAAAATGGCTGGCAGTCTTTCCCCACCATATCAACCAGCGCATCATCCAGCTCATTTTTCCTGGGTGAGCCAGAAATAGAGTAATTATGCTGTATATTTAGCGGTACTGTTTCCTCAATGAATACAATGATTTGCTGCTTCCCTTTAATATAACTTACCCAGACCTTAACCATGAACACTAGGCCTTACCCTAACCCTGACCTTAACCCAACCCTAACCTTGAACTTCGCGTAACCTTTACCCCTAACCCTGTAATGGCTCAGTTACCTTGTGGGGACCCATATGAAGAAATCTGGTATTTCATCACAGGAGGGGACTTTTGGTCCACACGAGGTAAAAATACGCTCCCACAGACACACACACACACACACTCACACACTAGGGAAACAAAGAAAACTATGATATTTTTGACGGCAGTTTGTCATAAAACAAAGGTCAGCAGTGACCCCTATATACCCACATTGCATCTTCTAACAGGCAAAAGGCAGTCTGGGAATACATTGGAGGACACACATCTCTCGCAGAACACATTCATACCTATGACCAGTAAGAAGTCTTATGTATGTTTAAGGACTGTTGGAGAAAACTGGGGCTACCTTGGCAAAACCCACACGAACACAGCGAAACAACGTCTTAACTCCACAGAGAAAGAACCAGGCTGGAATTGAGACCTTGCTTTGAGGAGACAGTGCTTACCCAATGCACCTACCGTGCCGACAAAGTATATTTTCTGAACACAAGTAATCCCAAACCTGTGAGATTAGAGGTATTGTGTGGGGATTTGAGCAGGCTGCAGACGGCATTGTACATGGTCTAATTGGTTTTCTTTAGATGGTCACGTTTTTCATTCCCGTTGGAAAAGATTCAGAAACCACAGGATTATGCTCCAAATGCAATACATTGTGTGGCCACAGTGGACCTGGGAAAGGAATAAAATAAAATAAAATGCATGCGTTTGCCAAATACATTATACTTTGTACATATACTTACTAATTCAGTTTAGTTGACTGTTGTTTTTCTCTTATCTTATATTCTTTAGTTTACCCTGAAGAGAGAAAAATCTATATGCTAATATTGTTAGCCTTGTATGTCAATTTATTCAATACATGCATAGTTTAACATGCTGTGCCCCCCCCCCACTGAGACAGCTAAGCAAATGACACGCTATCAGCTCTGAAGTTGGAAAACGTTATCAAAGCTTTTTTTTTTTTTTTTGTCCTTTGTTGGTGTCACGCCGCAGTGGTTGATAAAAAGGTGGCAGAAATTGGAGAAGGGATGGGGGTCAGCAGGGAGAAACGGCAACACGTGCTTCACAATAACAGCCGTGGGTCAATATGTCACGGGCCGGGGACTGCTAAAGATTGCGCTTTGACACTGAGCTCAGACTGACGATATACGCTGAATGCTGGGTGTCTGAGGGTATTCAGTCCATACAATAAAGGACAGAGAGAGAGAGAGAGAGAGAGAGAGAGAGAGAGAGGGAAATACTGAAGGTCCGCTTCCGTGAAAATTTGTCTCATTCACATTTAATATATATACGTATGTCCACAAGGGACACATGCTTTTGGCAAAATAATTACAAATTCTGTTCATTTGCAGAAAACAAAAAAAAAACCAATAATACTGCAAGACGTGTGCAGGAGATATTGATAAAAATGTGCTCTACAGTGTGATTCCATGAAGATAGATTGCAAATTATACCCATAAAATATTTTTGGCCTATCATTATGTGTTCCTCTGCTGTAAACAGGACTTCTCATGGATCTTTTTTCCTTGCCTCGTTTCAGCTTGTTTATTGACTGTCGCCTGAGGTCCAGAACACAGGGATAAATGTAAAATGTAGAGGTTTAAACTCCAGGCTCACTGATAAGGGGAGAACTAAAGGTCTGTCCACAGAGCCACTGAAAACACTTGAATTATTTTCTTGTTTTGCTTTGTTGGGCTTCATATACCTCACTAAGTCACTAAACTGTTAAAGCCAGACATCTTATGGGAGCAAAAAACTGATACTAGACCACTTTATTTATACTGCGGTCAGACCGGTTTCAACCTTGAAATCAGAGGCAAAATCACATTCAACAAAATGAAAGCAAATTCAGAAAAATTGCTGATTTATTTATTTATTTATTCGTGCAAGTGCTTGACTGTGCTTTTCAAAAATAAAGAAAGGAAAACGGTTTTGGTTTTTTACAAAGAAAAAACACACACGGCCCTGATTCCGAATGCCTTTGAACAGAATTCAGTTTCAATGTGAATTGGGAGAAAAACCATTCCTGACAGTCTGAGCATTATTTAAACAACCGGCAAAACAGATTGTTTCTGCTCTGAAGTAGATAATGAGCAGTATTAAAGCTGTTGGTTTTGTTCATATAACCTCATAACCTGTTCATAGAACGAAAATCTTCCAGTTACATCACGCGAGCTCTCCAGAAATGCAGAGTGCATTATTCATTTCGCAATCAGTATGAAGAATTTATGGTACATTAATAATGCTTTCATGTTTATTTGACGCATTTTCTCATGGGCTTCCCCCTTATTGTCTATACATCTTGAAAAGACCAGAGAAAAAACTGGCGCTCGAAAGATAAAACTCTGACAGGAAAGAGTCACAGTCAACTGCATTTTAATATGATTAGACTGTAATTATAAATTTACAAAAAAACTGAAATCAGGGCACATATTTCCTGAAAAAATATATTCTAATACCATGCTCTTCCATTTATGATTTTGTAGACTATGGAATGTGGAAGCCATGACTTGGTTTGGTAGCTTTTCTACTGAATCAGCAAACTCCAGTCCCACAGAAAGTATAATTAAAAGATAGAATCTTTATTTAATGTCCTAACACAGTGTAGCTGCCCAGGTCTATGGGTTACCAACAGTGGCTTACGGAACCGGTTTGGGAACCTTGCTCGGGGTGAACTGAGCGTGCCTCACCTACCCACCTCCAGGACAGACACTAGAGACAAGCCTGAAACGGCCTCTGAATGACTTCATCCTCAAAAATATGTAATGCCAGTACACTGGATGAGAAGGTCATCATGCATGCAATAGTTTTTCTTGCAAGAATGTAGTTTACTAAAAATCCCCAGATTATAGGCAAACATTTTCTGGGGCTTTGCTTTTGCAAAGTGTATTACTGGAATACACTTTTCAGGATTGAGAGAATTTTTTTTTAGATAGTAGAGGAAGATATGGGTCTGTTTCTGGGTCTAAAGACAGTTTGCAAGATCGAGGAAGAGGTTGATGCATTTCAGTACATGGGCAGACATTTTACAACACATCCATCCTACTGTTGGAAAGTAGTGACCAGAAATGCATCTGAATATCTGCATCTGTTCATACTTTTAAAGACACAAATTTCTGGCATAGCCACACTCCTTTAGTGTTGCAAATTTCAGCAATAGTAAAGAAGTTAGTTGTGTCTGATATGGCTAACACTTTTAGAACGAGCTAACTAGAACTTGCAAAAGTTGTTGTTGTTGTTGTTGCATTTCCAATAAAACAATAAATGAATAAAAAATGGATCAAGCCACTTTGTCTGATAGTGACATTATCGCTACTGTCCAGTGACTGATTTAAGGATATTGATCACAGATGAGTGTCATAACTGATGTGGTGATAGCCCTGACAGAGTTTTTGGCGCATGGACTCAACGGGGATGTTTTGTAATTGAGGAGCATCTGCCCTGAGCCGCAGCAGGATAAATCCCCTCTTTGAGGCCAGATACTGGTGTCGATGGTGGTGGCTGATAACTCAGCTGTCTGATAGGCTGATGAGGTAGATGAATAATGAAGCTGATGAATCTGAAAAGACTGGGCAGTGATGGGGAGGTGGGGGGTCCACAACAGCAGCATTAAAGAACGGAAGGCAGAGAGAGAATCGAGTTTGAAAAGACAGCAGTGAGATGATATCATAACAACACAGGCATGTCACATTAGTATTGGATAGATGTGATCAGCTGATAGGAGAGGTGATGTCACAATTGAAAGCCCCAGACGCTGACAGCAGAAATTGTGAGTAAGCATGCATGAGAGAATGAAAGGAAGATTGAATAAGAAATAAACAACAGATCAGAGCATATGAAAGAAGAGTCTTTCCTGACTGAACGTTAGCTAGAGCTTCATCTGTCACGAGTATAAAAGTTAATTCACTGAAAAAAAAAGTGCACATTTGTGACTTCAGTTGCTTGGCAGAGTCAGTAGGAGGATAATGATTGAACTGAACCGTTAGAATGGGAGCGTTGAGGAGCACAACCACCCCAGTCCCTTCCCTGATGCATATGGCATAAGGAAACAAGGTTTCACATTGGTAAAAAGTAAAAAAAAAAAAAAAAATGCCTAAAATAGATTTATTATTCAAGCATAGATCTAAATACAGTATGATATAATTTCCATCGGTGAGTTTGTAGTTTCATCAATTTTATGTCAAATTTATCATGCTTTATTCTGCCATTATCTCTGTGATTTGAATGCGGAGTCATATTTTATCAGAACTTTTTGCAAGAAACTTCCAGCAGCATATGACATCGGCCTTGGCTTCTTATGACACTGCAGTTTGTAGACCGAGGTTAGGCCAGCAAGATTCCAAAGGAGATACTTCATTTACTGCTCAACGAGACTGTAGGTGCAAAATCTACTGGAAGGAATCAACACTGTGTGGTGATGTCAGCAGAATGCCACATTTTCAACAAAAAAAATGTTTTACTCCACTTTTTCTCCTGTTACACAGCTCTCAACCATTATTATAACGCGCAGAACACAATACTTTGGTGCACAGATTTGATTGGTTTGCCCGATTGCAGAAGATTAAAATTCACTGACATGGATGTCTGGTTCTTCCAACTATCTTACTGAGTGTTGCCAAATTATCACAAGTGTAATCATAAATTTTGAGTCGCATTACCAAGAAAAAAATAGAACTGATGAATGAATGCAAAATGCCGCAAAACAATAAAATTTTGTTGCACGACAATTTTCAGTATGTTCCTTCTCCGATATCAATTGGGCTTTACAATGGGCTGAAATACAGCCCGGATTTGTCTATTTTTATTTTTCAACATGTTTAAATTTCCTGACAGCTCAGAATGCATGACAATTACCGACTGCTCGGAGCTTATGACGCATTTTTCCCGACAGCTCGGAGCGTATGATGCATTTTTAGATCCTGACCCCTCATTTACTTCTCCAAGGGTAAGCAGTTCAAAGGAAGCCAATTTAATTGCTGTCTGATCAGAATCAGAATGAGAAACAAGTTTTTTGTTAATTCCATAGTTTTCAGCATATGCTGTATGGGAGCGAAATACCATTCCCACTAGCAAAAACAACCCAGGGCACAATCAGATTTCTAAAAAACAGATGCTAGAAATAGAAAGTGCTGGTACTTTTTGTGCAATAAATTGAATTAAATTCATTTGGCAATAATACGGTTAAAAAAAAAGTTTGCATAAAGTGCATATGTATGTTATAATAAATTACATGAAATGTGCTGATAGTTTTGACTGTAGATTAAAATATTTACAAATAAAATTATCAAGTCTATAAGAGTGCACAGTTTTGTGCTATCTCATAGTTGTCTGGGGCGGGGTGAGGAGGGGTTGGGACGAGGGGGCTCACAAATGTGATCAGTGAGCTGCCAGGTTAGCTCACTCGGTTAAGGGGCCGCATTTGCGGAGCACTGACTACTACTACAGTGACTACTACGGCGTGCGTTTGATCCCCGTTTGTACCAACCAGCAGTGGTCGGCAGCTTTTTCAGAACAGCGCACGATTGGCTAAAGCACTGTAAGGATGCAAATTGGGAAGGGACTGCTGGGAAGGGAAATTTAAAAAAATTATTGCCTTGTTTGTTGCTCAAGCGCCTCCTGTTGGCCAGCCGGGCGCTCGTCAGTGAGATTCTAAGCTTGCTCATGTCCGGGTATCCTCCACCCTCGTTCTGAACTTGCGATAGTTTCGACCAATGAGTGTAAAGATGCAGGGGCTGACAGGCGCGTGCTTTGGGGGAGAGCCGCGATCTGTCTCTCTCTCCTGAGCTGGCAACAGGGGGTTGCATATGAGAAAGCCTTGTACATAGTTCTCGAATTGGGCATTCCAGATTCGGGTGGGATTGGAGATGCCAAATTATTAAAAAAAAAAAAAAAAAAAAAAAAATGCGATGTTATCCAAATAAGTTAAAAAATAAAAATAAAAAAACATTCCATTCTTACCTGAGATCGAATTTCTGTCCTCCAGCTGTGCGCGAATAAATTGGAGTGGGATTGCATTGGTACTAATGCCTGCAAGTTGTACGGATTGCGTTTACACCTGACTGTGATCCAGACACAATGCGAGCCAGACTACCTCCAGATGTGGTCTGGACAGATCTGATCACATTCCGATCGCAGCGCGTTTGCACCTTGTATTATTCCACGATTTTCCTTATCCAGAAAACTTATCCAGATACAGGTTGCATTTTAATACCAGGTGTAAATGGGATATAAGAGTTCAGAGTCCTGATGGCTTGAGGGGTAAAAAGCTGCTGTTCAATCTGGCAGACTTTGCTCTCAGGCTCTGGAACCTTCTGCCTGAAGGTGGATGGAGGGGTCAGACATGATTTTGCTTTCTTTCCTGACACAACTGTCTGTATAGATGTCAGATAATGGCTGGGAGAGAGACATCCAGCCATGTTTGTGTTTGTGGCTTGTTTTTTCCAAGCATGAAACTCACTCCCAGACATCTGACCTCATTTCCTGCTGGGGGGGAGGGACACGGGGAATTGTAGTGCAACAGTATGATGTTTGAAAGCCTTAGTAACAGCAACGACAGCTTGAAGTGATAGTTTAATGGGCAGAAAATGGCGGCTCTATTCCCGCACAGTTCATTGGAAGTCATTCATAGACTGCCCTCTGAGTAAATTGGATAGTGGGGTGGGTGGAGGTAGGAACAGAGAAGGGCTTATTTATACACCTAACGATGGGCTCCTACGAGTCCGATCTCTGTACAAACCCCGGAAAAGGAAAAAAAAATCAATAAGAGTACATGAAAGAGATGAATTTCAGAGATGGGGCGAAACGCGAGGCTCGCATCTTTGCGCTGCAAACTTGTCAAGGTTTTTTGATGCATTGTTTTGGCTCTGCAAATTCTGCGATCAATAGCGCTGCCATGTACTTCCAACTTTCACATGCTGAAGGGCTTGAGAAGCAGAGAAAGAGGGCGGTGGGGGTGGGTGTAGGTCAGCCGAGCCCCTCTGACAGCTGATGTGCTGCCTTATCGTCTGTTTTTCTCCTCCACCCCAGGTTTCCTCAGTAATATGGAGCGCAAACCTGCACAGCTGCAGTCCACGGCTGATTCCTCCATGCCAAGGTGGAAAATTCAAGTTCTGAAAGTCAACATGTTCCCTGGTGTTTGTTCACGCTCATATTTTGAATGCTGTGCTAAAGGGCGGAAGAAACCAATCGCAGGAGTATTATTTTATGACCCCGCGATTTTCTACCACTGTAAGCACAAGGTCTCCTCTGAAGAAGGTAACGTCATAAGATTTATGTTTTTTACAAACTGCATATTACAAGCCAAGCATGTGGTGTAGACATGAGCCACTGTAATGAACATGAAGGTTATCTGCAGTTAAGCTGACAATGGTCCAGGTTGACCAATGGGGAGTCACTTGCTCGCTACCCGATATAAGGGTCAATCTGATCATTTTTGTAGACATCCTCTCTTTCTTTCCTTGGGCCTGAGACAAATTGAAGACCTGTGTGCATGTGTACCTCAGTCACAAATTAGTATTTTTGAGATTTTGGGGGTCAAAGTTTTCAAAGCATATTGCAGATCATGACAATGTACAATGGAAACGCACCAGTACACAAGACTTGAGTGCTTCTTTGCAGAAATCTTTGGGATCAGATGATGCTCTGGCCACGGTGGCTTTTAATACTGGTGTCAGCTCATTTTTTGCAAAATGTGACTTAAGTACTTCATGCAAACAGGCCTTCACTTGATTACGGAGACTTCCAGTCCATTAAATGTCCCAACGATGAGATAGAGAAAAGGAATTGGGAGTTTCCCAAAGATCATATTTCCCAGGGTCATATTTCCCTTATTTCATTGGATGCTTGGACATTCATTTTTTTATTTTTATTTTTTTGCTCTGTACTCCGGCACTTTGAGTTTGAAAGGAAAAAATTTCAATAAACTTGAAGTTCAGACTGTGAGCTGCAATTTGAGGGTGTGTTTACCCATAGTTGATTACCCCTTTAGAAATGATAGCACTTTTTCTGTATAGCCACCCCCCCCAATTTTTAGGTGCATCAAGAAATATTACCATAATGCACTCAAAAGTGATCAGTTCTAACTTTATCGTTTGCATGCAATGACTGCTTGAAGTCTGTGATGCATAGACATTACCAGACACTGGGAATCTTCCCTGGTGATGCTCTGCCAGGCCTGTACTGCAGCCGGCTTCAGTTCCTGCTTGTTTCAACGACTTTTTGCCCTCAGTCTCCTCTTCAGACTGTAAAATTTATATTCAGCGGGACTCATATCCAGTGATCGACTCCGCCAACAGATCCAAAATAATAAACATGACAGGGTAAAAACCCAGCATATGGCTGGACTGCTTATGGTCCATGTGCAAATTGAGGCTGTGAGCAATGGCCAGTGGGAAATGGACACTCGGTTAGCCCACCAATTGTGTAACTTTGTCAGTTAGTCCGTCAGTCACTCACTCAGTCATGGACAGCCAAAAACGCATCATTTTCCTAGGAATTGGGGAGCTCACTGCATCCTGAACAGGAAACCCCAGAGTTACCGTTGCAGAAGTATTTATTCTGAATGCATGATATAAATGATACTCCTGTGGATGCCCTCCCCATTCGCCACACATCTGCCGCGCTAGCCGCTAAGTGCTGTCCGGAAGGACGGATTTAATGATAAGAAATTAGAGGACGCCCTTAAAGACCAGCTGACTGAAGCTTAAATATTCCTAAATGATGGAAAATTACGTCAATGTTCAAAAGGCCTTGCTTGCCTACGTAAAATGAACAAACTGAATGAGAAAGTTATACAGTAGGCTCACTTAGAGTAACCCTAAAAATGCATACATTATCTGGTTATTTAAAGTCTGAACCAGGCCGAAGCCTCTGAGTCCTGATGGATAAATCAACATTGCACACTCTCTGAAAAATGTTCTTCATACAATTTTCCAATCGCAGGCAGAGTGCGTGGTAAGATGTCGACTCTTGTAACAAAAAGCAAGTCCGTCTTCCTCTATGGTTTTTTAAAATGTGATTGGACTCATAGATGGCTTCTCCTTTTCCTTGTTTTGGGAACTTCTGAAAAGATTTGTTCATGTCCTGAAAAGTATTAAAGTGTTTTCCAGAAAGTTCATTTCTATTACTGCATACAAAATGTAGGTATGTAAACAGTAATGAGAGGTTTGCACACATGCCGGCCACAGAAACTTGTCTTGGCCAGCAGGGCGCCCTCAATACACCCAAGAGATGGTGCAACATTGCATACACTAGTATAAATTAATGTTTTTCACTTGTTGGAGAGCAAAGGGTGTACTGACATGAACAGTGTAAATCACAAGCTTACTGCAGCCATCTCTGCGATGCTATCTCAGTCCACTATAGTCAGAATCACTAACAGCACGGTGCGTAAATGGTTAAACTTCAGCATTGTAGGAACAACGAGGGAATAAATGTCAAAAATCAGCAAAATAAGTGGAACTAGTTCAGGCAGGACACTCAAATGATTCTAAATCACCTATGCAGTAGTCTGCATCAGTAAGAGTACTCCAATCATAGAGCGGCAACAGCAAAGAACCTATTGCGTTGGTCTATTTAAGCACAATCAGCATGAACACCTTTGCTGCTCAATCCTATGCCTCACGTGCAGGTGAGAAATGTGTTTTGCTTGCCATCTCCACCCCAGCCTCCACCTGTTTGGTTCTGCTCTGTCTGACAGTGGGGGGATTCTTAAGTTCTGCTCCCTACCTCATTTTGTTGTTGTTTAGTATGTTCTTGTTATGGATGGTAGAGAGCACCTCCAGAGCAGAACCTTCCGCCAAACTGGTATGTCTTTACATCTACATGTTAATAAATTTTTTCAATCTTAATACATGAGTTTACCTGACTGAAATGTCGTGAATGAAGGATGGCTGTGCTTTTAATCCATTCCGCCCCTCTGCTTCCTGATCAACAAACACAGGAACAGAATTTGTCAGCTGGAGCTCTTGAGGAGTAAATAAGCTGCTGTTGGACTCGGGAGGGGAGGGGGGTGGTGACATGTTTCTAGAGCTCAGCGGATGTCACTCATATGCCTGCAAAGCAATACCACGCGATTTAATCACTCATCTTATTCCCAATGACTTTGACGCCTCTCTCTTTAATACGAGCGGCGTTCGGCAGCCCATAGGACAGAGAGAATCAAGTGCATTAGCGCCTTATTGATAGGCTCACTTTAACGCTTGGAAGGGTTTTTTCAAACGAGAGCGCTCTCAGTTACAGGCCTTATATTACAGTCGCGCATATCTGTAGCCCCAGGATCTGAGGAAGACTGAAGTGTTAGCTCATTAGCATTAATTCATTGGCAAACGAAGACCCAAGTTGACTTAATTCTTTGACAGCTTCATTTGGTAAAAATATACCGTGGCACATGACATTTTATGTTTTCATTTCATTGCTTGCGTGATGTTTTGAATACTATTTCTCAGAACTTGTGGACCGTGAATTCCCTGTCAAACTGCAAGTGCATAATTCTTAGAGTAGAGGAAACTGCTCAACCCAGAAAATCAATTAAGCTGTTTACAATCAGTCAAATTTAGGGACAAGTGCCATAGCTGACAAACTGAACCAATCATGTGTCCCTTCCAAACAAAATTAGCTTCCTGTTTCAGCACAGTAATTTAGCTGAGATGTTATTTGAAGTAACTTACAATTAATTGGACTATGTAGGGGCCAATCCAGGGGCAATATGCAGTTAAAGGCCTTGCTCATGGGCCCAAAGGTGACACTAGAGCTTGAACAACTAAACTCCCAGGTCCAAGGCAAACACCTTAGCAACTCTGCTGTTGGTCACACTATAGGCCCTGCATGTATTATTTCATAAATCCACACATTGTGCAATTACTGGAGTTTATTTAATACCACTCCAGTGTTGATTCATATAATCAGAGTGCAGAGACATTTTAAGAGTTTCAAGATGGAAATAGGGTACGTCAACCTAAAGTAACTGAATCATGACACCCAGTAGCTGCACAGAATGAACTGCATTTTATCAAATTGAATAATTATTCATGCAATTAACAATAACAAATTTGAAAGATATTTCTCAGCAGATCAAAGGAGTATATGAGGCACTTGACGTGAAAGGGACAGGTGCTGACAAACTCAGACCCCCCTCCCCCCAAAACGGCCACTGCCTGTGCCTGGTTATTAAAGTTAACATACTGCCTCCTCAGCGTTAATGCTAATGCACTATAAAGCTGGGGTTTGTTGGGTCAGTTCTCTTACGCCTTGCATAATTAAGACAATAGGAGACATGGGCGACAGTAACTGCAAAATTTATGGAGGGTACTTCTCCTCATGCACTCACTATGGGTACTTTTCATTGTGCTAACATGTCTCCTCGCTTCTCTCACTTGCGTCTCTTTGCCGTCTTAGCTCCTTCCAGCGAGGATGTGTGAGAGAGGTGCAAGGAAGTGCCGCAAGTACGGAGGAGCCAAAAGCTTCCTTCCGAGAAATCCTTCGCTCCATTAAGCGATGTCACATGTGGAGGTGCAGCATCTAAACATCACAATACGAGATTAAAGGCTTCCGTGTAGGATACACCTTTTTTTCTCCCTTTGAGCTTCCCCGGAAACCTCCTATCTCCTCGCAACTTGTCTTCTTGAGGTGCATTTGAGTATTGGAGGATACTCCATGATGGCAGAGGAGGAATGATTTCCAGGTCACGGAGGTAAAGAGGACGCGATGAAGCATAAGTTAGCATCATAAAAAGCACCTGCAGTGTTGTGGTCCCTCTCTGGTCAGGCCATTATCCAACCTCTTTGCCCAAAACTCCATTAACCCTTTAAGGAGTAAGATGCCAAATGCATAATTAATGTTCTTGACTGTGTATTCTAATACCTAACAATGTTTAATTAAATTTTGAGTAAAGAATATTATTGCCTGATCAGCTGATAAAACAATGACCTTTGGCACCTGAAAGTAATGCAGCTCAAGAACATAAATACATTCTGAACAACAGTTCTTATCTTCAAAGGGTTAACATCAGTGAGCTCTGATCTTTGATTGCTGCCTGCCTTATTTAAATGAATCTTGAGGCCCATGTCCCGTTTGCATTAAAACTGCACCGTAAGAGTTGATGTAACACTGATTATCTCATCTGCAGTAGCTGTGGGTAAGTGATGCACATAATGAGAATTGTAATGCGTGGAAATCCATCCAATCAATCTAATCTCCATGGCGGCTGTAAGAAAATACATATGTATGCAATATCATCCATAACTACTCGCATCCATGATAAGTATGAGCAGAAAGGCTGCACAACAATTTTAAAGTGCACTTATACAGTGGGAGGAAGTCTCATATCTTGCCCTGAGTGATCAGTATTTTATCCACCCTACCTTTGGGGTTAGCCCAACATGCTCCAAAAGGGCCCTCACAGATATAAGCCTTTTCACATAACACCAAGAATCCATTATTATACTCATAATAGTCACTGTTGAAGCGATTGGCTGTGTCCGAATTGTCAAAAAATTATGGCCTATCCACTAAGTCCTACCCACTTTTCTTTAACCTTTGTGGAAAACGTCATAAGGGAAAGGAAATGTGTAAAAGGGAATTCCCAACGGCTTAGGAGGATGACCGCACTCATTAGAGAATCCGAATGCACTTACACTTAGCAACGTGCTCATGCCCATCATATACGTTTCTTCATGCAATTAGCCGGATGAGTGGTCGCTGATTTAAATATTGCTGCTGCGCAGAATTGTGAGATAGCTTTATCTCCTTTCTCTTCAAAAAGGATGGTTCTGTGTACCCTATGCTAAAGGTGGTACAGTAAATTTGGAAGCACTGAGACACCTTTCCTTAACATTTGAAGAATTCAAATCCACTTATCATGGCTGCCACATAATTATTTCCAGATCATTTTTTAGGAGTTGGGAACTTTTCTAAGCAAAAAAGACTATTTGGACACAGCCCTAGCCTGCTTCCTAACAATAGCGTCCTTCTCCAAATTCAGAACCCACAGTTATTGTGTGTGGCTAAATGCTTTTCCAATCAAAGCTAAGAATCTATACTTAGGCTACCTATGATGTTGACAATATTTAAACAAGAGCCAACAGGAGATGGCACATCCCGCCGGCCGCACGTTTGGATTAGCAAGAGGCACCACTTCAGGTCATGATTAATGTGCACACCAAGTTTTGTTAAGAAATATTGAACGGTTTTCAAGTTATGCTCCGGAAACGAAATGTTCAAAAACAGACGGACGGACAGACAACCGCATCCATGACTATATTTCCTCTCATTATATGGGGTAAAAGGCCTCTTTTCAATTTAATCATTAACTAACCATACATGTTAATGGTTGATTAATAATTAAATTTTTCAAATGCTTTGTCAAAAGCATAAATATTCATTCACTATTTCATACAGTTCTCCAATCTTTACCAAATAATAAAATTAATCTTTAATTAAAGTATTTCTACGTGATTAATAAATGCTAGTGACTGCAGCACAGTAGTGCATATGAATTCATTAATCACGGCATGGTGTAGTGGAGGCATGATTTATATACAGCGTGTGTGATTTGGTAGAGACGTGAGAACAGTGATGACCTGACGAGTTGTATGTCAAGGAGTTCATTACATTTGCAGCATGCAGTCATTTTTTGACACTGCTGACATCATCTTCTCTTGTATTTTTCCACTGCAGGTAAAAGCAAAGAAATTTTGTGAGATTTGTGAAGCCTTAGACCCAAACTCTCCACAATGTAGGCTTGCACAGGAATGCATTCATCCTGAGCAATTTTCACACCGTTGAGAGTCAGAAGTCACATTTGCCTGCAGGTGTATTCACGCTATTATTCAGTAAAAGTGCTTTTTATCCCAAATGCTGCAAGTGAATAAAAATGGGTTCTGTCAAACATGTTCATTATTTCCTCTGAAAAAGCCTCCCTTCCTTTCCCAATTAAACTGAAGTAACGTCTCTCTCAAAAAGAGTGTAATTGACAACCTGACACTTACTCCTATCACAGGTGGTAGAGATGAAAAATGAGGAAAATGGATGCCACGAGCAACGTCTGATGCAATCTCGAACACAGCATTGAGTGATCTTTGTTTACATAACAGATTATGCTTCTCTTGTGCCTTACAGTGCATAATTGATTGCGTAAGATTAGTTTGAAGATGATGCAAGTGTGAAGTCGATGGAAAGCATATGTTAAAACTACATTGTCTTTTCTTGTTTTTACGTCGAAAGCATTTGGCCTTAATGTGCAGAGATCAATGAATCAATGAAATGAAATAATGCTGCTATAACGTATTTAAAAAAAAAGCCCATTCGTATTCCTTTAACTGGCCTGTGAGTGGACCAGATATCATATTGAGTTCTTATATAACTAAACAAATGCAAAATTCCGCCATCAATTTAATGTAATATGTACAGTATGTGTCGTAACCTTTATCACAATTCAAAACGTTCAAAGCCCAGCTCACAGCATGCCAAATAATCCTCAAACACTACCATTTTACTGAAGGTCACTCAGGATTGTTTTGAGAGTAAATTATATATTCATAGTTTTATGAGTCCTTTCATCTTTTTTTCTGACTCCCGAGGGATATTATTTGGCCTCTTCAATTTAAATGAAAAGGCTCAGCTTTCCTTAACTGATAATCTCCTGAGTTTCCCATTAATACAATCTCTGCCAGTAGAAAGGCATCGCTCCCTCCATTGAACAACTGATAAAAAAAATTACCTCAATTTGAAAATAGGTCTGTGCATAGTCATTCTTGTTAATTTGAAAGCTTAGCGTTAGAAACGGGGTTGGCGCAATCGTCATCAAAGGTGACAAAATGCAATTTGGGATATTAATTTTGACCAATCAAAGAACCAAGGTGGCTCTGAATTCTCTCTCAAGCCAATTATGTACACGCTGTAACAGAAAAATACAGGAGGGTTACTTGTATAAAATGGGGAAAAAAAAGAGACATTTTTAGGCATTCAAAAGAAGGCATAAACAGTTTATTCTAATACTGTCGAATGTGAAATTTGCACATCAAAGGGGAACACTTGATATAACAGAAATAGATAAGATGTGGGGTGAATTTATTCAGCTAAATTGAATGAGGGCAATTGAAGACAAGACAAGAACAAGCCTTTCAAATTCCCTTTTTGAGCTGTGTCAAAAATACTGATGAACTGTCATCGGGGGCGGATCACATGTTTCACTTTTGCTTTTGTATGAATAAAATAACGCTGCAGGCGTTCGGAAAAAAAATATGCTAGTTCCATTACATTGTCTGATGACAGTTTACTCCTCTCATTTTCAATGAAAAAAAGATATAAAATGTATTTTGCCTCAGAGTTGGCTGCCAAGAGCAGTATCGACTGGTTGGATTGTTGTTTCTTTGACCATACTTCTAAGTTTACGTGATTTTTTTTTTTTTTTGAGTGACTGCTACACCTGTCAGTTAAGTCGAAAACTACAGAATACTGTCTGTATACGTAGTTTTATGTTGCACTATCTACGTTTGTGCTGAACATGAGTGTTCTGATTTTAACCGCGCGCAACCAGGATGCCCACCAAACTTCAGTTTGAGAGAGACCTTTGTAGGGCCTAAATGCAAACAGTATGGGTCACACCTTTGTTTGGATTTATCCTGGTTTTGGCAAGGTCATGTTGTTCTGCTGAAGGGAAATCTTGACCCTATAGCATACAATGACATAGGAGTCATTCCCATTCTGGCATAATGTCACATTCATGCTCAAAATGAGGTCCATACATGATTTGAGATCATTGTAGAAAAACTTGCATGCACAGACCACTGACCTCAACCCCATCAAACATCATTTGGCAAAACTGGAACACAAATTTTAAGCCTTGGCCTTGTCACCCAACATCATAACTTATCCGGCTTCATTGGGTGCAGATCCTCACAGCGATGTTCTAACATCTAGGCTGAGAGGCTTCCAAGTCGAGAGGAGGCAGTAATTACTACTTTTGCTTCTAATCACGACTAATTACTGATTTAGACCTGACTACATGACTACAATGTCAGATACCTTTGGAGATATTGTGTATATATACTCTATGTGTGACCACACTTGGTCTGTATGCAACCACAAAACTGATGTAAATGCCATCGACACATTACACATGACTACTCCACCCACTGCACATGCCCCATGCACACTTTATATGTGGACCACTACAGAACCCACACTGAGTATAGACATTGACAAAAACATACCAAGCACTGATTGATAAGATTTTTCTCAAATAGGCATGGGCAACGCTCTGCATAAACTCTAATGGAATGCGTAACAGCTGAACTGGGGCGGTAAACAAGCCTCAGAAAACTTATAAAAAAATGATGTAAACACCATTTTCATACAAAAAGAACACCATGGTTTGATTAAAAGCAACCTTTTCCATAGGATACCCGCATTTCATACATGAACTCTCTGCGATTACGGCCAATAACGCCGATTTGAACAGAGCTATTATTCGCCCGTTGGATGAATGCATGACCTCAATTTGCACCGTGTTTACAAACTGTCAAGCGCACGGCGTGGCAAAAATATCCATTTTGGAGGTAGATTTCAAATAGCCCGCGATGACGTGATATTCCAGCTACGGCCCTGATTGAATTACATCTAATTTGAGAAATTACGAGTCTGTTCGTCCAGTCTAGACCTCCAGGGGATGTGAAATTAGTTCGACAGAAGTTGTTGAAGTTCGTCGCGAGTTCGCCGTGACTTCTTCTCAACAATAGCAAGAAAGGTGAGTGTATTTTTACTGTAAACCTACATAAGTTAGTTGACAGAATATCCTGTGACCCTATTTGTGAAGTTTCAGTAAAATATACCAAGGCATAAACCAGCGCCAGGCGTTCAAAACCTACCAGTGTTCTGACAAATTTTGCTACCTATGCCACCTCGCGAACACAGGTCACAAGATTCATTCACTTATACCCTTCAATTCGAGACTGCGAGGATGGAAATCTGAATAATCAATTAGGAAAAATTCTCGGCTCTCGGTAATTCTGCATATCGTTTAAACATTTTGTTAATCGGATTATGAAAGAAGACTGAAAATAAGCGCCCGCTTTTTGTTTGGGCGTAAAAGCGCGTAGTTAAAGGAGAATAACTGTATATTGATTAAGCATTGAACTCTGCATGAGTCGAACTGTTTTAATATTTGTTGATGACATTGCTTCGGCTTCCTGGAAGCAAGTACGCACAAATCTGCTGTCCTGTGAGCATTTCAGGTTCGATATACTGAGTAATAACGCCATGAAACCTAAACTGGCCCGTCATTCTGCCGAATAGTCTTACTAAACTAGTTAATCGTCTGATTGCTAATCAAGCAAAGGGGAGGTATCTGCCTCGCCAAACTAACCTCCGACTGCACGTCACTGTGTTTTACTATGAATTATTCACAGTAGCTCATTGAAACTATCATGGGAGGAGGGTATATGGACATTATAAAAACAAAGTTTTTTTTTTTTTTTTTAATCACCACGGGTTATTGAAGGGGAACGTTTAGTAGCAGTGGGAGGGCAAACAACTGCGGCATCAGCGACTTCACTGCATTTTATACAGTAATGGGCGAGTAGCGTTAATGTTTGCCCTCCCACCGATAATTTTGACATTTTTGCAGGCCATTGATCAAAAAAAAAACTTCACAGGCAACCCATTCATACTATTTTTTAATATCAATGCAAAACCTAATGTTTGTTGAACATAATTGGGTGAAATTCAAAGCATTTTCCATTAAAAAGGGCCTAGGGGACGCTGCTGTACTTCAGAAAAGGGGTTGATGACTTTAGCATCAATTATTTCTGTTAGGGTACCCTAATGGATAATTTGGCCAGATTTCTGAGTAGACTGCATTTTCGAAAATGCCCTCAGGCTTCACCCCCCAATTTTCACAATGGGTTTTGTTGATAAATGCCGAAATCAGCCATTTTTGGGACCCTGTGGCTCTGAGACCCTTTCCTGTAAAGGCGTTGGACTTGTGGCAAACTCTTCGTCTGTGTCTTCTGTACTTACCTACAAAAAATCATTAGAAAATAATAAAAACTTTTTTCTCAGCAACTCAAGAAATGTTGTCATTTTATTCATTTGTATTGCCCATGCCTATCTCAAAGTACTGACTATACTTAGCTACACTTAACCTAAGGGTGTATTCACACATGTGGCTCGCTTGCTTTGTTGTAAACAAATGCCAATGCACGAACAAACTGTTCTCTCATTAGTCAGAAATCTTACCCGGAAAGGAAGGGGAGTTTCTCCTTCTTTCCCCAGGAAACAACAACAACCCAAACTACAGCTATGAGTCAGTTGTGCCGGTTGCTGAGATGATTGTGCTCTCACTGCAAATGAACCGCTCCAGGGTTCGAATGGAAGCAAGCCGAGAGCACCCTTTTTTTGGCGATCTCGGCCCGCTTGTTTTGTTCAGCATCAGAGTGTGTTTGCTGTGTTCACATCAGCCCAAACAAACCTACGTCTGGGGGAAAACGCTCCCTGTGTCGGAACAATTGCTCCAAATGAGCCAAGTGTGAATACACCCCTAAGTCTCATCACACACAGCGTGGTCTATCAATGGTGTTAGTCTGTTCTTATAGTGCATCCTATGTTGGGAAAGGCTTGACTAGTAACAGCGGTGGAACATTTTCATATGGATCTCCGGCACATTTTCACATCCCCCCTTTTCTTCAACCCAATCCCTTCCCTCCACATTATGATCAGAGGCAGGCAGGGAACAGCTAAAGGGACGAGTTTGGGCACGAGTCGCAGATCTGGGTCAGATAACAGAAATATAAAACAAACTACTAAAGAGTATGGGGGGGGGTGAAATCATCAGAAATAATATCAATTTTTAGCTTTGAGGTTCATAATGTGGCGTTTTTGCACAAGCTGGTTCAAATATGGATTTATATGGAGGACAGCACTGGCTTACGGCCACTGAATTCATATTTATTTATTTAAAATTATTATTATAATTCATTTTTTCATTTCATTGTATTTATTTGTTTTGTTTTCTTTTACTGTTTTTGGTATTTGGAATATGTTGGTATGATTTTTGACTCCTCTCCCAAGCCACTTTAAATAATTTTGCGATCTTTGTGAACAATGCACCTGCAATTCGGACACATACACTGTAAAACATGATAGCTTTAGGAATAAGGACGATATGAATTGCCAGTAACTAATTTAGTAACTATTCACTAACCCAAAAACTCAGTTACTTTCATGAATGACATTAGTTTTTGCCTGTTTGTGCTTCCTTAATACATTGTGTTGCCGTGAAATATTATCAGCACAAGCGAGGAGTCGGCCTTTTATAAACTCATGCAGTTTGCATTTTGTAATTAGGATTTATCTGATGACTGCCTTTGCAGCAAGAATATATATTTTAATGCCACACCCAGACCATATTGGCAGGACAAATCACTGCATGTTTTCAATCAAGTTTCCATGGTGATACACATGATTTCACCATAATTTCACAGGTCTCAGTTCTCGAAAAGCCGATATTTTTGCTTTTCTCCACACTTTTCTCTCTATATCCGTCTGCTTAACATTGGAGTTAATTGGCTTTGTACTTCAGTTATAAAATTTTACGATAGTCCCAGCAACATTCTATCACACATTATGTAAATTTGAGGCAAACATGATAACTTTTGTATTATTGTGGGCTGTTTTTTGCTTAAAAAAAGAGAAAGGGTCGGAGTGCAGATGTTCTTTTCAAATCCACAGCAAAACAAATATACAGCCTCCGTCAGCAAAGTCCATAAAATTTTAATACGATGTGCTGGCTACTTCTGAGTAAGAGGCTTATTGCTGCAATCTATTAGGACCTAGTCAGAAAGGGTTGACTGATAGACCTGCTACTTCTGGCTAATACGTTTGTTGTTAGTTGACACGGTTACTCTCAAACAGCTACATTTACAAAAATGCTGAACATCATTGTATCATCCTTCGAACATAATTTTGTTTTTCAATGCAATTTGGTGGAGCTCCATGGGAATATTTTGCTCCCTGTACTGCAACATAACGTGTGCGCGCGTGCGTGCGTGTGAAAAATTAAGTTTTAAAATCTTTAGTATCTTTTTTTCTTGTTATGTATCTCAACCTGTATGAGTGTTAATTTACTCTGGGGGTGTTAGTGTCGGGGGTGGGGTACTGTTTCTGAACGAGAGAAGGTGCTCTATCTCTTATTGCCTAAGCTAATGCTTTAATTTCACTTCATCATTTTCAAGCAATCTGTATTCAAAACTCAATATCAGGTAATTTGCATGACCACTAAAGTGGTCCCCTCCTCTCTCTCTCTCTCTCTCTCCTGCGCATTTGAATGTCACTTTTCTCAATTATTACTATAAATTTCTAACGCATGCAAAAGTTACTTAATTATGATTCTTCCATGTACTCAGAAATCTTGTGCTGTCTTTTTTTTCAAGGTCCCCTAATATGCCACCAGGTGCACAGCTAATTATCCATTATGAGCCAGTTCGATGGGTGCATTCGAGCGCGTCTGCAAGTAAGCCGGCTGCGCGAGATTCCAGAAAAAATTAGCTGCAGGATCTTTGCCAAGGTTTTGGAGGCGATAAGCCCTCCAAACCGTGTGATAGCTGCAGGATCTGCTTACTTGCAGATGCGCTCGAACGCACCCAAAGTCTCCCCTACCTGACATCACAAGGGGGAGTGATCACCCAGAATAATGAAACCTGATTGACTGCTTGGCTCAAGGTGATCAGTTCTTGCCTCTGGTTGGTTACTTCCCCATGTGATGTCAAGAGGGAAAAGATTTTGAAATGGCTTGTAATAACTAATTAGCTGTGCACCTGGTGACATAATAGGGGACCTTGAAATTCATTAGTGGGCTAGTCTTCGCGTGAATGAGAGAACTCCAATATCCGCTGGAGACATTAGACCCTCATAATGCAGAGGTAACAAACTCAGTCTGTGAAAAGCAGGTGAGGCAGTGCCATTTTAGATGACTGGAAAGATCTGTTTTGTGGCTAATTTAATAATGCAAAGCTAATGAAGTTCATTCTCTCCTGTGATGTTAATTCACTGACATCTTTGTTCTCTGTCAAGAAATTGGATCAAAAAGTAACAGTATTTGCATTTTCTAAGTGATGTACATTCAGAACATGGACTCTAATAATCAAATATCCTGGAAATACCGTGCACGTTTACCAGTGGAGGACAAAATAAATATATAATATCGCATATTCTGATTTTAACTTCACACACAGATGTCTTAATTTAAATCAAGACCCTTTCATGAGTAATGACATCCCAGCTGAAACAAGGAACATTAAACAGAGAAAGAAAGATGGTAGCTGTGAAGATATTCCCCTGCAGTCCTCCCTGATCGTCCTCTGGCCAATTTCATAATTATGAGGGAAAACCTCTCCTGTAGAACAGGAAGATGAAATCAAAGTCGACTGTAACACTGAATCTTTGATCAGTCAATGATTTGAGGCTCAATTTTTCATGTGAAATGCGTTAAGATGGGAACCATCAGGTGCTGCTCATTTGATCTGGCCCAAATTATATTTTGTCATCGCAAATGCAGTTTCAATTAATTTGAATATCAAATGTTTTTCAAAGAGGAAAAAAATCATTTCAAAGATAGCAGCATTTGGTTAAAATGAAGCCTTGTAAAAGTGTTCATGTAATGACATGCATGAATATGTACTAATTAAATCACAATTTCAGAATATTTTCAATCACCCTATATTCAAACCAGAGATTTGATGCAACTATTCCTGTACATGGTCACCTTCATTAAACCTAATAAGGAAGGTAGTTTGATGATAGGATTGCGTCTAAAACTATCTCAACTCAAGATCAGGGTTTTATTGTGTTTTCTATATTTTCAACATGGTGAAAGCCACAAAATATAAGAAATATCATTCTACAAAAACTGAAAGCCTGCTTTTTGAGAACCGCTTTCAAAGAATTCAAACATTTCTGGACAAAGCATTAAATTGAAACTTGAAATGACTTGACTTGACTTCTTTTTCCCAATCATCATACAGCTCACTGTGGTTAAAATTTGTGGAAATGCAGATGTCAAATGCTAACTGATTCATTGGCCCTTGAACAAGACTATAAATGGTGGCAGACCAGTGGAGACTGTGAATGCTGGAAAGGGCCAATACACCAACACCGTCTGTGTATTCAGAAATGTGAAGGTTTACCTGGTACAGTGGATCTGCACTGACCTCTCCACGGGGTCAGTTCAATGAGGAGCACTTTTAACAAGAGGACGTCATGAAAGCCTGTGAATGTGCAACACCAGTAAGGCCCCAGTCGATAGATCACACGGCAAAGTTTGTAATTAACAGTGAGGTGACCGTGGAGTTCACCCTGCGCACAGCTGGCTTTTTGCCCAGCGGCCATTGTGCAACAGCAGCGCTGAGCCGAGCTTCGCAGGGCGTCCTCCATCTTGTTTTACTCTGCTCCAGAGTGACGTCTGAAGCCTGTTTTGTGTTTTGTCACACGACCCTTTTGAAAAATGTTGTTTAAATGTTCTGCATAGGGTTCTGTTTTTATACTTCAGTGATGGTCTGCACTGGGGGCTCTTATTGTATCTACGATGAGAAGATGATATTTATATCTGTAATAACTTGGCAGCACCAAATAAAATTACCAAAGAAACAAAAACGGTATCCATAACAATGAGTTTTCAGCATTCCCTGACCGGGCTACCCAATAAAAACTTGACAAAAGACATAAGAAACGTGACAAACGTGACAAAGAAACATAGTGGATCTTACTAATAAAAGTTTGCGTGGATTCATTACCTTAATATTGTGCATGCTAAATAAAGAGCAGTGTATAGTAAACAAAAAAAAATCCTAACTCCTAAAACCACGGGTCAGCTAAACTATGAGCAATTTTTATTTATTTAATCAGGAGTAACTTGGAATTTTTCATATGTGCATAACTTTAATAATTTTGCATGTATTGTATGTTTCTATGAATCTGAAATCCACAAGGAAATAGGTGCACACATCAATTCTATGCCCAAGCACCATTTATAAATGAAACCCACCGTCCTGAACATAAGAGATGTTATTCCAGAGGTGAAGCACTTGTTTGGTTGAAAATGCTTCTGGTTTGACAGCACTTTTCCCAAGGGTAATGTGATGAAGTACAATTCAAATTTAAAGGCAATGGTCTCTCACTCTTCCAAAAATATTTTTGCATGAGAAAGAAGCGTGAGCACTTATGAGAGCACAGAAGGCTCAGTGCTGATAAGTGTAAATCCCCCGGGATGTGGATTAGCCCAGAATTGCGTTTGATGGCTCTTCATATGTCCTGTGTTTCTGTCTGGTGTGGTAACATGTCTAGTGCTGTCAGTCTTATTTTTATATTTTCATTTATGTTTATATTTTGGTTTTTGCTCTTCAGTTGATTGTATCCATTGTTGTCATTTCCCTGTCAATGCGTTTCTGTGCATTTTCACTCCTGTGTTCCCTGTCTTGCTTTATAGTTATTTGGGTCACACTTTGGATGAAGTGTTGCTCATAAAGGCTTTATACAGCATGTATAATCTTCATAAATCAGACATTAGCAAATGTCTTGCTTTGTAAAGGGTGAAATAACACATCCTTACTTAGCATGTGATGCCAGATGTGATATAACTGACAATGTCACTTTGCTAGTGGCTAAATACTATAAAGGGTGACATTGTCAGCTAAGTGACATTGCCATTGTCACATCTGGCATCATATGCTGAATGAGGATGTGTTATTTAACCCTTTACAAAGCATGGTATTTGCAAATATATGATTTATGAGGATATTGTCTCATTTATGAAGGCATTATACATGCTGTATAAAGCCTTTATGAGCAACACTTCATCTAAAGTGTGACCGTTATTTGGTTAATTGTTTTGTCCTCTGTGCACCTCTCCTACCCTTTATGGCTTGTGTATCTCCCTTACTTTTTTTGCCCATTTGCTCTAATTCTCTTGTTTGTCCTGCCTTCCTCCTCGTTACCTGCCCACCTGACTGCTGATTTGTTTCTCCTTCCCTGCTGTTCACCTGCATCTTGTTTGCTTGTTTAATGTGTGTTTATAACCTTCCTGTTTTCTGTGTCGTCGCGAGTTCGTCACAGTTAACTTTGTCTTGTCATTTCTGCCCTTTCTGTTCTCCTGTCTGTTTTTCTGATTGTTGAATTTTGGACTCTATCTTGGCTCTGGTCGCCCATAATGCTTAGTCATTGATCTATTGCCTGTTTTTTGTCCTTGCGATTTTGGATTGCATTTTGGTATCGAATTCTGCCCTCTTGGTTTTTTAACTATATATAACTATATATAACTTGCCTATGATCTGACTGTGCTACTGCCTTGCAATTTGGTACCACTTTCCTGCCCACTGGTTTTTGACCCTGCCTGTGTGACCTGATTTAGAAATAAACATTGGCTTATTTTTAACCTGCTCTCTGTGCTTGATTCCCTGAGCTATCCTGACAAATGCAGCACTCATATGGAATCAGGGATGATTGCAAAACAGAGGCCATTATGGTGGTTTAGAGCACATAATTATTTGATGGCAAAAAAATGATGTTTGGCAAGAGCATCCAACTTGTCTCTGACATGAAAAATTATCATGATATAAAAACATTTTACCATTATATTCAGCATAATTCCAAACTGAGTGTGACACAACACAAACTAACAACACTATTTGTCATTATATACAAGCAATTATTTTCCTCATTGTACTTATTGAGCTATAATAAGGACAACCATCCTTTCACTGTCCATGTCAAAAATGGGCAGTATTATGGGACTGTAACTGAGTGACATCGTTACTGTGAAGTATTGTTAGACATTGTGTCTGATAGCATCAAAAAAATTTCACTTTGCAGTCTGCTGTTATCCAAGCAAATGCATCATAAGTCTGATCTATGGGTTAGAAAAAGTGGAAGCAGATAAATAATAAAAACGGAGGAGTAATGTACTCCTCTTTGTGACTGTGGTAAAGTGAAGGAAAAGCTTGAGGTTGAAGCAGGAGGAGATGCTGAAGCAGCTCTTGCCCAGTCTGGGCTGCCAGCAGGGCCATCATTTAAGCTTCAGATGAGGGGGTGGGGGGTGCAGGGATTATGTTAAGTTTGTTACAAACATCTGAGGCAGAGGTGGAAAGTCCTGGGGTAAAAAGTAGGTCCTGTCAGTAAGTCCTCCCACCCAGTGACTCAGCCAGCTTATTTCACCAATTCTAGTTTTATTTAGTGGCTGAGGGGTTGTGATAAACCAGAAATACCAGAGGAGACATTTTAAAGCAAAATTTTTCACTGGGCTCTCGGGTGCAAGGACTTCACCCTCCAACTGTTTGGATTTATACTTTGTTTAACATTTATTTGACCAAAAAAAGACATTTAAGATTCACTTAATAACGTTATGTAAACTGGTTATTTACGATAATTACATTCCACTTAATTAAACTGGCCTGAGAATTCAATCTGAAGTTGCTTAAAACAATGGTGTGGCAACGCTTGACATAACATTTTTAAGTCAATCTAACACTCCATTTTTTTTTTTGAGTGCAGGCCGGTCAAATAAGAACACATTTTCATGAGTGAGGAGAGCCTTTGAGAAACAAGATTGAGGACAGTAGTGTGAGACTGGCCGAGAGAGACAGGGGTAAAGCCTCTGGAGTGGTTTTGGGGTTAAGGGTCTGACCACTTCATAACTCTAAATCAAGTCAAAATTACAACTTGGGTTTTGAACCAACAACCTTATAGTTGCCAGTTCAGTTGCTAGGCTACCCTGCTGGAAACTAAAACTTGTTTCGGAGGGTCAACTCAGAGAGAACATGATTTTTGTTCATAGAAGTGTAAAGAGCCCTTAACTTTGAGAACAATAATCACACATTCCTGTGGCTGCTCTGTCTGAAAGGATATTCCAGGTCATCCTGTCACCAACCAGACACACACACACACACACACACACAAATAAATATATATATATATATATATTTATCTATTTTTAAACACACAATTTGGTTTCAATCTAAATGCAGTAACCTGAGCCGAAGCTGTGCATTTGACACAGGTCTTATATAGCTATGATTATCTCATGTGCTCGGTTATTAAAAGGGTTTATTGCTTCAATGATTCGTCTGATGATGATGATGATGATGATGATGATGATGATGATGATGACATTGACTCTATGGAGAGCATAAAAGAACAGTGATGAACAAAAAAAAATACACGTTAGTTTTATAGAATGCTCATCTCCTCAAAACCCATCAGTGTTCGGAGGTGGTTCCAAATAATACAGACCTTACCTTTGTGAGAGCTAAGCGAAAAAAGGAAAAAAAAAAAAAATTTTTTAAATAAATGCAATGCAATATAATTAGAGCTGTATCGTTTCTCCAGAATGGCCTGAGAACAAATTCAGACAGACTGTTTTCCAAGGCAGCTCCTTCATTTTAATTTGATATCAAAAGGCGTCGTAGTCAAGGTGAAATCAATGGGATGCAAATCCACTGATGTTTGAGGGGAGTCCGCGGAGGAATATGGCTGCGTGGTGGAAGCTTCGGTAGACCTCTCTTACAAAATCTTCAATTCGCTCCATCTGCCAACTGTACCTATTGGTCACCCCATGAAACCCAAATATGATGTCACAACTTAAACATTTTATGATTCTCCAATTGACCTCCTGAGGTATGTAGAGAAATGGAATTATCACAAACAAAGTTACGCATTAATTTCCCCTGCCGACTCGTCAATCCAGCGCGGAATCGATGTGAATAACCGCGCCGCATCTTAATCTACCCCACTGCACCTGACAGACCTGGTACCAGGACTATGTTATATTGTAATAAGCTCGTAAAAAAAAGGGTATGTAACATTTGCGGTAGCTCCATTGCCGTGCATTTTGGGGGTGGAGGCTTAAAAAAAAAAAACAGGGGGTCTTGGCGATTTTAAAGTAATCCATGAATATGTAGTCCAAACTCTATCTGAAAAAGACAATCTGCTATTGACAGTTGCTAATTACAGAAGCCCAGGTATATGAACAAATGAATGTCACTGGAAAAAGATCTGTTTCACTCTACACCAACATAAAGGGTATCCCCTCAAACTAGTTACTGTACTTCTTCCAGAGACAAAGGATAATGTTGTCAGAGCATTACAGCTTGTGTCAGCCTCAGTACAATTCACAATTCAAACTTAAAAATGTGCAGCATAGCAGAAATGAGTATTTATCCCATCACAGCCATACCCCCAAAACTCTAGGGCTCATGAGGTTAACTTGCTCATTAACTTGCAAGAGATACAGTATGTCTGATCAGTCGACTGCTTTTCAGTGTAGCTAGATCAGGGAAAGTTTTCTCTTCACTTGAAAACTATGGCCTGGGGGAAATGAGAAGATATGCACACAGTGTGCACACATATTAGGCAGCAGTATGTAAGTGTGTAATTTATGAAGACACTGTTTAATCACACACGTACACACATTAGACTCAGGCTACAAATTGTCATCGACTGCAAAGGATGTGCAACCAAAAATAGAGATTTAACTCCTTTGGAGAAATTTGGAGATTATCCTTATTTCTATGACTTTACTTCTGTAGAATTTTACAAAAGTGCTTTATTCTTATGTCACAAATTATGATAGATTACATTATGATCTTATTTTGCCACCTAAATGTAAGGACAATCAGTTACTCTGTGTTCGGCAAGTACTCTGTTCTCACTCAATTGGAAAAAAATTCATAAAAATAAGATTTTAAGATATTGGGCTCTAATTTCTTGGCGCAGCGCAGCGTGGCACAGCCCACGCAGTGGTAATTTTGTGCGGTGCAACAACGTGCGCAGCCACTTTGGCAATTTGGTAGACGGATGTGCGCTGAGATGGGTGTGCCGGCGTAGTAGGGGGAGGTGTCACACATTTATCATGACGCAGTGAAAATTTCGCGGCAAAAGGCTCCGCCGAAAGTGCACAGAGAGCTCGCCAGCTCCAACCGGGTTTACTTTCTGTGCAGTGGTAATTTGGCTGACCGGCGCACACGTCACCGAAACCTCACAGGCAGGTTTCCAGAATGTCAGGCACATTTCAATGCAATAAATAATTACAGCAACCACTATTTAATGTAACTATCTGAATCAGCACATAAATTATAGTATCTATATCGATTGTCCTGATGTCAGATCAAAGGCGGTTGGCAGGCGTAATGGAAACTACACCTGGCTTAATCAACGCAGCTGAATCTGTGATGCAAATTAACGACTTTACATCTCTCTCAGCCAACCACAAACTGCCTCGGCATCAGGTAGTGCATATATATCCGGCATCTCTCATCTCAGAAAATTAAAAAGAAAAGAGAAAAAGAGAGACACTTGCCAATGCGTCCTTGACGCACAGGTGCTTCTGATTTCATCCGCGTCACGCATGATATTTGTTTAAGTTGTGATCTGTGCACACTACTTATCTTTATTACACGGGGTTTAAATATAGGTTACTAAATATGAGTGTCTTTATGAGTGAGAAAATATGTTTGCCTTACCCGTAATGCCGACCTCAATCCCACCAATGCCCTCGACACTGACGGCTGAGAGGGTGGAGGACGCAATGTCCTCCGCCGAGCTCATGGCCACGCTGGTGGAGGGGCCGCCTCCGGTGGCCATTGACCCCTTTTCCACCAAAAAGAACCTGGTGCTAGTGCCGTGCCGGCGCTAGTGCCAGTGCTGAGTTGGTTCAACCCACGAACCTCCCAAGAACCTGTTTGCTTTTCCATTGCCGAGGAGCCAAATCAGAGCCACGCAATCGCGTCACTGTAATTTAAGACCAACAGATCAAGAGAAAATAAACTTCGTTCGAGACCTGCGTCTCAGCAGCGCTCACGTAACAGCTGGCAATACAGAAATACAGTATGTACTGCGGGAAACCACGAATAAAAATTTTTCACAAAAATAATGCTTGCGTTCATGCTCAGTAAAGCCGCTTGCACACTGGACGCGAAACGAATTTTTCGCACGACTGATTACATTCAAAGTCAATGCAAAGACGCAAATTTGCGTCTTTGCATTGACTTTGAATGTAGTCTGTCGTCTTGAAAAATTTGTTTCAAGGCCATCCAGTGTGCAAGCGGCTTAATACTATTATTGTCACTTAGGTTTTATCGTTTTTAGTGGGGGAAAGGAATACAGCCTGATTGCTATGATCTCGTACTGAATTAAGATCACATAGTGAAAATAAATGTGTAACGTATCTTGCATTGTTGTCCATGCATGCTAATCTCAAAATTTTAAGCAGCAACAGGATGTAATAATAGGAACACGCTATCCATCGTTTCTCTTCCCAATGATGCAGGCAGAAGAAATAAATGAGCAACCGTCGTATTTTATTCCAACTTCATAAGTTTGAATGATCTAACGGAGTTTCGTTTTGAAATTCCTTTCAAGTTTGCTAATGTTAATAATTCGAGAATGTAACAACGCACAAGCGGGGAAAATGTGTGAAAAAGGTTCAGCTACCTCTTGCACTTCAGGATGCTCCAGCAGCTCTAAAACAGGCAACACCTTACCACCAGCAAGATCATTACCCAATATAAAGGTAACACCTTTTACGGGCAGCGTAGATCGCACACCAACCCGAAATTCACCACTTACCAACTCACATGACAAACATATCTGATGTAAAGGAACGGGCACATAACCCATCTCTATGCCTTGAACCAGAACACTAGAACCACAATAGGAATCACTTGAAAATGGTAACACATCCGACAGAACAAATGACTGCGCAGCACCGGTATCTCGCAGTATTGTCACCTGCCGTTTATCATTAGGATTATTTTTCAGTGAAACCGAACCTTGTAAAATGAACGGCTCATATGTCGGATCAGGTACTTCAGCGTCACAGGATACCTGGGGCATAGTCACGCTATGAGACAGAGTTTTAATAAGACCCACGCCTTTAGGTTTATCAGACGGAGCTTTAGCTTGTTTGCGCTTTAACGCCAAACAGTCTGCGATAATATGGCCAGGCTTACGGAAATAAAAACACACTCTCTCCTCTCTAGAGGAGGAACCTACCTCACGCGGAAGACTGGCCTGCGGTTTAACAGCAGGTGCCAGCGACTCCGAAGTCCTACTCACAATCTTGTGAGTCAGAGCAAACTCATCCGCCAGTACAGCGGCTACAGACAACGAAGAAGCCTTCTGTTCATTTAGATATGTGACTAAACGATCAGGCAAACAGTTCTTAAATTCCTCGATCAAAATAAGCTCCCCGGAGAGATGACAGATCGATGGCCTTACTGGCAGCACACCAGCGATCGAACAGCATCTCCTTCTCCCTAGCAAACTCCATAAAAGTCCTAGTGGCAGCTTTTTTATGGTTTCGAAATCGTTGCCTGTACGCTTCTGGAACCAGTTCAAAGGCACGCAACACAGCTGACTTAACTTTGTCATAAATCATACTATCTGCAAAAGACAACGCAGCCAATGCCTCCTGAGCCTTACCAGTGAGCTTACATTGTAACAACAGAGGCCACGTATCCTTAGGGCCACTTTAATTGACGCAGCAATGCGTTCAAATGCACTGAAATAGGCATCCACATCAGCCTCATTAAACGGAGGAACCAACGCAATGTTCTTCCTCACATCAAACCTCTCAGGCTCATACGCAGGTAAAGAGGGCATGACAGAGGACGCGGACGAAAAGAGCCCAGCTCCTCCCACTTCCAACTCTAACTTTCGTATACGCACCTCTTTGTCTGCTTGAATCTCAAGCCTTCGGATCTCCAAGCGGTGCGCATGCTCCGCCCGCCTCTCCCTTTCTTGAGCCTCTACCTGCAAACGAACTAAGCGCACTTTTAAGCGCGCATCAGTAGCATCCGAGGGAGGCGAATGAAATGAAAATCTCTCAGGAGATTTCGGGTCAAAACGAGGCAAAGAACGTGGCGGCGGTCTAGACTCCACGGCTTCAACCACGGTAGACGTTAGACCTACCCCTGCCTCAACAACCGGCGAACTAGGCATGGGCATCGGAACAAAGGCTTTCCCCTCTTCATCCTGCAATTCACCCATGTCAACCAGCGGCTCATCAGAAACAAAGGCACTCAGGCCCAATACCTTACGATCAACCAGCACCTGCTTAACAGCCTCTCTCAGAGCGGTTTTCACTAAAGCCTTCGAAGGCTCAACACCAAAATGCGCCGCAATGGCATATAAATCCTTCTTACGGCACTGCTCAAGGCGAGTGACTGAAGGATCCCTCAAAAAGTCATCTAAATCAAATGATGCCATATTCCAGTCTCTCCCTATCCAAATACCTCTTCCAGGCCAAACCACAAAATAGAACCGACCACACAACTACCTACCAAAAATTCAAAACTGGTGTACGCACCACGCGATTTCCAGAACGATTCCTCCACCGTCACGCACAATGCACCATTCATAGACACTGACAGTCCATAAAAAACCCTCGAACGAGCCCCCATTTATGTTACGACCCCTGAAGGATCAGTCAGTCAAGGGCTGTTGCGGAGCCGTAACATAACTTGATGCAATTGCGCATGACATGCGAAGGTAAATTATATAGGCAGTTAGATTTGCTACAAGGAATTTTATTTACCTTGTACTTTAAAAATGGCCACACATAAAAAAAAACTCACAGACATACGTTCAGGAGCAGGGAAACGTAGTGGGCGGCTGCCAAAGAAAATAGATAAGAAAACAAAAAAAAAACCCTGCCCCTTGACAGTGAGCACTCGCTCACTAAAAAAAAATACAGCGGATGGCGCACGCCCTCTAATCTGGTGTATTTAACAGAGTAACATCCTACGGGCAGGATGTATACCCCGAGGCCTCTACCCTGTCTCCCTCCCCTGACGAAGTCTACAAATACCATTAACATACAACAGAAAAAAAAACCAAAACTATACAAGGGACAAATCAACCACACTACATAGATCAACAAATGACAAGACTAACTCTAACAACAAAAACATCAGCAACAAAGGAGTCCCCCCCCCCTTTCTGTCGATGCAGCAGGTCTTAAATAGGGGAGTCGGCCGCCTTCTGATTGGGTAACGGAATGGTTGGATTGATGAGAAAACGCGTAACAGCTGGAGACCTAATGAGAATGATAGTGAGAAGTAGACAGCAGAAGAAACCAAACGACACACAGCCTACGCAGAGATTACAACAATTAAATATACGCATAAGCTAACTGTGCGTAACAAGAATGCCCTAGCTAGCCAGCTAACTTATATTCATTATGCTTAATATAGACGAAAGCGGCACAGAAAACGTGCCTGAAGCAGCAAAGTAAAATGCAACATTAATGCATCATGCAGATACAGGACAGAGGCTTATTTATTCCAACATTTTAAAGGTGAAGAGAGGAGCTCATTTGATTGGTGAAGATTTGACTCGGCCGTGTTAAACCCACTCAAGCCTTCTCTCCTCCATCTTTGCCACTTGCGCTGGCAGGAGGGACCGAGGCGGGACAGAGGAGTATTTGCGCCGGGCACGAAATTGCAAAATACGCCTGGATACACCCCGTTGGCGCGGCGCTCCCCCCATTCGCTTCGCCTGCGCCGCGCCTGCGCCTAGTCAACGAATTTAGAGCCCATTAAGTCTCAATACAATAAGACTGAAACACTTTAAAAAGGAAGTGAGTGAATGGATAAATGCTGGAGACGAGCTATTTTCATTCAATGTGGCGAAATTCAGAAGTGATGTGTCTTGAGTCAGAGGGAGTCCTGGTTTGCCATTTTTATAAGGTCAAAATCATGAACAGTATCCCATAATCAAATCCCTTACAAAGCTCAAACTTGACCTTGGTCCAAAATGCATAATAAAGGCTCTCCTCATTGCTAATTGGATGGATTTTGGGGGGGGGTGGCTGGTCAACACAGATATAGTACTGAGAAGTGAAACTTAATGTACAGTACTATATATGCACTCTTCTACATTAGCACCAAATGGGATAAAGCATTATTGGTGCATTTCTACTTGCCCCTGACCAAGGCTCTGGCTGTAGAACTGGAGCTGGTCTCCGGGGTGATGCACTGTGGCTGCCTACTGCTCTTAAGTAATGAGGATGGGTCAAGTGCTGATGAAAAAATTACCCCACGGGGTTCAATAAAGTTAATCTTATCTAAAGATGGAATGTGAACAGATGTCAGCAGGCCCCCGCCAATCTTATACATATGCTCTGGCTCTGCCCATCCTTATTTAAATTTTGGACAATGATTTTTAAAACTTCATCTGAAATACTTGACTGAAAGTTTGATCCTAACCATTCTAGTGCTCTCTTTGGTGTGTCTACCTGTCTACCCTCTTTTTCATTATCCCAAAAGAATGTTATCACCTTTACTGCTTTATTGGCCAGGAGACTCATTTTGTTGAAGTGGAAATCTCCCATTCCCCCATCCCATACTCACTGGATTCGAGACATACTGTTCTTCCTTAAGCTAGAGAAGGTAAGGCTGTCCAATTTTTTTAAATTTTTTTTTTAAATTTAATTGTAATTATTTATTTATTTTATCCCCCCCATTTTGTTTTACCCTACTTTGTTTAATCAGTAGTAACATAAGCTTAATGTGCTATTGAATACACTTGGTATTACGTGTGATTATTATATGCTGGATTGCAAGTTTTTCTATTGGTATGTGTGAGTATGTATTTTTGAGCTGTTGTTCCAGATCTAACAGGCTTTGTGCTTACCTTCTTTTTGTATATTAGCTCTGTAATGCAACATTATACAACTAGAAGGCAATTGTAGTTATTCTTGATACTAATGTTTTGTATATTCTAGCAAAACCCTATAAAAAAAAAGATTGAATGTGACATGTGGCATTCATCTATGAATCGTGACCATACCAGCATATGGCTAAAAAGGTGTGAAAAAGAGTTCTGTCGCTTGGGGCTGATTCGCCTAGCATCAAAGAGTGGTCTCGTCTTTTGTCATATGACCTTATTAAACCTGCTGCGTTATGAAAGCATTGAGCTGAATGTGAAAATTCTTCTCTCGGCCTGGATCCAGCACCTGCAGAGAGATTTTTCAGATTTCAGCTCACTTTCAAAGCTTTTCCAGCCTCGCCATACTATCCCTAATTATTCGCGACAAAGCCTATCAGCCATTTCTAATCAAGGCTCACAAAGCGTCTCTCTGTAAGAGGGAATATGATTCGGCTAATAAATTATTAATCATACCTGCGTGTTTCTCTTTTCTGTGCATATACATTTCTCTTTTTGTCAGGTGATTGCATTTTTTTGGACAACAAGCATGTTTGCAAATGCAAATACAAAAAGGCTAAATTTCAGATTAAGCGCATCTGTGGCTCCTTTTGTTATACCACCCAGTTTGATGGTTGAATGTGCACTGCATGTGTGCACTGCATTAAGATTCTTAAATTAAATGGCATTATTTACTGCTAATTTATGTTTTATTAGCACCAATTAGGGTGGTAATTGGGCTGTCATTATGTGAAAGGCACGAGTTGCTCATCCATTTTACAGATCTGTCAGATTTATTTTACTGTCAGTGATTCATAAAAGGGCCATCTTACATGATAAAATACCTCATCTTGAGACTTAACTTTCTATTATTTTATCTCAACAGCAGAAAATACTCACTTTTTAAGTTATCGTGTGCAGGTGAAATTTTCTTATTCCACTGGTGATGAGTCAACATTATCTCCACGTGTTTGCAGAAATTTTGCCTAACTGAGAAAAATATAATAGAAATAAGTGCTGTAGGTCTAAATGAAAGATTAAAATGATGGACTTATTTATTACTCATTATTTTTTGCAGTGTATTTGTCCACTTTTGAGCGTATACTAGCCTGTTTTACAACCTTGTGGAAAATCATGCTTTGCTCTACCATCAGGACATTGATTTGAATGAAATTAACCCTTTATACTTGGTGGTTGGGACAACAGCATCCAAAATGATCATAAATAATGTTTATTTTAAGCACAGACAGGTTTCTTTGGCAGATTTTTGCTTCCTTTCTGTTGCACAGAGCAAAAGTAGTGTGAGGAGCTCAGAGAAAATAAATCTATAAATGTGTCATCCAGCACAGCCCTCTAATACTCTTGCTGCTCTGTGAGTGAATTAAAAATGTTATTATTTCTTTTTTTTTTTTTTTTAGTATGGTAAATATTAAGACAACAGTTAGTTTTGTATTTGAGTTGTGAATGTATATTGACATATATGTCTATACAAGGGCATAGGTTATGGAAGCTACCAACATTTTGGGAAGCCAGATTGTCCCTACCAATATTTCAGCGAACTTCTTTCATCATCTTTCCAGACAAGCCATATAAGACCCAATTGTGGAGGATAAGTCTCCGAGACTACCTATTTACGCATTCTAGCATTCATGACTCTATTCAGGTCATGAACATTCATTTTTGTCCAAAGTGGGACTTGAGACGCGCAACTGAATCGCCAGCTTTGATTACATGTGTTTGTAATGGCTTGCCCATAGAAGAGAACCGTAATTTGGCATTTGTTCCAGATTTATCTGCATCGCGTAACTATAGCAGTTTTCTCATGGCCCAACTCATGACATACATTGATATTACCTTAGGTACGTATCATTTTCGTGGAATTTTCAGTGTCTGAGAGTGTGAGGAAAAAAAAGTTGCTCCATGTTAAGTCATGCTGCTAATATTTCGCCAAACTGAATGCCAAGTGTAATGTTGGTTGAATAAGTGATCTAACTGGTCAGAAACAAATAGTTACTTAAAGTGAAAACTTGCTAGCTACCTTAAGTTAGTTTTTAACAGAAAATAATGTCAACGAATGTTAATTAAACATATTCGCTAGTTTCAACTAGCGACCTAAACCTGGTTTCTGTCACATGTTAGTTAGTAATCGGGTTGCTAGCAGTAGTAAATATAAGCCAGGTGGATATGTCAAATTATGAGGTGAATTCCAGTGGAGAAATCCTGCAAAGATGCCATTATTAATGAATTATATGCAGGAGTCACAGCAGCAAGCTAGAGAAACCGTGCAAGTTGTTGAGGATACAGGTGTATCAGGGCTTCAGGTGAGGTCATAACTATGACTTTTTCTGTGGAATTATAGGGGAAGCATTAAAGTTAGTCTCATGATGTTCAGCAAATATAACCTTTGAAAGTCAAAATGTCCCAACCAACTTTGGCTCAGTGGGGGAAATGAAAGAAATACGTGATCGTAAGTCTAACATAATCCAGTCCGATTAACGCTCGGTTTGCGGCTTGTCCAATTCATAATCGGTGGTCCATTTTAAAGTGTTTATCATGGCTGAAATTGTGTTACTGCATATTAAGATGCTTAATAGAGAGGATTGCGAGCTGGCATGCTAACGTAGTTATATATCAACTCAGTTGGTATCAATGTCCAGGTTACTAGATCTGAGCGGGTTTAATGAGTGTGCTGAGATGGTTTGCAGCTGTCAGTTAAGGTTGTGGCAAGTTTATGTATGTGGCATCTTTGTATGAAAATTTTGGAGGCATCTTGATAATTTAAAAAATGGAGAAACACGCATTCAGATAATCTCTGCATACAGTAAAGGCAGTATCTGCTCTCAGATTTACAAAAATTTTCCAGCTCGCGCGCAAGCATCACATATGTGTCCCTACTAATTCTCAAACTAAACCTATGCCGTTGTATCTATACCTATGACATTCTGCATAAAAAGTACAGTATAGCTTTTTTTTCCCTTCATAAATGAAATCATCATTTAAAAACTGCATTTTGTATTGACTCGATTTATCTTTGTCTTATATTAAAATTAGTTTGATGATCTGAAACATTTTAGTGTGACAAATATGCAAAAAAATAAAAAAATCAGGAAGGGGGCAAATACTTTTTCACAACACTGTGCTTTATTAATGTAATAGATAGGTCATGGGTGAAATATATACATAGATTGAAAAATTCTGAGATTTTTTTCAAAAATGTATTGGCATGTTGCATGCATGTGTATCGACTGTTCACTGCAGTACAGATTTCTGCATCACTGAGTTTAAGTTTAAGTTTAAGTGGGAAAAATTACAGACTCCTTTGTCCAACAGGGAAACAGAGTAATTGTATGCTTCAAACAGTGTGCTAGGCCTCCATGGTTAAGATTCTATTATTTCATGGGTTTGATATAAAAAAGGGAACTAAAAAAGAATTGTTTAAAAAAATCAGCATCACTGGCAAATCTTTCATCAGTAGCTAAGTGTTAAAAGCACCAGCTTTTAATTGAGATCTTTGCATCTCTCTTCAAATAATTGAAATACAGTCAGAATGAATGTCAGCTTGTGTGATGACTTTTTTTAGATTAGTTTCTGCTGCATCCAAGCTGGTATCAGGAGAATCATTCAGAGGGAGAGAAAGCGAAGATCATCTTCACCCTGCCAGAGCAGTGGGGAGTTATAATCTGACATTGATATGGGAGGATCACTCAGTCTACACGAGACGCAATATCAGCCTTCAGTCACCGAGTTTACCCCCTCAGTTACCCTTCACAGTCGATTCAAGCAGCACACCTCAAATAGGCCCTTATCAAGCCGGGATGCTTATTTTGATTGAGCTACGTGCCATTAATCATCGCCATTGGAGAGATGGCACGCGATACCTTCGAGCCCACTGCTCTTCCTCTGTCCACAAAACTCACTTCGTCGTCTGTCAGCCTCAATACCCGCGGGGCTTCAATCTAACTGCCGAAGTTTATCTTAAATTTAACGGGGGGACGGTTTCTGAAATAATCGGCACTCGCCATACAGTGCTAACGGCACTCCTTTAAGAGATGAGAGCAGACTCGGGGAAATGTCAGAGTGAGATCGACTGACGACCAATCCGAACCCCCCTCCCAAACAGGCAATTACACCATTGTCTCTAGGAGACATCAAGCCATCGATTCCGGTTGACAGACCTCCCAAATACGTAAATGGTGGATCAATCACTTACAGAGGGATTCCCCTGGCACTATGGAACAGCATCTGCTACTGCAAAGGCTCATGGTCATGGGTCATTTGGGAAGGTGGTGGAAAAAAAAAAAAAAAAAAGAGAAAATTTAGGCTGTTGGGTGGCCCAGTGGTAGATCGCTGGCAGATTATATCAGGTAGCAACCAACACCGATCCAGATATGTGCAGGCTGTGCTCTGACTCCAGCTGATATGGACCAGAACCAGCGCATATCCTGCCTAGAGTCGCCTGCTGTCTGGGATTGATTGTTGAACCCTTGGTGGGGCTTGGAATTCAGTGAACTTGGCAACTTTCCATGTAATAATCCTATGAATATAGACATACTGTATGTTCCCGTGAACATAATACCAGTACCAACAATGCTTAGTCATATCTAGCTTCCATACCCTGATATGCACATCGACTGAGTGATGTGTATGCGGGCGACTTCAGTGCTTGAAAGGTTTGGAGTCACTCGTCATTTAAGGTTTTGCCATCTTATGCAGTAGAATTGTTTGATTTACAACATTTGCAGCCAATCAAACACAAAGTTTAAAGATGAATCTGGCCCAGAGTCATCTGCTGTAGAGCTGGTTTGTGTCCCCTGTAGGGCTCGGGATTCTGACAATTCTGCAAATTTAAAGGGGAAGCACCGTTTTTACAGTTTTGACATTATTTGTGGCGTAAAACAGGCACTACATGAGGATAGACAAAATTAAGTATACACCTTTCCAGCACCTTGCTACAAATGCACAATAACGATACTGGTCGATCATTACTCACATTTTCTTTGTCAGATTTTTTATGGACTGGAATAACATTTGCTCTTAGCCAATCAAGTGGTAGTTCTCCAGTTTGAAGAGATTTGTTAAAAAGACTACAAAGCGACGGAGCCAATTCGTGAGCACATTCTTTTAAAATCCGAGCCGGTAACACGTCAGGCCCACATGCTTTATTTGTATCAAGGTTAATCAAAACTGATTCAACATCATGGACAGTAATCCTCAAATCACCCAAATAAGCATGTTTAAAAACGGTTATATCCAGATATGTTCGTTCTAGAGGCTGAGGGGTAAATAGGGATTGAAAATACTCGTTGAACAGACTAGCCTTTGTGCTAGGATCGGAGGCAGTTTTATCTCCATAAGCAACAAAACTGGGGACACTTTTTGTCTTTGTTTTACTCTTGAAGAATCCCCAGAAACGCTTTGGTGTTTTGGCAAGAGAATCACTGAGAACATCCAAATGCTGATTGTACTTGAAAGTACATACATTTTTTAATTCATTCCTTAGTTTACGAAATTTCACCCACAACGCTGCAGTATTGCGTTTTTTAGCTTGTTTCCGTGTGGATTGTACTTTGCTCAGGTGGCGCACTTCACTGTCAACCCAGGCAGGAGAATTTACATCCTTAATTACAGCGATGGGAATAAATTTTACTGATAGATGAATGCACAAGATCAAGCCAACTTTGCCCATTAACATTAAGATCAGGATGGAGAAGAGCAGAGTGAAATGACACTTTGTTCATGTGAGATCGTAGCCCGATAAAGTCAGCTCTTTTAAAATTGTACACGTTTCTCGCACATGTGCGGAATCTGTTGACACGAGTTTGAAAATTGAACTTGATCACAGTATGATCACTGTCAAACTGACCACATGTTACATTGGGCTCAGAGCACTGTTCAGAGATATTGGTGAAAACTAAATACAGCACATTTCCCTTAATATGAGTAGGTTGGTCAATGATCTGGGTAAGGGAAAAGCTGTCAGCCAAGTCACACAGCGTGTGTCCAGTGTTCGCCGATTCGTCCCACCAGGGTATATCTGGGAGATTAAAATTGCCAGGTGCGAATATAATTTTGTACTCAATACTGCATTTAGTAAAAACGTTAGACAAAAAATCATAAAAAGACACAGGATCACTGTCTGGAGGTCTGTAGCACAAAATAATGCATACTTTTAATGATTTACTAGGCTCAAGTTCGCAAATTGTAACTTCACAAATACTGGGTTCCAAATCAGGTCGATGGCGGGAGATAATATTATTACGAATACCAAGAAAAACTCCGCCGCCTCGTTTGCCACCTCTGTCTCTGCGATACAGGGTATAACCCTCGGGAAGAATTTCATTTGACTCGACAGGGTTGTTCAACCAAGTTTCTGTGAGGGCGACGATATCAGGCATGCCAGCGTATATTAAGCCTTGAAGTTGAATCAACTTGTTACGTTTTTTATTGACAGACTTCACGCTTCTTGTGTTCAATAAAAAAAAGTTCAGACCCTTGACTAAATTAGCTCATGATTCAGCCACATTGTGAGAAATAATACTCGAATCGCTTGGAGAGTCAAGAGAGGATAACGCTACTACATCAAGGTCAACCTGTAACTGAGTGCCGGAGCTGGTAACCCTCGGGTTTTTATGCTGCGTAGACTGGCGTAGTCATTTGCGTGATGTATCTATCGTAAAAAAAATGTTATCAGCAAGCTTCCGTGCACCTAACGGAGAAGGATGAATTCCGTCTCCTCCGAAGAAAGCCGCACGCTCCCAAAACAGATTAAATTTGTCAATTAAAAACGTACTATGAGAGGTGCAAACTGACTGCAGCCATAAATGGAGACTAAGAATTCTACTAAAACGCCCTATTCCATGACCTTGTCGGAATAGGACCAGAGATAAAAACACGTTTTCCACATACCTTTAGCTTATCGAACAAAGAGATAAAATCCCGTTTCAGCAGTTCGGACTGTTGGTACGAGGTGTCATTGGTTCCAACATGAACAACGTTACGAACGTGGGGATGTTTATCCAACAGGCTGGGAATCCGGTTTAAAATGTTTAAAACTCTGGCACCCAGGAAGCAGTATGTGATGGTGGACTTCGTTTGAATGTTCCGTGCGATTGAGTCCCCAATAATAAGGGTGACGGGAAGTCTCAGGGAACTGTCCGAAGACCGGATCTCGCCGGGGGAGCGGCTCTGTCCGTAGGCCTGGGTCGCGTCAGAGGAGCGATCAGAGTAGCAGGCCACGGGGCAGCGGAGCTTGCCTCACGGGGCCGGGTTTACTCTCTCGGCGGAGATGACGAACCCTCCTCGTCTAGGATGGAAAACCTGTTGTCCAGCTGTAGGTCCCAAACAGGCGGGACGCAAGATGACCTCCTGCCGCAGCGCTTGTTTCCTCGCGATACGACCCAAGGCTCCGCCTGACAGTCCAGTAACCCAGCACACACTTTGCCATGTTGGAATCTAACAGCAATCCTACCCCTTTTTCATGATTATCACCACCTGCATAAATCATCTTGAAATCATCTAACATGAATGAGGTCGTTGCAAGTTACGTAGGTGGTCACATGATCCCCGAAGCAAAATGTACACAAAGGTTGATCGCAGCATAGAGAAAATAGGGAAATCTTTTGCTGCTGTTGCTTGCACCAGTAATAATGCCATCCAGTCGTCTGGAAAATACGGCAAATTAAGTTTCCATAAATTTCCACAAAATAATGAAGCCCTTTGGAAAGATTGGCTTGTTAAATTGAGAAGAATTGACAGTGGAAAGCCTTACAAACCAACAAAACATTCAGTTCTTTGCTCAGAGCACTTCGAGAAAAGCGGTTTCACGTACCAGAAGTTCACAAGTAAGTCAACGGTTTTGTCGCAATGAAAACTGGTTTTAAAGTGAAGATATAAAGAAATTAGTGGAAAATATATTTTTAATACAAATATTAACCTTAAGCCTGAACGCCCCTGTAACGGGGGCAATGAATTTGCAAAATAAATACAGTATGTTTCCTAATAGCAACCCCCTCCTGCGGCATATCCTCTTAAAGCGAAGAAACTCGGGGAAAAGTTTGTGATGACCATTTTTACCTAAACCGAACACAATTCAAGTAACAAGCAAGTAAATAAGCATCTAGCAAAACATTAAATAAAATAAGATTAAATAATAAGTGCTCTATTGCAAGCGTTTCTACTGAATTTGTGATATGCATACAAACGATACCTCAAATGAAAAAGGACAGTCCACAGATTCCAACGATATAAGCCTTGTCATTTTAAATTGACACCACACTCAAAGAACAGCAGGCATACACTTTAAATGCTACAGAGATGAGCAAAAATTTTTCTTACCTTTGATATTTTGTCATAAAAGCTGCCTGTGGGTAAATCTATGCTTGCTATTGTTTTAGCCAGTCTATCTGAGAGTCCTCTCGCTATTATGCTATGCTCTGGAAGACCTCAGCAGTATAATCACTTAAATGGTTTGTTTTTTGTATTTACGCTATAATTAACCGCTAAATATTCAACTGTTGTTTTCAAAGCCGGTTTATGACTGAGAAACCTTGCGCCAGTATGCTCAAGTTCAAACACAGCACAGCTATAACTTACAAGTGCTAAATCGACCAGTGAATATATAGTCTGTTGAGCTAGTGTCATGGATAAGGCGGAGCATTTGGACCTGAGGTTCAATATCTGGTTATACATGCGACATTTCAGTGCAAGGAAATACTTTTTTTTTGGATAAATAAATAATAATTAATCGATGCATTCCTATTCAATCAAAGCCATCTTCCTGAGTTACTTCGGGGATCACGTGACTTACACTACGGTTTCTGCATCCAGTGCAACGCCTCCATTCTCCATTGTTTGGCCATCTTGTTTCATTTATGCCCAGAATGTTGATGTTAAGCCTGATCATCTCCGGCTTCACATTTTCCAGCTTCCAACTCTGATACAATGTTCTAACGTTCCAAGTTCCTACTCTGATGGTATTTCTATTGCGAACGGTAGCTGGCTGATGGTCGGGCCTCACCCGTTGCCCATGGGAATCCCTACCGGGCGAGGGGCCACCTCATTTTGCGGAAAAGCCCCCTTCACGCCGTTAGCTTCTGACTTCAAATTGTGACTTTTCATGATTGTTCCTGGAATACTAGTGAAGTGATTTTCCGTTGCCTTCTTCACCGCAGTATGACAACATTCGCCTTTCATCAAGAGCTGCCTAATATCTACCGGATCCTCCGCCATGACTCTTGTACTGTATCGCTGCTGCCCGATACAGGGCAGGGCTAGACTTATTTAAAGGCGGTCTAAACTCGCCTTACCACTGTCAACGTCATTGGGGATATGCCGTTTTTGATGATCCTGCTGGTACCACCCATCAGCATCCGACCCCCTGTTATTGCTGTGGTCCTCTTTTAGTCGCCTCTTACGACACGCAGAGATTACGTGGGAGGTATTCTTTTTCACCTGACCCCTACCCCAGGCCAGACAAGTATGTACACCTGTTTTTGCAGCACGGTCACGCAACTTGCTGTAAAAAATAGACAACCGTCTGGTTGGAAAATGTAAACGGACGAAACCACGTACTAGTCACCAAAATTACCTTCATTCGCTGAGGAGTTTTGAAATGCCGTCGCCGAGTGCCGGTGCATAGACCTAATTATAATTAAATTATTTTTCTGTTCTGAATGTAGCCCATTATTTTGTCGCTTTTAGATCGCATCGGGGAGAGAAGCTGTGTCTTCAACTGCCACTTGATTATTCTTGAATTGAAAAACGTGTTAACAAAGGAAAACCATCTAGAATTAGCCAGGACTAAATGTTGTCAATAAAGGAATGGATATTAGCCCCTGAATTTTCAGGTCTTGGCCTTTTATAAAACACAAACCAGATGTTGATAGAAGTAATTCAGACGTTTTTCAGCCTTTTCGTTCGTTACTCATACTTAAGCAGACGGTACTCAGGCGTCCGATGTTCCATAAATTGGGCTCAATTAAGATGTTACTCATACTTAAGCAGACGTTTCTCAGACGTATTTAAACGTTACTCATGCTGTTCTATCTACCATCCATGGCCAAAAAATTTGAATTTGCCGCCGTATGGCACCGTCTGACGCAAATATTTGGATGGAGGCAGACGTAAACGGCGGAGTGTGACGGGCTTAACAGGCCCAGCGAGGACATTTACTGCGTGGAATGAAGTCGATCCAGATTAATGTGTGATTAAATCTGTAAGGGGCTAAATTAGTTCATCATGTTTACAGATGTCTTCCTCTTCGGTCTTACACATTTTTCTCTCTTTTTTTTTTTTTTTTTACGTCAGAGGCCCAAAAGAGTAGGAGAGAGAATGTTGCATGGCAGATGATATGTTCTGGGAGGAATCCTCTGGAACAATTGGAATTTTTTCTTCTGAATTTTCCAAAATCCAGTCCAGTGGGGAAGGGGGCAGTGAGTGTGTCATTACATTACCTACACTGGAAGGTCAGAAGTTCCACCCAAAGCAGTTTGGTAAAATCCTCTCAAGTTAACCGTTTTTTAATCCTTCTTCGACAGAGGCATTCTTAATAATTATATAAATAAGCATAACCTCTGAAAAATTGCTGAATTAACAAAAAATTGAAGACAGTGACATCACGACTGCTGTTTGCCCCAAACCTAATTGGTCTATGATCTTCCCGTCTCAATGCTGAGTGCAAATTTCACTTGAGAGGCCTTCAAATGATGACCCGTGGAGTAATTCCAACAAATATTTTACCTCTGTACTCCAGCTTGTTGTATATGAGATGAAGCAATGGGGTTTGTGTAGCCCAAGACTTCAATTTGAAGATACAGTATTTACATTTACAGGTGTGGTGATCAATGTATAAATTTCAGCTCTTTCCCTGACATCATTCTCATTGTGAGGATTGTGAAACCATGATTAAACAAATAAATAAATACAGTATATTCAACCTTAGCTCTCAAATGAATCCATATCATAAAGCAGGGTTTACACATAGGCACGATGTGTTACGAATATCATTTCCCGTCATTCGTGGCGCATTCGTGACATTCGTAACGTGACTTAACACATCTGAATAGGGTTCTTAACAGCGCGTGTTGGTTTGTGCCATTCGTGATATTCATGCAGCATGTTTTTGGCTGCCAAAAAATCTTCCACGATTGTCACGAATCACCCTCGATTCGTGAAGTTTGCAACTGAGCGTGTCGATTAGTGGTGATTAGTGGTGATTCGCAATAGAGCGTGGCAGCATTCGTAGTGTATTCTTGCCATTCTTTGAGCCCATACTGTCACGCGTCGTTACGAATCGACACGAAAGCTGTCAAGAACTGAACTGAATGACGCGTGACGCCTCTGTCCCGAATCATCAAATTCAATTCAAATTCGTGATCCTCGGTCACGAATTTAGATTCGTGGCATTCGTGACTTGTCGTCGTTATGTGTAAACCCACCATTATCTAAAATTGGATGACAGGCATTGTCGGAATGGCGTTAATAAGATGATGGGAACTTGAAAAAAAAAAAAAAAAACACTTGCTGGAGCAAAGATGATATTGATTTTCCTTTTTCACACAATTTCTACACACTTTCACCGAAGGTGCAGATTCCTCATAATCGATACCTCACAAAGGCATCTTAATTCTTCGGGGCAGCCCATTATCGACAGAGAATATGTGAATAATGTGAGAAACCGCCGCTATTAAAGCACTAAATTTGTTCGCGGATCGAATCGGGGTGATGTGTCGTTCCCCTTGCTGATAGTTGAGCCTCTGTGAATGCAGGCTGAAGGTGAATCTACCCATGCGCTCGCGGCATACAATTCATCCACAGTAATCGCTCCCACTGAGGTTAATATGCCGTTTGCTGTGTAAAGGCATGAAAGATTGATTCCTTATTTGAGAAGTGATTACTTCTCTCCCCATCGCAGTCAGCTCCCGCTTAATATGCCTCTCCTGTCCACTCAGGCAACAGGAGAAGAACGTGGCAGAAAACTGACAGCTGCCTCCATAATGATTAGGAAGGCTGTGACCTGCATTAAATCTGTGACTGAACTCACGTGCTAACTCACATGGGCGGATGGTCTGAAAGAAGGTCTTCAGGAACTGGCATCCACTAATGCAGTTGTTGAATAGTAAAAGGTGAAATGTTAACGTTTACATAAGTAATTCACACTAAAAACTGCATTAGTTAATCACAAATTACACAAGAATTACAACCTAATAAAAACCCAATTTATTCGCTAATGGCTAGTTTTGTGTTTATATCAGAAACCCAATGCATTACTGATGTATAAATAATGAATCAATTCAATAGTTATGGGGATATACATGCATTAAGTGATCTAAATCATTTAACGTCAGTTTTTGTGTCCTTGATTGTAAGCTGTAATCGTTGTTGTGCATTTCGAATCGACAGTGTTGTGGTGCAGTGGGTAGCGCTGGTGCTGCACAATAAGGACGTTGTGTGATGAGATCTGTCCTGTGCGGAGTTTGCATGTTCTTCCCGTGTTCTGATTGGTCTCCTCCGAGCACTTCTGTTTTTACCCCACATTCTGAAGTCAAGCTTGCTGGGCTAATTGAGGATTTTAACAGATTTAGACGTCGGTGTCCGTAAATTCCGAAATATATTTGCTAAATAATTCTGTAATTAAATTTCCGAATGTCTTGCTTCACTGGAATAATTTTCCACAGCCTCTGTGACACAAATACTGACTTATAAAGGCTTAAATAGGCCCATGCACAACAGGAAAATTTGGCGATATTAGTATTCTACGCAAAACGGTTAAATGGTCTGAGCGTGTGCGTGATCCCTGTGATTGACTTGTCCGGTGTTTGTTCCTGCCTCTCGTCCAATAATATGCCAGCTTCACCCCACCACCGTTTCCAGGAAAAAGCAGGATAGATTATGGATGGATTGACAGATGGATGGATGGATGGATGAATGGATTTTGAAATAGTTTATTTTTATTACCATGCTCATATAGCCATGATATGGACAGTAGATCCCCGAACAGTTCTTATGTTATTAAAGTCTGTCCATCATCACATCCTGATGTTTACTGGGCCCCCTTTATCCAAATTAATTCGCGGATCACAAGCTCATAAATCACAGATGTTGACTACAGCAATTAGAACTGCAGTTGCATTTTGCATGATACAAAGGCAATAAATCAATACCCACTGGTGAAGTCAACAAAATAATTTCTGATATTGTAATGCGATTCAGCGAAATGTAATTTGCATGAATAACCTGACAGTGATCGATTGTAAGTTTGTTTTGGGTTTCTTGATAAATGCAATCCAAAGTCCCAAGACATGCTGATATAGCTCCTTTATGTCTGTATTGCATATATCATTTGGATGTTTAGGGGAAATGTGTGTATATCTCCAAATAGATGCTTTCTCAGAGTAAGCACAGAAAAACTGGCATGTGCAGCGCAAGTTATTGGCTGGGGAAAATGTTACTCATCAGTTTAAGTGTGACAAATACGGTAGTACTCTGGGCTTCTGTATGCGCTGTATCAACAACAACAAAAAAAATCTAAACTGGGCAAACATTCAAACAGCTGAAACTGTACCTGCTTTGGTACATTGCTTTATTTTACACATTCAACATTTTCTGTTCTCCAGGGCAGAAAGCACACTCACAATCAATGCATTTTATTTACAACATCCACAGTGTCATTCAGTAAAGCATGACACATTATTTATGACAAACAAGGCTAATGACTTTTTCATTTGTTGTCTTGTTTTCGAGTGATTTGTCTTCCTAGTGGTGAATAGCTTGACTCGCCAATTGGTGATGGGTGGTTTTAGGAACAGATTATGATCGTTGGGCACATTCAACACATTTTCAGAATGCTGTGCATTAATGATGCAGACAGGTAGGGAATTAACATTGCTATTAATTAATTAATTAATTCAGTAATTGTTAATTAACAAATTAATTTGTTTTACTTTTGTAAGGTCCAGACAATTGTGCCCACACTTGTATAAGTTGTGGCATGAAGTAAAAGAAGGTAAACAGAACAAATTGTGTTTGTTACGACCTTTTCAATTCAAAGTGCAACAAAACAAACATTCTTTTTTCGCTAAGGAGACACAATTCTATAAATTTTATCTAGTTTATGCACGCCCACCGTATGGCTGCAATGCATCAGCTGTAACACCATATCTACACCATGTTGCAATAATGTCGTGTAAGTAATTTATCATCAGAGATGCATACACTGGACTAGACAAATGCAAAAGAAGATTGAATTTAGAAGTCTAAAATTTGCACTTATTTAGCCATGGAAGTACATTTAAAAAAAGAATAATCCTCAAGCCATCTTGAGTTCTGGAAACTCTGAGCTAAAAAACAGCTATTCTGCTTGGAAACTGAATGTTGGATGGATGGAAACTGGCCCATTCTGACTGCAGCATGGCTGCATGTTCTGATGCTAAAACACAGACATTTTCACCCAGGGCAGCAGATCTGCATAATAGTGGGTTGTTTAGTCCTGTGGTGGGGCTTTAGATTTTGGCATCTGGAGGTATGGAGCTGGGAAAAACTCTGCTGTTTGGCCCTTGAGCAAGACCCTTAACTCCAAAACTGCTCCATGGGATTTTACAATCTCTCTCTCTCTTTGCCAACTTGAAACTTTTCTTTCTGGCATTTCTCCCAGGCCATCCAAGTAACTGAGAATTTTTTCTTCAGTGACCAGCCTGGTTATGTTAAAGTTTAAAGAGATGGCAGAAATTTCCCTTCCATTCATTTGAATAATGTACATTTTCCCCAGAGTTGAGATGCGTATGTGCAGAGTGATTACAATGTGCTAACAAAGAACCGACCGCATTTAAATAATCTGCAACAAAGGTATCTAAAGTGATGCATATCACATTTTTTTTTTCACATATTCCATAAGTGGCAAGAATACTGCACAAATGGTATATTTAAAATACTAAGAATACAAAAGCAGAAATATGATACTGAAGGATAAAAGGACTCAGAGATGGATGTTCGGCCCATTCTTCCTCCAAGACCTTTGTAACAGAGACTTACCACAGAGAGCGGTCAAGCATTTTCAGTAATGTTATACTATATCACTATGGTGTGTTTTGAATGAATACATCTCCTCCTCTATGTAATAGGCCATTTGCAGGAATTGATCACGTGACGAATCATTCTATAGCAACAAGACCGTGGTGTGCAAGCGAACTCTACATTCCTTCACAACCATAAGAGTTTGACTGGCGGTGTGTGACATTCCAATACTTTAGTGACTGTTTTGACCTTTTGTTCTGTCTTTTTTTGGCCGATTTTTACTGTGTACTTTAAAGAAGATATATTTTATCGTTTGGTGTAAGATTTTTGCCATTAACTGGCCGCAAAAGCGAGTTTTTTGACTTCAAGTTGATTGCTGCCGACCGAAACTCACGTGTGAAATGGCTGAATTCTCAGGTATGTTTATGTTTTATTAAACTCCTTTTTAGCCTGAAACATTCAATGATCATTAAGAAGATTCGTAAAACAAAACTAGGATAATCTGTAGATGACCAAGTTGAAGTAAAAAACTAGCTTTTGCGGACGGTTTATGGCAAAAATCTTTCAAACTCATATGGTTGTGAAGTAATGTAGAGTTCGCTTGCACACCACAGTCTTGTTGCTATGGAGTGATTCACATGATCAATTCCCGCAAATGGCCTATAAGGAAGAGAGAGTAAGCCTTGATTTGCATATTGAAGCAGGGGCAATTAGTTTCTTAGCGGCCAATGCTGCACAGTCACAAAGCTTTGACATATTGTTTCAAATCAGAAAGAGGTGTACATGCATTGCAAAGAAACCTGCTATTAAAATAAAAAATAAATAAATAAAGAACTGCATCCCGGCAATCAGAGTGAGCATTAGCATTTTTGGGCCATAGCCTGTTTTCTGGAACTCCAATCAGTATGAAATTGCAGCAGCCAGCAAGCACTGCTTGACACGCTGGTCAGTAAGTTGATGGGAAAACCGTACCGTCAATTCAAGGTCTTAATCTCTGTGTGGATCATTGAGACCTTCCAGTTGGGAACTCACATTTTTGGTGGTAGCTGCAGAGGTTTCAAGTGGAGGTCAGCCTTGTACGATTGGCCTCTTTGCAAATAGGTAATAGACTGCATGAAGAATGCAGTGATACTCCAGGCTGGGTTTGAAAGTTAAAAGCAGAAGTAGATTTTCTGCTTGAGATGGTATTCAGTGTCTGAGTGAAATTACTTCTTTTCATTGAAAGAGACTAAAACCATAAAACCCTCCGAAAATAACACCTTGAGTTTTTGTGATTTAATTTCCTTTATTGCTATAGCTTTTTCTACACTTGTTAGATTCATTATTTGATAACATAATTCAACCTCCATCTTTTGATTAGACCTAAACCCTATGTCGGAACATAACACATTACCTAATTTTAATCTGTATGACAGGTGTATGCTCTGACTGTTTCTCGGTGCAGTTGGTAGCACTGCTGCCTCACAGCTGGAAAGTCATGGTTTCGAATCCGGCCTGGGGCCTTTCTGTATGGAGTTTGCATGTTGTTCTTGTGTTCGCGTGGATTTCCTCCACGTAGTATGATTTCCTTCAAAGACATGCTTGTCAGGCTAACTCTGCTGTGATCGGTAAAAACCTAGTACGTATGTCACTCTTGGTAGGAACTGAGTTTGACCCTCATTTGCAATAATTTAGAGTGGTGAAAATCTTAAAACACTAGCTATTAGTGTTATTTGAACTGTCAAAATCACGTTTCCTATATTTTTTTTTCCGGTTAGGAAAAGTCCAGGATCCAAAAGTGTTTGTTCATTCGCGAGACCCTCGCCATTGATAAACTCATTAGGTTTTTCCAGATCACAGGAGAACTGGAGACTCTAAATAGTCCAGAGGTATGAGCGTGTGAGTGAATGGTGTGTGGTGTATGCGACAGATTGGCAAGTCGTCCAGGGTGTGTTCCCACCTAGCACCCAAAGTCAGCTGGGACAGGCTCCAGCTTTCCTGCGACCCTAATGAGGAAGAAGCAGTTTAGATCACATTGGAACTGGATGGACAGATGTTACATCCTACTTTGTAATTGAGGAGTTTAAATTGTCCAGTCCCTTATTCTGACTGCTGAGTATTACTCCAGATTCTGTAGGGAATGTTATGTTTTTGCTGTTTGTCTGTTTTCTAGCTCCGGTCCAGTCTGCCAGTCGGGATCCACCTCTCAATCCGAGTTCCATGCCATGTTTTTGTTCCTGCGTGCTGCACCTTTCATTGCTTCGGTTTGGCTGGTGGTTCAGCTGCTCTGAATCCAGGGCTGTTCTAAGCTTGATTGCCTCTTGTTTTTTCTCATTACTAACATTTACTAACTCACACGGGAGGTGTTTATTTAGACAGGCGCTTACTAATCCTTACTAATTTAGATAGGGTATCGACTGGCATGATTTCCCACATTTGCTATTTTCTAGATCTCGTTTGTTTTGCTGCTAACAGTCTCATCCTTCCTTCTCTGCTGCATCTTACATTGGTTCTTAAGCTGAAACACGCCTATTCCCTCAATTGGCTCGTTAAGTCTGACTGCCTGTCCATGTCTCATGTTCCTATGCCCTGCCCCTCTCGTTTTGCCCAGGTGTTCCCTGTTTCCTTGATCCTGCCCAGAGTCCTTATTTTCTGAGGTGGAGCTCCAATCTGGCAGACGGATCCATGTTCCTGCTACGTTCTCTTGTGTATCACAGCCTTGTATCGCCAAAGCTTTGTTTGCCTCTAGCCTTGTTTGTCACTGCTTTGCCACAGTATCAGTAGTTCTTGTATTTTTTCCTTTCATGTTTTCAGCTCTTGGAGTGCAGTTTTTTGTTGGCCCTCGTGCCTCGTTTATTTGTGTTTTGTAATAAATCCCTTTGTTTTGAGTTCCTGTCTCGCGAGTGGTGTTTCCCATCACCGACCATTACAGGGAAAATTGTTCATTTGACAAGTGTGGAAATGAAAGGGTTCAGGGTTTTAATGTTTTATTATTATTATTATTATTATTATTATTATTATTATTATTACTATTATTATTTGTCCTTGGAGAGAGGAAAGCAATGGGCATTTAAAGAGTGATCTGTAATCGACATTTGGACAACCAGTCAATAAATGGAGCATCTTCACCATTTTTTTTTTTTTTTTTTAAATTCGCAAAATGTCAAAATAGATTTTATTTTTCACAAAGCTCACATTTTTTCTCATTTGTAGATAAATTAGATATGTTCAATGTCTTGTCTTTGGAACAAGAGATGTTTCAATTTTGTTGCTTAGCAACAATTGGATAGCTTGCCTTCTGATAATTTATTTATAAACATATATTAATTTTTTTTTTTTTTTTTTTTTGCCGACTGAAGTTATTGCTCAGAAAGTGCATCAGGGCTTTTGCATGGCATAAAATAGCCAATGCATAGCCTGCACGGGAAAATGCTGGACAAAAGGCAGTCTGGTTCTCAGGCAGTCTTCGAAGTCTCCGCTTTGCTTAGCAGAACTTCCAGTAATCTGAGCTTCCCTTTTAGATTTTTATATTCCTGGTACTCCTCTGCCTATGGAATGCAGTTGTCCTTCTGTGAGGCCCTGCCCGCCTGCTTGTTGTCGCGCCCCTCAAATTTTCTCCATGTTTTCCACAGTCTCCTCTTCCCCACCGGCGTCTCCCTGAGGTGCTGCTGTAGCTCAGTCCTGGACGCCTCATGGAGGTTGGACATGGAGACTGCGGGCTGCCTTAAGGTTTTCATCTCGTCCGTCGGGGAAACGAATGTGCCGTCGCTGCCCTCACTGTGCCTGCTTGGTGAGTCGTCCCGGACCTGCAGGTGTATCTCCTTACTGGAGGGAAGGGGCCCTCGCTGTGTGCTGTCATCATCAGAGTTTTCCTCTTCAGCTATGGTGGTAAGGGTTGATGCAGCACACAGTAGCTGTTTAATGGTGCGGTATTGGTCGTACAGTGGCTTCATCAGGGTCCTCTCCTGCTTGTTCTTGGAATGACCATGCAGACCCTCGAAATTGAGCAAGCATTTCTGCAGCGTGATCTTCTCCAGGGCTATCTGCTTCTGAGTCATTTCCTGAATGTCGTCAGGCAGGCTGAGTGCTTGTCATTTCTCCCTTAGCCTCTTGAGCAGCAGTTTCGGTGTGTCCTGCGGAGAGGGTTTCTGGCTGTGCTCAGCTGGCTGCTTCAGCCTCAGGTCTTTGGTCTTACGCCGGGTCTTGGCCGGGTCATTCATCAGCTGGAGGACCTCTGGATTCACCATTTTATCCTTGTGTGACGGCTTACAGTTCCTTTTCTTCTCAAACTGCTCTTCGAACCGTCGGATCTTCTTCTTCAGGGCTTGGACGTGTTTTGCGAGCATCGCAGTGGCGAGCGAGTCCACAGAACCATCCGGAGCCTGGGTCCTGGTGATGGGTCGAGCATTGATAAAGGGCTGTGCGCAGGGGGGCGAGGTTGCGTTTTCGGGGTCGCTGTGGTAACGCAGGCTCTGGCCGAGGCTGGGGCAGCGCGGGAAGGGGAGGGGGGAGGCGTTGCCATTGGCGATGTGGAGGAGGAGCTGCCCAAGCTCCAGGGCAGTCCCTTGTGGCCCCTCACAGTCCAGCCCTGTTTCCGAGGGCGGTGGGGTGCGGTTAGCTTCCAGGCAGTCGAGGGCCCTTGGGGGGTCCTCTTGGCAGGTTTCAGTGGCGGGGAACACCTTGGGATGGATTTTTCTCACTCTTGATGGTTTTTTGTGAAACGATTTCTCCTCATCAGAGGTCTGAAGGATTTTGTCATCCTCCGGTAGTGTAAGCTTCACCCTGTCTGAGTGAGGAGAGTCACGGCCAAAGACGTCCCCGTTCGCCTCCGTGTCTGCACGTCTCTCAGGATCCGTCGGTTCTGCAATAACCTCCATATCCTGAGGGAAGCCCTGTCGATGGTCACAGACAGGGTCAAAGAGGGACGTGGTTTTCTCGGACTGGAGTATCTGGTTTTGACCCGAGCCGAGCTGGTCCTCACCTACTGCTGCTCGGTCTGAACGAGGCGTGGTGGTGAGTGTTTGAGCTGCATCATCCTGCCCATTAGAGACAAACACTGCAGACACACACTGCCTGCTCACTTCATCCTTAATAAAGGGCTGTGTGCAGGGGGGGGAGGGAGCGTTTTCGGGGTCGCTGTGGTAACACAGGCTCTGGCTGAGGCTGGGGCAGCGTGGGTAGGGGAGGGGGGAGGTGTTGCCGTTGGCGATGGGGGGGATGAGCTTGCCGGGCCCCAGGGCATCTTCACCATTGAATGAGAACTGCTGTATTCAATTCAGCTGCTGTGTTCCCTGTACTTCCTGCCAATGGGGAAAATTACCACGAAAAAAATTTTTGGATGCATTTTCAGTCTTTTTCTTGGCACCCTTGCAGTAATCAGTAATACAGAAAAAAATATCATTTAGCAAACCCCAAAAAATTAAGACTGCAATAATGTGTCAACTTTTTTTAAAGTACTTGCTGCAACCAGAATTGGAGCAGGTGAAGGCCTCAAAGAGGATCCTCAGGCGGTGTCTATTTGCTGTTAGATGGTGTATTAAAAAAGCCAGCCAGACCCTGGTTAGCCATCGGCAGCACATATGGACACTCAAATCGAAAAACCTGGTGGATGCCAAAGACATGAAGACATTCATTGAAATGTCAGCCAAAAAAATGCCGGCTGCGCTTGTTAACCTTGAGGCTGCCCCTACGGAGGCAAACCTTGCGAAACTCTACGGGTGCTTTTCGGGGTACCTGATGTGTTTCACAGGACACAGAAGGGGTGTTCTTGAGAACATGACGGCGGAGGAGGTGCTAAAGGCAACAGAGGGCCAAAATGAGACCAGGCTTATTGCGGTTGCAAAACACAAGACCTCTGGCACCTTTGGGCATGCCCACCTGGTCTTGACGAAGCAGGAGTATCTGTTGCTGGAGAGGTTCCTTGTCCATCGGCACCAGCTCAAAGGAGGGGACTCAGCTTGTCTTCTTCAATGGAAATGGAGGAGTGTACCAAAAACTCCTTGAAGCCTTTCAAGACCGGTGGGCGGCTTTCTGTCTGCCTGGACGCCCAACATTCTCTACGCTGAGAACAAACATCAGCACATATACCGGCCGCTTGTTGCACGAAAACAAACAACTGAAGGTCCGCCGGCAGATGTGCCAATCACAATCGACGGCACAGACTTGCTATGAGGCCGAATCTGACGTCAGGGAGGCCTGGGAAGCTAGACGGCTCACATGCAAGGCGGTGGAGACCCAGGTTGGGAGGCTAGGGCAGCGCGACGGGGACAGAGCAGAGGAGGAGGAAAAAGGAAATGAGGAAGAGGATGAGGAGGAGGAGAAGCTGAAATTGAAATGGTAACAGTAACACTCACCAGTGATGAGGAGGCGCCAGCGCAGGAGCACCCCTTATGAAAAATTACCACAAAATACTACAGTAAAAATACCATCGTTTTCTATAGTAACTATGGTATTTTTGCGGAATTACTATAGATATAATATAGTAACTCTGTAGTTTACTATAGTGATGCTAAAGTAAATCACAAAAGTCAAACTCTACTATAGTAAACTATAGCAATGATATTCAATTACTATAGTATATTTGCAACAAACTGTAGTTTACTGTAGTAAAGTGTAGTTTACTATAGTTTACATCAATTTTACTGTAGTAAACTATAGTTAAATATAGTAAATTTTTATAAGGGACCCTGAGTGCCAAAATTCCGACGTCGGGAGAAGGCCCAGCCAATCCCATACAGGCCTTCAGATGGTATCGGGAGCAGAGGGCTATGAAGAGGAAAAGAGGAGTGTCAAAAGTCACCCCCCGAAAGATGCGTAGAGTCAGGAGCGTCTCTGATTCAAACGATGAAGGAGGGGAAGGAACAGAGGCCGCCCCAGCACAGACCCCATCCAGCCAATCCGATGTCACAGATGACACAGTATAAAGACTATTGTCTTTTTTTTTTCCATTTGCCATGTCTTCAAGATTTTATGATTTTCAGTCTTAGCATTTGTAACTGTGTAAAAGTGTTCTTCCTTCTTGTTCGTACAAAATGAAGTGCAAAATTGCTCGTTTATCATCTTAACCAGGTAGTAAAATATTTGTCCAGCTGACCACAAAAGTCTATTGAGTAATCAGTAAAGTGTTCTTTGCTACAAATGAGAATTTGCTATTAAGCCGCCGAAATGTGAGCATTAAGGATATGAGATTCAAATTTCGTGCCATTGACAACTGAGCAAAGGCTGCCTGTGGCTGTTAGATAATCACTTTCTTAATTAGCATTTTTAATGGTGACAGCATGTAATTTCTGTTATTGCTTTCAGAGTGATGGCTTTTTGCAAACTTTTTTTAGTTTTTGCTGTGGCAGTAATGTGCACAAGGATGTAGTGTAGAATTTCATGGAATAAATGCATAATTCTATGTGCCTCATCTCCATGTTACATCAGTATATCTGTGCAACTGCATCCCCCAGACTGGTATCAAATATCTCTTCAGTGGTTAAAAGGGGTATGATATTATTTTATTCTTCTTTATTTATTCTATAGTATTCAACTCTATAACTTTGTCCTGTCTTCTTGCTACTAGTGACCTTTGGCAGCAGATTTCCACTGGGGGTTTAAAAAAATTCTATTTTATTCTCTTCCATATTCAAAGTCATTGAACACACATTAGTTGTCAGTATGATCCTTCATGCAAAAAACTGTGGCAATAACAGAGAGACAACCTTCAATTCATTGTAAATGGAAAAAAATTGGCTGGATAAAATAACTTCTGCCCCAATACATGGTGAACCATGAGGCATGAAATCAAATATTAAAAAACTTTTTATAGCCTGTGGCAATTAGAGATTAGTTAATTCCCCTGGAGGATACCGGAGTCTCTGTTTATTTAATTTAAAAAAATAAATAAATAAAAATCTGTGATTCAGAAACTTATATTACAAGAGACATTTTTTGACAATAGATGTAACGTTTTAAAATTATATCTTATTTGCAAATACACAATAGATTCTGTCATCCATGATATTTCTCATTTCAAGATACTTTGTCATTTTTATGTTTGGTGTCAGTGGGATACAGGATACACACCACTGAAGACAATTTCATAAACAGCTTGTATAAATGGGGCACAGCTTATGGAGCTTGTTCAAGCGGACAATTCAAGACATTGCCTCATTCTCATAGACAATCCCACTCATATCTGCCACTGTGCTACCTCTCTGTATGGCTAATTGCAATTTATTTTGCTTTTCTGCTCCACCTCTGGTGGCAACAAACATGCCCTTGCCTGCTGCTGTGCTGCATCAATCTTAGCTACTGTTGATATGATTGCTTGCTACTGCATCACTCCTGCCTGCTGCTTGTTAACATCCTGCCTCCAACCCAACATCCAATTGTAAGATCCGAATGTCCCACAGGCAGAAGTGTGTGTGTGTGTGTGTGTGTGTGTGTGGCACTCCTTGCTCTCTTTTCCTCAAGCTTAGGAGGCCAAAGAGTGTGTCAGTGTCAGAGCCTAGTTGCCAAACTGTCATTCTATCTATGTTGTTAGTACTGCATTTAACTGTTTAAATGTAAGCTGTCTGACTGAAATACATATAAAGATTGTGCAGCTCACGACCTGCTGTTTTCTTTGAGACTGGTTTTGATATTGATTTGATTAAATTCTGAGTTGATTCCTAACGCTGCAGTTCTACGGTTATTTGCCACTATCCTCTCAAGTCCCCATCTGTCCCCGTAGGAGAACCTTGACTTCAGGTCACAGTGATTTAGTTTTTTTTTTTTTTTTTTTTTTTTTTTGCTATTTTGATAAGTCACATACTTTCAGAATTTTTAGCACATTTCTTTATGCTAAATTAAATAATTTAGCCTCTCCCTGCAATTATCCAAATTTAAGCAGCCAGATACTGCTAATTAACATTCAAATGAATAAGAATAACCTGCACAGATATTTTTGTAATCGTGGTTTAAGCACTACAAATTTTAATCCATTTTCAGTGGTGTTTACCCCCTGTCAATGCACATCCACAAATTTCTGTGTACAGTGAATGTATATATATGGTATGTAGTGCCATTAAAAACACACGTGAGGTATCTTACTTGTGGCTGGCCTGAGCGGGGTCGGTCAGCAACTGCGCCTGTTTCCTGTTCTTGGACACACAGCTAACTGATTGTTGACTGACAGTGCAGAGGACGCACTACCTCTCGGTGGCTGAGACCGACCTGCAACATGCCTATGGCTCTTTCTCTCTCCTGTGTTGCAAGCTGTTCCATTTTCTAGAAGCCATAGAATTTTTTTGGTCACACTTTAGATGAAGTGTTGCTCATAAAGGCTTTATACAGAATGTATAATACCCTCATAAATGAGACATAATGTCTTCATAAATCATACATAAGCAAATGTCATGCTTTGTAAAGGGTGGAATAACACATCCTTATTCAGCTTGAGATGCCAGATGTGACAATGGCAATGTCACTTAGCTGACAATGTCACACTTAATAGCATTTAGCCACTAGCTAAGTGACATTGTCAAATATATCACATATAAACAAGCCTGACTCTTTGGCGATGTGGTCAGCGCATGTGACTCTTATCCGGGAGTTTGAGGTTCAGTTCCCTGCCCGGGCCCTCCTTTGGCCTGCCACACTGTGAAAAGTTGCCCTTATTTTCCTATCTCCCCATTTGTCCTCTCGGTTCTAGTCTTCTTCTTCTTCTCTGATCATTTCTCAAGGGCTGACCTCAGTTGGTTTCCCTCTTTTGTGGAGCCAGGCTCTGTCCGAGGTTTCTTCCTACAAGGGAGTTTTTCCTTGCCAGTGTCGCCTTTTGGCTTGCGCCTTGGGGGTTCTATTCCTGCTCTGTGTAAGATGCTTTGGGTCTTTCAATTGTGAGAAGCGCTAAACAAATAAAATTGAATCGAATGATGTACAAGTTATTCAGCTCCCTGGTTACCACATGTCACTATCTTCCACTACAAAAATCCAGTTTGACAACCCGAGTTCCGAGTCTGCTTTTCTAAATTGCTTCATCACAAGATGGTCCCAACTGATACGTTGTTGAGCCTGTAGGCTCAATCGAAATAGAAGATAGCGGCACAGCTGTGTTCTCTCAATGGGAGTAAGTGAGCTACCGAAAACATATGCTGCTGTGCGCAAAGGATTCGTTCAACTGATGGGGACAGGTGTGCAAAACTTAAGTAATGTTCTGCAGGTCCTCGGGAAGAGACATCTTCAAATACGAGATGACAAATTATGTGTAAAAAAAAAACAGACAAACAAATGAATACAATCAATCCCTCTGGTTCTCTGAAGGAGAGCTTCAGTGATTGGTTGGCAGTTTGGATTTGAAATGAGCACGTCTCTGCCTCCATGAGCTATTCATATCTCTTTAAAAAAACATCTCTGGGAAATACAGCTGCATTCCTCCTTCCTGTCTCTATCTCTATTTTCCATCTCTCTGTTAATATACTTTCTTGTCTCGCTGATGTTGGTGTTCACACTGCTTGGCAGTTTTGCATCCACAAAAAAAAAAACAACACCTATGCCTGTGACAGTACTTCAGAACTTTTCCATGATCACTGAAGCCCAGTTTTGACAGATACAGAGAAATATTAGCTTGACATAAGCTTAACTTTGTAAATGCCATCATGATTGGGAAATTCGCTGGATGTCGGGTTTGTCTCTGTTGCTTATTTTTTTCTCTTGCTTATCTGCTTGTCTCTTCCCTAACCTTAAAATCGGTAGCCCGCCCCCATTTTTAAAGCCATTCCAGCCTATTAAATGTGCCTTAAAGAAATAAGTGAACATTTTTTGAAGTGCTAAGCCCAAACCATGAAAAGACAGCCCAAGATGAAGGAGGGTTCAGAAACTTTGGTGACGCAGTGCTATATACTGTTGTGGGAAGTTTACATACCCCTGCTGTTAGTTAGAGTTATCACAACTCCTTTTATCATCCGCTCCTCTGATTTCATGGAAGCGAACTATGGTGTTGGCAAGTCAGTTAGGATATCAACTTTCCGTAGGATACAACTAATTTATCCAACAAATGTTTGGAGACAGATTATTTCACTTATATTTCACTGTATCACAATGCAATCGCATTGGTATTTCACGCACATTAAGTTGACAGTGCCTTTACACAGCTTGGAAAGTACCAGATAATTATTTCATGGCTTTAGAAACTGCTGACATCATGAGAGTCAATTGGGGGTGTACTAGTGGCTGTATTTTACGGCCTACCTAAAAACTCAAAGCCTCTTTGCTTGACATCACGTAAAAGTCAAAAGATATAAGCCAAGACCTCCACAAAAAATCATGGCACTCCAAGTTTGGTTCATCCTTGGGAGCAATTAAGAAATGCCAGAGGGTAACTCGTTCATCTGTACAAACAATTTAATGCAAGTATAAACACCATTTGACCCCACAGCCATCATACTGCTCAGAAAAGAGACACATTCTGTCTCCTAGAGATGAACATTTTTCAGGACAAAAAGTGCAGATCGATCCCAGAACAACAGTAGAGGCAGATGCTGGAGGAAATGGGTGAAAAAGCATCAATATCCACAGCAAAATAAGTCAGATAGTGACATCATCTAAAAGCCCGTTCAGCAAGGAAGAAGCCACTGCTCCAAAACTGCCATTAAAAAGTCCAAGTATGGTTTATAACTGCAAATGGGGAAAAAGATTTTAATTACAGGAGAAATGTCCTCCGGTCTGATGAATCAAAATTGAAGTGTTTGGCCATAATAACCATCGTTATGATGTTTAGAGGAAAAAGGGGAGGCTTGCAAGACAAAGACCATCCCCACCGTGAAGCACAGGGGTGGCAGTATCATGTTGTGGGGGTATTTGCTGCAGGAGAGACTGGTGCACTTCACAAAACAGATGGCATCATGAGGAAGGAAAATTACGTGGATGTATTGAATTAACATCTTAGGTCATCAGCCAACAAGTTAAAGCCTGATCACAAATAGGTCTTCCAAATGGACAATGACCCCAAGCATACTTCCGAAGTTCTGGCAAAATAGCGTGACGACAGCAAAGTTAACGTATTGGAGTGGCTATCGGAAAGTCCTGACTTCAATCCAATGGAATATTTTTGGGCAGAACTGAAAAAGTATGTTAAAGCAAGGATACATACAAACCTTACTCAGTTACTGCAGTCCTGTCAAGAGGAATGGGATAAAATTTCAGGCACTTATTTTGAGAAGCCTGTAGAACTTGGGTTAAAGCAATGCTACCAAATACTAGCTACGTGTATGTACATTTTTGACCCCAAGGGAATATGATGAAAGAAATAAAAGCTGTAAAAAATCATCCTCTCCACTGGCCATGACATCAGAATGGAAGGCAGTCATATACTGTAACGTCTGATGTAGGGTGAACTCAAACAGGGCAGAAAAGGAAGGCCCAAACTGAGGAAAAAGAACACTTTCAAGAGCAACTTCAAATGGAGCAGCGTTCAGCTATGGGAGATTGAAGTCTCTGCTGCACACAGACCTGTTTGGAGGTCGCTCATTACCTCGCCATGGAGATTACGTTTTACCTTCAGTTTGTGGGTAAGTGTGTTTGTGCAACGGAAAAAATTTATAGACAGATTTTTATGATATTTTTATCTGAGGTGGGTCTTGGCCCAGCTTAGAAGTGATTTCATTTTGGGAGTGATCCGAATAAAATTCTGGTTCCAGGAATTTTTTATTTACTTGTGTGGCGGTAGATAACGCCACTCGTATGTGTCCCAGAAATGCAGGGGACTGTTGGGCCTTGGCGGAGGTTTATGTTTACTGAGCGCTTTTGTTTCCAGATAGACAGCTGTCTTTGAAGAAGACTGACATCAAAGTCTCGCTGCTGCAATCGTCGGACGTCGCAAAGCAGCAGCTTTCTAAATCCAGACACAGACCAGCTTTGTGACGCCTGCGGGCGACTGTGTGCTTCCTGTTTTGAACTGCTGAGTCATACGTGCTCTTATCACTGGGAACACCGGCTGCGTCATCGTCAGACTCAACGGAAAACCAAGATCAGTCCCTAATACAAACCTAAGCCCTAAATGTGACAGTAAGTGAGATATGAGCCAGTATGTATGGGTTTGTACCATTTTGTAAATTATACCCCAGTTTGGATCAAAATTAATCAGTGAAGAGACCTCACCACCACTAATGCCTATGCCAAAATGGTTGACCCTGGTGACCTGCAATTGGATGGCAAGAAATGTCAATGGTAGAGGCAGCAGGCAGCAGTGGGATGAGTGTAGACCCATAGTTTCTTTGGCTTTGTCTGGGGATGCAATTATTTCCATTTTTCAACAACTGAATTCAAATGAAAATCTTTTCTGACATATTGCACAATAAAGTCAAGGACTAACAAACAAATCTCTGTTGCTCATTTCTGGCAAGTTCTACAGGCGTGCTGGCGGGAAAACTCAAAACCATGTGACTGCCATTTTAGGAAAAATATAGGAATACACTCATAGATTATTATTACAAATGCTTAGTTTGATATAAGATCTTGATGTTTTTTTGCAATGAAAGCATTTTATTTCTTTTATATGATTGATTTCTTGAAAAATATGAGTGCTTCCAAACTTTTGACTGTTATCCACAGGTCAATAGTTTACACATAATGCATTCTGAAAAAAAGAACAATTTCCCCAAAGGACTATCCCTTGGGTTTTTGCACTCAAGATATCCTTGAACAAGTGTTGCCACTAAATGTGGCCATGTCCCCCGCCAGGTCACAGAAATCGACTGGGGTCAGCATATCACACTTATACACATTGAAGCCAAAGATGAATGAAATCGGTCAAAACGTTCTTGAGATATCGCGTTCACAACAAATGGGACGTGACGGACAGACAGAGCTGAATACTATGTCCCCCGCTCCGCTCGCTACCGCGGCGGCGGGGGACAAAAACATGTCACTTCTGTTTCGTGTCTCACTGACCACACATTTAACAGACTGGAATCTGCTTCTCTGGGTACATTGTTTACCTTTAGTTATGCCCTTGCATTTCACAGGAGTGAGGAGTAATCGGTGCTAACGAGCCTGTTTTATGAGGAAATGAAGGACGCTATCACAAACTTCTGTGAAGGATTTCATGCAGAAAACCAGATTGGATAATATGAATTTCCCTGGGACTATAAACCCCAGTTCAAAGCTGTGTCATGGAGAGCTGCGCTTTATAGAGCAGAGAGGAAGGGAATGTTTGCAGGAGAGCAAAAGCAGAGGATGCATTAATTCTAGTGGCTATCGCACCCCTCGCCTCAAGGGAATTCTCTAGAGTTGAAATTTGGATGGAGATTTAATTCGCTGCCACAGAGCCATCCTCACTATATAATGAAAATAGGTACCTTTGAATTGTGAATAAATATACTGTACAGAAAATGGGCAGAAAATGGCTACAAGACTGTTTAAACTATGTATTTTTCTTTTTCTCTTTAACCGATTAAATATTGTGGCATTGATTGACCTCCAAGTCATGCCTTGTTTAATGATAAAACCACGACATGACGTGCGGTGTTACTGTAATCGATGTAGTCGATTTCAGAAAAAAAAAAAAAAAATCAATTCTCTGTACCTTCTGGGTATAAGTGGGAAGCAAGTCGAGTTCAGCAGAGTTCAAAATGTGGCTCATGTCCTTCAGCAAATTATTGAAACAGTGTGAGTACTGGAACCCTGTATGATGTGTTATCTAAACGGCAGTGCCTGGTGGTTTTTCATTTTTGCCCTAAAATGGTCGACCTATTCCAACAACGAACTATGAGCAGTTTGATAAATGTATGATGAATCGCTGTAATTGGTCAGTAAACTGCTCAATATTACGTAAGGCCTTTATAAGGGTATACTTTGGGCTTGTGCCAATTGCATTGCCATCTCTACTACATCAAAAATTGAGGATGGTTTGCGTTAAAACAGCTGATTTTCATGATGGAAAGCAATTATCTTCAAGCAAGTTGCGTACATGGACAGTTTCTCCCTGCAATTAAGGGCAAAGTGCATCTTGAGTGTGCTTATAATTTGCTAAGTCCTTGAATTCCTCATCAGCTAAATGGTTAGTTTTACTAACTTTGTGTCTGCATTTTCATCAATAGGAGCCTATTGACTCACCTCATTTCTGACTTGAGGTAAGATTAAAATGAATATGTTGACAAGAATTATTTTCATTGATTACTATATTGGGAATATGGGGATTTTTACTGGTGATGGCATGCTTGGTCAAAGGAGGGTAAAGAAATTCTACTAATTAAGAAAAAAATTCTGAAATTGCAATTGCAATTGGAACAAAACCAGCATGCACATTGATACTAAAAGAAGTACTTTGAGAACCGCAGGTAGCGGTGATGTACAGTACACTATATAAACAGGTGCATGTAAGAAACAGTGTTCCCACACAATTCATGAGCTAATGGTGTGAATTGTGCAATAAGCAAATAACTTACACACTGGATATAGAGCACCCATCAACCAATCAGCACACAAAGATACACATACAGTATATAATGTATGCAAGGTATGGGGATAAAGATTTAGAGAATGGTTCAGCCTTTATTATAGTTCAGCAGTGCTGTTGATTTTATGCAAATCAAAAACACCATAAAAAGGAATGATCAAAAATGCAGAAATTCCATATTCCATCAATAAAATGTCATAACAAAAGTTCTCTCTCTCTCTCTCTCTCTGATCCACGTATCAAGGTGGATTTACGTGGATGCAGATCATTTAAGTCATTATTTTCGTTTTGTGAGAGAACATCAGGTAACTGTCCTAAATTAAACGATTACCGCCGTGAATCAGTAATGGTTTGGTTTACCCTCAAGGTCTACTCTTATTTCAAAGGTTCCCATCATATTCATGCAAAAACAGACAGAAAGAAGAAAGTGAGAGAGAGAGAGAGAGAGATGGAGAACGAGAGACAGCAAGAGAAAGAGACAAAAAGAAAACAGTGGCAGGCGGCCATTTTGTGAGGGTGGTTGCTTTTTGGCCTTGAGATTACCGAGCCCAGTGATGGCACGGCCCTTTGCGCCTGTGAGATCATAATTGCACCAGATGCTGACGTCAAGACAAAATCAGCTTTGGCTCCTGCCCACTACCCTCCGGATCACCCCGCCACTCCCCTCACCGACCCCACTGCCCCCCTACAGACGCCCCGAACAGCTGTTTCGTCTGACACAGTCTCAGTCAAACAGAACACAGAGATAACACATGGGAGGAGTTAGCCCTGAAGTCTGTCAAATAACCTGTCTGCTAGGAAGCTTTCTTTGAGAAAGTCTTTGGATAGCATTGTGAAAGGGTCTATTTTAACCCTAACTATGATCTTTTCTTGGCGCTAACCAAATAGTTATAGTGCCTACACCAAGGGAAGTAGATTTGATGCATAAACCTAACCAAATAGTTTTGTTGTAAACCACACAGCAATTGCCTGGAATCCATCTATATCAAGTGCTGGTCGCTCCCAACGGTCACTCACTGATAAAGTCTGGCCTCAGTCGTATAGGCCAGCGTTTCGCCCATACGTCACTAATGAACTGGATATGTACACTGCCCTCCATAATTATTGGCCCCCCTGGTTAAGATGTGTTCTTTAGCTTCTAATAAATTCAGTTTTTTTCTAAATAATATAGGACCACAGTTAAAAAAAGAGGAAAATCCAACCTTTAATTCAAGTGCATTTATTCAGTGGGAAAAAAATCCCACATTAAGAAATAATTCTTTTACATCAAATCATGTGTGCTACAATTATTAGCACCCCTGATGTTAATACTTTGTACAACCCCCTTTTGCCAACAAAACAGCACCTAATCTTCTCCTATAATGTTTCACAAGATGGGAGAATACAGAAAGAGGGATCTTCGACCATTTGTCTTTGCACAATCTCTCTAAATCATCCAGCGACCTGGGTCCTCTCCTCTGCACTCTCCTCTTCAGCTCACTCCACAGGTTTTCAATGGTGTTGAGGTCTGGGGACTGAGATGGCCATGGGAGGAGCTTGATTCTGTGTCTGGTGAACCATTTCTGTGTAGATTTGGCCACATGTTTAGGGTCATTATCTTGCTGAAAGACCCAGTGACGACCCATCTTCAGCTTTCGGGCAGAGGCCACCAGATTTTGATTTAAAATATCCTGGTATTTCAAAACGTTCATGATGCCATGCACCCTAACAAAGTTCCCAGAGCCTCTGGAAGAGAAACAGGCCCACAGCATCACCGATCCTCCCCCATACTTCACAGTGGGCATGAGGTGCTTTTCTGCATACTCATCTTTTGTGTTCCGCCAGACCCACTTAGTGTTTGTTGCCAAAAAGCTCTATCTTGGTCTCATCTGACCAAAGCACATGGTCCCAGTCGAAGTCCCAGTACCGCTTAGCTTAACTCCAGACGTTTATGTTTATGATTGTGAGTGAGAAAAGGTTTTTCCGTGCATGCCTCCCAAACAGCTTGTTGGCATGTAGATAGCGCCTGATGGTTGTTTTGGAGACTTTGTGACCCCAAGATGCTACCATTTGTTGTAATTCTTTAACAGTGAGCTTTGGAGAACTTTTTATTTCTCTTACCATCCTCCTCACTGTGCGTGGTGGCAAAATAACCTTGCGTCCTCGTCCAGGCTTGTTTACCACTGTTCCAGTTGTTTTAAACTTCTTAATGATTCCTCTGACAGTAGATATGGGCAGATGCAGGCGAGTGGCTATTTTCTTGTAGCCATTGCCTGACTTGTGAAGGCCGACACACATCTGCCTTACTTTAATCGTGTGTTCCTTTGTCTTTCCCATGTTGAAGAGTGGATAAGAGAAATGGCCTCTGTGTCACGTCATATTTATACCCCAGGGAAACAGGAAGTGATGAATTACAAATTAAATGTTCCTAGATACTCTGATCAACTTTGTAAACTACTGTAGAAATGACAGAAATACTTCAATTACATTTATTTCCTAGGAATTGTTAGGGGTGCCAATAATTGTGGAACAGGTGATTTTATGAAAAATAATTATTTCTTAGTCAGGGATTTTTTTCCCCCTTAAAATTCATTTGAGTTGAAGGTTACATTTTTCTACAATTTTCAGTGTGAGAGTATGCTTCTGCAATAAAAATTGAATTTATTTTAAGGCTTTTAACAATCTTAAACAGGGGTGCCAATAATTATGGAGGGCGCTGTAAATATTCATATTTTGTGCTCTTGGCTGATTGGGTGACCTTTTGGCGAGAACCACCAATCGCGCGGCGCCATTTGCAGATTGAATGCTGACCCGGTTATCCGTCGCATCTTGTTGTCAGAATTGGTAGATAAGTAGGCGAGCAATTAAACGTTGGAATATACAAGTATCTATCTTATATCTGCATTTTGCGTGTTTCCTTTTACTTTGCTACAGCAGGCATTTTACAACACAATTAACGGCTGTACTCAGCATTATGAATATGAGTTAGCTGGCCAGCTACGGCATTCGTGAATGTTATTTGACATGAGCTTAAAAATTAGAATGTGGCTTGCTTGCGTTTACTCTTGGAGTGGTTGTTAGGTTTTGAACAGGATAATGTTTGGCCATATCTGCATTTTGTTTATTTCAGTGGGAGTCCCCAGTATAATAAAGGCTAAATTAAATAATACTCAAATTACATAACGTATTTCATTGTAATTGGCATGAGCGATAGCTTGAAGGGCATGATTGCATCAGCTAGGTTAAGCCTTTGAAACTGGTATGTATGTAATACGACAGTTGCTAATTTATTCCTTGCCTGTCTACTTTATTCAGAAAAGAGAAGATGGATAGCTTGTTCCTATCATTGCAACCTATTGCTGCACCACGTTTCGGCATTTTTAACGTGGATGGCCAACGCATATTTTGCCGCTTTTCTCCGCTTGTTTAATATCTGATATCAATCCATTACAAGATCATAGCAGTCAAATATATTCCTTTTCCCTTTAGAAAGGATTAAACATCGATGGCAATAACAGTATCACTGAACATATAAACACAAGCATTATTTCAGTTTGAAAGTTTAATTCGTAGTTTGCCGCAGTCCATACTGTATTTCTGTATTGCCAGATGTTATGTGACCGCTGCTGAGAGAGACAAAGGTCTCAAACAAAGCTCATTTTCTCCTTATCTGTTGGTCTTAAAAATGCCATTGCAGCACCAGAATGTTTGGAAGATATGCAGCCTGTGAAATTGAAGTCCAGTATTTAATTCTGTGACAATGGGGCAAAATAATCAGTGATAATCTATGCTCACGTTCACTTCTCCCCATTGGAATCAATTCATTCAGGACCACCGCAAGTCTATCTAAAGGAGCGGGGCACCCTTGCGACTGTGAGCCAATCACAGATCTTGCATGGATTTTGTGCGAATATTTGAAAGTCAAACGCTGGCCTACCAACTGAGGCCAGACATATCAGTGAGTGACCGTTGGGAGTGACCAGCACTTGATATGTATGGATTCCAGGCAACACAGCAACTGAGGACTGAAAATTATAAATAAAACTGAAAACAATGTCAACTAAGTCTAAAACTAATCAATCAATCAATATCCGGTTTCACACGGGATTTGACCCTTGTTCATCTACATGGGAGTCCTGTGCTTAATCCATTCATCCTCCATAACTTGATTGCACAGTGAACTGTGTGCCTCTTTATACAACGTTACCTGACCTGCTGAAGGCTTTCTGACAGAAAGTTGCTCACACTTTAGATGAAGTGTTGCTCATAAAGGCTTTATACAGCATTTATAATCAGGGCTGCCAACTGGCAAGAGAAATGCGTGAGATTCAGTGGCATATTCACATTCCCGTGAGCTCATTTCAAATTTGATGGCTGCTACAGGTCTCAAAAAAGTTGGGACAGGGGCCTGTTTACCATGGTGTAGCATCCCCTCTTCTTTTTAACACAGAGTGGAGGCGTCTGGGCATTGAGGAGACAAGTTTCTGGAGTTTAGCCATTGGAATTTGATCCTGCTCTTGTTTAATACAGGCTCTCAGCTGCTGGAGAGTTTTGGGTCTCCTTTGATGGACTTTTCGTTTAACTATGCGCCAAATGTTCTAAATCGGTAAAAGATCAGGACTACAGGCAGGCCAGTTCAGCACACGGACTCCTCCACTACGAACCCATGCTGTTGTAATAGCTGCAGTATGTGGTTTTGCATTGTCCTGCTGAAATACACAAGGCCTTCCCTGGAATAGATGTCATCTGGAGGGGAGCATATGTTGCTCTAAAACCTTTATATACCTTTCAGCATTCATGGTGCTTTTTAAAACATGCAAGTGTCCTACACCATATGGACTAATGCATCCCCATACCATCAGATATGCTGGCTTTTGAACTGAACGCTGATAACAGGAGGGGTGGTCTTTCTCCTCTTTAGCCCGGAGGACAAGAGGCCCATGATTTCCAACAATAATGTCAAATTTGGACTCGTCTGACCACAGGACAGTTTGCCACTTTGCTACAGTCCATTTTAAATGAGCCTTGGCCCACAGAACACGGCAGCGCTTCTGGATCATGCTCAACAATGGCTTCCTTTTTGCATGATAGAGTTTTAGGTGGCATCTGTGGATGGCACGGCGGACTGTGTTTACAGACAGTGGTTTCTTGACATATTCCTGGGCCCATTTAGTAATGTCAATGACAGAATCATGCCGGTGAGTGATGCAGTGGCGTCTGAGGGCCCGAAGATCACGGGCATCCAGTAAAGGTCCTTGGCCTTGTCCCTTATGCACAAAGAGTTTTCCAGTTTCTCTGAATCTTTTGATGATGTTATGCACTGTCGATGATGAGACCTTCAAAGCCTTTGCAATTTGACGTTGAGGAACATTGTTTTTAAAGTATTCCACAATTTTTTTTACACAAGCCTTCACAGGTTGGAGAGCCTCAGGCCATCTTTACTTCTGAGAGACTCAGCCTCTCTAAGACATCCTTTTTATAGCCAATCATGTTACACACCTGATGCCCGTCAACTTAATTACAAGCTAAATGTTCTTTCAGGTGATTCTCTTATATATTAATTGCTTTTTCAGCCCTTTTTTTTGCCTGTGTCCCAACTTTTTTTGAGACCTGTTGCAGCCAGAAAATTTGAAATGAGCTCATTTTGTGGATAAAAATGTAAAATGTCTCAGTTTCAACATTTGAAATGTTATCTATGTTCTATTGTAAATAAGATATTGGCTCATGTGATCTGAAAGTCATTGCATTTTGATTTTATTCACAATTTACACTTCCTCCCAACTATTTTGGAATTGGGGTTGTAATATGGAAAGACACATCACAACGGAATACAGGCCCATTAAAAGTTTCAACAGCAAGATAAGTAAGACTGCTCAAACAAGAGTCAAAGCTCTCAGGCAGAGAAGGACAGATATTTGCCAGGATAGTTGCCAATAACCACAGAACTGCAGCTCTAAAATCAACACATCAACTAATATGTCAACCAGTCAACAAAAACGAGTCGCAAGCTCCACAAACCTGGAATTTATGACAATTCATCTGGCGATTTGACAACCTCCTGATTTTGAAGGGAATTACAATGATAATTACTCGTTTCACATAAATGCTAGTTATCTCTTTATTTGCATGGTGCTATTGAGTATATTAATTTCACTGGACGTATTATTCTGAAATATTGCATTCATTCCTAAAAATCTATTTGATAAACACAGCATTTCCCGCAGTGTGTGCCTGTGCTGTATATAACGTCAGAATGAGCAATCAGTCGACAGTATTTGAGGCTGGAGTCAGCACTCAGAAGGGCAGCCAGTGAGATGCAGCTCGCAGCAGGTAGTCAGCACCACTGAGGCAGTCTCTCAGCAGAGTTCGCTCGCAGCCTGTCAGCACCATGGACAGCAGCCAGTCCTCCAGGCAGACGGCCATTTTGTCAGCTACACAGACACAGTCCCAGGGATGAGGTGTTACTTTGTCTGCCAATGTTCATCAGAGCTCTGGTTTGGCCTATTACTTCCAGTAAAGACAATATTCTTGACACTGAAGCACACAATGACATTCAAGATGATTGTGTGCTTCCAGTTTTCCTGTTTCAGCATTATTTCAGCCCCTATTCACAGGGCAACTGGCTAGCACAATGCTGTCACACACACTGTAGGCAACAATTGAAAGGCTGTCTTGGAATACTGCCTGCTTCCACAGCGCTGTTATGACATACATTGGAAAGACTTCCCAGAAGACCTGAGGTTGTTAATTACCCTTGGAACCCTTCAGGCCGGTTTAGCAGCCACATAGAGAACGTACAATAACCTGAAATGCTGGAAAACCGGCCTCCAAACATGTGACTTTGATCACATGACTTTCGGTCGTCATGTGATCTAGTTTACAATCAGGTGGTTTCCCCATCATCGTAAGCTCTGTTTCGGCATAGGTGGGGGTCACGACCCCTTTCTATAATACAGAGTTCAAAGGGTTTAAAGAGTAAAGATGGACACCAACTCCATATTCATATTTTATTTTGCTAGTTCACATACCTTTCCTCATGGCCGCCATGGGAGCCATCCTTAGCGTAGGTTTGCGCTCTCGGAGTGCCTCTAGTTTTGGAATAAAATCTTGGATGAGCAGGTATTCACATACCTTTGGTCATATAGTGTGCTGTAGCTCTACCAGCTTTACTACACAGGACCACTAGTATGACGGTCAGAGGCTTGTTTAGCAATTTATGTTGACCACACATTCCCCATCCATGAGGAATTCTCAGCCCAAGCATTTATTGGGAAGGAAAACACTGAACACCTGCTCTCTCACTGCTTCTTTGCACTTTACCACCATAAAGCAAGAGCTTCTGCCACAAGATTGAAAGAAACTGCGTAGAGCAAATCGTGTTTTCACTAGTAAAGGCTCATTTACGCTCCCTTTACGTATGAAAATAGAGATGTCCGTTCAAAACGTCGTAAATGTCTTTGCCCTCATACTTCCATGCGTCTTTGGCGTTGACATGGATGTTCAGCTGTAAATCCATTAGGGGGCAGCTCAGAGTGAAAAGTTTCAGACAATAAGAAACATAGGCTGCGTCCGAATAGTTGTTTTTTTTTTTTTTTGCCTTGGAAAGTTCCTGACTCCTAAAAATGATCCGGAAATAATTACTGGGCAGCCATGATAAGTGTATTCGAATTCTATAAATTTTAAGGAAAGGTGTCTCAATGCTTCCTAATTGACCTCCTTTACCATAGGGTACACAGAACCATCCTTTTCTTAAAAAAAAAGGAGATAACACTATCCCACAATTCTGTGCAGCAGCAATATTTAATGCAGCGACCGTTCATCAGGCCAATCGCATAAAGAAACGTATATGATGGGCAGGGGGCTCATGATTGCGCTGCCGAGTGTAAGTGTATTCAGATTCTCTACTTAGCGCGGTTGTCTTCCCAAGGCGTTAGGAATTCCCTTTTTCACCTTCCTTTTACCTTATGATGTTTTCCTCAAAGGTTAAAGAAAAGTGGTTAGGAATTTGTGGATAGCCCATACTTTTTAACTATTCAGACGCAGCCATATCTTCGGTAAGTTTTCTTTTTTGCGCCTCCCTCATATGTCGCTATCTTTTACCAGAAGCTACACTGCCCCCATGGTGTCCAGTGGTACTGCTCCGTTTGGTCCGTATCCGTAAGCTTTGTGGAAACGTGCAGAAATGCGGACGAAATAAACGCGGAGTTCGGACAGAAGGCTCCGTACAGATCCGTATTTGACGCTGAGCATAAATGGGCCTTAACACTGTCTCCCTAAAATGGTAAAATGCTATTCTAAATGGTTTTTTCTAATCTTCCTGTATGCACTTGTTCACTGAGGTTCACAGGGTGAACATTTTTGTCATGCATGACTCAAGGTTGTTGGTTCAGTTGCTAGCGGTATTTTGCCCACTCGGAAAACCACCACAGCCACCAATCTACTGAACTGAAAATGTAAATAAAAGTTTCCAGGTAGAGAGGGTTAGTACAAATATACTACCTTTCTAGGACTAACCATAATGAGTCTTCATTTCTCATTCCTACATACAAATATAAATATTTAAAAGCAGTTCAGTAACATTCAGTTACACTCAGGCCACGTGAAGTCTCCCTCAGAATGAAATTCTTAGTGAAATTGGAGTTCACTTAATTATGGAAACTAAGGTGTTGGTCATGATATCATTTCAGTTAGGGCCATTTTGTCAAAATTTAAATTATTTTATTGTCATTTACAGCAAGTATATTTTTCCAATGTTTGTATTTTGCGGTTTGGCTCTGTTCTGGGTCCTCCCCCCCCCCCTTCCACGCGTGTGCATGAAAAGCCAATAGGCAGGGAGAGCCAAAAAAAACCCCTGCTTTTTCCATGCATACGCATGAAAAGCCATTGGCAGAAAGAGCAGCGCCAAATAGATTACACCCCTCCATAAATTACAGAACATATGTCCTTGAATAAGTCATACACACATCTAAAGGAGCAGCTGGGGATGGAGGTGGGTTGCCAGTGATACAGAGGAAGTGGCAATAGTAGGAAGGGAAAGTCCCCTTAAATGAGGAAGCTTGTTTTAGATTTGCCAATTGAATGCCTTGGAGGGAATTGGCTGAGCTGTCAGCTGATGTGGGCATGGCTTGCGATCTGTCGCCATCACTAGTGAAGGCAGGCTTTGCGAGCTAGGCATGACTCTGTGGCCAGCCTGAACTAACGCTACGTCCCATTAAGTGTTTGACATTACTTGCTCTCTGCCTTAATGGGGCAACCTCTGATTATCTGAGAATTTGGCCAGCAGTGAAAAAGATATCTATATTTTTTTCAGTGACAAAAGATTTCACCTATTCCGACTGAGGGACCTTTGGGTTGGACAGAAATCTGATATGTGCTTAAATCTACAATTGCGCATTTACCTCCTGTGAAAGGGATACTTTCACACTGAAACTGTTTCAAGTTCTTCAAAAAAAAAACTTCAGGTGAACTTAATTAGATTAACACAACACAAAACTGGTTTGACTCTTTACCATTTGCTTGTTGCATAAATTTGTCATGATGTGCCAATTAGTTTTCACCAATTAGGGGCCCGCTTTAATTTTATTGGTTACATTGTTTTCTCTCATTTTATGCTGTAATTTCCAATGCATCGCAATGTGGTGATGGTATTTTTTATTCTTGATGGGCAAAAATAGATATTTCTGTTAACTTGTGAGTTAAGAGGGCAAATAACTGCTCTAAACATATGCACTTAAGACAAACTAACAGCTTGTTAAAATCCTGCAACTACAATTGTGGTCGGAACAAAAACCAGCATACACAGTGGGTCCCCAGGAACGACGTTGAAGACCAATGATCGAGAGAAGTTGGAGAACAGCTACCGAGAGAGAGAGAGAGAGAGAGAGGGGGGGTTCAGTGTTATATTTCCCCGAGATGCCCTCTAAAACACCCCTCTGTGACTAATTACGAAAGCAGCGCATGCATAAAGCAGGGATTGAGTTATTTGCTGACCTTGAGGGTTAAGTGTCTGACAGGGCGAGGAACGGCTGGCAATTATTTGCGTCCTGACGAGCAGCGACTCAGATCGGGGCTGGCGTTACGCCGCTGACTTCTGAATATTAAACGCCACACAGTCAGCATCTCAGCAGTCCCCGTGCGCCACTCAGAATCGGGAACACAACAGACGCGTTCTCGAAAAGGGCTTCCTAAGCCTCCTGTCGCGTGTTTTAATTCTTTTGTTTTGTTTTAATGTAGGGCTTGAGTAATGGATTTCATTACAGTCCCATTTGAATTTACATCCTCATAATCTCACATTTACTGTAGCAGTTATTTTGGTGCAAGTTGCGGCTTAAAATGTTGTGCGAGGTGAACGGACGTTGCTTTCGTTTTCTCTCAGTGTGGTGAGACTGGAAATTTAACGCCGAGCTGCCTTAATCAGCAGATCTCTCGGATATCACATTATGCAAATACCTTCACGGTCCTGTAAACCGTATGTAAATGTCCGAGAGGAGCGTGTCCGGACAAAATTGCAATCATAAATCTGATCAAGGCTGCCCTAATAATCTGAATAATAAGTAAACCTTTCCTACGTGTCCTCATAGTGCCGCTTCATTATTATTTCATCAAGGTGACGCGAGGGCAAATACTGGACCGGCGCCTTCACTGTCGAGCCAGACGCGGGAATTGATTGTGAGAAATTACCCAAGTCTTTGCCCAGTGTTTGCTAAACTTGATTGCTAAGGTCCTTTTGAGTATTAATACAGCTAAGTCTTTTGACTAATAATAATAATAATAAGAAGAAGAAGAAGAAGAAGAAGAAGAACTGCAAGCGGTAATTACTGGGTGCAAGAGAGATGAGACTATTGTCAATTTTGAAGGAAGGAAGACACAAATTTTATGAATTTTTGAAACTATTCCCAGGTCACGGCACAAAACTCTGCTTGGCATACCATGCCCTGCAAGTTTTATGTTGAAAGATCATTGCCATGCCTTTGAAATAGCAGCCTTTGAAATAGCAGCTGTTACCTGATTGACTAATAGCAGCAAGGTATTCAGATACTTCTTTTGCTCATTTGAGGGACGATTTGATCTTCATTCAGAAATGCAATATGCAAAATTAGAACCATTTGAGTCAAATGGTTGAAAAGAAATAGGTAATTTTACTTTTTTTTTTCCTACAGTGCCATCTATTGGGCAATTGCAACCAATTTTATAGACTTCAGTGGGGTTTTTTTTTGTGATGATAGTGCTCCCTGCAGGAGCTCTTTTAAACAAGTCGCCACATGCTAGGTTTTCAACAGCACACGATAATTAAATTTATATATTTTTAAAAATTATTTCAGGGTTTAAATAGTGGAAAATTTGCATTTTCACTAGTGAGTGGGGCTTATATGCATTCATTTCACTTGGCCCCAAAAAAATGGAACAAAAAATATTTTTTTTCTAAGCCTTGAAGTTCAGCCCAAAAAGCGTTGTACCTCTCTATAGCACCACCATATAGCCAGTCAAAGTCATTTGCAATAGAATTGCACTTCTCCACATCTATAACGATGCTGTAAAGTTTCATGATAAGTGACAGTTTAAGTGAGTATAATGGCCACTGAAATTTGATTGGCTGATAATGGCCAAGTTGTTTCAGCTATCATATTGTTCTTATAAATATTCATAGCAACCCTGGCCAACATGATACTTGAAAATGTCAAGCTAATTGGACAAATGGTTTTAGGACTTATGACCATTTTGTTTGCTGTAGCACCACTTTTGGACAGATTTACCCCAAATTTGGTATGCTTGAGTGTGATGGCTTATAGATGGCAGATCTCAAGTTTGGAGAGGATTAGACTTGTGATCAGGAGTTATAGCTCATTATATCAATAAAAGCCACACCCTCAAATTTCATTAGCTTAACATGGCAAAATTCTTTTTGTGGGATTTTAGATCTTGGCCTGAATATGGTGTGTACAAAATGTTTTACTAATTGATTGCACGGTCCAGGAGCAAATGAAAATTAATGGTTTTGCAAACAATTCATATTGGCAGAAATTTTCCATACCCAGAGATGGGTGTGACTTACATGGATTGATTTGTCTTGATCCACAGAATTAAAAAAAAAAAATATTTATTTCTATGACCTACGGTTCAATAGTTATACCCCAAAACGTTGCTGAACATTTCTATAGCGCCACCGTTAGGCCAGTCGGGGTAGTTTTGTTTATGTGAGTAGTGGGTGACCACAGAAACCCATTTGCTGATTCGGTATTTGTAGAACTCATAGATTTTTGCTGTGCAAACACTATTATGGGAAAAAAAAATTATTGTTATTAATAATAATAATAATAATAATCAGAACGAAATAAGGGTTCAGCACTCCAGGCTTGGACCTCTAATAATAATGAACACATTATTATGCTCTAAGGCACTCTGGTAGTGGCACTCTGTCACTCTGATGAAGGCCTGTAATAATGCTTTTTAACACATTAGCCATTTAATAAAGGCTTTTTACTTTTTTAAAGAGTGCCTTAGAACATTCTTTGCCCCATTCCTAAGAGCAAAGTGAATTTTTACGAGCCTTCTGATTCATACATTTTATTATTAAAGTGATTACGAGCCTATATTGATTCATTTTGCAGATTAAATAATTTCTTTTAAACCTGACTGGTGCAGTGTGTAGCTTTTCTTTTTTTTTGATGATTTTTTTTGGTCCGGCAATGTACGTTCGGTAATAAATTTAGGGAAATTGGGGAACTAGAGTTGGGAGAGTTGATGTGTACTTGCTCTTGCCAACATTGTCGAACAAGTCCTCAGTTGACCCATGAGATATTTCTCATATTAAAGCCATTGGTGAAGCGGGGCTACAAAGTACTATAGTTCTAAAAGAAGACATTCGCTATAGTATGACAGCATTTTGTTCCCTGCCGTATTTACCTAACATGGCTCTCTATAATTAGCGAGCTGACTGCTCAGCATGAACAAAAACTGCCGAAGAGGAACTTACGGGTTGCCAAATACAATCTTTCTTTCCATTGTCTGGCACAAAATTTGTGAAAACAAAGGAGCCTGATGGCTGAGCCGTGATAAACTGTTCACAACTCGAACGAAACGAACAAGACAACAGCACTTGAAAATCCAAACGGCAAGGTCAACTCGCAGCTCATTAAGGGACCATATGAAAATCCACCAGCCCATTAAAAATAGACAAAAAATACAGCAGGAAATGGCTTGTGAAAGATGAAGGTGTGAAACCGTACATTTGCAATACTCGCGGGGTCTCAATTTATGTTTTCTGTGAGGGCTGTTGGTCAAAGGAGCAAATTCCAGTTCCCACCTGGATTTCACTCATGAATATAATTAAAAACTGATATTAACCCATTCGCGCAGAATACAAATACTGCCAATTTTTTCCTGCTATGCAGGAGCCTATTTCGGCTTTATAACTAAGTATTTGTGTCACAGAGACTCAGGAAAATTATTCCAGTCAAGCAAGACATTTGGAAATTCAATTACAGAATTAATTAAGAATTAAATGTCAGAATTTACGCACACCGGCATCTATATCTGCGCAAATATGTCAGTAAATGCCTTATCCGCTGAACAAGCCATCAACAACAGAATTTAAAAATATCATGACATTACTGTTACCCTGGAGACCTTTTGCAACAACAATGCATATTTTTGCTGTGATAATATCTATTAACTGCATAAAGCAACAATTGGCTGCAGCGTACAATGACTTGTATGTCATTGTTCAAAAAAAAAGTACACTGCATGACTTTTCAGTCTTTGCATCAGCTGCTCTATAATTTGATGTCACGCTACTCTTACTCGAATTAACTCGCTCTCAATGATAATTATTGCAATTATAATAACATCAGGCTATTACAATAATGTGCAAATGTAGACTAATTTTAGAACTATTCAAAAAGCCAAATAATTGTAATACTTCATCTTTTTTTTATACCAAGCACCCATGATTTATAAATGATGGATTTTTCCACAAAAAAGGCATGCGCAAACTCTCCTCACGGACATACGGATTTATGATGCGAGCATGGCATGACTCACGCATATCTTTGCCTCAAGTCATTTTGGGGAGAGAGTGAAAATTGACACCAGCAACAAAAAAGTTGTGCAGAAAAATGACTGATCTACTCAAATTCTTTCATTTTATAGTTGAGTAATCTACTTTAAAATCCACATTCTTCTATACGTCAATGAATATCGCAGAGCAAGTGATCTGTATACTGCGAACACCCAACCTAATACCAGGCGTTTGTTATGGATTTTTTCCCTTGAAAAAGGTCTATGAAATTTTTACCAAGAAGTATTGTATTTGTTCGCTCCTATTTGGATTTTGCCATGCAGCTCAAAGTTGTGCTCAAAAACCGTAGCTGTATAATCTCACCCTGGAACTTTTGAGTTTGTTTATTCCGGGACAGACCCACCCCCACTAGGTGGTCAATCAATGGGAGAATGTTTAAAGGCAAAATGAGGTCAAGGAAACTTTGGATGTGAAACGCGTTGTTCATATTTATGTGAGTCTGCTGCTTTTTCAATGCAAGTGAATGGGGAGGTAAATATATACAGTAACTCCCCCTCTTCGTCACAGTGGTATGGAATCTTCATGGGTCAATTGCTAAATGTATTGTACACATTGGTAGCTGCCTATTCAGTCCTGTGTTCACAGTCATGAAAGTATTGCTTTAACTTGGCTCAAAGTCAGAAAAAGCATTTTTAACCATATAACAGGACAATGTTTCATACATATTCCGTATCTGCTGGTTGCAGCACTTCACTGAAGCTATATCACACATATTGAGTGAAATATTCAAACCCAGGACACCATGTTTTGATGGCCACAGCATTGCATCAAATAGAAAAGATCTAGATCTTTTACATCATTTCATACACATTTTCCTGTAACTCAGCAGGATCTTGATAAACCTTAGGATCTCTACTAGAATTTTAAATGGGCCTCAAGTTCCACAGGTTTGAGTGAAGCTACTGCAGGGTTAATTTGTGTGAAAACCAAAGCAATGAATCACTAATGCCTCCTGGCGACCTAAAAATCACAGCATGAGGCCACAGTATTGGATCAATACTGCAGCGAGAAGATATCAGCTGCTGGAGGCTACACGGCTAACACAAAGCTAAAGCTGCTTTTTTTTTTTGCATTGAAGTGTGTATTTATTTTCTCAAAAATACAGTAAAAATGACAGTAAAACGCTGAATGTCTCTGCCAATCCATTGATGTATCATAGTGAAAAGTCATAATCACACACTGCAGGCAGAATTAGAAGCCCTGGCAAATTCTCTGACCAGACTTATTCGCCAAGATGAGCTCCTCACTTTGATGGAAAGCTGATTCACTAAAATGAAAACAATAATGTGGTTGCATTGCTTTTACTCAATAAAGTCCTGATGAAATTGAGCAGGACAGAAGGTGAGCTTAATAAGATCAGCAAATTGCATTTTTATTGTCTTCTTGTTAAATATATTAGTCTGCACCACAGGCGAAAGCCAATTAATGCATCATTTAATATTCATACAAGCCTAAAGGAATCGTGTAAAATTGCTTGCGCTTGCCCGAGAGATTTGTTTTTCATTCTAATTCAGTGAAGGATAATTTCTTTTTATTCAGAGGAAAACAATGTTTCAATAACAAGTTAATGTAGGTAGGATATTAACAGCATGTTTTTAAATGCATTAGGTCCCAGTGTGGAGCTGAGAATATTAATTTCCCGCCCCAATTTGGAGTAGCCAATCATCTGCCATGATTATGTGGCAATCCGACTGCTGATTGGAGAGAGTAGACAGGCACGTGTCTCCTTGAAAACATGGTGTTTCTGGCTACTGATTATCACACAGCAAATGAACTCAAGCTAAACTCACACACACACACACAGAGTGGAGTGGGAGGATGAAGTTTCGTCTTTCTCTCCTGAATGCAGTTCACTGGCAAATGATCAATCATAAAATGTCATCTTTATTTCTGGAGTAGACTTTTTAAAAAAAAAAAAATCTGTCATCCATTATCTAAACCACTTCTTCCTCATTAGGGTCACAGGGGAGCTGGAGCCTATGCCAACTGACTATGGGAGAAAGGCAGGAACACACCCTGGACAGCTCGCCAATACATCGTAGGACTCACACACCATTCACACACCTTTCACTCTCACACTCATACCTGCAGGCAGTGGAGAGTCCCCCATTAGCCTGATGTGCATGTCTTTGGACTGTGGAAGGAAACCGGAGCCCCGGAGGAAACCCACGAACCTGCGGAGGACATGCAAACTCCACGCAGAAAGGCCTAGATTCGAACCCACAACCTTTGTCCTGTGAGGCGGTAGTGCTGCCCACTACTCCATCATGCCTGTAAAATGCTGTCATTATAAGGCCAGATAGTACAGTACATTAAGACTGTTGGACTAATTTTTATTATTAGGTCCAAGAACCCCATGTCTCTGAAGCACCAGCTGGGAAGTAAGATTTTATCTCATCTTTTATCCTTAGAGCATTTGGATAACACAGGCAAGCTACTGATACCACAAGCGCAGGCTACAATTTGACCAGATTCTATTTGGCATCAGTTGCCTTGCACATTTAATGTGAACATTTCTGCCTCAACACAGTGAGGAAATAACATATTTTTCATTCGCACCAAAGGGAATGGTTCTCATTTGCTCTTTAGCAGTGAACAGAAATTCATTTCCGCATGTAATGACTTGTTTAATTGTAGGAACAAGTTCAAGTGGATCTGCAAATCATGTATTCACAAATGGTCCAATGGTAGACAGCACTTGACAGCCCCCCCTTTCTCTCTCCCTCTCTCTCACTCACTCATTATAAAACCCAGCAGTAAATATACAGCATTACCTCCAGTTGCCAATGCCCCACTTCATTTGGTTCTGTCAGGCTGCCAGTACATTCAGTTACTTCTGTCAAGGGATGTTTCCAAGATTAAGACATTAAGTTACTGGCATACAGTCTGTACTGAAATATTGGCAAATATCAGGCCCTGTGATGTCAACTTCATTCAGCATCACTATAATGCCACAGCACACCTAGGCCCTACAGTTGACTCAGTGCACCCCGCTATTACCACAGTCTAACATTTGTCAGATTGATATATCAACCAAGATGACACGTCTTGACACACAGCTCATATCATGTCAAAGTAGTTCCACAGACATGACAGGGACTGCAGTTTACTCTAATGGTCTTCACACAGCCAAATCTCAATCCAATCGAGGACCTTTGCGATGAGACGGAATGGGAGATTTGCAGAATGAATATGTTGCTGATAAGTATGTGGAAACTGTGTAATGCAATTGAGTGAGTGGGGATGACATAAGGATTGTATCCAGTAGCTCGTTGAGTCCATGCAATAATAAATTTAGGCTCTTCTGAAGCCAAAAAGACATCCCACCCAGAATTAAGACTGGTGAACTGCAGTAAGTGAATGGTGATTGTTTAGGCCTTTGTGTCTGTCTCGCAACAGATGATAGAGGTTCCTTGAATTTTGGATTTTTAATCGCCAGTGATTCACAATACAAGCAATTTTAGCTGCCTCTAAGAGAACTGTCACCAGACCATCCTATTCTGGTGCTTCACTGGTAGTTTGCATCTGGGTGGGTATACAGGAAGCACCATAATTAGTAGGACAGTGATACTTTTTTGTGTTTTTGGATCTGTTGATTGAGTCAATCACTGGTTCTGAATCCAATTGAAAATGCATTTACATGCTGACGAGGATACGGAAGGCAAGAAGTACTTAAACAGGACCTGAAGATGGCTGCAGTGTACCCATATAGCAATATTGGCCTGGCCCAGGTCTGGCCCACATAATGCAATTTACATGGCCCAGTTCTGGCCCACATACAGCAAGAACAATGGCCATTTAGTACCCCAGATCTGGTTTGCCATGTAGGCCAGCACAGGGCCCGCTGCAGACACAATCAGCCCACATGTGGCATGCCATCACATAAACGCTGCCATCGTTGCCACACCTGGCCCACATCCGGTCAACATACCATTTGCCATGCCAGTGGTCGGCCAGCAGTGCCGGCTTGAAGCCGGATCTGGGCCAGACCGGACTGCTATTGGGGTAGGCCTGCAGTACAGAGCATCACCAGGGAAGATACGCAGAGTCTGGTGATGCCAGTGTCACAGACTTCAAGCAATCACTGTATGTCCTCATATTAAACACTCTGACACTCCGCACTTCTGCCTCATTGTCATGATATTCTTTCAACCTCACAGTAATAGAGAATAAAACCAAAAAGAAAAATGTCTCCCAGTTCACTGATTGTGAAGTTTTCTGTGAACTGTAGTCACTGATGTATCAGTGCCTGCCTCAGAAAGAGTGTTTCTATTCAGACATTTTTGAGGGTTTTTTTTTTTTTTTTGGCAAAATATGGTGCTACTTTCAAATGGCGATATCAAAATTCACACAAGTACCCTTCAATAAGCTCACAGGCTGCCAACTGAAAATGATGGAGTGCAGTGCCAAATCCGAGAAAAAATATGCTCATACCAAATAATATGGAGCTCACTGTTTACATAAAGTTGGCACCCAAAAGGAAAATTGAGTTTACACCATAAAGGTGGTGGAGTGATGTTAAAAATACATTGGTCTCCCAGGCTCATTAGGAGTACATTAATTTGGCATCGCGATTCAAAGTGATAGGAGGCCTGTGCTAATTAAGCTCCTGATAAAAATGTGGCTCCAGCTTGGGTGGGGGTGCGTCTAATTATTACCGAGTAGGTAACACTTTACAATAAGGGTACAATGATTAACATTAATGAACATAAGTTCATTAATTATCAGGTAATTAGCAGGCAACTAATGCGTTAGATAGCCGAATAAGCATTATGCAACCATAATTGACCATTTATTAATTTTCTGTGTATCCCTTATTGTGAAGTTGATAACATTCATTAAGCATCCTTTATGTAGCACTTCAGACTGTTAAACCATAACGTATAAATGAATACCTTAGTTGATGTGAACATCATTTGTAAATGATTACCAGATGCATTAGTAAAATGTTAATTAGTTGTTAGTAAATGCTTAATACTGCGTTAATTATTGTACACTTTTTGTAAAGTGTTACCGCAGAGTGCCTTTAGTTCCCTTTTGAGCAACAGAGCAAGAACCAACCGGGGTGTTTTAAACACACCAGCCCATTAGAAACTGCTGGATTACTAGGCCCATTTGTACTGAAAATGTGAAGCCTTACTGGGCCACCAGAGTCTGCTCAGGTCCACTTAAGAAATTCAGCAGAGATTCTGGCTGTATTGAATGAAGCCATATGGATCAAGCGAGAAAAATTTGGATTCGGAAAATGTGTAAAAGTTGCTCAGAAGTTTCAAAAAAAGTCAAGGTCATTGGGGAATGGTCAAAAGTCACAAGTAAACAAACCTTTCAAAAGGCACAACTAGAGGATAAGGCCAACAGAGCAAGTAATTTCAAAAGGCCACGTCAACAGTGTCCGAGATCTGCTCCAGAAACAAAAAACAATGATCGGGGCCATCACTCAAATGCTAAAGGTCAGAGGTCACAAGAATGGTAACAAGTCTGAAACTTTGGGAAAGGTAAGGTCAGTGAACAATGTTTTGGCTGCTGCATACAGTTTCAGAGTAAGGAATCCAAGCAGACAGATGGACAGACGCACGCACCAACGGACACCGCTAAAAAAAATTAAAAAATTTAAATCTACCCTTTGGGTGGCGGGGGAGTCATGAAATAGTTGCTCAAATTTTCATGCCTCAAGTCTTGCATCATTCATTATAAGGTTTGTTTGACTCTCAAATACCTGGGGATGCTATGCTGCAAGAAAGATAACGCTTGGCCATTTCTGGCCCAAGCTCAAATATCTGGATATGAATATTATTTTTTTTGGTCTTAGAAATATTTTGCTGTTTAATTAATAGCAGTAGTAGTGGCATCAGTGACAGTAAAAGTAGTACTACCAGTTGTAGTAGTAGTGGTAGTGGTAGTGGTAGAAGTAGCAGCAGTTAAAGTAATAGTTGTAGCAGCAGTGTTTTAAATTTTGTCAATGCCATGAGCAAAAGTAGAGTTTGTCTGGAGTAGGCTGTCAAAGAATAGCACTTCAGATTCGTTCATTCATAAACCTCAGACGAAGGGTTGATTTCTAGAAGTGTGCAGGTCCGTTTTCGTCATTTTAGAGAAACAAGATTTTATGAATTTGACAACTTGTGGGGATCATGTTACTTGTGTTAAGCTGATGTAAACATAACAAAGTATCAGAAAAGATGTCTTAAAACATATTAGGAGAGCTTCTAGCCCCTACCTTGATTCTTGGCCCAGATATTTCAAACACCAGACTTGGGTACTTTTAGAAGCAAATACCTCAAAATAACGAAACTTGAACTCGATTTAAAAAATTAACAGCATTCAATTTTATTTCAGAGTACTAAAACAAGGCATCTTTTTGATAATAAAACACCACTTTCTAATGAAAATGAACGGCAAGTATAGTCATAAAAGTATACTATAGTCATGGATGTCAAAAAGCTTCTTGAACAAAATGAATGGAAAATATACACAGTGAAATGGAAGGTAAATGCAGCTGAACAAAGGTCACAGTAAAAACCAATCTCCATAAATTGTGAATGGGGAGTACCACCATCCAAACAGGTTTAAAGACTTTATTCGTCATCGATAGGGATGCAATGTGGTAATTAGAAAGTTCAGCCAGAGAATAAGCATCTAAAAAAGATTACCTTTTGCCAGACTTCTTTTTCACTTGTTTTTAGCCCATGTTTCTGGCTGCCTGGGTCTTTTCTTTGCTCTTTTGGATTGATTTCACACAAACATTCTGGCCCGTAGAGTCAGCCATTTTGGTTTGATAAGAAAGCTACAGTGGCTGCTATTGGCCAACCGATTTTTTAAAGTGATGTTATGATTGGCTTGTGTACTTATTGAAGTTTTAGACTGCACTTTGTCACTGCAAGAAGTAGCTTCTTGGGGAATTTCAACTCATTTTATATTGTACTTGAGTGCTTCTTGGCCAAAATTAGCTTATGTGGCTTATTCCTCATCAATGAAACAATGGATTTGTAGTGTTATCTGATTTTTAATGAATATGGACTTGAGCACTTATGGAAATAACCCTTCAAATGAAAACTGCCTGAAGCACTGTCCCAAAGGTCTGTCCGATGCATATTTAATTCTCTAAATCACTGGCGGCTGGCTTGTCACAAATTGTACTGATCGTGCTTCTGAACCAGCGGAGCAGGTGCTGAAAGATACAAACAAATGAAAAGACCTCGACCCACGGTCACGCCTGCTGCGTCTCGAGCTGCCGCAGCTATTGACTGACAAGCTTTCATATGAGGGTGATAATGCTCGCCTCGGCTTGCGACAAGATGAAATCCAAAGGGACTGAATGGTCACATGCAAACGGATGGCACATCTGTGCCAGTCCAAACAGCCAGGCTGTTATGTTCACAATGCAGTGCTTTAACATCTACAGTCTTATCGCACGTTACTCATTCAAATAGCCTTGGAGGTTTCGATGAAACAAGTAAACAACATTTCCACTGTGAACATGGCTCAACAGTTTTACACCAAACACATTAACCTCCGTTTGAAAACGAGAGGCAGTTACCGAATTACACAAAATTTGATCAAGATGTATTATGCATTCATTTGTTCCTTATTAAACATGCAACTCTTTATAAAAAGGCAAGGGTGGCATTTAATTAGCACGATTGTTTTTCACTTTCAGTATTTTGTCAAACAGAGCTGAATTTGTGATTTTGCTAGTTACACTACGTACCTTAAGTTTGGACCCACTATCTTCACTGTTCATTGGCTAAATTCATTTAAGGGGTGATCTGGGGTTAAATGAAAAATGACACCAGGAAACAACTCAGAATTAATCTAAAGAGGTATATGTAATAACCACCAAAAAAGATACAAGTTGGCATTTTTCTGTTTATGCGGTTGCCATGGCAACCGAGCAAGCTCATTAAATATGCAAAAAACTTCTGGCACCAATTCCTCTTGAACTCTATGATAGAATTCAGTTTTTCTTTCATCATTTAAAAGCCATTGCTTATCCAAATGCAATGACATAGCCATTCTTTGCCCCATTTATCAGTTTTGTGATTTTGAGGCATTTTACTCAAATTTTGAAATTATTTTGCGCAGAATCTGACGAATACTCAAAATATTCAAAGTATGTAACAGATAGGCAAAATTTCCCTACATCATTGTATTTCTAATGAAGTAAAGTACCTGCAGCCCAAATTTCATTGATTTTCAATGATAAATAAAAAAGTTATGGCTGCCACAAACATGAGAAACGTGGAAAAAGTAATACCTTAGGAAATGGAAAATGTGTTAGACCGCATTGAAAAGTTGAGTTCAGTCAGTCTGTGGCTTACACCCATTTTTCAGACTGTATTATCTAATTATTCAAATGTTTATCACTTTCCTGGAGTGAAAAGCATAAATTTCATCAGCAGAGTTGCTTTTAAATCATGATTTTAGGGCAAAATTCAGTTTTTAATCCTTGTAGCAATTAGTGATTATTAAAGGTGGGTTATTATAGAATATTTTTATTCAAAAATTTTTTTTTCAAATCAAATAAAATAATCAAATGCGCCCCGGTGGCTCATCGGTCTAAGTGCGCGAACCATAAAGGCTGTGTCCTTCCCGCAGCGACCTGGGTTCGAATCCGGCTCGGGTCATTTGCTGCATGTCTTCCCCCATTCTTCTCCCCAACTTTTCTGTCTCTCTACACTGTATAACTATCAAATAAAGGAAAAATTAAAAAAAAAAAAAATCAAATTTTGCCCATTTAACCCCAGATCTCCTCTTAACACACATTTTACACAAAGCCTTATGCAGTGTAATATTTTATAATTGTCATGTGCTGCCGCCATGAATGTAGCACACATGAGACGCTGGCAGAAAGCCATTACCTGGAGGTTAAACATTCATCTTTAGCTTGAAATGTCCATCTGAAGGCTAATAACGGTTGGAGAGGGAATGGAAAGCAGTGCTTATTCAGTTACTCTTTTATCAAAAGTCTGTGTGACACAGGCTTTGTGCACCCGAGATGAGAATGTAAACGATTACTCAATAACATTACAAGGGCAAGTCACCACATGGAGAAAATTGTTCCACCTCTCACAGGTAGGGAAAGAAAAGGGGAAAGATCTCGTTCACAGGCTCTTCAGGAGATGCTTCCAGCAGATGAGCAGGTGCAAATAAAATTGAAGGACACTTACATTCTTATCATAGATAACCTGGCCTTCATTGCAAATATAAAATGGCCGCCTCAACATCACACAATAAATAAAGACACAGCTAAGAATAGTGCATCTCCCCTTCAGGGCCGCTTCCACCCACTTCTAGCACCATCCTTCCCCTCCATTCATGAGTTCCTCTTCTCTAAACCTTCCAAATTACATTTGAAACAGCCACAGTGATCTTCCATTGCATAAATTACAGAACCTGCACAATGACAGCAATTACAAGCACCGCGAATCTATGAGGCCGAACGCTACGAGCAGTTTTTTGTGTGAAAAGGATATGCGCCCGAATACCGAGTCACACTGCTTATCTGTGTGAAGTATGACAATCAGCATCAGTCTGGATTTTTCTCACTGCTTTATGCTGTAATTATTTGAGGTTATGCAAATGGTGTTGGACTATATTTATTCATTATCAACGGAAAACTTTTTTTAAAAATTGATAGACCACAGAAATATTGAATGAAAGTGATTCCTAGATTCAGAATGTGAACTTTTGGGGGTTTTAAACTCAGAAATGGAAGTGAATTTTTTGTCAACATTAATGTAATGGGAATTGGGGAGAGTGTGAGGGAGAGAAGAGAGGCAGGGAGAAGCCATTAGGATCCCCCCTATCATCAGAACTGGAGTGGACACTGGGTTGGAAATTGGATAAAATTCTCAGCAGAAATGTAGCTGGCAGCGAGCAGCACCAGTAGGGGCGTTACCAAGGGGGGGCAGGGGGTGGGCAGTGCCCATCCTGAGAAAAGCTCTGCCCACCCAATGAAAACTCAAGATAAAAAACTGATTTGCCATTATTTGACAGCAAACATGCGATATCCCACCTGATTCACAGCCGGGGGTAGACGGCCATTAAAAGAGAGCTTTACGGATGCTTCATCTATCTATCTATCACTATGTGTGATTGGTGGATTCCTTTGCCTGTCTATTCTGATGTGAAACTAACCAATGGGCACTCTCAGATTACTAGGGACCCTCCCATTCTCTTAGACTGCCATCTTCACTCAGTCTGAGGCATAGGGTCTGAGGTTACGTCTACGCTGCTCTTATAGGACCTGTGCTTCTCTCAGGGAATTAAAACTTCGCCCATATCTCTTTTGTTGCTACTTCTTCCATCGCTTATTTTGTCAGTCTTGTTGTTTGACTTTAAGTTAATTGGTGTACTAGTTTGTTATCTGTGTTTGTGTGTGTGTCGACTCGTGTGGTTATAACCTGAGTTGGCTACCGAGTGAGCCCAGGCAGCTAGATAGCAGCTAGTATGGAGTTGCTAGTTACTCACTGTGGTTGCTGCAACAATAATTCTGTATCATAATCACATTTCAACATCTCGAACATCTGTATCATAAGCACTTTGAACATTTGCCGATAGAAATGTATAGGTGGCTCATTAAAACACAAGCAGCTCCCGCAAGTGCTGTCTCTACCAGCAGCCCTGCAACCACCAAACAGAGCGTTGCATCTGTGCCGGGGTCCGGGATTGCCTGTGAATCACCGGCAGATGCTGGAATGCCGGGGGCTCAAAACGTCAGGCCCCCGGCTCTGTGTCCACTCCTCCGGACTTAAATATGGATCGCCCATCTCAGCCCATTTTAAGCAGTTATCCTAAGCGTATCAAACACGTATGAGACTCGACCATGGCATGGCTTGAATATTCAGTACTGCGCGATGCCAGCTTTTGCTTCGCTTGTCGCAAATTTAGTTCTAATTCGGATCGTGAGTATATATTTACTAAACGTGGCTACACAAATGGGAAAAAAGCACTCGATAATGACTGTACAAACACGCAACAAGCATCTCACACTCCAGGGCCATGGTTGCGTGGCAGGAGTACCAGCGCCGGTCAGAGACAGGTGAAAATATTGTCCGTCTGCTGCGTCATACCCAAGTAGAAAAGAGCAGATACCACATTAAAAGCATGGGTGAAGTCATTCAGTTTCTCACTGTTAGTGAACTTGCTCTGCGTGGGTACAATCACAGGGATATGGATGAGGAGGGGCTGTTTACTCGGCTCATTCATTACACTCTCAAAAAAGATTCCAAACTCATAGATATCGCAAAATCCATCCCAGAAAATGCCAAATATACATCATTCTCGCATGGAATTGAAGTCCTTGTGCATGGAGGTTTATCAGTTTCACCTGCGTTATCACTCCCGACTTCTCATGCTTTTCTTTACTCAGGGGTTGGAAGCAATGCATGTGTTTCATTATCGTTTAAATAGTTTAAATGAAATAAGATCATTTGAAATGTCTTTATGCAATTTCATTGCTTCCAATGATCGTATTTCATTTAAACAGTTTAAACGATCATGAAACACATGCATTGCTTCCAACCCCTGAGTAAAGAAAAGCGTGAGAAGTTCGGAGTCATAACGCAGGTGAAACTGATAAACCTCCATGCACAAGGACTTTCCGCAGAGAATATTTAACACGTTGATTGAATAATTGCTGACTACAGCAGGGGAACGTAAATATACCACTAAAACTCACGCGGAATACATGAGAGTTGACAGGTGTGCGTTATTAATGAAAACTGATCACACCTGTTAATGTTGAGAGTTTTCTGAGCTTTTGCAATGGTAATTTAAATGAATGATTGAAAACAGGTCATGACCAATCATTATTTTCAAGGGATAGGTTTGAGCCTCCCCTATCGCCAGTTCACCAGCCGTCACTGACATATATATATATAGGTTATTTTTTTGCCCCCCAAAGAGGACAAATGCCCACCCAAGCTTGGCATCCTGGCAACGCCTCTGACCACCAGTGTGGAGGAGCCAATAAGTGCACTTTGCTGATTTAAGTAGACCACCGTGCAGAGGTGGACCATAGCTGTGGCTGACTTGAGTGGCGTTGGTCATGTGACTGCAGCACATCTCAGGTTGGCTGGCTGAACTGTTATCAGGTTTGCGTTATTAGATTATTAAATCTTCTGATGCATTATTCCTTCAGATCAAGCAGTTTTCAAAGCTCCTGACATATCTTTCAGCTGCTATGAAAGCAATGCTGGGGGAGTAGATAATTTTAGTACAATTAACAGGCATTTCAGTTCAGTCGTTCTGAGAACTCTAAGCTTCAGAATTATTTTTTGATACATCTTATGGTAGGACAGCAATACATACTGTTTATGAATTATGCTGGAATATCAAAAACACCATCATTATTTTCATCACCACTAGTCGCATCATCATCATCATCATCATCATCACTATCACCATCATCATAACTTTAAAAACAGCCCAAACTCCAATGTAACACTGAAGTTTGCTTTTTTCAATAAAGAGGCCTTTGTGTTTTGATTGCTCAAGATGCTGAATTCTCAAAAAGCTTTTGTCTTAATCAGACCAGACGAGTCAAACTCCAATTCAGTGATGCTGACTCGGGGGGCCTTGCTGTAAACCCTGCTGTTGAGCTGTTGCCGGAGCATTGACTCGCTAAGCACTTGAAGGCTTGCAGTGCATCATATCGTAGACGGTAGGAGGACACTCTGGGACGTTAAATCCCACAGTCCTTCTGGGCAAAACAGTGCTGGTAATTGCTTTTTGGATCATGACAGATGATTGCTTATCCAGGGATGGAACCAATCCCACCCCAGCCATCTCCACAACTATGTGCATGTAACCCAACACGCAACACATCTGCAGTCTGCACATTGTCGGTCTTCTAATTGGCCTTTCCGTGGCATGACTGGTCACTGAAACCCCTGTAGGCTGCTGTAAGCTTTTAAGGTTGATATGGCCTTCTCTGTGACGCAGGGCAGTAGTTCAAAAACTACTCCTTGGGGCACACCGGTCAGATCCAGGTATTTGTTGTCTTCCACCGGAGGCCCACCAGCTGGAGCTAATCATCGGCTTGATTAGTTGCAAATGTAAGTTGGAACGCAGAAAATATCTGTATCCAGCTGGGGAGCCTCAAGGAGAGTTTTGGGAACCACTCAAGTATAAGCTCTAATGGATCCTGAAGCTAAATGGCTTGCTGTCCCCACTTTTTCAAATATGATTCACTTTTGATATTTCTGCTACAATGTCCATACAGCCTATAATTTATGATGCTCAGAGCATCACAGCAGCTGTGTGACTAATATCTCAAATCTTTCATTGAGATTGCTGAGATTGCTGGCGTCAAGAATGGCACACTGATGTCTCACATTCACCAAAACTTTGTACATATAATCAATTCAAATCTGTATTACATTGTGAAACATATCTAACGGTTTCCTTACCTTGTAAATACCGTATTGCACTGACTCGTTTTCGTTGTTCTGCACACAAGTTAATGATTGAAATAGGAAGATGGTCAAATATTGATAGAGAACTCCGCTTCTGCCGATTTTGTAAAGATCAAAATCTGAATGTGGTAGAAAATTAATTTCATTTTGTTTTAGTATGCCCAAAATATGATGATTTACGAAACCGCTTAATTCCAACTTACTATGTAAACGACCCAAATATGTACAAGTTTATAACTCTTATGTCAAATTCCAGTAAAAAAGTCTTACTTAATCTCTCTAAATATATATATATATCTACAAAGCGCAGAAATGACATTTTATCTACCATGTAATAACTGCGCTCTACCTGTTGTTTGTTTTTGCTTAATTCAGTGTATTCAGTGTATGTGTACATAAATATAAAACTTGCGTTACCCATTGTAATGTACAAATAATTTGTATATATCTATACCTTTACACTGGGCCTGTGGCCTTCCTACAGCTAAATAAACCTTCTCTCTCGCTCTCTCATCAAGATCAAGTATCTGGTTCATAACAGAAATAGAGAGGAATAAAAAAGAAGATTATAAGGGCGAAATTGCACCACGACAGCACAGGAACATGCAAACTTCTTTCATAATGCAAGTCTGAGAGATATTGACAGGTTCCTGCCAGCTGCCCACAAAATGGAGCTCTTTGTGCCGTGAAAGAGCATATTGAGACCTATAAAGATTGTGCATGCTCTCAGATGGGCCCTGTGATATTTACACTAAACAGAGTTTTCTACTCTCCTGACGCACAAAGCTCTCAGTGATCGATCACAAAGCACAGAGACGATTCCTGCTCATTTCTTCCTCTTGAAAGCCTGCCTCCTACTTTTTATCCATGTTTGCAGTAAAACTCAGCTATATTGCTGTGCTGTTCAATATTTCTCAGTACTGCTGTATTCCTCAAACTTTAAAGAGGCCTTTAAACATTTCTGAAGCTCATTCTTCAAAGCCAGGGGAAATGTTACTCTCCGTAGTGCTTTTTCAGCTGAAAAGAAATATGGGTATACAGTTCGCCAATTATATTAAATACTCTACTGATCCATCAGATACAGAGCCCAGTATTTAACAAAGACAGCACCACCTCCCCACCTAAAACTCCCACGTTGGGCCAGAACAAAGAATATCATTGTGATAATGGGCTGTGTTTTGGGCTTGTTGGCATTAATATGGTATAAAATACAGCTGCATTTTTTCTGAAGTAATATCCCCCCCGCCTCTTGGGTTCCTCTCTCACTGTTCAAGCTCTGTGACAAATCTGCAATGGTCACCACTACCCTGGCTATATTATATCCTTTACATTTTAAATCAGTATTATGAGTCTGTCCGTGACTGTCAGGGTGTGCTCCAGTATCCCACTGCAGTCCAAATACATGCATATTAGGTTAATTAGAGACTCTAAATCGTCCATTGGTCAGAGTGAATGATAAGTGTGCCATTCATTGTATATGTACACAAGGTTCATTTGTGAGTCAGTCAGTCCATCAAAAAGGGACAAAGGCTCTTATAGGCCGCACCCCTTGGGTGAAATAAGCCATTTTCAGTATGCTTGTAAGTATCAAATCTGTGGCATGATAACAAAGACTAAGTAGGTTTCTTCAAGAATAGAAATGGCCAAACGGGTAGTGGAGAGTTACCGTTTGTAATAAGTTCTCCTTTCAAACAAGGAGAGGAACATGGGGAGCAGTGTTTTTTCATCATGCTGTCAAGAAAAACAAGTGTGAGCTGATATCAGGGGGGTATTTCCAGAAAATTACCTCGATACCTGAATGCATTGAGTCAAACCCAAAATGGCTCTTTAGAATCCAGTGCAGGCTTTAGGTTTTACCCAGTGCATTTATCCAGCTAATTCGCTAATCCTGCTTCATGAAACAAGTCCCTGGTTTGACTAGATTGTCTCAGTTGGGGAAAGTAGATGACTTTAAGCAGAGGCCACTAAAGCTTTGCTGCTGGTGAGCTTTAGGGCACTGAGTTGGTCCTCTACAGAATTCCTGAGGAAGTGCATTTTACAGGCCAGAACAAGGTTTGTGAAGCCTTGCGGAAAAACTGCAACAGAAATGCTATTCTATCGCTGCTGTGCGTCTAAGAAAATTGAGGCAGCGCCCAGGATATTGTGAGCAGAAAGAGTGACACTTGGCCTGAGGTGCTGGGCAGTGTTTTTGTATTATATGTGTTTTACAGCACCATGACACTACGGGGAAGTAATCCGACAACAAAAGAAAAATCTATAATGAAAATCTGAGCTCAGGAGACCGCAATGGTAAGCCAGAGAAGACTATACATCTCTGGACATGACAGTCATCCTCCAGCCTTGTTGTATAAAGTTGGGTTTTGGGAAAAGGCCAAGTCTGGCTCGCCTGAATATGACAGCGAGACTGCCAGGCAGGGATTGCTGTACTTCATATCTCATCTGCACTCTTAGATGTGCGATGGAAAATGAAATGTTCTGCAGTGATGCAGTGCACTTTCTATTGGGCAAAAGACGAGCTCCATCCATGAGCTGCCAGAGCTTGTTATTGAAGTCTGTTGAGTGTATTTTTACCTCTCTGTGAGTCAGTCATTTTTCTGAGTGTGCAGCCTGCTTTATGTGTGTGTGTGTGTGTGTGTAAGTGGGTATTTTTACTGATCAGAACAGAAAGACCCCACTAGGATAGTAAAGCCTGAATAAAATGAGCTCTGTGGGGACCTTTTTTGCGTCTACAAGAGGAAAAAGCTTAATTTTGGGCTTAGGTCTGAGCTTATGTCCCGGGTTACTGTTGGAATTGTGGTTGGGTCTCGGTCTACTTTTAAAATCAGCTATTAGAATTAGGCTGTCTGCTAAGATTAGGCCTTAAAGTTAAATATTTGGCTTTTTGTGGGGTCTGTTTGATTAGGGTTAGGGCCAGGGGGTATTGATATAGGATTTTTGAGCAAAAGTAATTGGATGGTCCCCACGGGAATAGGAAAACAAACTTGTATGCATGTGTGTGAAACAGAATGGAAAAAGAATTTTTATCATGTAAGAACCTCCCAAAACACAACAGCTAATCCTAATAATTACCAGGTTATGAAAACCCACCTCCCAATCCATAGCAAGTGAGGCTAATAGTTGTCATGATGCTGATTATAAACTCCTGCTGTCAACCCAGGGTGTTTCTCTCATTTTATGCGCGCATTTCGACAACAGCGACAGTAACAGTAGCCTTTGCACAGAATCGTGGAGACAGCCTGTCATTTCTGTGTCAAAACACAGTGCAGAAGCGTCATCAGACCAGAATGCAACACCACTGCTGTAACATGACTTGCAAGAACTAATGTTAAAATCCTGCACACTCCTTATTGATTTTCATCAGTTTTTTAATTAATTTTTTTGTTTTTCATATATCAGACTCAGATTAATGCTTGGGCTTCATTATAGCATGCCTATTCAGTCATTTAGAAGAGAGATCTATAAAAGTAATGGACGAGACATAATATTTCTACAAGGGTCCCTCCTCCAAGAAAATGTCTCGTGCCAATGCCACATACGCAGTTAATCTGGGCCCGTGATATACTGCATTGCCTCTGTGAGATATGATTCATGGACTCAGTAATAATTCTGTCCCTCCCCTGTCAGAAACCCCAGCAGTGCAAGTGGTGTAAGCAGCAGCTCAGGTCAGAAGAACATGATTCAAAATGGCTGAAAAGCACCTTTGTCCTCTTTGCAATAAAAAGTGCAACTTTTTCATGACAAACACCACCAGCCTTGATAAAATACAGCAGCCTAATTCACTTCAAGAAAAGTGCTTTCTGCATCATTCACTGGGTGCGCTGAAAGTAGCCGAGATAGTGATACGGGTATAATGATGTCAGGATGGAGAATTTGTTATTTCAGACTTTCCGTGTCAACGGCATTACAAACATCAAATATGCTGTACAGAATGGGGATTCAGAGTGGGGGTCAGATGTTAAAAGTTCTGCCATATTCTGCACCCCTACACTCCGCCAGCTGATATCTCCTGGGGGAGGAACTGCAGTAATTAGCACATTTTATTCAAGCAAAAATAAGCCAAGATGCAGGTGCCTTCAGGTGAATATTCAGTGCACTTGCTGATTCAGTTGCATGAAATCCTTTCTACAGCAATGACCTCAAGTGAACAATGTCCAAAAGAGTTTTTATATCAGTCACTAATTTCAGTTAAGAGGAATTGTGGCTTTCTGCATCACTGATTATTGAGGGTCTCTGAGGAACTTTGACTTTTCTTTGGTTTGGACTTTTTGCCATTTTTTTTGCCATTTTAATCCATGATTATTTTTCATTTTAGGTTAGAATACCACTCATGGCAGGGGCTTCTAAAACCTGTGTCTGACAGATAGATCTGTTTCTAATCCTTTTTTTAAGTGAAAAAGTGGTTATGCACAGATGGACTATCAGCTTTGTCAATGGGATGTACAGTACTGCTCTTGTACTTCAGAGTGGAGTGGATAAAAGCTTTTTGCTTGTGTTGCTGGGGCGATTAGTGGGGAAGGAAAAAGGCGACAAAGAGTTTAAAATATACTGAGAGCTGAGGGTGGAGGGGGAGAGAGAGTCGGCTTAAAAAATTGAGGTGGAGTCATGGCAGACATAATCACACTGCCTGTCATGACTGCCTCGCTGGAAACAAGTAGCTAAAGATTGGTTTTGTTTTAAATGGAGGAGGTGGTACTGACTGCACTCAAATTCATACGCTATCCCTTCCTTTTCAATTTAGTACAAAAAATGACCCGATACTGGTTACTAAAGTGCGCGTATAATCTGTGCCATTTATACTGTTGATATCTCAGGCAAATGACATACATGAGCCACAATTTGCCCTTTCCAGTGTGCACTTGTGCTGTGCTGATTTATAGCAGTTAAAATGGCCTCCATTTTGTGACGAGGCCAGGCGACACGATGTGGGCTGTCCACATGCCGCTGACATCAGGCCTGTTCACTCTGTGATGGATTCAAAAGGAGACTTTGAGAATCTGCCCCCTTCGCCACAATGGATGTGTCTGTACAGAACACGTTTGGCGTGAATGAGGATACGGGCTGTGACTGGTGTGCACCGATAGTCTGGCGGTCATCGCTGTTCTGCCAAGATTAATCTCGGACACCCCGCTCCTTCTTCCAGCTATCACTCGTCCCGTGAAAGTTGCCAAAACCCTGTCACTGATAATGCTGAGGCCGAGAGGCGAAGGAGGTTGATGATTTTTTCTTTTTTTGAATCTGTTAAATGAAGGATGACCTAATCCCCCTTAACTGCTCTCATTTATAATGCATTCATGATATCGAATTGTCTCCATAATTAGATAAGACACCCCCACTCGACCCCACCCAGACAAACTGCTTGACTCCAACTCCGCCACTAAAAAAAAAAAGGGAAGTTTAAAAATGGAAAACCATGAGTTTTAGGTGGTTTGATTAGGTGCTTTGTGTTTGACATTAGGCTGTCTCATTGATTGATAATCAGACGGGCATTCATCAGATTCCAGACAGTGGGCCTGTATCTCGTGTGGATGGATGGATCCTTAATGTGCGTACATTAATCAGGCGAGGCATTTTATTCACCCACTACTTTCGCCTAATGAAGATCATTTATTGCGCAATTTTTGCAACCATGCGGTTAATAATCGCGGTACTTTGTGTTTGGGCCGTTTCAATCAAGACTCTGGAGAATTGCATGAAAAATGCCAGCGTCATCCCACTCCACTCTCCTACAATAACCAGGGACAATGATAGCCACTTAATTCTCAAGCTCTAATTAAAGCACACAGTTCATTAGAGCCTCGATGTAATATTCTCAGCCCTGCAGTTTTGAGTGTTCTGACCAATTAGCCTCCACTGGAAAGTGGCATTTTGTCGTGATGCGTGAAAAATATTGGGTCATTAAGTTACTCGTATATAAAGACAAGAAAAATGAGCGATATATTTTATAGCCCAGCCTTGTTTCACAAAGACGTCTTGACTCCAGCACCTAATTATGTATCTACTCAGATTTTCTGGACAGAGGGAAACAGCCTTTGAGCTGCGATATGATTCTGCCAAACACCCGCACTCTGTTCTATTCATTGACTCTCCTACTATCTTAGGTTGTCAGGTGATGAAATTACTTTCTGTCCACAGTATTTAGCTCAAGAAGTAACGAGCTGATAACTAGAGTGGAAGCGACTATAAGAAGAGACAAGGGGCAGACTGCTTAATTTATGGCTTAATTAAGATACTTTTTGTGAAAAATACTTATTCTCCGTTGTCCATGTGGTAGCCAGTCCTCGTGATTGAGGGATAGTGCGTCGAGGAAACTGCTACAATATTGACCAATGTCATCCCTTCGAAGGAAGATGGTCCACGTCTGACATTCTCGTCCATGTGGACACATAGTACTCACTACTTTGTAAAATTTAGAAACTTTTACTTTATTTAGTCTCTGTCAAATACAAATTGCAAGTTATTTATATTTCTATGTCAGAAAATAATGCAGCAAACATGTCCTTTTCACAAAATTACATAAAACCTTCATAAGAACCAATGATATCCATTTTTTTCCTAGTATTTAGGTATTTTGACCATATTTCGCTTCAGTTAAGTCTTACATTCTTTTTTGTTGTCATAGGTTTTTGCTGAAGAGGAATGCCAATGACCTTGCTGCTCTGCAGTGGAGAGTCATACTGATTGACCTATACCATTCCTGGATCTCAGCATCACCTACACCTAATGTGGTCTTCAGAATACTTGGTTCTCATCAACACCAGAACATATGAATATTAACTGAGATATGATGAGATTTTGTCATTTTCTTGTTTCAATGTCTTTCTCCAGCAAAATTTACAAACAACTTCATTGTTAAATCAGCCACATACATAAACACTGTGCTTAAAAAAGGCATTTTATACTCTTAACAATTATATCTGAGATATGTATTTAAATGTTTTTAAACAATAACTTTCTTTGTCACGATGGTAAAGATATTCTGTCATTGTTACTTTGAAATGAAGCATTGCAACCAAAAATGTTTATTTGCATGAATAATGTTTCAACTAAAAATATTGCACGAAGGAATAAATGCTCAAGTTCATCATAAAATTTCCAAAGCAGTCAGTGATTATATTTTCCTGATTTAAGATCTGATAATAAAAAAGCAAATAAATATTTGTAACATTTGGGATTTATTATGGGTTGTCTGTATCCTGCTCAGTCCATAACAATTTCCCCTGAAGTTAATGCTGGAGGCAGTGACCTTGTGCACTGTTGAATCATCTGTATACCTCCCTTACCAATGAGGAACCTCCTTCAGTGCAGGAAGGTTGTTATTTGCACAAACGGCACGATCCTTTAAAGCAGTGGTTCCCAACCCAGTCCTCAAGGACCCCCTGCCCTGCAGGTTTTTGCTGCAGTTCTACTCTTACACACCTGATCTGTTTAAGGGCTTCATGCTGATTGGTTGAAAAACATCTACCTGAACGGGGTGTGCATGAAGGTGCATTGGGCCTTAAAGGTGCACTACGCAAGTTTGTTTACTTTCAATTCTGTTGACATTCACACTCAAACAAAACAGAAGTAGCCTGTCCCTCCCTCCCATAGTTCCCTCCTTCCCTTGCTTCCATAACTGTCAACTCTTGTCGGTGATTGGCCGGGACGGTTTGTTATGTTATGGGGCACAGCCTGTGCCACTTGTGTTTATTTGCAGTTTGTGATGCCTGTGCGGTCTCCAGAGCCCAGGTTTTTTTTACAGTGAATTTAGGGGCAGGCAGCTAGCGGATCGTGGAGAGATGTCAGCGAATTGAGACAAAAATATAATCACGCAGAAAGTAAACAAATTTGCGTAGCGCACCTTTACATGGATAAGGTGTGCAAAAGTAAAGCTGCACCAAAAACCTGCAGGGCAGGGGGTCCTTCAGGACTGGGTTGGGAACCACCGCTTTAAAGATACATGCAGGCTGACCCTCCCACAGTAATGCAGCAGCACTGTCATCTTATGTGAAAAAAATCTGCTCGCTATATTTCCAATTTTATCATCTCTCCCATAGCTCCCCGCTGGAACATGATGACTAATCTAATAGAACTCTCCAGAACCTTGCCATCACCAGATCGTGCTCTGCCTCCTGATAAGTCAGATGCAACATGCAAATGAAGGAGCCGGGTTCAACAAAAAGTGTGGCGCGCCTGCGTTATAGACACGACCCGATGAAAATTAGGACTAGTACTGAGGTTAAAAAAGAAGAATAGTGATCTGATTTGAAACTGCTGATGTCAGCAGGTGGTTGTAATTTTGATTTGGTTCAAAGGCAGAATCCAGGAGAGGCCTCGTCCCACAAGAGCAGAAATGGGCCATGGATCAGAAAATTGCCCACAAATGTGTGAGAGAACCATTCAACAGTTTAAAAACAAGGCCCCTCAAAGAAAGGATATTTTACCCACTACGGCACATAACATAAGCAAAACTTTAAAGAAATCTGGAGGAAGTTCTGTACGTAAAGGGCAGGAACGCAAGCCTAAACTGAATAGCTGTGATCTTCGATCACACAGATGGCACTGCATCAAGTTCTGTCAACTTCTCAGGGTTTGGAGGCATCTGTGATGAAGCCTCATGGAGATTTCAGTTCCTTTTTTTTTTTTTTTTTTGGAATGAATGGACACCATGTGCTCTAGAACTGACAGTTACCAGGAAGCCATGTCCAAAAGCCATGTTCTGTGGTGGTATAGGGTGATATCAGTGCCCGTGGCAAGGGTAACTTGCGCTTCTGTGAAGGCATCATTAAAACTGAAGAGTACAGTGAGATTTTGAAGTTATATATGCTACCTTCTACATGATATCTTTTCTGGGGATACCCATGTGTATTTCAACAAGACAACGTAAAACCACATTAGCCGTGCATTACAAAGGTACAGGTGTGTAAAAAGTGGGTGCAAGAGCTAGACTGGCCTGCCTGCAGTCCTGACTTGACCCTAATGGAGAAGGTGTGGCAGATTTTGAAATACTTAATGCAACAGTGAAGACATTATAATATTTCACACCTTAAGACTTGTTTGCAAGTAGAATAGGACAAAATTACACCTGAGTAACTTAATGACTTGGTGTCTTAAGTTTGTGCACATTCATTAAGTGTTGTGAAAAGGAATGGCAACGTTACAAAGCGGTTAATACTTTACTATCCCAAAGTATTCCCATTTCTTTTTTGAAATATAATGCAAAAATCAAAATTGAAATCATGAAATTCTTGTAGTGAAATATGCTTTTGTATTATTTTCAATTTAATAAAGGTGAAACATAATTTACAAATCACTGCTTTCAGTTTTAATTTTAATTCACCATACCATCCCAACCTTTTCTGACTTGAGGTTGTACAATGTACGAATCTTTGAATATTTTAATGCTAATGCGTGGCTGCCAGCAAGGTTATTATTATTATTATTATTGCATCCTTGGAAAATGAGTTGGTGATACCATGGATCAGCTATTGTAACGCTGCAGCCGCCGCCAGGACCGTAGAGATTTCTGGCGAGCACTCTACAGGACACCGTTCTTTATGGATTCATTTCATATTTAGCATGGACCGTGTGTGTAGTAAGGTCACGATGCCTATCGACTTTGGGATTGACTGCGTTCGAGCATCTAGGGATACACGTCAACCTGCGGGCAACTGACTACCTAGTTATTATTGTAATTATTATTATTATATACTGTTACAGGTATAACTCTTTTGGGAAGACTTTCCACCATGAATGCAGTGGATATTTGCTTCATTTCCTGCATTAAGTATTATTGATGTCAGGCAGTGAAGTTGGGTGAGGAGGCCTGGATAATAGAAGTCTCTCCACCTCATCTCCACAGAGGGTGAGGTCAGGACAATGCACAGGCCTGTCAGTTCCACACCAATATCAACAAAGCATGAATGGTTCTCGCTCTGTGCAAGGAGGCATTGTGATAATAAAGAATGAGAGGGTTGGAAGCATAGAATTGTCTGGAATGCAATTGTATGCCACTGCATGAGATTTTTTTTTTCTCAAGAGGCCAGACTTGAGCCATGATAATGTGCCCCAGACCAGGACTGGCTACATAATTTTGGCCATTATTATTATTATTATTATTATTATTATTATTAATATCATTATTCCCCCACCATGACAAAAAAAAAAGGAGGGGGATATTGCAATGGAGCTTGTACGTCCGTCCATCTCTGAATCAGTAGGACAAGATTTCTCAGAAACTACTTTACCTACATGAATGAAATTTGTGTGTGTATGTGACTAGATACGACGTTGATTGAGTTTGAGAATGGGATTATATGGTGGCCGGGGATATTGATAATAATTTCTTCATTGTCTTCCTCTTCTTCTTCTTCTTCTTCTTATTGTTATTATAATTATTATTATTATTAGTACTACGTAGTATTATTCAGCGCAGGTGGCGATGAGCCTTATGTTGTGTTGGCTGAGATAGAGTTTTTACGCTGGGAGTTGCAGGCTTAATTTCTGCATAGGGTATCGCTTTTGTGCCCTTGAGAAAAAAGCGCTTTGGGTGAATCACTTCAGTGAATATCCAGCTGTATAAACTGATAATATGCAGGCTGAATATGCAGTCTCTGATAATGCTGTCTGTTAACCCAATAAATCATGTAATGTAATCAAGTGTGGGGCCTGAAATGTGCCCAGCCTCATCCGTATGCATGTTGTAATGTTTGTCCAAACAAATTATTCTCTGTGTTGCCCAGGATCTGCTGGTGAGAATCCAACTCCTGTCTCCAACCATTCTGGGTGAATGTCAAACTGATCTGGGGTCTGTATCCATGGCAGACTGAAGAATCCAACTCCTATCTCCAACCATTCAGGGTGAATGTCAAACTGATCTGGGGTCTGTGTCCATGGCAGACTGAGAGCACAGATGGAGAATCTTCACACAGGAGGTTAGACAACATGAAGTATCCTGTAATGGCTTAGTGCTGAGTGGAAATACTTAAAAAAAATAAACCTCAATTTAACTTCCAAACTCTATTTAAACTGTCAATATGATCATTTTTGGACACAAAGCAAAATCAATGTTCTTTTGCGAGGCCACCAGAAAACAGCAATCATTACAAAGGGGATTAATGCTGCAATATGGTGGTAAATATATTAAATGAGCTCTAATCAAGTGATAATTTGGAGCTCTGCCTCTTTGGAATTCAATCAAATCCTATCAATCAACTCATTAATATCTATTCACCATCTTCTCAACAAAGAAATAACTTTGATATTATTGAGTTAACTCGAATACAGAATGATATATAATAATATTGAGGACAAAGGCTAAATCCTGGAGGGCTGCATTGTTTGCTGTTTCTTGGTGCTTTTCCGCGACGGTAATTCACTTAAGTCACCGATTGGTCAGATGGCTCACGCATCATGTTCTGCTGATTGAAAGGAGGCCACAACACCCTGTCGAAATTCTGGCCCTTCAGGACTGGAGTTTGACACTTGGGTCTGAGAAGGATGCCTCATACCACATTTTCCTCAGCCAGATATTATTAATTGATTTTCTCCAAGCACAGTGGGGTCCTGCCACAAAATCTTCATCAAGTCTACCAGTGCATGCAGATTGTGCTTATCATGGTCGAGGGCAGTAAGTGACAGCAGATATTCTGTTAGAGAGAGAGATGTCAAAAGCAACAGAAACAATAGATGCCGGCTTATTGGCATTCAGCAACGTAAGCGTAGCATCGATTGAGCGTAGGAATGAGGTATGCTGCTGTCTTCTGTACAATGATTCAGTACTTAAAATGTGGACTATATCGAAACTGTTTTTTTAACTGACGAATATTTATTTCATTTGTCATGATTCATAATACGTTTAAAAGAACTATGTCAAGATTGCTGCGCATGCTCAGAACTTTGAAAACTGTTCGGCCTAACAGGAAATCAAATGAAGCGAATCCGCTCAACTGCAATATCTGATTCCATCGTTGCTTATCCATCATCATTTTGCATTGTATTTATATATTGTAGTTACTCAGGCATTATGATTTTTATATAAAGGGGTTTTCTATGGAAATTCGAGGATTTGAAGTGCTATCTTCATGCTTTAGCCGAAGGATGTGAAGAATGTACGCTGGTGTGCCGACCACCTCTAAACATCATGGAAGATGATGCTGAAGAGAATCATCTCTGTTGACAGCACATTAGTCTGTCCATGTTCCTTCCATAAGCTATAGCATATAGTTTACCTGCTCTTATTTCACAGCTATGAATGTATGAATGAACAAACATTTATGTAGCGCTTTCTCATAGATATTCAAAAACTGTTCAGATATGTCAGTAAGGAATGGATGCCACCCCACGATACTATATGGTACGCTACAGAATGATCTCTACTCTTAGCCTGATCATAAAGGTGCATAAGCCCATAAATACTGTAACAAAATATAGGAGTCATAAAAGGCACAAAATGAACACACATTGTTTATCACTTCCATGTCCCTTTTTACAACACCTCCTTCCAGAGGGCTCTGAAGTGCTTCCTCCTCAAGATGAGTCCACCCCTCCGCACTTTGGAAACAGCGCGCTGATCGGTTGCTACATGCGCTTTTCTTACCTCCGAGAGGGATAGATCTGCGGTATAGAGGTGCCTTTTCCGCCTCACACATGCGCTTACACGCACAAATGGATTTTTAATGGACTCTCAGGGTCGCCAGTACGCACAAGCAGCGATATGATCAGTCTTTTTAAGCAGCTAAAGACATGGAGAAGGGCTAATCTTGGGGAATGAAATTATCGGCGAGGCCCATCTCTGTCGCGAGTAAAACCGCTTCCGTGACCTTCAAGGGACACGTCTTACCATCCCGCGTGTGGCGTTCCACATTACACACCCTCCATCTGCCAAATACAGACGCCCCTCCCCTGTTCCAACCCATCTACTCAGTCAGAAAGACCATAGCATGGTTCCGATTTGCATTGATTATGTTTTTATTGAGTCGTGACCCGGCATATGATTTTGTCCCTAAGCTCTGTTTGAGGTTTTCGAGAGGTTAATGTGCTATCATATTAATCTGAAAAGTATCGGGAGTAAACAGAATACAGAAAGGATGCATAAACATTTCTGAAAATGCATCTACATTTCTGTAAACCTTTTGCTTGGGAAAAAAAAAACAACTGCTGATGCGCGAGGCGCTGAACACCTCTTCCACGCCTTGGGCATGGCGTTCGATTAGCATGCAGCTCGCATGACGTTTGATCCGCGCGATCGATTTGACTTCATGAAATAATAACGAGGTGTATTTCGCCATAAAGTTCAGGCCAAACATAAACAGAATGTTTAATGCATGACAGGATTACTGGAATATCGACAGTCTAAAGCGATTTTTCCACAGAAGGGCGAGCGCTCGACTCGCAGTGTTGCCCCAGACTGGGAGCTGTGGGAGATAACGTCCAGCAGAGCCGAATGCAACAGATTAGAGAGTGGAAATCCCAGCATGCACTCTGATTCACTTTTATTCACTTTAGAGTTCTCATTTACACAAATGCAAGGTATGCCTTCCTGTTCTAAAAATGCAGACGCTTGTCTCCCCTGCTTTTTGAAACGTTTGGCTGTCTGCATTTGATTTATTTCCATTTTAATGCCTGTTGTACCTGCTGATGATCACCGATTGATCGGCAAAGAGTATTAACTGACAGCTCGCAAGTCTACTGTGGAGCTAAACAGAAATAAACCAGAGTATCCACAAATCGCAACTTTTATAAAGCACACTAACACACAGGCAGGTGCTGTTTTCCAGCCCTGCGATGACAAGCTGTGACATACAGAGGAGTGATTAATCAAAGGGGAAAAAAACATGAAGATGCTTCTTTTCATTTTCCTGGCGTGGTTTGGGTCCAATTGGTCTCATAAGAGCAAAAGGGTCACTGCAAATCAATAGGTGCGATCACCTTTGTATCGTGTAATGAAGCCACATGCTACCGCTAGGACAATGGCCCAAGCCCCACAGGGCACAAGGGGTCACTGAATGGTTTTATGAGAGTGAAAGTGATCCTAAGCATGTGTCACTGCCTTCAGTCACCAAATCTCAACCCAATTGAACTCCTTTAGAGAATTTTAGAACGACGTGTTAGTCAGCGCTCTCCGTCACCACCATCAAAATGTCAAATAAGGGAATATGTCTTAGAAGAAAGGTGCCTCATCCCTCCAGTAGCATTTTACACTTTTAGACTCAATGTTAGGGTGTGTTGAAGCTGATCCGAGTTTTAGTCGAGGCCCAACACCTTACTAAGACTGTTTATACTGATTTTTCCATTAATTTGTCACCTGTCTGTATTTGTGCGTAGCAGCTTGTGTGGCCGTTTCTGTCTTCGAGTCAAACTAGTCATTTTTTCCAGGTTGATCAGTGGAATTTGAGAGAACAAAATGGCACGTGGGCCAACAGAATATCCACAAACTAAACTGAGCGAAGCAGGGAAAAGAGCACGAAGCCAACAAAAAATGCATTTAAAAAGCTGACATGAAAAACTAAGAAATACTGCAGGCTAAAGGGGGCACAAAGCCAACAAAAAACTGCACTCCAAGAGCTGAACTAAAGGGTGTACAGTGACTGGACATGAAAAGCATGGCATGAATACAAGCAAGGAAATACACATGAAAACACTAGAATGTAACAGTAAACCATGAAAGAAACAGAACAACGGACCGACTGCCAACTGGAATGCCTCCACGGAATATAAAGGTACAGGGCTTGATACAGGAACAAGGAACACCTGGGCAGAACAAGGAGGAAACAAAGCATGAACGCAAGACATTGGACGAGGGCTTAGCGACATAACGAGCTCATGAAGAAAATGAGCGTGCTCAGCTAAGTACCAATAAAGTATGTAAATTTAAGGAAGAGTGAAAAAGTTACGCAGCAAAGCAAAGCGAGATCTGAAATAATAAAACAGCAGGAACTCATGACAAATCACCCTACCTTGGTTAGTAATATTAGTAAAGTGCGTGTCTCAGAGAAACACCTCCTGTGAATGTTAGTAGCTGTTAGTAATTAAAAACAGTTAATTGGCTCTAAGATTAGAAAGCCCCGAAGCCAGAACAGCGCTGAAGGAAAGTGGAAATACCGCAGCCAGCCGATAGCGAAGAAGCAGTGCGTGCACGAGAGAAAAGAAGATGTGGACTGGAACGCCGACATGAGGAGGATTCCATTGGCTGTGCGAGAACAAAAACCTGGGACAGACAAGGCAGAACAGAACAAGAATATTACAGAAGCAACAGTGTCGCCCAGCACCACTGCGCTGCTCAGCATTGATCCATTAATATTAAAAATGAAAACTACAAGAAATTGTGAACCACATCAGCAGCCAAACAAGTATTACATTCAAATTTGCATTATGTTGAGGCTCGTTACAGCAGGGTCTCGCTGTACGTGGGTATATAATTATATTTGGCTTGAAAGCTCAGCCAGACGTCTGTGAGAGTACTTAGGCAATTCTAATGCTGTAGAGTTTTGTTTTGGGTAGCAAATTTTGAAGTCCCCAGACACCAGCTATAAACAGGACAATAATTACTGTGCTGCAGTAATAAAGCTGTAGCTTGCACGCTGGTGCTTGGATATTGAAAATCCCCGTTTTGTCAGCTCCAGGAAAGCACTGAGGCTCTCGTGTAAGAGAGCTTTGAGTTGGTACACTTAACAGTCTGTTGATTCTGACAGACACTCACCAGTGCCAGTCATAAGTGGACGGAGATGTTATCGATAAGCAAGGCCTACAATGTTGCTGATCTGCTCTACTTGAGGCCAGCACCAAAAACTGATCATCTGAGGTTCAGCTGAGCTCGGAGTGGAACAGTACAAACAGCCGGGATTTTAAACTCTTCCACACAATTACACAGAAGCCGAGAAAATTTTGTCAGCTTTTCTTTACCTTGCATCGTCAGGGCGCTCGTCCTGGTTTTTCATTTGCAGCTGGGGCCTGTTCTGCAAAGTTGGACCGGCAGGAGAACTGAACGCCATAAAACTCTGCGCGGCCGGGGACTAAAGGCCCTGTTCTCAGTGTTGGAGGAATTCAGGGTTTCACTGCAAACTCCATCATTGCACTGTGTTTAACAGGCCCCAGGCTACATTTTAAACATAGCAAAAATAACTTACTAAAAAAAAAACAAACAAACAAATAAATACTACTGCTGGCTTTTAAAGATCAAATAGTATCTATGGCATACAGGGTGCTCATGTTCTGCATGCTAATTTAGTGACATTTTTCTCTTTAGTCTAATTGGCTGATTACATGTTTTTTTCTGTGTTATTTTCAATGCTAGCGAGTTCCTATCTCAGAAAAAAAAGATGCTTCTTCAAGTTGGCATTGCAACCCCTCTTACATGGCTCCTCCTTTCCAGGATAAATCCAAAGTGCTGTTTATTCCTAAAATTAGAAACGAACAGTTCCTGTGGATACCGTTGCTATAGAGCTCTGTATCATTGATGGGAAGGGAAAATACAACTATATTTAAAATATTTAGATGTCTTCGGTTGTTTACAGCCCAGAAGAGCTTTGATGACACACTGTTTACACAGAAGTGTCTGATGATGTCTGAACTACAGACAGTTTGCTTCTTATAGTTCATACCTGTGCCTGACTTTAAGCAAAACAGTCGTGACTGTGTGATAAATAAGCCATTTAGTGCACTGCAAAAAAAAAAAAAAAAAAAAAGTTTTGTTTATTTCACCACAATGTAATTTGCCAATTTAACTCAATTTTGCCATTTTTGTCAACAAAAGATTTGAGGTTGCCTGTTGTTTACATGACAACTGAAAACATAATCAAACAAGATACAACCATGCAGTTCTCTGATTGTGCTTTAATTGCGTACCACAATTATGTGTGCAGTCATGCTCCATTTCCAGAATAACCTAAATATTATTTCAATCAGGAGAAACCAGTGAAATATGTAAAGAAAATTATTTATTGCTGATTATGAAGTGTACGTACTCTAATAACTGATGATGTGATGATAGCCTCGAAAGAAAGTCTTTTGCACTTGGACTCATCAGGAGATTTTGTCATCGAGGAGCATCTGCCCTGAGCAGCAGCAGGATTAATTCCCCCCCAATTGAATCTGTATACTGGTGGTGGTGATGGCTGATCACTCTGCTGACCAATAGGTTGATGAGGCTGATGAGCATAACTACAGTATAGTCAGTGCAGCACATTGTGCCAGAAAGCATGGAGTTTTAAATACACTATGCTTCAGACCAGCTTCAGAAAGCATTAGCTGAGTCACTGTGATGTAATGCAAACTATTTTATTTGTTATTATTTATATATTTATATTTAAATTAATTTATATATTTATGTTCCTCATAATTCAATCTTTGAAACACACACTGATGAAGCTGGCGGTGTGCACAGTGTTGTATTTACAGTGCAAAGGAAGCTAAATCAGCACATGCCACCGCAATATGACATTCACCTGTTATTAACTTCAGGGAAGAAACCAGGCGCAGATCTCCGAAAAAGCGGCTAAGGTGCTTTGATGAATAAACTTGAAAGGCCGAAATTGGCACTTTAATGAAAAGAAGAGGAATAACACTTCTTTTAACTGTAAATCCCGAAAATGGGAGACTACAGCAGTAGAAATAACCAAGAACAAGGCACAGCGAAGTGAAAGTAACAATCCAGCGAAGATGAGACAAGGTCCGGGAACATGAATGTACTCGACAACAATTAGCAAAGGGAAAGAACGGGTGTGAGAGACGAGAATTGAAACAAGGAGGGAGAGGAGTGGAAGGAGAATCAGTTAATGAAAAAGAGACAGACACAATCAGCTGAATTGCAAGAAAAGCAATTTAAAAAAACGAGCAGGACGTGACAACATCTAAGTAACACAAATCTGTCAGCAAAATTTTTGATGGGAAGCGGGGGGGGGGTCATTTTGACAGACTCTAGATGTGAACTGAACTGCAATTAATTTGAATGAATTTGATTGTTCTCAAATAAGTGTAGACTGGGGGGGAGGGGGCAGATAATTTGCAGACACATATTATTACACCACGCCCACTGGTACACAATCTCATCTTAAAAGTAAAATAATCTTCCAGAAAGTGAAAGGATGACTGTCAACAATTTTACTATTTTAATGGGATATATACTTTTCGCAATATTCACGTGGTTATTCATTTTTGAGAAAAAAGGAAACGGCAAATATTGATTTCAGCCTATCCATAGGGATTGACAGTTTCTCATCAGTGAGTCATTTCAAAGGAAATACCGATTGAAAACAAGGGCCGAAATGTACATTTCTCATTCATCTCCTGCAAGCTAGTCCTGCTCGTCTCTTGTCCTCCACAGCGTATAACCGCACCGTACAGCGATAAATCACTTTTACCCCCGTTTGTAATGACTCTGGTTCCAGGGTCTCGGGGGTTTACATGGACGTCTTGTACAGGAAAGAAGGTCAATAAAAAAGCTAGGGGTTCCATAAATAAAAGCACCACTGGCATGGTATTTTATTGCTCATTTTCAATGTGCTGTTTTTGCAGAACTCCCTAATATTTGTTGACACAGAATACCCTAAACACTGAAAAATGTACAGAAACACTTAGAAGTGCCATTGGAAACATTTTTGTGCATGTATGTGCAGGTGGTTTCAAAGCTGCGTATATGAATTTCAGGTATGTCGTGAAAATAAATGATTTAATTTTATGATTAAAAGGACACGTTCCTGCGACTGGGAGACTATGCACTGGGAAAAATATTTTTGTCCTGGCATTAATGGCTGTTCTTTACCACCAGCTGCTGTGCTTTTATGACGGTTGACGAGAAATAGGTGACTCTCCACTGTAAGAGTTTGATAACATTGGAAGAAGGACGTATTCAGCTGTTTATTCATCAGTTTTTACATTCTCAAGTGCGCTTTTGATTTGTTTACACATTCATTTGTACGGAAACAAACATAAAAGCAGAAAAAGGATATCAACATGCGTCAGTTTCTCCCCAGTCACCTCGTTCTAAAGTATATTTTAAAACACTTTTGCTCCCTCAATAAAGAATGAAACGGCGCACTTTCATTGGACTGCTGTGAACTGAGTGACTTCCGTCCCTGTCCCCCATCCCAGAATGCAATGAGGGAATGATTCCTAACGGTATTAATTCCATGCCGCACATCTGTCTCTCATTTGGTTAATTAAGCATGCTTAAGTACCTCACACTGTTATTCCCATTCTGTCCATTGGCCAAGACTCGCAGCCAAGAGTGTTGCGTCCTTGAAGCGTTTTTCTGCCTATCCTTTTATCCTTTGTTCCTGCTGTTATTTTTAATTTCTTTTAATTATTGAATGTTGTGGGCGGTGCATTGAGTTAGCGCCGTTGGCTCATGAGCGAGAAGGTTGTGGGTTTGAATCCATCCCGGGGGGTTTGTGTGTGGAGTTTGCATGTTCTCCCATAGTCTGAGCGCATGCATGATTGGCTAACTGTAGACTGCCCGTAGGTATGAGTGTGTGAGTGAATGGTGTGTGATTACTGCAGTGGATTGGTGGAGTGTCCAGGATGTGTTCTGTCCTCTCGTCCATTGCATGCTGGGATAGGCTCCAGCCTCAGTTCAACGGTGACCAGCAATAACTGGGTAAAATAAAGGATAAAAATCATTTAATAATTCCAACATTACTATAACACTCTCAGGGAGGTGCGCACCTGAACTTTTTGCAGACTGGCCCATGAACGCGATAAATTTGCTCATTAATCGCTTTAATTTGGGAAAGTGAAAAAAATCAACTTTAACAGTCCCTTGCCAGCCCCTGTGCAGTTGATTCGTCAGATTGATTCGTCACCTATTGAGTAGATGGATGGATTCAGAGAGTAGGATTGATGGATGGCCAGAATCCTCATTTTATAATAGGATTCTACATCTCTTCTCTTGCACATTTTATGGCAGAAAACTTCCCCCAAATCCTAAAAATGGAGCTGCCTGTTTGGCTTCTTGCGTGTGCTGTGTGGTGGAAAGTGGGGCCTCAGTAACGGGAATTTTTCCCAGCCTCGGCCCATTGATCAGAACGGAATTGAAAATGCAATCGTTTTTGTTTACATTTCAGCGAGTCGGATTTCAGAGAGCCCGACAGGGACCAGAGCATCAGCAATGACCGCGACGGAAAAAACTGAAATAATATTCACTCTGTCGCTGCCTCTGGCTTCCTGCATTGTCATTACGATGGCAGTTACGTCCGCAATTGGCAGAGTGGATTGCTGCAAATGAAATCGCAATGCATTTTTTTTTTAATCGTTCAGGCAAGCCGCTGCTTAGATTATTCAGCCTGTGAGCACTGTTAAATTACCCATCTGATTGCAGAATCACGTAAGAACTGATACGGTGTTTGTCCCACCGTTCTTGACATCGGCTTTGTTTTCTTGTGTGTCCGTGGCATTACTTTCCAACAGACCTGAGTCAACTGAGTGATTGTTTTGGGTTCAAATGATTTTCTTTGCTCAATTATTCTTGCCTGGACCAAATGAGCCAACCAAAAGGGCTAGAAGCCCATGTTTGCACATTTTGAGCGTATGTGATGTATTCCAGTACACCAGGCAAGCTTAATAAAGCACAGAAATCTATTTGAATCCTGTCAACAATGAATATCACCTCTAGCAATGGAGACATTCCACATTCTTTTAAGATGTATATTTTATACCACATCTGTTAAGAGTCCGTCACAATGGAAATGCTGGGCACATTCCACTAGATTACCCGTCCATTGCTGGAAAGCACATTTAAATGTTGATATGATGGGAGGCAGACTATGGGCTACGAGTGGAAAAGCAGTGCTCTATCGGACTCCATTTTGGCTGAAGTACAGACAGTGGAGATGTTTTCTGCTTGTCCTTTGGCATTGTTTGTGCATGACATATTTATGTATTTATTTGATTTGAATAAGAGGTCATTAGTTGTATGCCCCCCCCCCCCTTAAAGCATTAATCACCTTTCCCATTCAGTAAACTATTTAATTATGATCAGGTATGAGGAGGTTCCTGGCTGAAAATATATGGACCAATTAGTGTAAGTTCTACACAAATATACATACCCCATCCCTCTGAAGCACATTGCATTCTGTTCCACAGAGACAGTAATTGCTTTCCTGTTAATGTAGGGACAGGAATGCATTATCCAGTTCTATTCTCAGTGGGCATCGTTTTTGAAGACAGAACTGAGAGAGCTCAGTTTTCTCTACCTTCTCAATATGATCGAATTTTCACTCTCTGTCTGGGACACACAGTTCATCGGTGACATTGAGTGAAGAGGTCATTGAGAGATATCTTTTTTTTTTATTTTTCTGTGGTGAAAATATGTTTCAGAATAAAAGTATGTATGAATAAGCAGAGCGCTGAGGCTGGGGAGTCAGTATGCACTACGAAATCAAAAGTGTTGAGACACCTACACATAATCCAATATCCCATTCAAATATTAATATGGAATTGACTCCCAGTGGCTGCTTCAGTATAACTGCCCCCGCTCTTCTAGGAAAGTATTCCACTGGCTGTTCGAATCTTGCCGCAGGGATTTGCGTCTATTGCAACCAGAAAAGCAATGCAGAGGTCGGGCATTGATGTTGGGGGATTACGCCTGGCTCAAAGTCAGCTTTGAAGTGGTGTATATTGGGTTTGAGTTCAGTGCTCAACACAGTCCATTCAAGTACTTCCAGATACTTCTCAACAAAACACTTATTGACCTTAAACTGTGAATAGGGGGCCTTTAGCACATTTGAAATATATCATCACATTCTTTCCTCAGTGAAGCCAGCAGAACTGGCCAGGCCTAAACCATTGACAACAACCCCAAACCAAAGAAATGTACACATACTTTTGGCCATTAAGTGTATTAACTGACGCCTAAGATTTTCCTACATCCTTGTTTGATTTTCTGTGTGGTGACAGGGGGCTCTCCCCTGCGGCTCATTCCAGTCAAAACTGCCACATTCCTTCATGCTCACAGCGAATGATGTTTCCCAAAGTCCAAACACTCCAAACATTTCTCTCTCCTCTGTTTTATGACAGTCATTACTTTTGTGCTTTCTCCCGTTTTCCTTTACTCTTCCTCATTTCTCGATTAAAAAAAAAATAAAAATAAAGCTGACTCATATAACAATGAAATCCAGGGTGAAGAGGTCAGTTGGATTTTATGTATAAGATAGAAAGTGAGTAAACGGCTAAATGAATGTTAAACTGAAATAATATTATATTGTTATATAGTTATATTGAGATGTACTGAATGCCATTATAATTTTCTTGCCTGATCTAGCCATCCTGCACCGCTGTGCTCAGTCTCTGATTGTCACAAGTCCAGCCGACACCACGTTCTATAGGAAGAGAACCTGGATTTCATGTAAACAGCTTGACTAGGTCTGCGTGCCCTTTAGTGACTGAGTGGATCCTGAAAAGCAGGCTTTTATTCTCGCTCTTCACTGCCGTCTCAGTCACTCTGACTGCCCAGGCTCTCTCTGCGAGGACAGCACAGCCATGAGTGGGAGCCCATGCTGCACTCGCTGTACTTATCTCCCACTTGTCAATATGCAGGAGAAACTGAAGTATTTCAGTGGAAACAACATCTGATAACAACACACGCAAGCCAGCTACATCTTTAACATTATTAGCTGTGTCGTTGGAGGTGAATATTTGAGTGATCTTTTTAAAAATAAACAGATCTTCTCAGGGTGGCATTACCCCCCGAGCAGTCCTCCCGACACTCGCAATGCGCGTACACACAGACACGTGCACACACACAGACACACACACATTCACATGTGCTCGCACACGCGCACACGTACACACACACACACACATGCATGCACGCACGCACGCACGCACGCACGCACGCAGACAAATGTGTTTCTACAGTCATTCCCTAATCTCAACCAAGACCAACGCATGGCTAAACCAAACTCTTAGCCTAACCTTAACCTATCCCTAATTCTAACCTTAACCCGAACCTTAACTATTAAGTCACGATTTTCCTTTGTAGTTGTGAGTACGGGTGAAAATGTGCTCACATCCCAGTAATATCCCCACAAGGAAAAAAATTTTTTTCTAGTCCTCACAAATCCTCTTTGGGTGGCAAATTCCTCCAAGGCAGTCCCCCATACGCAAACGCATGCAAACACGCACAAACACAACTGTCATTCACACACACGCAGACACATGCACACACACACACACGTTTTAATATAGCGACACTTGTGAGGACATTGTATAGACTTACATTCATTCTGTACATCCTTCTTTTAACTCAAACTGTAACCAAATTAGGCCTCACCCCAAGTTACTTCTAGATGTGACCGTGATCTTAACTTTAACCAATTAGCCATAATCCTCCGTAATCATCTGTGAGGACCATCCTAAATGTCCTCACAACATGGTTTCTCAAGCCCATGCACACACCAGCGCACACACACACACACACACACACACACACAAACACACATGCGCACAAGCATGCATACACATGCACATACACACTTTCCAAACCTCTCCTACGACCTTGAGAGTCATGACATACAAGATGAAGCAAAAAAAAAAAAAAGATGAAGCTATCAAAAGCACATAGACACATAGCCTCAGATTTCATAAACATTGTATCCGCTCAGACCAAACCAGCAATCCCAACACTCCTCTGGGTTCCATTAGTTCTGTCTGACCGAGACAGCTTATTATCTCTCTTCTGTGTTTGTTCAGCCCTATTTGCCTTGAGAAATCACCAGGCATTAAAAGATGGGCCCCACACTGAAAAAATAAGATACGTTTGATGTATTTGTCGGACAACAATGAATGTAATCAGGTGGTGTTATTCTGGACTCCAAGCACCACCACTGAGGGGTTATTGGGATTTTTTTTCTTATTTGTTTGAAGATTGAATTACATCCCTGAACAAACGCAAGCTAGGGTTACAGGTTTGGCAACATTTCTTGAATCCATGCACACTCCCTCTCGAAACACAGCCTTGTAGAGGCATGAAGGTGACTAAATGATAGCAATTATGACAGTTTGCCTATTGACATCTACACCAAATTTCTGAAGAACATTCTATACCACTAACATGACCAATGACATTACTAAAAATCACTCAGGACCACAAACCTAACTGATGCTATTTCTCAGAAGAACAGTTTATACCGCTAACAAGACGTAAGAAAACCTCACCGATGATATTTCCCTGAAAACCATTTTTTTTTAATGCTCACCAAACCAGTGATATATATTCCACTCAAGAAGACGTTTTACAGCACACTGAATGAAACTGTCTAAGGCTGTCATTCTAAATGGTTCGCAGCGCTTTACTGTCGAATAATCTGTAAAAATATCAGATGTTCAACCGAATGCGCCATACTGGTCCGTAATAATTTAATGCTTCGGTACTTAGTTTCTTTTATGTCAGTGGATTTCATATTTATTCACTTATTTTTATTTTTTATTAAAGTCAGGTTATTTTAAGTGGATCAGTGTTTACTGCTCTTCGGCACAGTCTGAGATCAAAGATCGCCAGTCGACAGCGACACTTTACCTCAGCTACCCTCCTGTCCCATCAAATTTTCAAAGAGAGGTTCCTGGCAGCGGAAGGGGCCGATAATGTCGCGCTAATGCAGTCTGACACTGACAAGGGCTTTCTGGGAGAGTAAAGCGTATTATATAAACAAGGTAGCTCAGCGTAATCCACTGCAAACCTCATTTGCAGACGGAGTGACAGGACTGTCAGTCACCCCACACATGCCTCGGTACACAAGCTCGCTGTAGCACAATGGCAGACACTAGATAAAGGGAGACTGCCATCAGGATAATGTAGAGTCTGGGTTAGGCCAGCCTTACATCTGTCAGCAGCATCACACTCCAGACTATTAGAACCAGAACAAGGCTGCCAACACCAATATCAGTAATAGCCTGTATTTACTTTATACTGTATGTGTGTGCGTGGAGGGGGATTCGGAGGGGCAGAGATCGGGGTTACCCTCTAATGCTGAGAGTTTATTTATGGCCGTATTTAGAGAGTAGGGTTTATTTACAAAGTGCCGTAGCGTGGATGATTTTCAGTTGTATATTTTGATTGTGCATTTTTCTTTACTGGATGTGGTAGGAGCAGTTTTTTTTTTTTTTTTAATTTGCTGTATTTTATTTTTTTTTTTTTTATTTTTTTTTTTTCTATCCCGCCACCACCCCCACTTTGGAGGACAACTTTATTCATTCAATCAGTTATATAATTAAATATGAATCCTCCTACCATCACCCGACAAAACATACACACACGAGAAAAAGAAAAAGAAAAAAAAACCCCATAAAAAATAAATAAAATACAATACAATAAGGATTACATTCACAGTGTTTTATACCTTTGGCATTTGTGATTATTAGCTCATCCATTCCATCTCTTATTATTCCCAACCTTCAGCCTCCCGAATTTTATCCCATCTTTTAGCATAAATTACAAGCCCCGTCTCATGGGCCATCGCACACTCAATTCTACTGTAATACATGACAAAATTCTTGAATCTCTCAAGTCTTAACTCCCCAACAGATGTCAACCTGAAAATAAACATTTTTGCAAGATATACAATTATATTACATATTTGGTGTTTTTCTTTTGTTACATCACCCAGTAATACTTTAAATAAATCTAGTTGTATACTATTATACTGAGATATCCAGTTTTGCACCTTTATCCAAAAAAGGGCTGTTACAGGGCAGTACCAAAAGAAATGGTCGACTGACTCCACTTCCTCTTGACAGAATCGGCAGAGGGGTGATGGCTCAATTCCCCAGATATTTAGCATCTTTTTTGTTGCTAGAAACTTATATATTAGCTTATATTGAAAATATCTTATCTTTGGATCAAGTGATGTATTGTAAAGAATTTTGAAGACTTTATTCCATGGGACTGGTGTGTCTAACAAATTTTCCCAACCGTCTAGAATTCTATATGGTGTCGCAACTAAATTCTTTATTCTTAAGTAAAATTTGTATATATGTTTATTAATCTTTATTTTCTTTAACCATTGTACTTATTTCATTGTACCATGTATTTTATTTTTTTACAGGGAGGTTACTGTTGACAGAGACGTCAATATACATTTTTTTTTTTTTTTTTTTATGAATCTAAGGGCCGGTTTCACAGACAGATTAACCTTAATCCAAGACTAAATTCAATTTTCATTCGAAAATCTCCATAAAAAAGTCTGTTTAGTCCAGGACTATACTTTAGCCATGTCTGTGAAACTGGCCCTAAGTGTATTTTGAATGTATATTTTTAAATTGGTCTATCTCTGGCTTTCATAATGATCCTTTCATTTCTGTTTGCATATGTGATAGGCCTATATATTTTGTACATATGATAAGCTACATTTTAGTCGGCTTTTAGTACACAATAATACTGTGGGTTTAAAAAAAAAATTTTTTTTATATAGACATACATTTAATACAGTATACTCCACCTCATGGCCAGAGCACACTTGAAACAAATGACGACAACGCTTAAGTGCCATTAACTCGAAAACATCTTCCGCCATTCTTCACGTGCTGCCTTCTGTTTGTCGGTGAATTTAAATTAGGCATAATGCGGACTTAGCACCACATATCCACTTATTCAGGCAATGAAACAGATGTCATCACGTAATAAAGCGTGCCGGTGTGTTCTACCCTGCATATGGTCAGACCTGGCTAATGATGTTTCACGTTTTTGCATCTGTTTTACAAACGTTTGTATTTGTCAGTTTTTACAACAGGTGCAAGTTCCAAAGAGGGCATCCTTCAGACGTATCCCGCTATATACTGAGACTCCCATAAGCCTAGGTTACGCAGAGCAATTCACATGCAATTAGTATCACTTAAAAATAAATCCATCCCAAATTGCTCATTTACCACGCAGTACAATCTGTCTGGCAGCGTCTATCTGGTATTTGGCACTTGAAGCAAATTAAAAAGAAGATTTCAAGCAATTTTGACTAAATTCTTTACAAGACTCCAATGACACTTAACAGCTGCTTCCTGGAGATATTATTTCCCTGAAAAAATGTGTTTTTTTCATGAGGAGCTTACATTCTTTAGAGTTAGACATTGCACGCTGTAGCCTACTGTACGACGGGACTAGCCCAATATTGATGTGTATATTTTAGCATAACATATAGCACATATTACTTAGTGCTCAGCTACACAACTAACTGTGTTGTGGCTACACTGGGCCAGGAACCATCAACCCTCCAATTCACAGTCTTGCACCGTAACCTCTGAGATATTGTCTGGTCCTGTAGGTCTCTAAATGTGTCAGGAAGAACATGGTCATTCGCAATTTTATACAAAGGTATACAGTATTTATGTATGTGTGTGTGTGTGCGTGCGTGCGTGCGTGCGTGTGTATATACAACGTGTGTATATATATATATATATATATACACACACATATACACACGTACATATACTATTCCCTCACTTTGATGAGAAGCCCCTGAGAACTGAAGTACTGATGACACTGATTTTTCAACATGTTGAAAATGACAGAGGGATGAATGATGATGATGATGTAGAGAAGAGGATGTTCCCTCTTTCCTTATCGCAGCACTGAAATTGCTATGCTGCTCGCTGAAAATGGTAGAACTTTACAGCACATTTGCCTATTCTGCTATATGGCGAGGTAATTGCCAGCAATGTAATGTATGCCATTTTCATGCTGCAGCAATTTAGCTTTAGAAGTTTGAAAACGAGTGTGCACCTTAAGTGCATAATCGCTCTGGGTATGAAAGGTTAGCCAAGTCATTTCGCTAAGGCTACTGGCCCTTTAAATCTCTGCACTGGCTGAAAAGTATCACATTTCAGTGGTCAAGGTGTTTTATGATTTTATTTTATTTTTCTTAGTAGTGAAAGCTTTGTGATTATAATAAACCAGCTTGAAGTCAGTTTCCAAGGCACAGCTGTGCCGTGCTGGATTTCAGACGGTGAAGTTTCAGCGTGGCTATTCATGCTACACTGAACAAAAATATAAACGCCCCATGTTAAATTTTTGAGTTTTATTAACAAAAAACTGGAACCGGGATTCGTCTGTGAATAGCACTCTTCTCCAGCATGCCAAGGGCCATTGAACGTGTGCGTTTGCCCATGCGAGTCGGTTCCGACTCCGGACAGCGGTGAGATCCAGACCACAGTGAGGACACCGAGCGTGCAAGTTGGCTTCTCGCAGGCGGTTACGGACTGTCTGTGGTGTGATGCGTCTGTTGTGCAGACCAACGGTCTCATCTGCTGTGCGTGTCGCTGATCTGAGCCAATCCCGCAGGTGGACGAGCCGGATGTAGCGATCTTGTGCTGGTGTGGTCACACGTGGCCGACGTGGATGAGGTCGATTTGCAGTACTGCCCGTCTGTCGGAAACGAACTCTCAAACGACCTATCGTCTGATAGTTAACATTCAGCTGCACAGCGACCGCTCTGGTGGACATCCCTGCATCCAGCATGCCAATGGCACGTTCCCGCATAACCTGAGACATCTGAGGCATGATGACTTTTGACAAAACTTGACATTTTGAGGTGGCCTTTTATTGTCCCCAGTATAAGTAGTGTCTGGGTACTGCTCATTCTGTCTGATCACCGTCTGGAAATGCCACACCCATGTACTGAGTGAAATCACTGCATCACTGAGCAAATGCTCCCTTACAGAGAGATGGATTAAAAAATGGTGCACAAATCAAGAGAAATATCCCTATTGTACAAGTAAAAGTCAGCATATGCTCACTTAGAGTTGCTAACTCCATGTGGCATCAATATTTGACATGGGGCGTTTATATTTTTGTTCAGCGTATTTCAATGGTATCGTTTATTGTTTTGCAATTAACTGAAGTGTGGCTCTGTCCTCTGGGAGCTGCGATCAACATGAGTTTGTGTTTATGCTTGCATGGGTGTCATTTCGCATCTGTCCTGCACCACTTTTACATTTGTCTTTATCGCTGGCTTCAAGTTCTGTCCCAGAATTCTCAGCAGAGTGTTCGATCCACACCAACCATCTTCTCTGCCGGAAATAATTCATTTCTCTCTCTCTCTCTCTTTCTCTCTCTCTCACATTTACATTAGCATGCTTACGTTGCCAAATCATATACTGATGAGACATAACACAAGCAAAAAAAAAACAAAAAAAACAAAATGAAGAACAAAATAAAACTGTACATCCAAAAGACAAATCCATAAAATTGATTATGAACCATAATAATTTTTATATGGATGTTACTCACTATCCCCTGGTTTATGGCAAATGTCCTGCGCTGCCAACCCCTTGTTACTGTGCTGATCTCTCTCTCTCTCTCTCTCTCAGAGGGATAGTTTGGCATTTGCACACCTCTTCATTCTTGTAATGAAGCAATAAACCAGCTGCACTGCATCAACCCTACAACAGCCAAACATCATTCTTTCACACAGACACGCATGGTCAAAAGGATGTTGAAATGCAGTACCTTTATGTCTTGTCATTACTTACTGTGCGCTCTCGTGTACAGCCCGCAGCTCTATTATTGGGCTTTTCGACCAATAGAAACCAGGTGTGGTTCCCATTCGTGCACCAGTCCTGTTTGGAAGTCACAGAATCAATCACCATGTAGCAAACTGACACATTTCACCAGCATCACCAGTTCCGCACTCCAGTCCAGTCTGCTTGTTTGTTTTTGAGGGTGGACTGTTGGCATGATTCCCATTCAGTCTGGTGCTCGGTGGGAACCAATATTTTTGATTCTGAACCAATCCAGTTTTGGTCGAAACTTTTTTTTTTTGAGTGGAAATCATACTGTTTCTGTTAGTCGAGAAGCCTCTCTAAAGTCGACTACTAAGTGAATGACCGAATGAATATACAACGTTGCATGAATATGAATGTCTATCTGTGCAGTGGTCACTTGACAGCATTGGCTAATGCGCCAAACTTCTAGTTTCTGTTTTCTGTTTCTGTCTAATTTTCCAGAAAGGCTACCTGCTATTGTACTGCACAGCTATTGCAGTCACTGAGGTTGGTGGCTGAATCGATGTCAGGTTCGTAGCGAGCAGTCCTGCCACTTCAGTTCACCTTATCAAATGAGCTCCCTGCACATCCACCTGATTTCCTCAGGCTAAATGAGCTATGAAAGGGGAGTGATCTCATTTTAAACAGGTCCAATTAAACTGCTGAGAGAATCACATGAACTTCCATTATGTTGTCAGGAGGAGTCAAACATCAACATCTGGGCTTTTAATAATCTGATGTAACAATCCGATCATGTTTCATTGTTCACGACAATCAGCGATTGAAGATTTAAGCTTCCTCATTGTCCATTTTTTCTCTGTTTTTTATGCCTCCACCATACACAATGGGCAGGAAGCACACTGTGTCCTGGTTGTCCATCCGTGCGTCCGTCACACTATCCATCACGTCCTCCTTCATAAACATCCTGTCTGCGCTATACCTGCTGAAGGAGTCGAGGGATTTTTACCAAACTCCTCACAGAAGGTAGCTGAACTGATTCGGTTTCGGAGGTCATCGAGTCAAAGTTTAAGGTCGCATGAGGTCAGATGCATGTGGGGGCTGAAGATGGGCTTTTAGGGCACATGAAGCTATGGCAGGTGGAGGCATAACAATCAAAGTTTTGCATTGAGTTGTATCTTGTTTGCTATTAGCCAGCTGCTGGTTGAAAGGTGCCCAGGAGACAGGTGCATTGTTGTCTGTCATTCTCACACTTAGCAGCAGCCAGAGCATCAGCGGGGACTCTCAAGGGCCCTCTCTGAGAACAGGGCAGGGCCAAAGCACGCAGCAAAAAAAGCCTTTGCTGACTGGAACGAGAGAGGGTCTGTCCAGCCTTCCAAATCATCCTAAATCATGAGAAAAGAAGAGCGGTCACAGATGTGGAAAATCTAGATTCAGACAGTGGAAGTTCTCCTCAAATATTGTCCTGGTCACCTGGATTTGTCCAGTAGCTTCATTCTCCTGCCAGGAAGTGGACCTAATTGGTGAAATCATCTGCCAGAGTAATAACCATCATTAATTAATGGTAAATGTTAGTTAAGTAAACTGTGGTCATATTTATTTTGCTGGTGACAAACAGTTAAATTATGTTTTCAAATGATTAGTAATCTTGTGGTTTTTGTTATTTCATCAATACGTTGTGTAAATTAAATTAATTTCTTTATAAAATAAATATTTTGTCATAGCAGATGGACAATAAGAAAAAATAGCACAAATTGTTACATTATGAATAGTAAGTAAACATTATTCTTCATAATGTATTTTTTTTTAAACAGTGAATTACTGTCATTTCATTATGTAGTAACAACGGTAATTATAAAGTGTGACCTCGACCTTTGCGGTCAGACCCTTGGACAAAGCACACAGCAGGCTGAGGAGTGATTGGCCCAGTCCACATCAACTGGGCCCAATGCAAGGTTCCAGAAACCACACCACCACGGATCCTCCATTCATTTGGATAATAATTATTAATATAATATATTCGCCATTAAATCCAGCCCATGATCGAGAAGAGAGGCCTCATTTCCTGCAGCCCCTCAGTTCATAAGTACTGATGCATTCTTCTGTAATTATCTGATGGATTTAAAAAGACTGAATATAAGCTCCCTGATTTATATCATTGCTTTTAAATGCTTCTTCATCACAGGGATGTTCAGAATTACAGCATGTGAGCTTTATTATATGAAAAATTTGAATCTCCTCTCATCATAAGCCCTAAGGCTTCTTTACATGTCAACTCATCATTTTTTCCAATTTGATGCCTTCTAATAATGACATCTTAGCAATGTCGATTTAATGAGTTGGATGCGTTCTTAAACTACCCCTCTTTAAATATGTGGATTTACATAGGATTCCCACCTGAATGCAAACATGACATTGTATGCAAAGGGGAAATGTTTGAAATGAGGTCAATGCCAGTTTTTCTTAAAGGTGTATCTTGAATGCCAAGGGTGGCAGGTGTCCAATGAGCAAGCCTGTCGAGCAGGAGGAAAGAACGAAAATAGTTTTCATTGCTCTCAGTGAGTGGGAAGCTGGTAGCAACTACCGGAGTAAAAAAGGAGTAATGTAAGATTACTGTGTAATGAACATGTTTCCTCTCGGTTATTTCCTCCTCTTCAGCAATTAAGACCCGTGAGATCAACTAGCAGCGTACACTGAAGCTGGGGCTGAGCAGTAAAGGTCTGGCATAGGTGTTGTCGAAGGGACTGGTCTGAGGTCAGTAACCGGGATGGAAAGCCGAATAAAACAGATGCACAGAGCATGTGCACACCTTAAAGCTGAAATGAAGAAGGGACTGGAAGAACCCACTCACCAGGACCGCAGACTCTGAGAAGAGTTTCCCTTACTATGAGATACTTGTGTTCTTAAACACTGAAGAGGGAGGACAACAATCCAGCAAAGGGAAAATTAAGACGAGGAACATAAAATACGCAAGATGACAATTGAATAAAGGGAACAGGTCACGGAGAGAGCACACAGGGAGGGGCAAAGCATGAGACAATGACTGAATAATGAGAACAAATTTGGGGAAACAAACGAGAAACTGACCAGGACAGCTGGATTGTGGGAAAAACAATTAAGAAAAAGACTCAAGACTGGACAATGATTGTGACAGCCACACAGATCAGTGATGTGGGGTCGGCGTATGCTTCCCATCCAAAGGGGGCAGTCAGGGTACAGCATGGAGATAAGTTTTCCCACAACCTAAATGTAGCAACTTACCACTCCTCTGGACCTCTGCTCCAGAACTCTAGATTGTTATGCTTTATGTGTTTGATATCATGATCAAAAAGCACTCGTTTGTACATGAGACTGTTTTGGTCAGACAGGGGTTTGAGTAATTCACCAGTTTACTGAACAAATTGTCCATTTAATAATCAGATTCTGGGATGACTTCAGCCGGGCCTGCTATGTCGCGGACAAACACCTGCTTTCTAACGTCGTCGCGATGACATCAGATCCATATCCGTGAGTACAAACTGCAGCAATCCAATACCAATACTTGCTGAAGGAACGGATTAACTTAAAATGCCTCATGGGTACTTAGACTGAGGTCAAATGTTTTCCTGAACCAACTGTTTTTGGCATCGCTCAGGGGAAGTGGCAGCGGGGGTGTTTGCCGCCGAGTGTTTTAATGCCCATGGGAGAAGGGGGAGGGCGGTTATGGGGCATGCCGCCCCTCGCGAGAAAATTGAGCTGTCAGTATTGATTATGACATGAGCGTATTGGTTGCTGGGGAGACTCCGTTGGGCATTCAAAAGACGGACATTCTTAAGCCGCAGTCAAAGTCCGAGTCGCACGATCAAACAGCCTACATACTGATTGGAGCGTTTAATACCACGGTTCACTAGTCCAACACCCGCACCCTCCACCCCACCACCCAATGTCCTCCTCTCTCTCTCTCTCTCTCCCCCCTCTTATTCTGTCTTTCTTTGAGTCTGTGTGTGGGGTTTGTTTTCCCATATTATTTTGTTTCCGTTTATGCTGGTTTGTTTGTGAAAAATATCTCAATAAAGGGATTATTTAATCAATTTCTCTCTCTCTCTCCCCCTCTTACACTCTCCCTTTCTTTCCATCATTATTGTCCTGGTCCTCAGTGGAACAGTAATTCAGGTTGATTAGTGTGTACGAGTGATAATTTATCTCATAGATTCTATGCACATCGAGTTGTGGCTTTCTAACTATTTTCTGGGGTCTGGCTTTTCCAAAATGAAAAACTGGGGTTTTATCCCACTTAAATTTTAACAACGTTAGCAGTAAGTATGTTTTTTCCATAAATGTCACATTATTGTAATTTATATTACTAAAACATAAGTAGAGCTATCTGAACCAGTTAATTTTCTCAGTAAGTACTGTTTTATCAAACATTCTCAGTGAGTGCATTTTCTCAAAGTGCTGGTTATTAAAATAAAAACAATCCAAAAGTTTTCTCATTACGCAGTAATTACGACATGTTGGCTTTCTCAGTAAGCGCTGTATTATCGGTTGGTTGATTAGCACAGCAAGTCGGCGCCTATTTCTTTTGTCGGCTCAGCCTTGCAGTACCTCTTATCATTAAAAACATAATTCACAGCGTTGGTCCTGAGTGGCACATTGGGCAGCAGGTAGTAATGTCGCCTGGGAACATAACGGTCCAGGGTTTAAATCCTGCCAAGGTCTTACGATGCAGAGCTAGCGTATTATCTCTGTGTTTTCCTTAGTTCATTCTGGGTACTCTAGTGCCCTCCAAAAATCCAGAAACGTACATTTCTTGCTAACTGACATAACTGTAAATTGCCCATCCCGCTGGCGTAACTGCTTAGGTGTGTCTCTTGTCTTGAGTGTGTCCTTAATTGTTTTCCACCACAGTCCAGCTGTCAGTGTCAGTTTCTGTCCCGTTTCATTAATTAATTAATTATTGCTTCATTCTACTCCCTTCCGTTTGTTTTCCTCCCCGTGTCTGCATTCCCATCTGTTGATTGCGGGTCTCTGTGTATTTAAGTTCCTGTGTTTCTTCTCCCCTTCCCTGGATTGTTACCCCTCATGTCCTTCATGCCAAGCCAGTCTATTCTCTCGAAGTCTACCTTTGGTACACTACAGGCAAAAAGTTTGGGGCCACCCTCAGATTTTTAATGGTGCAATGTGCAATGTGACCCCTTGGTTTTGGGGAAGGCATTTATACAGCATGCCTTCTTGTTACATAACATGGTTTTATGCCGCTAGGACGTGAACAATTTTAACACAAAGGCATTGGAACTCAATTATAAAACAACTGTGGTCAGTGATCAATCAGTCAAGATGGCTTTAAAATGTGGGCTGAGGTCTGGAATTCACCCAAAACCAATCGGCTTCCTATATTTTACGCACTAAAGTCATTTCATGTGCAAAAAATGAGGAAAGAACAGTTGATGTGTGATTTTTTTTTAAATCTGAGAGTGGCCCCAAACTTTTGGCCTGTAGTGTAAATTAGAAAACCTCAAAAAAACTAGTACCCATTTCATTAGGAATATTTTCCCAGTGTCAGCGGTCCTGGTGAGTTGCACTCCTTCCAGGGTCTCCTGCATCGGTGTCAGAGAGTGAGCACAGTCCGGCTTGCCCCATACCCACTGCTTGAGTTCTTGGTACTGAGCTTGGACCAGTCTCCCCAACCATGCCTAGCCTGACCTCCAGAGCACCTTTTGCCCCCTCCTGACCTTGGACCGCGCCCTGAGCATTCTTCCGCCTGAGCGGCTTCTGAGTTTTCCTTCAGTTAATTAAAGTGCCTACTGCAACTGTCCTATTTTCATTAAAAGTGCATTTTCAGTATGGAACTGTGATTTATGTCCAGCTCCAGCTTCTGCTGCTCATAACAGGCATTTATTTATTTATTTATTTATGTGTGACCTTTATTTAACCAGGGAACTTTGATTGAGAACATGTTTCTCTTTTTCGAGGATGCCCTGGGAGAAATGTCAGATAATACAGTTAAATGTGAGGAAGGATGGAGAGAAACAGGAATGAAGCCCCAGGAGCGATTTGGGGGTTCAGGGCTTTGCTCAAGGACCCAACGGTGGAGTGCTTCCCAACTTCATCTCTCCAGATCAAGTCAGAATCTCCAGCCCCCTCCTGGGGGCTCAAATCAGCAACTCTTCAGTTAGCAGTGTAGTAACCTTCCCTTAGGCTACCCTGCTAGTTAACTGGCATCTGTCCTGAGTGCAGTCCTGCCTCTTGCTCCATAATTCTCCAAACTGTCCTTCCCCCTGGGTGAGCTGAAAGATTGATGGACAAAATTAGTCATTTGGCTGTCAGTGCCTCTTTGTGAATGAAGTACTGCTTCCAAACACAATGTACCCATGTATGGGGCGCCGTTTGTAAAATAGGGTGTGTTGTTTTATACGGTACAGTTTTTGCACATTTAGCGTCAAAAACCGAGAAAAAAGATTGTTGCCATTTTAAACCGTCTCTTGATCACACATTTATGCACAAATATGTGTAAATTGGTGTAGAAAAGGTGATATCGTTTTTTTGTAGTATAACTTTTTGTAGAAGGAAAAAGAGGACATTAAATACTAAATCTAAACGTTAAGTATAAATCAAATTGCTAAATATAAATCTAAATTATATATATATATATATATCATTAAATATTTCATTATATATATATAATTAAAAATATAATCATATATATAATTTAGGATTTAGGATTTTAATTTAAGATTTAGATTTAACCTGTTCGCCAGTAGATGGCACTGTCAGCTTAGCATTGCTGTTCTGTGGGTCGTACATGACTTAAGCTTGAAGACAACTCGAGGGAGTAGTCAACAGTGCGCTAGCGAGAAATGGCTACGGGTATAAACCAAGATTTGGCAACAGCCATACAGATGGCTGTTTCCTTAGGTGTATGGGCAGCGATATCTTTTTCCGTACCGTTAATGCGTCGCTACTCTGGAATTCTGGTCCCCCCACTTCACTTTCATCCCATAATCGCGTCAATTTGCATCTTGATTACGCCGGCAAAAATAAGGCTATAGCTTGCATACTGTCTTACTCGCTAGCAAGCTGGTTGGCTATCTAGCTAGCAAACTAAAGTGATGTCAAACTGTGTAATGTTATAGCTAGCACGCCAATGTATTTAGCTTCATAGCCAACTGGCCAGCGAGCTAAAAAGGCTTCAGTTCGGTTACAATGGAATACTCGCGAGCGAGCTATTTGTCTGTCTGGTTATCAAGATGAAGTGACATCGAAATCTATAATGTTATTGGTTGCATGCCAATGTATTTAACATCCCAACTTTCCTCATTTCAGGAGGGCATTCACAGTAACTGTCACTGGGAATCATTATCATCTCTTCAATGATGAAAATCTGTAGTGCTCAGCTTTATTCACATTGGATATCAGGAGCAATGTGGACTGTGGAAGTGTTTTCTTTTTGAGGGGGTTTTTTTTTCTCTCTCTTGGTCCTAGAAATTGTGATGTGTTAACGGTTCAGAAAAAAAATTGCAGCCTGCGAAAAGGACACCATAAGCACTTGTCAAACACAAAAAGGCTGTAACCGGTTATTATCATTATATACAGTTCGATATCACTTTAGCTAGGTAGCCAACTAGCTCGCTAGCGAGTATGACAGTGCAGACAAGCTGTAGCCTTTGTTATGATTCTGCCATGACCTGTTATGTTTCTGCCATGTTCTGTTCTGTTTTTGCTCATGTTCTGTTTAGTTTAGATCTTTGCCATGTTTTTGTCTTTGCCATGTTTTGTATTCCCTGCCATATCCATATTTCTGTTAGATTCCGGTCCATGTCTTTACTCATGCCCTGCATTGCACTTTGTCTCCCCTGTCCGGTCTTGTGTTGAGCTACAGCTTCTCCCCTAGTACTGCGTGTCACATATTTAGGTGATTTCATGGTTTCTGGGTTTCCAACCATTCCATCTAGTCTCGTTTGCTTCCTTCGCCTTGCTTTTCTATTTTACTAACCAGTACTAACAGTTTGTTGTTTTGTTAAAGATACTAACCAAGACTAACATTGTATATAATACTAACTTACTAACGAGCACCAGGGATTGTATAGCTGCACCTTACTAATTGATTAACAAGCTCTCAGCACTCGCCCTGTTCTAGTCTCCGCCTCTTGCCTTCACTTAATCTTTGCTGCGTTTCAGCGGATCCTCCGCACGTGCTCAACTCTGTTCTGCCTCTCATTATCTATGCACGTTAGAACTCCCTAATCGGAGCTGTATGTTTTGTCATAGGCTGTCTCGTGATCCCTGTCCGCGTTTTGGCTTTTGCCAATTTCATGTGGTTAGGTTCTCCCTCGTGTTTGCTCCCACGTAATTAGTCTGATCCTCTTCACCTGATCCTAATCATAGCATGTGACTTCCCTTGTGTGTATTTAAGCAGTCTTTTCACAGCAGATCCCTGTCAGAACGTTTCCCTAGTTTACCTGTGCTGCTCTTGTTTTCACCTTGTACTCTTAGTGTTGCTTTTCTGACTGGACCGTCCGACTTTCGATTTTTGGCTCTGATTTGGTACTTTTGTCTGCATCTGTTATCGAACCCTTTTTCTGCCCAACTACGCATTCTGTTATTGCTGCCCTGGTTTTTCGACTCGGATTCTGCCCATTGGATTGTGATTTTTGGATTGTGGACTTTGTACTGTTGCCTTCTGCCCCGCGGGGGTTTACCCCCTCGCTTAATAAAATCACTTCTAACTGCATTACTGGATTCTCGCGACTGGTTCCTGAACGCCACCTCACAGCCTTATTTTGTCGGCGTAATTATTTCTGAGAATACTTCGGTCATTGAAAGTGAATGTCGCGTTAAGGTATAGAATTAAGGTAGAATAACTTGAGCACACAGTATTAACGTGTTATGGTAAGCTTTAATAACACGCTGACTTCTGAACAACAGGCTGAACAGTGTGGGGTATGTAACAATAACCCGGAAGAATACCTTACACTTCTTTTTCAACCACACCCCCATACCTTTATACGATTGGCTTACACCACAGTGAACTGTAGCTTTTTTAGCTCGCTAGCCAGTTGGCTATGTAGCCAAATACATTGGCGCGCTAGCTATAACATTATACAGTTCAACATCACTTTAGTTTGCTAGCTAGATAGCCAACCAGCTCGCAAGCGAGTAAGTCAGTATGCAAACTGTAGCCTTGTTTTGTTGCCGTAATCAAGACGCAAATTGACGCGATTATGGGACAAAAGTGAAGTGGGGGGATCAGTAGCGACGCACTAATGGTACGGAAAAAGATATCGCTGCCCGTACACCTAAGGAAACAGCCATCTGTATGGCTGTTGCCAAATCTTGGTTTATACCCGTAGCCATTTCTCGCTAGCATGCTGTTGACTACTCGCTCGAGCTGTCTTCACGCTTAAGTCATGTACGACCCACAGAACAGCAATGCTAAGCTGACAGTGCCATCTACTGGCAAACAGGTTAAATCTAAACCTTAAATCTTCAATCTAAATCCAAAACTATATAATTATATATTTAATATATAAGTAAATATTTAATCATATATATATAATTTAGATTTTTATTTAGCCATTTGATTTATATTTAGCAATTTGATTTATATTTAACATTTAGATTTAGTATTTAATGTCCCCTTTTTCCTTCTACAAAAATTTATACTACAAAAACAATATCACCTTTTCTACACCAGTTTACACATATTTGTGCGTAAATGTGTGAAAAAGAGTTTAAAATGGCAACAATCTTCCAAAACTATTTTTTTAATGTATAAGTAAATATTTAATCATATATTTTTGACGCTAAATGATTTATATTTGCAATTTGATTTAAAAACTGATTTACGGTATAAAACAACAGACCCTATTTTACAAACAGCGCCCCATACCCATGTATTTGTGAGGCTACAGCACTTCTGTCCCCGGTGCTCACATCACTCGTGACTCTCCTCTGTTGTCGCAGTTGCCTCCGAGCGAACGCGTAGTTATTCTGTGATACATCGAAAACTTGTTCAATTTTTCCATCGAGCTACAGTATGTGCTCCGCATTCTGCTTATCACCCCAAATCTCTCATAAACCAGTAATGTATAAAGAGGGCTGTAATTCTCATATTAATAGGTAATGTACGATATAAAGAGGGCTGTAGTTCTCGTATAAACATGTAATGTATGATATAACGAGGGCTGTAATTCTCATATAAACAGGTAATGTACTGTTTAAAGAGGGCTGTAATTCTGAGGCTGATCATCAGATATGGAGATAATTTCCTCCCACTGAAAACTTGCAGTCAACACTTTAATCTCATTTGCATTTCCTCATTTAAAATCTGATGTGCTGGAAGTAAGGAGCCAAGAAAATTAGAGTTGTGTTACAGTCCAAATGCTTTTTGACTGCAGTGAATACTGCCAAAGAAAAAAGAACATCTATTAACCCTTGAACTTCCTCATTAAGGAAAAAAAAAGCAATGGAAGAGCATTTGTTTGCTCTACCAAATGGCTGAGCAGGAACTTAGAGGGTTAAATCGTGAATACAAAATGGCTCTTGCTCATGTCATGTCTTTGTGTGCCACGTTTAAGCCATAGGCTGTGTCCCAATTCAAAGACTGCATCCTTTGAAGGACGCAGCCTTCGCGGTCTACGAAGACCACGTCCTTCTTAGACCGCGAAGGCCGAACCGAGCGGTCTCCGAAATGAGACGGTCTAGTCGACGGAGGATTAGCAGTTGGCGTCTCGTGCTATTCCCGCCCTTACCTTCGCGTCTGGAAGCCCTGCTCTCGTCGCCTAACAACCTTGACAGCAACAGCTGACAATCTGGACCCTTCAGCGTAACTTGCGAGATGGAAATTTTTTTTTTTTCCCCAATTATTGGAGGAGATGGAAGAGATGCTTCGCCGCCCGACACCGGCAGGTTATTTATCTCAGGCCGGGAGAGGCATGTCCAGGTAAAATACATATCTTGAGGTTTGTACTTTGAGCCAAACGTTATAGCTAATCAGCCGACTCCCGTCAGCCTAGACCATAAAGCCATTTATTCAAAATAACCAGGGGTGGAATGCAACTTCGTGCCTTTACTTAACTGCTAATTCTAGACACCTGTACTTTCATAATTTCCATTTTATGCAAATTTATGCTACTTGTCCTCAATATCTTATGGGCAAATTATACACTTTCCAGCTACTCATTTATTTCTCTAAGCACTAGCTTTATCCAGCTAGTTACATTTCAGATTACAAATTTTCATACCCTTCCTGTTCAGTAAAAACCATGTAGCTATCCCAAAATGTGTTGATGTGGAATGATAATGCTTTTAATAAACAAACATTTAAGAGTGACATTCCTTTGTGGATTTACAACATTCTCCAACCCCAAAATCAATATACCATCTCAACCTCCCTTGGATTGGCAGGAAAAAGAATCATCAACAAATAGGCCTTTTTTTTGAGCTCATTGAACAACAAAAACCAGAAGTATATTGAGTAGTTGAAATGAGCTCAACCTTAAACATCTACAGCAGTAAAATGCAAAAACACAGAGTAGTCATACTATTTACTTGCGTAATGGTTCTGAATATTTCTTCTTCACTAATACTGAATCTTATTTTAATATTAAAGAAAGGGAACCATTGCTCAGTTTAAAATGGCTGAGTAGACTGATTGGCTTTGAATTTTACCTATCAAAGTTCTCCACAATAAATATCTAGCTTTTGTTCATTTACCTAGTTTTCTTCTGTCCCTAAACCAGCCCAGACCCCGGTACTACTGGGTCAACCTCAATGTCCCTGTGCTGGACATTCTTTGGTGGAGAAGACACCAGGCCTGATTTTCGGCTAAGCAAGCAGGCCCTGGCAGTGCTGCTGGACCTCCTCGATTGGGAACGGCGACGTGGATGAGGCGCCACAGTCGAGACCCTGCTTTTTTTGTTTTGGCTGACGAGTGTATACTTACACAGACGATTTTAAGACTTTTTAAAAAGCACTCGGTGGTTTTTGTATGCATTTCGTATGTTTTGTCTTAAATAGTTGTAAGTTATGAGTGAATTAAGAATAAACAATGGATTTAACAAAACTTTATTTTTTTTAATTATTTCTGCACCATTTTCTCTAGTAGAGACAAGAGCCCGTCCATCCTATCCCTGCTCTCTCGAGCTCTCCTCTCCTCTCTCTGCCGTCTCATGTCTTCTTTAAAGAGCTCTTGTTCTTGTTCCCTCCTGCTGTCGCTCCTCCTCCTCTGCCATCAGGTCACCTGAAGCAGAAACCTCATATCGTTATAAGCCACAATGAGCCTCTGCATACTATACTCATGACCATAAAAACAATACATAGAAATGTATCAATTTTCAGTCATTTAATTTCATTTGGAACAATTAATTCATCCTCAGCTTTGTGCTGAGCCAACTGAAATTCACTCATTTGCAGTGAGCAATATTTTATAATGCAGAAAAAAAACAAAAACTTCATCACTGACAGTGCTGCATTTTGTTATGGTCATGAATATACTTCCTGCGCATAAAAAAGACATAAAATCGCCACAATCTAGCTAAGATATAAATCAACATTTGAACCTTTAAAGTTTAGAACTGAAGGCATTTATGGCTTTACAGCAGTGGAGTGCTGAACAGAGAACAGGAGGGGCAGAAGATTTCCCTTGAAGCGTTTGATAATAAACCCGTTTTCAATCTTTGGCTTTCATTGGCAGTCAAACATGCAGCTTAGCGCAATGTTCAGGCAAATAAATAATCAATGCCTCTCCTAACGACATAATATAAACTACTCAGGATTATCGGAATTCATTTGCCTTGTCCAGCGAGGCAACCACCCAAACCTGCGCTTCGTGATTTATATAGCAAAAGCATATCGCATCCGAAGTTTCTTGACTTCGGCGAATTAACTCAAAGCAAACAAGTTAGCCACACCTAAAATAGCTGAATGTTCGAATAGTTAACATGTCTATCTTTAATCAACAAAAATGACGGAAAACTGATTGAAGCTAGTTACCAATTTAAGGGAATGCTTAACGCCCACCCCGCTTTCTGTTCAGCAGTCGTCACTGCTTTGCCTAAAGCACAGGCAAGATGCGAGCCGCAGCTAGCTAGCCAATAAAGTAGCTAATTCAAAACATGTCGCTAACTTTTTTTTTTTTTCCAATTTTAACGGCCCTTGGTTTTATGTATTTTTCGCTATTTACTGAGCTAAAACCAAATATGTATCAGAGTATCTTTGCTAAAACCCAGTACTTACATCCAAAAGTGAACTCCTCGCTTCCCGCAGCCGCCATTGTTCGATTAGATCAACCACCGCGCAATGAATCTTGGGAAAGATTGGACCGCAAAGGATCCACCTGCTGCAGCCTTCGTTGCCCGCGAAAAAGAAGGCCGCATTCTCGGCCGATTTGAAGGAGCCTTCGAAATGAGACGGCCGAGTCGCGCCGCTGTGACGCGACCGGTCTTCATTTGTAGCCTTCGAAGGATGCAGCCTCTGAATTGGGACACAGCCATAGACTGTATAAAAAGATGGACGCAGCACCCGGGTCTGAAAACTGAGGCCAATGCAGGAATCTCTAAAAATTGAACTCTATTTAATGGCCGGCAGATGGTGATGTTAGAGGTTGCAGAAAGAAGTTCAATGCTATGGAAGTCAATGAGAAAATGACCCTACTTTCCCACCTGATTTATTATTTCAATAATGATTTTCCACATTATTTTTTGGTTTCTATCGCAAGTTGCCAGTCTCCTTCGATATATCATGATGTTCATTTTATGGTCCCAAATAGAATAGAGTAAAGGATAAAGCCAGAATATACTTTAGGGGTGTGGCTATACTCCAGTCCTTGTCAGATACGGTCAGATCCACCCATAGATCCACCCCTTGCTCCTCCCTGGAGCTTAAATTCACGCACTTGTCCAATAGGAATCACATCCAGTTTCAAAATGACAAAATGGCGCTGTTCAAATGGCCAAAATCGAGGCTTCTTAAATAGTATGCTGCAACCAATGGGTGACGTCAAGGTTGCTTCATCCATCTTTTTATACTGTCTATGGTTTAAGCAGGTTAAAGTTTGTGGAATATCACTTCAATGAAACTGCATATCCACATTGTGCTTGGAGCCCATCCCAGCAGCAAGTGGGTGAAGGAAGGAACGCACCCTGGACAGTCAGCCAATCCATCAACTGGGCATGCTCAATGGTCACACTCATACCAAGGGGAAATTTAGCATTTCCAGTTAGCCTAGTGTGCAAGTCAACACTAGCCTAATGGGCTTGCTCAAAAATTAGCTATTTCAATCATTCAATCCTTGTAAAAGTGTGCCAGCCGTCTGTCAGGGAACATGATGGGGGGTCCCTCTGTAAAATAGACTCCCGGGGGAGTTTTCCTGCTGTTCTTCAATTCGCTACTACTGTTCCTCAGTTCTCAACGGGATAATAATGACATGATGCGATTTTCCAAACTGGGTTACCGCCTGTGGTGCAGACTGCTCACATATGAAAGATTTCTCACGACTTGCTGGTATTTAAGGACTGATCGCATCTTTTGAAAGACTCCTTTTTAGATAGGAACATTTTTGGGAATGTTTCGGGAAAGGTGGGATTCATGCTGCCCTACCTGGTCCATTACACAACAGTGGGCTCATTTATTCTTTTCTCAGACAGCAGTGAATTCATACAGGCACAAAAATGAATAAACACAGATGCTACCTCTTAATAATGAGGGTACAAACCATATACTTATGTCATGCTTAATTATTGCATGATTTAATGCATGTTTAAATGCAAGACGTATCCTGAATTCCTGTCGCTCATAATTAACAAATGATTGATATGAAGCTTTTTTTAATCAAGGAGGCTGAGCAAATTTTGGAACTTGTTGCAGGCATTAAATTCATGATGAGCGAATATTAAAAAAAAAAAATACAGTTTATCAGTTTGTACATTAAATATCTTGTCTTTGAAGTTTACTTAGTTGAATATTGGTTGAAAAGGATTTGTAAATCATTGTGTTTTGTTTTTATTCACGTTTTACACATCCTAACTTCATTGGAATTGGGTTTTGTAGTACAATGACCCATTCATTTTTTTTTAAATAGAGGCAAAACTTGCAGATTAAAAATAAAAACAACTTTTGTCAGAAGTGCAGTCGGTCCGCTCAAGTGAATAAATCGGCAAAAATGGTCTCAGATGAGCCAACAGATGGCACAGGCAATGCTGATTTGCATATTTTCTTTGCTCTGCGAGTAAACATGGCTGTCGACACGTTATCCTGAGTTACTTCTCAGCCGTGAGAAAGCGCATCAAATGATACCTGAACTGTGAAGCCAATATCAACAATGTACCGGGGGGTGATATGGCAAGATCCAGCCTGAAAGCATGCAATGAAATTCTAAAGCGCCTGATGCTGAAAAGTAGTTAATTTAACAGGCAGAGCTCATATTGTGACACTCACAAGAGCCATTTGGCTTTGAAGTGTCCCTAAAAATGACAATTTTACGAGTTTAATCGAAATGGCTTCAAAGCATTGTCAAAGCTGCTCACATGGCACCTCTAACAGGCACAGTAAAGCTACATTGCGGTTCAGCTGTGATGGTAGAGAATGCCACTGCTGCAATCCTGCCGAGTTCTTCCTAAGTCGTCAGTTAGATGAATATTTTAAATCATACTCTCCAATGCACTTGCCATCTGCACGTGCTACAACTGGACATAGGTTCCTGAACACAAATGAAAAACGGACTATTTCTTGGGGGGAGAAATTCATGTCTTTCTTTTCTTAAGAATGAAAGAAGAGACTGAGATATCAAACCACAATCACAAGGTGAACCTCGCCTGTCTGTTCCAAGTTAAACTTTGCTCTTAAATACTATTTCTTATGATCCAGACCAGGAATTAAGTGCAGAGGCAGAGTGCAATCCAATAGCAAGGTTTATTGGTCGTAATGAGGTAACAGTGGTGCAGAACCCAGAAGAAGAAGGCACTGTTCAGTTCAGATGTAGTGGGTGGAGCAGGGCAAAGCCAATCTCTGGCCAGTGGCTTTCTGGGATGACTGCCGGTGTAGTACACACTTCGCCAGACCGGAATGTCCACACGGAGGATGGAGTACCTGAGGGGAACTTCGTTCCAATCCTAATGACTGTAGAAGGATCGGGAGCTTGTTCCTAACAAACTAGACAGAGGAACAGACTTCAACAGAATGAACAAGAATGCAGTCATAACCCAGGACCCTGAATTAGGCTTGGGGGCTGTTCCTATTAAACTGGACAAAGGAGCTGACTTGAGCTGGCTGAACTTGAACGTGGTCTCCTGATCTCTGAATAGGCTTGGGAGCTTGTCCGAGTTAACTGAGTAAAGAGGAAGGCTTCTGCGAATTACAATCATTAAAGGTTCCATTTAACTTTCAAAGGACAATGAGTTTCTACTTGCAAATACTGACTAAGCACAAACAGCGAATTACAATCCAGCACCTCGCAAATCAAAGCAGGGGGTTTAAATACGTCATAGGTACATAATGAAGTAACAATGAAACGAGATACAGCCAAGGAGGGTAATAGATGCGAGACTTAAACCAATCAAATGAGACATACTTTTAATCGATATGCAAGTTGCTGATTGGAAAAAGAAGCGGAACACAGTCAGACAAGGGTTGTGACAATATCATTATTATCATTCATCTCATTATCTCATCTCATACTTTTTTTCAGTAATAAAAGCAATTCTGTTTTATTCTGATTGCTTTGGGAAAAAGTCACAGTCCAAAATATTAACTAGTAACAATACCTCCTCAGTGATTTGAAAGCTGCATTTGATGGTGGATTTGAAGGCCTTTCTGTGTTAAATATGTGGCAGTTAATGTACATTACTTGAAAGGGCTGACTTGTTAATTGATTGATAAGGCATTTCTGTTGCCTGAAGTGATGAGTTAATTTCTGAGAACTTCCATAGCTCAACTGATGCCAGCTGGTATGAGGTACAGGTTCCTTATGTGCTGCTTTCTAAGTTGCAGTTAAATGATGTGAGACACTAACTAAATTCACTTACTAATTACAGCCCAAATTTATGTTCTCTCCCATTTCTGTTTCAATGCCTTAACTGTGTTTCTTTACTCGCTCTGTAAGAAAAGAATCTCAAAATAGTTCTTGGAGGACTACAGATAATTGTATTACTTTGCCTAATTAGATTCCCTAAAATACCACACCTAGAAACAATATCGAACGAGCCTTTTCTTTTAAAGACCATAAAACTTGCTTCTATGGAGTCAAATCTTTTCAGGGAATCTTATACTCTTCACAGCAATCAGGGTAAACTGCTCCATTTGTGGTTAAGACTGATCAGCACCTTATGGAATGATTGACCCCCTGCACCTGTGCGCGTAGAAAGCCAGTCACCACCACCGTCTCGGGCGAACGAGTTCAAGGTTTAATCTGGTTGGAGCTGTCGGTTTATTGAATTAAAGGGTGGGCTATAATGGAGAAATGCTGTGATGTTTTCATGAACAAAAGGGCGAAGACCAAAGCAGCTCCATCGCTTTACACTTCGAACAACCTTGAAGCAATTAATGATGTTAATTTTCTCCTTTACTTCCTGCCCCCGTGGGAATATTACAGGGACACTTGACTTTTCTGCATTTTAATTCAATCCACAGTCAATGAGGCTGTTCCTCTGGGGTGGGAGACAAATTAACAGCAAATACTTCTTGTTATGTTATATACTGTATGTGCTTTTGATGAGAATTATAAAAATATTTGCAATTTTTTTTGTTTCTGTTCAATAATAACTAGCCTAGAATATTGTGTCATTGTTCTGTGTGTAATTAGTCATAATAGAAGAGAAATTTTAGAAATGGGTTGTTTTGAGATACACAGCATAGGCAGGCAAGAACACGTGCACTCTTTCATGCAAACGCGCACACATGCATAATAAAACTCGCATAATAATCAACACCCAGCGTAATAATCGTAATCTTGAAAATGGTGATTATTGAGAGCAATGTATGCAGTATTTGAAATAAAGTTGGTTGCGGTCATGCATGTGACATTAATTGTTTCCATTTCCAGTGATTACACCCTATTAAAATCCATCTGTTAGCAGCATAAAGAAATTCTCAAGGAAGATTAACTTTTAGAAGTTCAATTATTCATTAGCAGTACAAAAGGAGAGGGCACCATATTGTATTATGAGTAGAAGGTGAGCTTCATTGTTGAGTAGTATTCACACTGAAAGCAGCATAGCCTCTATGGCATCGTAGTATTCTATATAAGACTCACCATAAGCCAACACATGCAATAAAATGCAGTCCATACGCAGTTCGGCCCTGATACTGTACTCTTCAGCATTGGATGTGAAATTAAACAGTCCACAGTATATGAACCTAAAATGAAAACTGCCATTGCTAATTTGCATTTTTATTTTATAATACTGCCTTTTTACATGCCTACTCCCAGGATTATGGGCACCAATTAAATCAAGTTGCCATATTTAGGATCAAGTTGTGAACTGTTTTCATTCCCCTTCTTCCTAAAGTCTGTTTTCCATGGACATCACTAGCTGCTAAGTATATTCCATGGAGGACCTTTGCCTGGCCTGTACTTAAGCAGCCATTTTTAGTTCTTATTTTTTCATGGGTTTAAAAATCATCTTGTATGGATGTAAATGGCCTAAAAATCTATACTGTAAGTCTTAGATTTAACTTCGTTTTCATTACCTCAGTTTAAATTCAATGTCTCGGGTATAGAGCTCAAAAAAAAAAAAAAAAATTGGGGAATTAAAAAATCAATAAAGCAGATTTACTTTCCAGATACAGACTGGATTGTGGCTAATTTGTTGATCTTCAACTATTCACTTCAAATTTTTATGTCAGAGATACCACTGACTTGCGTCAAAAATGGGATATGAATGACCTACACCAGAACCAATCGCAGTGATGCTCGTACACGGAGTCTCTTTGAGATCTATAACGTAAGCCTTAAATATGAATGCCAGTTTTTGTCATGGTTCTGGATGTTTGTGCATGTAATTTGGACTTTCTTTGTGGCTCTCGTCCTGGGACAATATCGTATTCCTGTTCAATCGAATTCTTTACCCAGCTGGCTGACTGAACTGGGGTGGTGCTTCCCTGGACTCTATATAAACCGGATGTTCGTCACGCCTCTTTGCTAGAGTGTCTGTTTGTAGCTAAGCACTATAGCCGAAGATATCTGTAGTCAGGTTTTGTTTGACTTTCTATCTTCTAATTATTGGAGTTTCTTCTCCCCTTTTCTATCTCTCTTTGCTTCCGTGGTTCGGACTATTATACGTCCTTTGGAAGCACGAGTACTTTCATTTGGTCTGTATTATTCTCTGTGTTCGTACTGTGTCCGTGCTACTCTCTTTCTCTCTGGTCGTTGCACCTGGCCTCCGTATTCCACCGGCCATTACAGTTTTGGTTGTTTGTTTACGCTAGTACGTTTTAGGATATTTCTACGCTCATCAATTATGAATTGAATCCTGCACCTTCTAGGCAGAACTTGTATTCCTCAGATGAAAAATGCAGCCGTACTTCATTCCAGGCATCAGTATCTGCTATGCGATCACAGTGTAATGTACTTGTTTCAGCGTGACAGCTCTGTGTAGGCGGTGCAGGTGTGAGCTTTTAACAGAAGAGTTGCTCTGACCTTAACGTCAGTGTTTATTGCGCAAACCAAAAATGCATTCGAGATGGTGATTGTTAGCATGTTAGCAAAAGCGGTGGGGGGAGGGTGCTTCATATAAATGGTTCTGTTGCGGGAGGTTGGTTGACCACATGTCCAGGTACTTTTGACCACATAGTTTACTCACACAATCGACTAATTCAAATGAGCTAAGCCTTGAGATAAAAACCAGAGGTTTTTTATAGAAGCATTTTACTCAAGACTATTATTGGCTTATGAAACTAGCAGTGATCCAAAATCCAATCATAATTCACTATTTTAATCATGTTGTAATCAGCACTGAGCTAATCTACCCAACTAATCTTTCCTGTTGCAAGCATACATATGCTGCATGTTTAGTCAGCTGAGAAGGATTGAAGTAAAAGCGTTTACAGACAGAATAAAATACAGGGAGTGTAGAAAAAAGAGTGCAAAAATTGAAATACAGTGGCCTATATAGAGTAAGAGATATAGATCTGTATGTTAGCCTCTGGGTTAAAAAGGACATGACAGTCAGCTGTTCAGACTGATAGAGGCTTAATGGACTTTGAGGTCAAAGAGATGTTGGTAATAGAGTCAACAAGTGGGACACCTACGGTAGCTGGAAAGTTTCCTTCAAACAAGCACCTGGGATCTTCGTACATGACCATCCAGAGGTTTGGAATCATCTGTCATTTAGAGACCTCTTATGGTTTTATTCATTAATATGTCTAATTAGTAAATTATATCAAACATCAGCATGTATCGCAAGATGTTTTTTTTTTTTTTTTTTTGTATTTCAAGTATTAGGGGTCAAAAAAGTTCCTTAATAATAATAATGGATACTGTTATCTCTTTAAGTGATTTCTCAAAGTATCCACAGCTTTCAAAATTTAGGTCATTCGGGGGTTTAAATTTACAAAGATATCATTAGCAATGGATTTGCATAGAGACTGCTGTATTTCCCAGTGGGAGTGTGTCTGAAGATGGGCACACTTCAAAAGCTTTATAATGCAGATAATCCCACAACTGCTCTATGGGTTTTAAATCAGAAGATTAAGCTGGCCACTCCATGTTTAGTCATTTCCTTTCCAGAAAGTTCCAGCAGAGTTTGGATTTATGTTCTGAGCTGTTGTGTTGCTGCAGCACATCCCCCCTCCCCCCGTTTCATCCATGTAAAAGTCCCGAGAGATTCTAAATTTGTGAGCAGTAGTGTATCTCCTAATACAAGAAACAATATCTGGGCATGTCAGCTGTTCAGACATTTCCCATTTCCTCCTATTTTTGTAAGCAAAATTCTGGAAAAAAAAAAAATAACAGCAGATTAAAAAAAGGTAATAATAAAATAAATATTCTTCGTGGAAAAAAATCTTCAAGCGAGCAAAACTGATTTTCACTGACTCATGATTTATTTTGGTGTTTACGTACAAACTTGTGACTTTAGAGGGTAAATATTGAGGCACAATGAGCCCTCTGGGGTTGTGTGGTTTCTGGGTTTTGCTGTAGACGTGACAAGCATCTTTTCCTTTGCCGTCGTTCAAAGCTTCCCCTGACATCAATGTAAAACCATAAGCCTCGAGCCATGGGCTATTGTTTCTGTTAGCCGGAAGCACCAGCGTTTTAACCGCAGAAGTCTTTTAAGAATGGATCAATGGTTTTAGCCGCCAGGCTACTTCAAACTACCAAACGTCTCTCTCAGATTCTGCTGATGTCCTGTAGGTAAGCAGGAAAAATGTCTCCCTTCGTCCTTTATTTCCAGAAGCTGCCTTATGAAAAACACTCTGTTTGCATAGTCGAGGGGGAGCAGAATGTGTGGGATTTCACAACTCCGCTCCTGCCCACAAAACCTCACCCAGCGTTCTCACTGAAAGCGTCAGATTGGCTGCCGTCGCCTGCCCTTGCTTGGAGGCGGGGCGTTCACGCGGTGCTGCAAACATCAAGTTGGCATCATCTCTCTCTACAATTGGTTGCCGCTTTAGCGCGCCACCACTAATTTGAATAAAGTTGAGCTGAGCTCAACTTCAAATAGACGCTTTGTTCACTAGTATCCCATTGCTTGCAGTCACAGCTGTATCAGTTGCTGCTTGTCGCCGGCCACCTTTGAGAACGAATGCAATCCTGTTGCTTTGGTCACTTAAGAAGCTTTCGGTGTGCATGCAGGGTTAGATAAGCTGTGGCCGACGCTTGGCCTGGAGAGTTGCAGGGTGATGAAGTTTTCATTTTGGTTTTTGCTTTCATTGAGAGCTTTAAGCCTGAAAATACAGGTGAGGGGAGTTAACTGTACAATAAACTGTCTTAATTGATCAAGTGCTTTGTAACGTCAAAAACCAGCAGGCGCTGCAGCTCTATGGCCCAGGGTTGGCCATCACACCCTTACATGAATTGTAATCAATGACCACACAATTTTTTTTTTTGTCACAGTGCCCTCGGCGACTCACCTTTGCCACAAATGCGCAATGTCTCTTGATTTGCCTGGTACTTAAGGTGCCATTATCGCCCGAACTCTTTGTTCATAATTCAGATCAAGCACCCCAGAGCACCGCCTACATCCCAGCCCCACCGAATCAATATGCCACTGTTTCTACTTAATGATTATGCCCCCGGCTCAGAAAGGTACACGACTGATGGTAATTCAGTGACCGGCTGCGGATTGCAAATTACCCAGAGTGCTGAGGGGGCAGGAAGGCCGTACCCCTGCCGCAGTTACTAATGAAAGACTTCGGGAGAAGAAAGCACAGCGAAGGGGTATCAGCGGCCGTGTTTTCTTCCTGCCCTCCAGGTGAGCTCCCGGGAGCTCCTTTATTATTGTAATAAATATTCATCACCGCTCAATACCACTTCTCAATCAACTCCAGGCCTTCCACGATGTTCAACCCACTCCTGTCGTGTCTGAGAATTACCCCTGTGTTGTAATATCATCTCTGTCTGAACTCGCCACGAATCAGCCAGAAATATATATTTTTTTTTATGGAGGAGAGTGAATAGCATGCGCATCTCCGCACGTTCGATGTTTCAACCGGAAGTTGTCTTAGCTGAATTTTCATGTTATAATGCATGGGAAGGACTGACTGAATTGTGCGTAATGACGAGAAATGTTCTCATGGTCTGGCAAGAGAGGAAAAAAGAGTGAAAAGGGTCAAAACAAGCAGCACAGAAAAGAAATCCGATCCATCCGTCTCAGACTTCAGAATGTATATTTCATGAGATATTTCCATGTGGAGTTTCAGTTTTATTAGGAAAAAAACTGACTAAACTACACAATCAAAAATATAACCAAAAAAAATCTAGCTATTCAAGGCACACAGAAAATTACGTCAATAAGAAGCAAGACTGGATGAACATTTGGGATTCATCCTTCAAGGCCAGATGAAGACATGTCGGCTGTTTCAGCATGTTATAATAAAGGTTTTCTATTCATCTTGCTCCGTTTTGACTTAACAATTTTTCTGAGTAGCTGGAATATCTACATTTTTTTGGTTATTCTCTTTCCCATGTTTCCAAGAGCACCAGCTTCACATTTTCAAAAAAAACTTTTTCATCCTATGGGCGCCAAATATCTTCTTTCACGCACAATCAAAAAGGTGCCTCTAACATATTATTTTACCACTTGCACTTGAGGGTCATTCCCCTCCCTCCGAGGGTAAAATATCAGGACAGTGATTGGACTGATCTGCTGCATCAGGTTCTGCAAGAAAGAAATATGAAAGCAATAAACAACAGTGTGACTTAATTATACAAAAATAATTGCGCTTTTAAGTGTTCTAATACGGCCTGATTTGAAGCGGAGGGCTGGTAAACGCTGAGGTGTGAAATGATTTTCATATAATGACCGGCATGGAGTTGTTTATTGTGCTGATACAGCGGCTAAGACACATGCTTAACTACAGACATGATTTTGGTGTTTTCGTCCAAAAATTGCTTTTACATGTGGACTATTTGCTTCCCCTGTTATTAAATTATGTTGCTTTGAAACAGCCAAAACTGCTCACGCTATGCACAAGAATGCGATCCTTACTTCTATTTCATTTAGTTGCTATGGAAATGCTCTGGTTACCAAATCACACAGTGTTATTGCTCCACTTGGACGATCGTTGTTGCCCTGTGCTTCCTCCCGTTTGTCATAACCATCATACTCCTGATATGTACATCGGAAAACTGACCCATGTTGTCTTTGTCTATTTTAGCCTTCACTTCCATTGTTTTTAAATTCCTCAAGATTCCTTGAAACATTTAATGATATTATGCACCCTAGAGGGTTAAATATCTAAATTCCTTCCGATCTTTCTTTGAGGAACATTGTTTTTTAACCTTTCAATGATTTTCTAATGCATATGTCAGCTAATTCGGATCCTCAGCTTTCCTTTGCTCCCGAAGGACTAGACCTTTCATGAAAGCTGCTTTTGTACAAAATCATGATTACAATCACCTGCTGACATCGGCTATTTCAAAGCACATCATTATTCTTTTTTTTTTTTTAAAAACTTCATTATTTGTCCGAAATTGCCAGTCCCAAACTTTTAGGAATCTGTTGCAGGCCTGAATGGCAGGAATGGTTATATATTTACAAACAAAATGAAGCTGACCAGACAAAACATGAAATACTTGCCTTCATACTGTCTGCAATGAAACACAAGTCAAAGTAAATTTAGAAACCCCTGCTTTCTGATCATTACTAAAACTCCTTTCAAGCTTTTTCCAGAATGATCTCGAGACAAGGAGTCATAGATTCCTGTGGAGCCAGTTGTACAGTTACCTTGAGTGAATGATGAATCATTCTTTCCATCTGCCCACTAATGTCCTTCATATCCACTTAGTTCTTCACTTCAGCCTTTGACTGGTTGTGAAGAACATAGTACCGTGGGTGTCGAGTAATGAGGCAATGTGATAAAAAAGCAAAAACACAATTTATTACTACTGGCACTGGGACTGAACAATGTATACGAAGTCTACATGGTCAGAAGTATGTGAACACTCCTTGGTTGGTCTGTTGTCGGGCTGATTATCATGGTTAGGGCTGGCCCACTGAAAAAAAAAAAAACTTTTGCCCTACATGGTCAAAAGGATGTAGACAGTCCTTGGTCTAGGGCATTGTCATGGTCAGGTCTAGGCCTCTGAAAATATTTCTTCTCACCCACATCTCAACCACACCACCCCAGCGTTCCTGAAGCATGACAGCAGATGATACATGAATTATTTCTGAATTGATTTCTTTTTTTCGTTCATGAAATTGTATTACCTCTGGATGGGGGGACTGCTCAGGTTTCTCAGGGATTATGGAGTTTTTCTATTACAGATGGGCATCAGCAGAGGTGTGTGTGTGTGTGTGTGTGGGCTTGTGTAGCTATACTTGTGAGAACCAGGTCTTGAGAAACCACAAATTTTGTGAGGACATTTTGAGTTGCGAGGACATTTTGCATGGCCCACACAGAAGATTAGTGTTAACTGGTTGAAGTGATGGTTATGGTTGCATTTAGGGTTAGGCATTGTTTGATTATCGTTTTGGAAAAGGCTGTGCACAAAGAATATAAGTCAATACCAGTGGCGGCTCGTAAACTGGCAACAGGGGAGGCTCAAAACAATCCCATAAAATTAATGATTGGTCACAACCTGTTTTCAATCATTCATTTAAATTACCATTACAGAAACTCTGAAAACTCTCAACATTATCAGGTGTGGCCGTTTTCATTTATAACGCATACCGATTACGACTCCGGACTTCTCGCGCTTTTCTTTACTCAGCAGTTGGAAGCAATGCATGTGTTTCGCAATCGTTTTAAAGAAATTAGATCATTTGAAACGTCTTTACTGTATGCAGTTACATTGCTTCCAACCCCTCCATGCACAAGGACCTCAATTTCGCGCCAGAATCTCTTACATAGCCTACGACGCGTTGATTGAATAATTGCTGACTACAGCAGAGGAACATAGACATGCATCTTAAACTCACACCGAATATGTGAGAGTTGACACGTCTGCGTTATTAATGAAAACTGGACACATGATAAGGTTGAGAGTTTTTGGAGTTTCTGTAATGGTAATTTAAATGAATGACTGAGAACAGGTTGTGACCAATCATTAATTTTAAGGGATTGTATTGAGCCTCCCCTATCGCCAGTTCACCAGCCGCCACTGGTCAATACTATGTCCTCACACATACAGGTATACAAACGTGTGTGCGCGGGTGCGTGTGTGTGTGTATATGTGTGTGCATGCAATTGAGATTGCTCAGCCCATAAGGTTCTGCCATATAAGAATACAGCGTGCAATAATTTACCACTCATAGTCTCCTGACAAGCTAAAAATAATACATCTGAAGATAAATTCCGTGTACAACTAATGACAGGATATGCCTTAATACATCTGGGCAGTGTCCTCTGCTCAATCATTGCAAAATCCTCTTAACAGTGCAAAACCTTTATAAACAGAAGCAGTAAAAGGGGCAAAGCATCACCATCATTCATCATGAAAACAGGAAGTGACTATTTGCTGATCCATTGTTTTGAACTACAGGACTGGACAAAAAATGCTGAAAAATCCATCTGCAAAGGAGGGAGTCACAGCGTTTTCTATCGTAATATTTTAAAATATTTTAAATAATATAAATTCATAATTTGCAATCATTGAATTATTATTATTATTATTATTATTATTATTATTATATTTTCTCAGTATTTGCTTTGTAGCTGGATTGAGTGGACCTGCTCATGTCGTAACTGATTGAGCGAAAAAAGGATCAGCAAATCCTACAATGATAAGTGAGGATCAGCAATAACTTTGAGATTATTATTCAGTGTCATCACTTAGAACAGCAGCTAGTGGAGGCAAAGTGAAATTATTACAAGATAATAATGCTGCAAAAACAAAGCGCTTTTTTTCCAAACCTCCACTTGGTGCTACTCTTATATCTTAGGTTCTGTTTAATGAGGAACACTCAAACAACATCTTCAACTGCCAATAACCACCAAATACAGTGCAGTAATGTGCATTAACAATGCAATGCCAGTCATGGAGAAATGAAATCCAATATTGTAAAGACTAGCATAGTTAAATATGCCCAATATTGATCTTTCCCTCACTCAGACTGCACAGTTCAGTCTTCATTAAAAGAGCCAAGATGGTGGGCAGTTTGTACATTCTGAGCGTGCGTTGATCTGAGAATGTGCTTCTTGTGTTATAATTAGTTCACCATTTCCATCTTCTCAAACGATCAATTTATTTAAATCTCGAATTGACGACAGGAATGCGAGTGATGTCATTAACGAGGGGTAAAGGTAAGGCAAATCAGCTGAGCTGTGTGAGTCATCATATTCCTCGGTGCTCTAGAGCAAATTACAAGAAAAAGAGGCTGCTTCAGACTCTCTGAACGCTAGCCCTTGTTTCCGTAGGCACCCTCTGAAGATCTAATGAGCTGTTTAATTGTATGGATGTCTGTGAGATCCTGCCTTCGAGACAGGAAGCGTTATGCTCTGTGACGTGGCTCAAGAACCAGACCAGCGCACACTCCCTGTGACACTTTGTATAGTTTTCCCATCTGTACTTGATGCGTACAATCAGGAAAAACATCAGGGAAATCTGCCTCTGGAGACACAGTATGTTCTATGATAAGCATTATCATGACACATAGCGAGGTCGGCAGGCTGTAGATGTGGGTTGGGGTATGTGGGGCTGCTTTTATTAATATCTATCCATCCATTATCTATACCGCCTCTTCCTCACTAGGGTCACAGGGAAGCTGGAAACTACCCCTGCTGACTATGGGGAAAAGGCAGGGACATACCCTGCACAGCTTGCTAAGCCATCCCCATGGGTACACAACCATTCACACACCATTCATTTGCACACTCATACCTATGGGCATAGTCTCCAACTAACCTAACATGGATGTTTTTTGGCCTTTGGAAGGAAACTGGAGTACCCGGAGGAAACCCATGCAAACATGGGGAGAGCATGCAAACTCCACCAATAAAAATGCTCCAGACAGGATTCAAACTAACAACCTACTTCTGTGTGGCAACAGTGCTACCCACTGCACCACCGTGCCGCAAACAAATTACATTTCAATCTACTAAGCATTGCAGATTCAGTGTGACATACAGTACCAGTCAAAAGTTTGGACACACCCACATTTTTCTTACAATATATGTTAAGTAAAGAAAAAAGCAGCCTTTATTTTGCAAAAAAAGATCTAATTCTTAAATCCATCAAACTAACCACCACTTGTTGTCATATTTGCAGAGCATTCTCACCTTTTTTTTTTTTTTTTTTTACAAGGGCAGTCATATGACTATAATGAATTTGCAGCTGGACGGCTGTCTAACTTCCCAAAGACGTGCTGCACTTGAGGTGGCTTTTCATCAACGTTTTCGCCCAATAAGTTCCAAAACCTTTAATTCGGCTGTTGGAAAATAGAAGCAGCTTATTTGTCTGTTTACTTTGCAAAATATGGCTTCTTTGAGAATTCCAAAATTTGGACCCTATTCAAACAAGATAATTATTCTCTTTTCACTTCTGTTTACCTTTTACAAAATTCCATTTGGGATCGTACAGAGAAGTTAAGCCGTTTAAAATTCTGTAAAAACAGAGTGCTGTGACATTCGCAAAGCGTGTCCAAACTTTTGACTGGTACTGTACTTAACATGTTTTTCTTTTGCTTTTGAAGAGATAGGAAACTGGTTAAATTTCAAAACACCCACTTTTCTATTCTAAATTAGAAACAGGAACTTTGCGCAGATCAATTTTGAATTTTTATCACCTTTGCAGATCAATAAGGGACATTTTAACCTTGTCAGAAACCACTGTCTCTACAGAGATGTTAAATTCATGCTTAATTGCCAGGAGGCTTGAAATCAGAAAACCAACAAACAAAAGTTTAATGACCCACTGTGACTGGCATTAATAATTTGGGATTGTTAAAAACTATTTTCCCTGGGACTGATTGGTGAAAAACAGAGCAGTAACAATTTCCCAACTGGCACTTAGCCCTCAAAAACAATTATTCTTTTGTATATTCCTTTAATATTCAAGACCATATGTGCATTTTCAAGGTTTGTAATTGATTTTAGAAGAGGGTAAATGCAAATTTTGATGTGCTATGAGGAGAACACTAAAATAATTAAACCCCATAAAAATGTGCTTGTATAACACAGAATGTGTCCATGGCAAAGAGGTATGAAAATAGCTGATATAGACAATTCAAACAAAAACAAAAGTTAATCGACATTTGTTCACCAGGAGTGCATGAAGGACAAGTCTCATTGCCTAGAGTGGGTACAACTGCCCTCTGGTGGTCAGAATACCTCTCCACACCCATAAAGATTTACCCAGAGATGGTCAGTCGAGAAGTCAGAGAGCAAAAGTTCTGTGCGTTTCTTCCTGCCATTATTTCACAGATTTACTCTACCTCCTGACAGCATAATTGTGTTGATTATGAAATCCAGACGAGCGGAACAAAATAATGGGGACGCCTTTAACTTCCTCAATCTGGATACAGCTCTGGTGTTTACGTGCATTATTAGATTCTCAGGTGTTCTATGTTCTCGCGGGCCCAGCCGAATGTACCAAAATGTATTAAAATTCAACTCAACAATCCCCTCGCAGTGTCATTTCCACATTAGCTTTCCTGAAGCAGTTTTCTATAAAGCTGCATCAAAACGTCCAATTCTTTTCTTCAAGAGAACACAATAGTTTTTTTTTCTTCACCATAGCCCAATCAGACACATATGCATTACATTCGATGAACACTGTGTTATCTTAACCACGGTGCTGTGAAGGGGTTAATGCGTTTCTGTGCAAAAGGCAGAGTTTGCTTCAGTGATGAGCCAGGATTCTGAATGTCCTCACACTCAAAAGGAAAAAGTGAACAGCTTCTCTGTGAAGTAGCGCTTCAGCTCCACTGTAAAAATTCATCTGTGTGGTTGGCATGAAAACCGGAAATAGATCAAGCCCTATTTGTTCACTTGTGTTGCAAATAGGACCAATTTCTGTCCAATTTAACAACCAATTTTCCTCAATGCAGTTCAACCTGTTTTTCTGGTTTTTGGCCTTGTAATGGATTACTTGCGTACTACTGTACAGAGCATGAACATTTAGTTGCCCACGCTGGATGAGAAAGTCACAAGAAATCCACTCTTATGGCCTGATTTACTAAATCTTTTAGGAGTTGTAACTGGGGCAAAACAAATACCATGGCTGTGTTCAAAATGTACACTCACTGACGATATTGGGCACTATGTTTTATGTTTTTTTTGAAAACAATATAGAGTGAGTCAGCGAGTGAACATTTCAAACGCAGCCCAAGTCTTGCCATTGGTCATGCTGTTGGTTTTACCCATGCTAAAAGCAGTGTGCATGAGAGCCGTGTTGCATATAGGCTATAGGCCAACCAACAGTATATACTGGGCTCAAGGCCTGATGTTCTCAAACCAATTGTTTTAACTGGCACCAGAACGGGGGCAATTGCAAAGCAAGACTAAATGGTTTGATATGTAGAATGTGGTGTTTAAATACAAGACATGAAATGGTCAATGTAAAATGCCTCAATTGCTTGTGTCTTGACTGAGAAAAAAGTAAGAAAGAAAACGTGGGCTGGATTGACGTTCGATGATGCCCCGCGGAGTGGCTGCCATGGAAACAGAAGGTTAGTCTTCATTGTGCTTAATTAAAGTTTTAATGAGAAGCATGTTCGCGCTGTTAAGCCGTAAACTCCCAGCAGGTCCAAACTGAACGATACAATTATGTATGATTATAAAGATAGTCCTGCACCAAGGGGGCCTGTGGAAGAGGTCCAGACCTGAAACGAATTGGATCATTTCAGGACGCTGATGGGGTTACTATTTATAAGTCAGATTTACGCAATACTGACTGTAATTTATAATCGGGGAGGTCGCTAGGCCTATTTTAGGGAGCTAAAGATAATATACTGTACATTATTAGTTTAAATCGTCAATTTTCAGGGAGAGCATGATTGACTAGAGTAACTAGTAAAGGCTTACAGCCCCCTTATCCTGAGTACTTAGTGCTATTCTTGTATTTAATCAACCTTAATCCCTCTTCTACTAAAATGGTTTATACTGCTCTCAATATCAACAGGGAAAATCGCGAAAGGATGGTTCAGTGGTGCATTTCTGTATTAATCTTTACACCAAATGCAGACATTAGGTGGCCGCCTTGGAATGGTGTGTGATGCGTGTGCCCTGCAGTGGGTTAGGGAAGTGTTCAGGCAGGTCCTCTTGCCTCCTACAGAATGGATAGGAGGAGAGGATCGACCCGCAACCCTGAACATGAGTTAACGGGTGAGATTATGGACAGATAGGATGGGTGTTTGTGGTGTTCCTACAGGTTCAGCCGATCAAAGAGGATATATTTGTAATTGTTCCTTGGCTTTTGACAGATTCAAAATATTGCTGAGCTCTGGTAAGTCTCTCGCCAAAGTACCCGTTCCTCAGCAATTGTTCTGTTTTCTGTTGTATCAGAACAAAAGAGCCCATGATGAAAGCCTAAAATATCATTGTTCTGTTGTGGTTTGTCCAGGTATTACAGAACTGCTACGAAATTATGTTCAATTTAAATGTGACCAACACAAGCAAATAAATTGCTAATGCGTCAGGGAAATGTACTTGACCAAACCCACATTACACCCCAAATTATTCTAAAATGAACCAAATCTCCCGTTTTTTGGTGCAATCTACAGTTCAGTTCTGCTACAGACAATTGGAGTTAACTTTTGTGGTTTGATTTGCCCCATCCATATAGTCTGAAATCAATTCAAAGGAGAATGTTGTCCCTCTCTCTGGGCAGTGCTATGCTGATGTGGGTGGCACTGTTGACAGTTCAGTTCGGTGTAAAAATATCAGCGGTAATAACTCACAGCAGGAATATTCTGGATTAGGATATGAATCAGATGCACAGTATTGATCTGGCACTGTTTGGCTTTTTTGTATTGGGCTGATTAATTTTGTAGAGAAATGTCCCCCAAATTACAAATGGAAATGCTCCAAACTATCATCACAATATCCCCATACAAGTCATAACTACATGCTGCTCGCAAGCAATTGCATTTATTAACACAGGTTCCGGAAACATTCAATACTTTCAATATGCTGCATTATACAGCTAGCTGTCCTCGAAAGGGGATTTGCCCTTGCGAATGTTCCAGTGGGAAAGGCAGTGGGCGGTATCAATGACCAGAAACCTTTGATGACGTAGGTGCAGATTGTGATGAAATGCATGGTGACTCATGATGGCCCTTCGCTAATGAGCCTGCAGATGTGAAGCCTGGCGCTCAGGGACGGTGGAAAGCAAACACTTCAGAGACGAGAGCCCTTGTTAAGCCTGGATTATGCAGATATTTATGGATCCACAGACTGCGCACTCTGATTGGCCGAAGAAGGACCTGATGAGTCCATTTTAATACAGGTTTGGTTCCGACTGGAGGGTTCTTGGTTTTGAGACGTCATGTTCTCTTCACAGGACAAAATGTACAGCACTTTTTACAAGACTGTCGCAAAGACACTTTATTGGGTAACTGTAGGTTAACTGATGAGGTAAAAAAAAAAAAAAGTCCAGTAGGGAAATCCTCAAATTGGTTCAAGAAAAAGCTCCCCGAACAGATAAAATCTTTGGGGAACCCTGGCCGTAGTCAGGGAGCACACTTTCTGCTGTCTTACAAAGCGACAGTTAAAGCTAAAGACAACTTTCATCTGAAGTGAACTGCAAAGGAAAGAAAAGCCCGTTAGGTGTTTTTATTTTTCGATAATTTTAAGATGAAACTGACCTGAATGATAAATACTTAAACATCCAAATTGAAGCACTCACAAAATCTGCCATTTTTGCGTTGACGGTTTTCTTGATGTCAAATTGCTTCAAATTGCTTTTTAAAGGGCATCTAAAGTCGATTCCCATTCTTTTTGTTTATCGGCCAATCAGCGAGCCGCACCAGTGCAAACGAACCGAAATAGAAGGATTATCGACACATGTACACAAAACATTGGTTTATATGAATGAAATTGGTCATGTGACAATGCAAGATGTCAACAAAAGCAAGTGATTTGTTTGTAAACATTGGACGTTCAACGTCCCGTCTGAGAATCGACTTTAGATGCCCTTTAATTGCTTAAGGAAAAAAAAAGCCCTTGCTGAAGACCCGAAGTGTCTGACAAAAATATGACCAAGGTCGCCATCTTACCATCCCTCGAAAAAGATTTAGCCATTGACAGGCTAAACACGTTTCAAAAAAGTAGGGACAGGGAAATGTTCACTACTGTGCTGCATCACCTCTTATTTTCACAACCCTCTGTTAGAGTTTGGGAACTAAGAAAACCAACTGCTGTAGTTTTGCAAACAAAATGTTTTCCCATTCTTATTTGATATTGGATTTCAGCTGCACAACACTGCATGGCCTGCTTTGCTATATTTTTCATTTCATAATATGTCAAATGTTTTCAGTGGGTGATAGATCTGGACTGCAGGCCGGCAAGTTTAGCATCCACAATCTTATTGTGTAGCAATGTTGTTGTAATACATGCAGAATGTGGTTTGGTATCGTCTTGCTGAAATATGTAGGGCCTTCCCTGAAAACGAAGTCTGGATGGCAGCAAATATTGCTGGAAAATCTTTATATAGTCAGAAGTCTATTACTCCTAGAAGTGTGCAAGGCCTCATTGAGTGTCATAGACGGCATTTGTCCGTTAATATCATATCAGGTGAGTTTGGGCGCCTCTAGCAGTGGATCCGGAAACTGTCAGGGGAGGCGACCATGTTCGAACAAAATCGCCACAACTCTCCGCAAATGCAGTGCAGACTGTCCACAAACCAGTCCAGCTATAAGGCACATGGAATCATGGGATTTTTTTCCTACAACAAACCAGAATAAATTTTTCTCCCACAATTCAGCTTGTTTTATGTTAATGAAGCCACCGGGAATTACCGACAATTAACAAATTTCTCCGATAGTGGGCTTCTCTGAACAAAGTGATGGATTTTGTGAATTTACCACACAGATCATGTGATCAGACGTCATATCATACGTCATAATTGGCTGAGGGTCACAAATGCCATCTACCCAATCTTAGTTACCGTTGTTCACTTCTAGCAGTAATAGACTTCTGATACAGTATATCATTCAACATTAATTGTTTCTTCACAGATGTGCGAGTTACCCATGCCATGTGCACTAATACTGCCCCGTACCATCACGGATTCAGGTTATTGAACTGCGAGCTGATAACAAGCCGGATGTTCCCTTTCCTTTCTAGTCCAGAGGACGCGGCGTCCATGATTTCTAGAAAGAATTTCACATTTTGATTGGTCAGACCACTGGACAGTTTTCTACTTCACCACAGTTCATCTTAAATTAGAAAGACATGAGAGTTCTAACAGTATCAGGGTTTGATATGTTATCATTGTACTATTTTCAATGAAATAAAAGGTTGAAGAGATTCATTGCATTGTTTTTATTTACATTTTACTTTCCCAACTTTTTTTTGGCAATAGGGTAGTTTATCATGCTCAATTTTTTTTGCCTGGCACTATCAATCATCCAATAAGTAAGTTGGGATATCTATTGAGATAAGTCAGTTATACAAGTATTATGGTTTTATTATTAGTATTAATAAATAATAATAATAATAATAATATTAATAATATTAAGTATTATTAAAATTTAGACCACACTTCCTTGAAAGAAGTGGTCATTAAAAAAGAGCCACCATTTGTGGTGGAATACAATTTATTCACGAAGGAAATGTTTCCTGCATGGGTGTGGGAAATGTATTCAATGTATTCAAGGATCTTATTTTCATTTAGATTTTTTTTCTGGAGGGGGGACAAGGGTGCCAGGTTCGGTGGAGGGCTATGGCTCTCTGTAGATTTACTGAAATTTTCCCACAGTTCTATTTCATCAGAATAATCATGTTCTATACCGAGTCATCTGCACTTCAGGGAAGAGAGAGCAACAAAAACCGTGTTTTATTTATTTGATGTCAGGGCCTCCACTGAGGTAATGAAAACCGTTGCTGAAATCAGCACATAAAGCACATTGTTATTGGAGCCACCTTTTCAAAAAATATTATTAGGAGCCTCTGTGTCAAAACAGAGAGTGATTCCAGTTGTTTTTCTTTTTTATGCCTGGGCATGCCAGGGAGTTACTTTCCCAGCAATCATCACAATCAACCTGAGTGGTGGAAGCAGAGGGGGAAAATATGTGCTTCCTGTGTCAAATATGAGTTTATATTTCAGTATGTGTCAGAGAGAGAGAAATTACTCACCACGTTCAAGGCCCAAGGACTCGGGCATAGAAACCATGCCTGTGAATGATAAAGGGGGATGAGGGGAACGTTTCGAGATGAAGGTCCCTGACTGATAGGGCTCATGAAGCTGAAGTCCTCAGCAGTGTGTGTGTCTGTGTGTGTGTGCGTGCGCGCTTGTGGGTGAACAAACAGGCTGATGCCATCAAAGAGAAGACTGTGAGTAGTGAGCACAAACTTTAGCTTGTTCGAAAACTACAAAAAACTTAAATACAACCCCGATTCCAAAATAGCTGGGACAAAGTGTAAATTGTGAATAAAATCAAAACGCAATGACTTTCAAATCACACCAGCCAGTATTTTATTCACAATAGAACAGAAATAACATGGCAAATGTTGAAACTGAGAAATTTTACAATTTTATCCACAAAATGAGCTCATTAATTTGATGGCTGCTACAGATCTCAAAAAAGTTGAGACAGGGGCCTGTTTACCATGGTGTAGCATCCCCTCTTCTTTTTAACACAGAGTGGAGGCGTCTGGGCATTGAGGAGACAAGTTTCTTGAGTTTAGCCATTGGAATTTGATCCCACTCTTATGTTATACAGGCTTCCAGCTGCTGGAGAGTTTTGGGTCTCCTTTGACGGACTTTTCGTTTAATTATGCTCCAAATGTTCTCAATCAGTGAAAGATCAGGACTGCAGGCAGGCCAGTTCAGCACACTGACTCTTCTACTACGAAGCCATGCTTTTGTAATAGCTGCAGTATGTGGTTTTGCATTGTCCTGCTGAACTACACAAGGCCTTCCCTGGAATAGACGTCATCTGGAGGGGAGCATATGTTGCTCTAAAACCTTTATAAACCTTTCAGCATTGATGGTGCTTTTTAAAACATGCAAGTGTCCTACACCATATGCACTAATGCATCCCCATACCATCAGAGACGCTGTCTTTTGAACTGAACGCTGATAACAGGAGCGGTGGTCTTTCTCCTCTTAAGCCCGGAGGACACCACGCCCATGATTTCAAACAAGAATGTCAAATTTGGACTCGTCTGACCACAGGACACTTTGCCACTTTGCTACAGTCCATTTTAAATCAGCCTAGGCCCACAGAACACGGCAGCGCTTCTGGATCATGCTCAACAATGGCTTCCTTTTTGGATGATAGAGTTTTAGGTGGCATCTGTGGATGGCACGGCAGACTGTGTTTACAGACAGTGGTTTCTTGAAGTATTCCTGGGCCCATTTAATAATGTCAATGACAGAATCATGCCGGTGAGTGATGCAGTGGCGTCTGAGGGCTCGAAGATCACGGACATCCAGTAAAGGTCTTCAGCCTTGTCCCTTACGCACAGAGATTTTTCCAGTTTCTGTGAATCTTTGATGATGTTATGCATTGTCGATGATGAGACCTTCAAAGCCTTTGCAATTTGACATTGAGGAACATTGTTTTTAAAGTATTCCACAATTTTTTTACGCAAGCCTTCTCAGGTTGGAGAGCCTCTGGCCATCTTCACTTCTGACAGACTCAGCCTCTTTAAGACATCCTTTTTTATAGCCAATCATGTTATGCGCTTGATGTCAGTTAACTTAATTACTTGCTAAATGTTCTTTCAGCTGATTCTCTTATATGTTAATTGTTTTTCAGCCCTTTTTTGCCTGTGTCCCAACTTTTTTGAGACCTGTTTCAGCTAGAAAATTTGAAATAAGCTAATTTTGTGGATAAAAATGTAAAATGTCTCAGTTTCAACATTTGAAATGTTATCTATGTTCTATTGTAAATAACATATTGGCTCATGTGATCTGAAAGTCATTGCATTTTGATTTTATTCAATTTCCACTTCGTCCCAACTATTTCGGAATTAGGGTTGTACAATGGTCAAGATTGGGAGTTGGCATTAGTTGATGTCCATCTATTCATCTATCCATCCATCCATTTATGGGGAGCTGGAGCCTGTACTAGCCTATTATGGGTGAAAGGCAAGAACACACCATTCACTCACACACTCATACCTAAGGGCAATTTAGTCTCCAATTAGCCTAACATGCATGTCTTTGGAATGTGAGCGGAACCGGGGTACCCAGAGAACACGCCAGAGAACACAGGGAGAACATGCAAAGTCCACACAGCAAGAGCCATAGCACCCTCCTCTGTTCTGCAAAAATTGAGGGCTGAAAATTGAGAGAATGCACAGCCGATTATTTTTGGTCTGAACCAGGGGCGCCGCTAGCAATTTTGGGCCCTATGACTGGAAATCGATTTGTCCCCCCCCATAATATAGCACATATATATACACACACATATACATACATACTATGTGTGCTTACACAAACAATAGGCCCTGCTCCTGCTGACATTACCCTGCTAAAATTATTTTTGGCCCTGACTCTGAAGCACCCATAAGAATCATATATTCAGAATCTGTCATAGGCGTTAACAGTAGGCTATAGGCTACATTGGCTACACACAGCTGTGATACTGGCTAACTATTTGATTGGAATGACCTGGGCATGGATAACCTGCAAGGAAACATCAACATTGCATTTTAAATAAAACTAACTCACAAACCTGACTTCGTGTGCCAGTTTTTCAGTTCATTTCAATAATTGTACTCTAAGGTAGCCTAGCAAGTTTGCAAAAATATTCATTTTACAGAAATCTTAACCTCAAAGCCTTTTATTCGGGGACTATTGTAGGCTATGTATCATCTTGTAGCCTATAGTGCTCATCTTTCTCTCATTTGACTATCTTATGTATGGAGGGTTGAGGGAAGATTTCCTGGGGCTGCTGCATCTGTGCATAACGGCATTTAATATCAAAGGTCCATCTTGGAAAAATACATTTTTGTCGATTTCCGGTCTTTTGCAAACATGGCCAATTATCGGAACCCCAAAGAAAACAGACTATAAATCTCTAAGAACTGTGGCTTTTCTCATCTTTATCGTACTCCCATGAAATATTTCATCTTGCACTCGGACAAACCGAAAATATTTCATCTTGCACTCGGACGAACCAGTCACCGATTTCATACACACTGCGTGATTAATCATGTACATGCGGAACTTTAGAGAGTGGAAGAGCACATCCAATCTAATCCATCAGGATACAAGGTTAACCCCTGCTGAAAAATCCAGTAGAATACCATTAGAAAAAAAACCATTAGGTTTCTAATGGTCTAATGGGAATTGGAACCCCATTAGGAACCATTAGAAGAAACTATTAGAGACCTACTGATCCCATTAGGATGTAAAACCATTAGGGACCTACTGGTCCCATTAGAATGTAATACCATTAGAAAGCTAGTGGTTCCATTAGAATGTAATACCATTAGAAAGCTACTGGTTCCATTTAGGAGCTAAAACCATTAGAAAACTGGTCCCATTAGGATCTAAAACTATTAGAAAAACATACTGAGAAACCTACTGCTGCAACAGAAATTATAGCAGAGTCCTATCACTGGGCACCAGAAACATGTCTATATATAAGTGTAATTGTGTATGTATTCGGATATTTTCCCCTCCGAATTGGGAACAGGACATATGGGGCATGACAACTCATTGCACTTTGTGATTTTAATTAATTTTTTTCAGAACATGAACCATCAAACCATCAGGTTGTGTTCTTTTCCCTCCTCTTGCATGGATGAGTCATGAACAATGATTTAATCACAAAAGGCCAAATATGATTTAATCACAAATTTAATCGCAAAAGGCCAAAGGCAATCTTGGAATGTATTAAATGAAATCACTGAACACTGCAATCTACAAACACACTGTATAGCCTACACGAGGACCCACTAGAAATCACACAGATGTGATCGCCAAAGAAGGCTATAACATCTGTGTTCCTCCATCACATTAGGAACCATTAGAGACCACTACACCCTGTAGTAACCACTAGACCACTGTATAGTGACCATTAGACTGGTATAGAAACGCCTGTAGGAACCATTAAGACTTCTGTAGGAACCATTAGACTCCTGTGGGAACCATTAAGACTCCTGTAGGAATCCTTAGTAGGGACCAGTTAAAGTCCTGTAGATTCGTGTAGGAGATAATAGAATCCCATTAGAAAAACAAACCGAACCATTAGGAAAACATAAGTAGCCATTAGAAACCATTACAAAACTGCCAGGAACCATTAGAAACCAATAGAATATGCCTAATGGTTGCCTAATGGTTTCTCTGACTTTTTTGATGTTGAAACGAGCTAGCTAAATAAAACCATTTGCCATTGGATGCATGAATCCATAACTTGTATCAACAGAACTCAAAATAGGAGTCTGTGTCACGAACAGTCTACGGTCACGAAGCAGACTGTGTTTTTTGGGCTAATAACGACAGACATCGTCCTCACTCTCTCGGTGCGTTTCCATTACCCTTAGAAATGCGCAAAATCTACATAGCGAAATAAAAAACTGGTAATGAAAACACAGTCTGATACCACAAAATTTGCTCGTCGATCTGCAGCATTAGTCACCGAAGCCAAGGCCTAATAAGTAGACTATTGGACTTCTGCAGCAGACCAGCTAGCGTACTTGTAATTTCGCATATTGTGGAGCTCTTACATCGTTATCGTCAGACGAGCATTTACAAATTTGCCGCGCGCGCAACTCAGCTGACAGTGACAAGGTTGAATGCGTTGCCATTCTCATTGATCCATGAGTACAGCCGAACTGTGATTGGCTGATGGCCCGTACAATGGTACCACAGCCAATCTGTGATTGGCTGATGTACGTAATGGTACCAACTGACATGCAGAAAAAAATTTTGCACGCAGCGAGTTCAGGCAGTAGCGTAACTTGGGCTGTACAAAATGATGAATAGTAAGAGGGGGGCCAATGTGTCCTGTGAATGCTGGGCTCCTAGAATTGTCCATGGTTACCCCCCCCCTTGTGGTGCCCCTGGTCTGAACATCTAAGCAAGTCAATGTGAAGTTATTCAGGTCTACATACTTCTGTAAATGTCACACAATCACTTTGTGCCCAGAGCAGGATGAAGGATGAATCATGAAGTCCTTCACACTAAAAGTCCCATCGCCTGTGCTCCTTTAAGCACTTTAGCCACAAACATGTATTAGTGGGTGTAGAGAGTACGCTGTAACTCAATTTCGTGTTCCACCCTGCTCTCCTCTTGACCGACTGCTCTCGATAAAACTGCCTGCTCACGCCTAAAATTGAAATTTGCCTTAAATTGATTCAGAGTTACTGCTCCGTTGAGCCCTGTTCCTTGAGCTAATGTGTAAACATCTCAGTCCAGGGGAATGTGCATTCAACCACTACTGCCCTGTCTCTGACACTGTTTATTCCTTCATGTTACCATTAAATGTTCTGTGAGGAACACAAGCATGGAGGACTGTCCTCATCATTTCATCATGTCCTGCCAAACGTGTCCTAAAATCCCCCTTCTTTCAAAGTCACTGAGGCCTGTCCTTTAGCCGTACTAGTCATACTTATAGGCAAAGAGCAAGCTCAGCATTTTTATACGAGCCTCAGTGCACGCTGGGATATTAACTGCTTGGTTAACTCAGGAACTACAACTTTGTGGAAAAGAGTACTTTGCAAAACAGGCGAGCAGCGCCTCAAAGGTAAAACAACAGTGGTTATTAAGAGAGCCAACATATACATACTGCTTGGGTGTTACAGGGCCACTTCTTTTGCATCATGTGAATTTGCATAAGGCCAAATGACCATGAAGGGTTATATCATTTTCATCATCAATCATTTTCAGTCCCATCTAAATGAAAAACCTCACCATTATTTTTAAAAGTTAACCCTTAGATCGCTGAAATAAAAAAAAAAATAAAATAAATATAAACGCCCATGTAAATTATTTATGTAACATGAAATGTGTTAACCTAAATGAGCTGATTATGTCTTAATTGCGCAAAATGGTTATTTGTCTTGATTTGTATACAACATTTGTTTTCATCTCTGCCAGTGAGCACCTGCTCAGTGATGCATTGATTCCACCCACAACACAGGTGTGGCATGTGCAGATGCTGCTCAAACAGCGTGAACAGAACTCAGACACTCCCTAAAACTGTGGACAATAAAAGGCCACCCCAAAGTGTCAAATTTCATCAAAAGTCACCATGCCACAAATGTCGCAAATCATCCGGGAACGCGCCATAGGAAAGCTGGATGCAGGAATGTCCACCAGAGCGGTTGCTGCACAACTGAATGTTCACTATTGGACAATTGGTGGTTTAAGAGTTCGTTTTAGACAGACTGGCAATACAGCAAATCAACCTCACCCTCATCGTCCACGTGTGACCACATGAGCACAAGATTGTCACATCCGGCTTCTCCACTTGCGGGATCGCCTCAGACCAGCAACACGCACAGCAGATGAAACAGTTGGTCTGCACAACAGACGTATCACACCTCAAACTGTCCCGAACCGCCTGGGAGAAGCGAACTTACACGCTCGTCGTCCTCATCGTGATCCCAACCGTGTCTACAAGTATCCCTGATTGCCATACACCACTATCTTGCTTTAATGAACAGTAATCTGTTGCAGATTGAACAATAAAATGAATTGTGTATGACTTAATATATTGTAAAACCCTTAATGCTAATTAAAGTTTAAAAGTGTCAAATGGGGCGTTTAAATTTTTGTTAAGTGTATAAATATAATGATCTTGTGCTGTTGAAAATGGGAGCTCTTTCAAACAAGTTACTACATGATAGGTTTTCAACAGCTTTGAATTTGATATCTTACATCATTGAGTAACAATAGTTGCATTTCTCCCTCTGTGGATTAAAGCCCATTCACTCCAAATTTCCAGTAAACAAATATTTGGCGTGAACAACCCCGAATCAGAAAAAGTTGGGACAGAATTATGAATTAAACCGGAAAGCAGTGATTTATAAATTGTCTTTGGCCGGTATGATGTTGAAAACGATACAACATCATATCATTTGATGTTTCACCAGATAAATTTTATTGATTTTTCAAAATGAACACATTTCAATTTCGATTCTTGCAAAAAAAAAAGCTTGAACAGAAAAGTAGCTACCACTTTGCATTGTTGCCATTTCTTTTCACACTTAACAAACGTTTCGGGACCGAAGACACCAAGTGATGAAATGTTCCCGGTGTAATTTTGTCCCATTCTTCATGCAAACATGTCTTAAGGAGAACAGTTTGGGATCTTTGTTGTCTCGTTTTTTATTTCAAAATCCCTCGCAAGTTATACAGTACAGTACCAGTCAAATGTTTGGACACACTTTGCTAATGTCACAGCACTCTGTTCTGAGAGAAATTTAAACAACTTAACTTCTCTATATAATCGCAAATGGAATCTTGTCGAAGGTAAACAGTCAGAAGTGAAAAGAGAATAATTATCTTCTTTGAATAGTGTCCAAAATTTTGGAATTCTCAAAGAAGCCATATTTTGCTATGTAAACAGACAAATAAGCTCTTCTATTTTCCAACAGCCGAATTAAAGTCAAGCAGTTTTGGGACTTATTGGGTGAAAAGGTTGATTAAAAGCGCACCTCAAGTGCAGCACGTCTTTGGGAAGTTAGACAGCCATCCAGCTGCAAATTCATTATAGTCATATGACTGCCCTTGTTTTAAAAAAAAAAAAGTGAGAATGCTCTGCAAATATGACAACAAATGATGGTTAGTTTGATGGATTTAAGAATTAGATCTTTCTTTTTTTTGAAAAATAACGGCTGCTTATTTCTTTAACATATACTGTAAGAAAAATGTGGGTACGTCCAATCTTTTGACTGGTACTGTATTTTGGGGATGAGTTGGAACTGCTGGCAGGAGGCCAGTTCGGCACTCGCACCCTCCTCTTATGCAGCGATGCCTTTGTAATAACTTGCAGACTTTGATTTAGTGTCGTTTTGTTGAAGTATGCATGAGGGTATCAGAAAACACGTCATCCTGACGGCAGCACATCGCTCCAAAATCTCAGCGTACTTCTCAGCATTAATCATGGCCACACAAGATTGCAAGTTACCCTGGCTCACGGCACTGACACAACCCCAAGCCCTGAGAGAACACGGCTTTTTAGACTTGTTGCTGGTAACACAGTCTGGATGGTCCTTTTCTCCTTGGATCCTGAGCACACGGCACACATTGCTTCCAAAAAAAGACCGGAAATATTCAGTTTGAACCACTGTTTCCCCCAGGTCCTTTTCTCCCCGCCAAACCCAATATCTTTGCCTTAGCCTGCATTGTTCCGCTTGTTGTATTTGTAGCTGTTCAAACTTCATTAAGCTTTCATGTTTCTACGCCATATTATACAATTGATGATTTTAATATGTTTGCTTTCTCCCCTTCCCTGTGAAATGTTTCCCCTGTTTCCTGTCTCCCCGTCTGTCCTCTTCACTCTCCACTCTTCTCCTTCTCCTGGTCTCCTTACTCCAGGGCCGACCTAAAGCTGTCAGGTTCCCCCTTTTCTGGAGCTGTTTTCTGCCCAAGGTTTAATTGTACTACGCACTTTTTTCCTTGCCACTGTCACCTTTTGGGTTGCTCCTTGGGGGCTCTGGCCCTGCTCCATGGAAAGCACTTTGGGTCCATCTTGATCATGAAAAGCGCCTAACAAATAAAATTGAAATTGAAATGTTGATTCATCAGACCGCAGGTTCCATTTCAACAGTGTGACAGTCCTACTGCTTCGGGCTAAGAGAAGTCAACAACATTTCTGGACACTATTAACACAAGGCTTACTTTTTTCACAGTAAAGATTTCATCAGAATTGGTGGATGAACCTACATATATTGTAGGACTTGACAAAGGTTTGCCAAAGTAATCCTGAGCCCATGTGGTTGTATCGCTTGTAGAAAAATGATACTTTTTGAGGTTTTGCCATCTGAGATCACAGGTATTCAGCTTAGGCTTGTGCCCTTGCCCACAGAAATTCCTCCAGATTCTTTGAATTTTTTGACTATTTTATGCTACATAGAGGGAGAAATATCCAAATGCTCTCATATCTTTCTTTGAGAAACGCTGCTTTTAAATCTTTCAATGATTTTCTGACACATTTGTGGGTAAATTGGTGATCCTCGGCCCATCTTTGCCCCTGAGGGACTTGGTCTTTCCTGGATGCTGCTTTTGCACCAAATCATGATAACAACCATCTGTTGACATTAGCTGTTTCAAATGACATCTTTATTTAAAAGTTTTGCATAATTACTGGTCCTAAATATCCCCCACCACAACTGTTTTTGGAGTGCGCTGCCAGCCTGAAAACTGGGAATGGATGTATATTTACAAATAAAACAAAGCTCACTAGGCAAAACATGAAACATCTGTCATGCCTTGCCCGCAATGGTCTACATAATCGGAGTACTACTTACCAGCCTGCTTCTGCTGTAGCACTAGAATCACTCTCACCTGTGTCCTAGTTAATCAATTATCCTGTTAAGCCCATATATACCCCTCTGCTCCCTACTCTCCTCACAAAGTCTTTATACAGCCTTTCTTGTGTAGACATCCCGCTCTACCAGCCCTTATTGTGTTACCTTTTGTGTATGCGCCTGAAGCCCTGCTTCAGACATAATAAATATATTAATTATCTTCGCACCGTGCGCACTGAAACCCTTCCGATATCTTATCTCTATATTATCTGCAATTAAAAACAAGTGAAAATAAATTTAAAAATTACCACGTTCTGTTTTTAGGGAGATTCTCCATACCATCTCAACTTTTTTTTTCGTCCACAGATATTTGAATTTCCCTACACGGGATTTCCTCCGGTGAAGACAAATATTTAATTTTTATGGTGTCCTCTGCAAATTGAGGAATGGGCTGTTAGGGTAGTAGAGGGCAGTGGGCATTCAGAGAATGTCATCTGTCGCTTAAAATTCCGACAGGTACAATGTCTACTTATAATTATGATTATTTATGCAAACAATTACTACATGGGTAACATTAGCTACAAGCCAGAGCTCGCAGTGCAGGTATACTTTTAAATTATGGTAATTGTTTTTGCCTGTGACAAGCTGGCATTGTGCAAATTGCATTGCTAGTTATGTGCATATTTTTTGTTGAATTTTTCATGTTTTCTTTGTTCTTCGTTGTGTCTAGTGAAGCAGAAATGAATGGGGGTTGTTGTGTTTGTGTATGAGGGTAGCCAAAATGCAAATGCATGCATGAGAGAAAAATAGTCCTATTGGCTTATAAAATTCTTGCAGTATATGCAGTAGGCACGGAGCTGTTGCACATTCATTTTCTCTGTATATGTATGCATTTTTTGTACACACAAAATAAGTTTTTTCTGTATCATCCTGCTTGTAGTACATTATAATATTCTTACTTTCCTTATGCAGTCATGAGTGAGCATCGATGCAGTTCTCCAACAGTGCAACTCAAGATAGGAAAATAAATAATAAAAAAAAAACAACTTTCCCCCTTGGAGGTTAGCCAGGCCAGTTTTCATACCAATCTGCACTGAAAAATGTTTCATTATGCATCAGTAAAAGCAACTTTGAAAAACAGAATAATAATGCGAGTGTCATTGTCAGGATGATGGATGACCCATCACAAGAAACTGTCTACTGTCTGAAATTTGATTTCCATAGGGTGCAAAATAGAGAGGAATCATGCAAGGTAAACAAATAGCAAACCAAAACAGATTCCAAAATTCCAAAAAGCCATTGTGTACTTTGCAGATTAGTTTGAGCAATGCTAAATCACACACAGTTTATGCTTCTGTTTCCAAAATGCCAGTATGGGTTTTTAACCCTAGAACACTATCGCCGAGTGATTTTCACCTGAGCAAACTTGCTTACGTGATTTTCATTATGTTGCGTTTGTCAGAGTGTCACGGGTCCCTGGGTAGCTTCAGCATCGTCTTTGACATCTTTGAAGGCATGGGTATTTTGTTTACCTGATGGTACTTTTTTTTTCATTTTGTTAGACATGGCACAGTTGAAAATAAAAGAACACTACTCTAATTTGTCATGTATTGTCATATTTTGATATATTTTGATGACAAGTACTTTTTATTGGGTATATTATCGGGTAAAAATCACCCGGCGTTAGTGATGGTCTTACTAATTTTAGCGATAGTGTTCTAGGGTTAAGCTTTTGTGCCCATTGTTTGACTAGAATCACCAATAGTGGCCCAGAGTTTCAGAAGGGGATGTCACACGGCTTAAATATTGACAGCCATCATAACTTCATATGGATATGCGAGTAAGAGAATTTAGTGAACATCCTGTGCTGAATTTCAAGTTGAAAAGTGACCTTGAAGTCATGCAAACAAATATCATTGCAAGAAACAATAAGCTGATGAAAAGGTTTGGGTTTTTTTTGTGTCTCCATTTAAAAAGACCCGTATGTTTTTCCTCAGAAATTTTGTTTTCATGTTCAAAAAAGCTGGACAGTGTGAAAAGAAAAGGGGGAGGGAGTCTAATGTGTCTGAGAGCTGAAATAATTCATCTTAATTATTCATCCGTTCGGCAGAAACAAATCCAGCGGACATATGATGCAATCCATTGTATCTCACATCCCATTAAATGAATAAAAATAAATATTCATGTGTCAAGTATGTCAATGGCACTGTAAAATATGAATTATCCAATCACAATAAAGGAACTTAGCTGCTGCTTCTCCTCCATTCTATTCGTTCATTGGTGGTTTCTGACGAATTATCAAACTGCTCGAAAAGAATTACGTTTCTCTATAGATGATGTGTTTGTTTGCATCCTGTCAAAGGCCCCTCTTGTTTTGGCTGTATGACAATCCATTCTCAAATCCATAAACCCATGCAATTTAATTTTACTGACAGAAAGAAAGAGGCCATTTACTGTCTACTGAGTCTCAGTGTTAGCTGCACTTAAGTAGAAGTGATAGCAGTGTGTCATCTCTGAAAGGACTTTATGCCGCAGTTTGATCAGTAAGTACTGGGCCAGTGGAACAATCTTTGTGTCATGCCTCGCCCGCAACGCTCATTATCTGCTGATCAGCGGCCTGCGCCAGCTCTCCCATTACCTTGCCCTGTCCCTTATTATCCAATTAACCTATAAGTATTGCCTCTCTGTGTAGAATCAGTACTCCCCTGTACCTGAATAATTATCGCAAGACTGAGATTCAGTCTTTTATTCCCCTTTGCATCTTCTTTTTATTATTAGTCCTTGCGTGTCTCTTTTTTTTTGTCTGAAGACCTCCTTCAGATTAATAATACACATTTTTCTTCACATTTGGATCCTTCCACCTCATCCTTTTATCAGTGCACAATATGTATTGTGCACTGAAAACCATTACACATTGTTATTTCTGCTGTGCCCACTGAGTCATTGTATTGGGAAAAATGTGGCAAAGTGATTCTAATCTGCTGTAATTAGTGGGTATTTAAGAGCCATTCCATGAAAGAGTGACATTCGGTGCGCAGTTGACCCCCCTGGAATTGAATGAAACTTGGCACATAGGTAAATGTGGGTGTCTCACAGAAAAAGCCACATTTTTAGGTCCGTATCTCACTTTGCCTGATGGTGGCGCCACCTAGAAGCCGCTAAATGGGCTCAGTTTAAAAGCTGTTGACACCAACATCAACTATCGCGACTTAAGGGTACTCAGTACCAAATATGTTATACTTTTATCATGACCTGTGACACTTCAAGTTCGGTTAGACATAAGCACGACATAGTGGCCAAGCTGGATAACTATGTTATTGAGCCAGAATTATTTAGAAAATAACAGTAAAAATTGAGAATGGGTATGGGAATAAAATAATATCCCAGAGATAAAGCATTCTTGATTGGTATATGTGTTAACTCACAACAAGACTATCATTTTCAGTGGATAGTGCCTTGGTATCTTGCTGGGTTAGTGCAATGGACGACCGGAAATATGGGCGAAATAGATTTTTTGATGCATGTTTGCGGTATATTTTCTCAATAACCCACATATGTACTGTGGTGGTAAATGCTGTTTGGTGTGCTTTTGGTACTCTATTTTCAGGAATACCAAGCATTTATTTGGTAATATCTACATTTTTCAAGCTAGATGGAGCCAAAGTTGGAGGAAAACTCAAAACGAACCATTTCATAGCAGATTGTGCCTATTTTTCCGTGCCATTATTTTGTTTACCCAGTAAGATAGAGATCTGAAATTCTCTGGATACACAGTGCCTTTGGGGTACATTACAGCATTAGTAAAATCTCAGTGGTAGTACTTTATGCGTAGATGATATTCACCGTCAAAAGTCGGAAAATTTCGCCTTCAGGGGGCGCTGTAGGCAGGATGCAAATACTGGCTATCCCCAGCTATGTACCAAAGAAATTATTTTTGAACTGTGATACACACAGCTAGTTTTCCCAAAAAGTGAGGAGTTTAGTTAGGTACTATGCTGGGTGGATAGCTATCTGACTAAGGGTGCCGTTCTAAAGAGCCAATGTTCTACATACAAGTGTTAAACTCTACTGGAGGGATGCAGTACCTTTGTTCTACAAGATATTCCCTCAGTTGAAGTTTTGATGATGGTGATGGACAGCACTGTGTAACACGTTGCTCCAAAATCTTTCTCATGATTTCAGTTGGTTTGAGATCCGGAGACTGTGAAGGCAATGGCTTATGCTTCGGATCATTTTCATATTTATAACATCATTCAGTGACCCCTTGTGCCCTGTGGGGCTTGGGCTATTGTCATACTGAGAGAGACCCCTCCCATCATGGTGGGAATGCTTCATCACAGGATATAAAGATAATCATATGGAATAACTCTGCACTGATTGAATGTCAGTGACCCTTCTGCCTTTAAGGAGATGAGTAGACCCAAACCATACGAGGAAGCTGAGCAGAGGCATCTGAATTTGTAATGTTCATCCACACAGTTATTCTGGTATTTTCCATTGCATGATGATCTATCGGGTCTGCTGTTTAGGTCACAAAATTTGCAATACCCTGTATGCACACTACTGTGTACAACTCCTCTCCAGCACGCTTGCAACTAACAAGTAACTGAATCGGTGAATTCAATAAGGGCCCAACTCCATGTTGAAAATGTGTAGAGTTGGACCCTTATTGAATTCACCAATCCAATTAATATGTTGAAGCATCTACGCCCCACGTTTTTGTGTGTGTGTGTGTGTTTGTCATTATTCGAAAATATCCCGAAGTGTTGTTTTCCAATATCCATGCTGCATATATTTCTTTCTTTTCTTTATTTATTTTCTTTCAGCAGGTAAGCCAGACTGATTGATTGATTGATGGATTGATCACAAAACTGTGCTGAACATTTTCTTGATCCGAGTAAAAAACAACTGACTGGTGAGTTGATGAAGTTGATGTTGGACTCCGCTCCAAACCGCTCCGACAAGACCAGAAAACATTGGCCAAATAATATGGGCTGCTGAGTTGCTGTTGCTAAGCAACCGAAACAGCTTGGATTGGATTCAACTTTGAAAAGAAAAAACGGCTATTCCATTAATGTGAGCCAAAAACTCTGACCCCTCCGAGTGAGCTCCAGGGCATCTGAATGCATGCCATTTCTTTGGAAGCCTATTTCAGCTCTATTTAGATTGGAGCTCGTTTAAATTGAATTAAATGGTATAATTAAAAATGAACATAGTATCTGAACCAGTTTTTTCACACGAATCCTAAGTAACCTACTCTGGTAATCTTTGTAGGAGGATAGTTTTATTATGCAATCCGTCTGTACATTGGAGTAAAGGTTTCGTTCAATTTACAGTCTGTATATTGACCAACATATGGGGGGTGGGGATGTGGGTGCTTGTGTAGGTGGGCGCAGCGGCTGTCGCGACGACAGTGATAAATTGTTTCCATTAATTTCTTTAATCCAACAAGGCAAACAATCCACTAAAGCCCACCCAGCTACAAAGCAAGTGAGGAGCAGTTTAACTGAATAGTTTCGGCAGATCGAAATTATGATCGAGCAGCTTGTTAGTATTGATAGATGGGGCGAGAGCTTTACCCTTTCAGCGACCTTGATGGCGTCTCGACTCCTTAAAGTCCCAGCTCTTTACCTGGCTGGGTTGTAAACATGTGGCTTTTTTTCAGATGAACACCCCAGAGTAATTGGTTCTGGACAACTTGGGGCAGGAACTTCTGCACCGTATGCTGTACGACTATCCTCTTCTCCCCTGTCGCCGTGTGCTATTGCTAAAAAGTTTGAAATCACTTGTGGCTTTAATTAGATTCAATGGAAGAAACTTTATGTCACAGCAAGACAACAATCCACAACATAAATCTGAACTCTGCAGGGACTTTCTAGAAAGAAAATTCCTAAATATTGAGCGGCCAGCTCAGTCACCACAGAGCTGTAGTGGGATCACCTGGTTTGTAAAGTTGTGAAGTGTGCCCATCTTCTGAGACACCTATGGGAAATATTGCTGTCCATGTGGGAATCTATTACATTTGTTAAATTGATATTCTGTATAATTAATAGCAAAGCAGTCATTATCTCACACTGGATACTTTCATGAGAAATCACTAAAACAGTTGCTGTGTTATTTACCATTTCCAAACCTCTTTTGTTTCAAGTACTTTAAATACTACATAAAATATCTTAAAATACATTTTGTCATGTTATTCATTTTTATTTAATGAAATAGTAAGTTATTCTTAAATGGCTTAGTGATTCAAAACTTTTAAGTGGTAGTAACTTCACTAAAATAAAACTTTCTAAATGAATCCTGACACAGCTGGGAACATGATAGCTAAACAAATACTATGTGCCAAATTATCCTCCACCTCTCAGTACATCACGGAAATCTAAATACGCAAGTGCACAAAGCCAAGTATGAAGAAATGGTTCCCCTCCCTTTCTCCGCTTTGGATAAGCATCTGGCCTAAGTACAAAATAATTTACTAAAAGGTACAAACACATCCAAAAAGTTTCCTGCTGTGCCGAGTGATAACAGGTATTATACAGAGAAAAAAAAAACATAAATAACAGAAAGCCCACACACTAGATATGAGCTCCCTTACGTGATATATTTTAATGAAATCAGAAGCAGAACAATTCCTAAATAGCTTGGTCTTTATAAGGACAATACTGAGAAAAAAAAAAGGCAGGAATTCTGTCAAAACCCCAACAACCTGAAGATCCATCCTCCCTCCTATTGCCATTGATTATGTTGTAGAGCTTCTGTTTTGTGGAAATTTTATGTCGTTTTTGTCCAAGCTGAGGTAATTGAGCTCAGAGTACAGTTAGATCTGACCTCCTCCTTCACTTTAACCAGATACAGGTTCGCTCAATCGTCTGTCATATACCTGCCGGTACTGCTGGGCTATTTCCAACCTCAAAACTGTTCCATTTCCAAATATTTATTGGTGCATGGACATAACAGATACAGACAAGCGCGAAATTCATTTGAAATAAAAACGGGAGAAAAGCGGTCCTCCTCGGAGATTGCTATCTGAAACATTGTGATTGGACAAGGATATTTGTCTTCTGAGCTTGTCTTCCCATTTCGCCTGGAAAAATGAAATGTAGCCTTGCTGTTGGATTCTATGGAAGCCTGTTTTTTCTTCTCCTATCACACCAGGTTATGGTGGAGGACACGATGGCCAGATCTCTTGCTCATTTCTGCAGGCACCCAATTTCAGCGGGTCGGACTCTGTGCGGAATCGATTGCCATTTCAACGAGCCTTGGTGGCGGAGGAGGTGACTCCATGGTCCTGGACTGACCTGCTCTATGATAAGAAAACGGGAGAGATGCCCAACTCCGACCTCCCCCAGTTCCTTCTTTTCCAAAGCTGGAGAATCAGAGGAGTTAGTGAATTTGTCCTGTGGTGTTTTTCCTCCGAGCATGAGCTGAGGCCACTGATTTTACTCAGGAGTTCTATTGCCTGGCTGAAGGGTCGTGCTGATGAACCCCATAAAGCAGACAAACCCTTGTATGGATCTGTCAAACACAGCTGCTGCATTCAAACCGAGGAACTTCAGGTCTATTTTAAATTATAAAGGAGATTTGAAGGTTTCCAATGATCCCAAATATGTCCCGCTGGATCACAGGGACATGTGTGTAAGATTATTTAAAAGATCTACCGTAGATATTTTTTATTTGATGTAATGTTGTGGCCAAAAAACACATGGCATCCTGGGTTTGAATATTTCTCTAACTATAAGTGTTTTGTAGCTTAGGTGAAGCGCTGCAACCAGCAGATACAGGATTTGTACCTGACATTGTACAATGTGGAAAAAAAAAAAAGATTTTTCTGACTTTGAAGATCCTTGAGGGAAAACTTAAGTGAAAAATAGAGTTTAAGGAGTTAACAAGTACAGGTAGTTGGAGCAACACACTTAGAAGGTCTCTGGCTTCCTGCACTTGTATTTTACACAACCTTTCCCTCCCCGCAGGATCAGATTTTAGACATACCACACAGGAAACGAGTCAAACTGCATACCCACTCTATACCTGCCACCCACCCGCCTCCCTCGCCCGTCCGCGGTTCCATTTCCAGAGCGGGATGTGCCTGGAACCACAGAGAACTCATCTTTCTCTTCCTCTCGCTCGGAGAGCCTCGTCTGCTGTAATTAGCTGTAGAAGACGCCGCGCGTCATGTTTCCCGCCCCTGTCTGGCTGTATGAGTCGTGATTATCCTCACAGGAAGCCCACTGCTGAGGGCCTGTGATTTGCTTTTCCATCATGTTCATGGAAAAATGATGATAAAAAGTTTTTAAATAAATAATTAATTCAGTAAATAAATAAATACATACACTATCAGTGAAAAGTTCTTGCACACCCTAAGATCTTGTCAAGTCTTTATCTTGCATGTACAAAATGTGTACCACAAAGAAATCACTGGAACCCAATACTTGTTCATTACAAATAATACATTTTCAAGAAAAATCCGCCAGGAATCTGGCACAGGTGATTGAAATGATCAGCTCGCTATCAACCCCCCGAAGCTGCTTGATAATGAGCTAATCATTTGAATCACCTGTGCTGGAGCAGGGAGAGATCTAACACATGCAGGACAGGGAGAGGTTTGAGAAGCACTGGATTAGACCATCGTTTCTGATCTGCTTAAATACTGACAAAATAACTGATCCAGGTTTTTCTTAATTTGTTGTTATACACATGGGTTATACACTGGGCTTCAGTTTTTCTATGTTTCTGTTATACAACCAATATGAGACTATTACACAAGAACAAAATATAAAAAAATTGTAACAATGACAGAAAATATTGGGGTGTGCAAAAACTTTTGACTGGAAGTGTGCATAAATAACTTATATATATTATATATATATTTCTGATAGTCTCACAGATGGGAGACAAATTAAAGGAAAAAAACCTGAATAAAAGCATTGATGAACAAAGAAAACGCACAATTCAATTCATCTTCCTGGCATGGTTTCGGTCCACTCATCCCCTTAAAGACAGGAGGGACACAGCAAACCAACGCAGAGTTATTCTGTGTGATCAATTTAATGTCCAATGATTTTTCCTACCATGATGGAAGTGATTTGTTCCAGGATGACAATCGCAGGAGCCCCACGGGGCACAAGAGGTCACTGAATGGATTTATGGGCGTGAAAATAAACCTAAACCTATGCCACCGCCTTCGGTCACCAGGTGTCAGTCAAACTTATTTTATTTCATTTTATTTAACCTTTATTTAACCGGGGAAGTCCCGTTGAGATTGAAATCTCTTTTTCAAGGGAGCTCTGGGGGGTTGAGGTGGAGAGGGAGAGGACAAATTGCACAGCCAATTAGATCAGGGGATGATTGGGTGGCAGGTCAAAGGTCCAGGTTGGGACTTTAGCCATGACACCGGGGAGCCCCTACACTTGTCAATAAGCATCATAGGATCTTTAATGACCACAGTAAGTCAGAACCTCAGTTTATCATCTCATCCGAAAGACGGCGTCTCCTTCAGTACAGTGTCCCCATCACTGCACTGGGGCATTGGGGATTATTACACCAGAGGGAAGATCGCAACCTACTGGCCACCAACACTTCTTCCAGCAGCAACTTGGTTTTCCCAGGTGGTCTCCCATCCAAGTACTAACCAAGCCCACACCTGCATACTTATAGTTATACACATAACTATAAGTATTAATCAATTTAATTAATGCAAAATTAATTAAAACAGTATCAATTACAGTTTTTAAATCAGGTTCCCGAGTTAACTGGTGGTAAAGCACTGAGCTTTGGTGACTGATTTGGAAACAGTTTTTCCAAAATTCATGTTTCACTGGGGACACCTCTCGGATAAAAAAAATCCTGAGAATTATTCTGTTCGCTGTACAAACTATATAAAATTAGGCTCTGTATCTCACCCTTATTCTATATGGTTTGATCTGAATTTTAATGAAATTATTACAATCACTTAAATGAACAGAGGACAGTGTACTGCTTCCAGTCACACATAGTACAAAATGGCTTCCTCTTGTAATCTTGTGCAAAAATGTAGCCTTTTCAAAATATCATAACCTCTCAGAAGAGGACAGGTTTCTGTTCAATATGCTGTCTACGTACTGGTCAGTGTCATTCCAGGATACATTTCAGTAACATAAGCCGAGTGTGAAAACTCGTAAATTTGAGGCTGCATAAATCAGCCAGTCAGGTTAAAGCCGAGTCAGCATTTTCTGCACATTTACGTCCCCCATACTGATGTCCTTCCCCTGGGGCCCCACAGCCTCTTGCACAGGCAACTCAATTCACCTCAAATATGTGCCAATATGCACAACTCTATCGTAGGTATACTTTGTAATAGTCTTTATCCCTCGGCCATTATGGCCAATGGGGTATTGTCATCATGATGGCGTCTGTTCGTCAGTCTGTGTGTTTGCCTTTCTGTCCCACATTTTATGCAGGTCAGTACACAGTAACTATTAATATTTAACACCTCATACTCATTACATGTAAGAACCTTGGGCTGTAGCTGGGCAACGACCTACTTTTATCGGGATTTGACCTTTGCCCTCAGTGCAGTGACCTTGACCCTGGAAATTTTGTGTAGCTTGTTTCCCAACATATAATTATAGCAGCATTGTGAAACTGGCCACATATAAAGTACATTGGATGGACCTTTGCATCTTGTGGTTGTATTCCGCATTTGACCTTTGACCTTTAAACTATGACCATGAATATTTTTATTTATTTTATCATAATATACCTTGAATTTTTGCATGAATCAAAGATCAGAAGTTAACAGTTGTATGTGTGCCTCAGGTAATGATGATTCCAATCTGTTTGATATAATGGCAAGGCCGGGGGGTCTTCATCGCCTTATACTTAATGTTTAAGATTTGAAGTGGATAAATGGCCCCTGTTAAGGATTGATTCCCAAATTGTATCCACTGAATCTCCTGAAAACATACCATAACCAATGACTGCTGCTGAGAGACTTGCAGGTAACCAATGAATCACTGGTAAAAAAAAAGAAAAAAAGAAAAAAAATTTTTAATTTTCTGGCCATGCTAGAGATTACATTGTAAGACAATTGTTGTGGAATGTCAACATAGCAACGATTTGCTTATTTGGTGTCATATTGTTGTGCTGTTTTCGAGTCCCAAAATGACTGTTTAGCTGTCTGCTGTTACCAATCTGAACACAGCATTACACTCTGATGTATACCATGATGCAATGCGATCACATCTTTAATCCTTTCATTGCTAATGGGATATGTATGCCCCACAATGATTCCAGATATCCTGTTAGGACCTATGAGTCCCAGAAACCCTTGCATTTGGGCAAATTCCACATAATCACAATATGAGATATACAGTATATCCACTGGGTAGCTCTGATTTGTTTTATTGTATTCAATATTGAAAGGGATAAATGGCCTCCTGGAGGAAGAAAGGAGACCAGTGGCGGAAGAAAAGCTTGTTTATAAGACAGAATTGAGTTGACACAACGTAGACACTCTCAGGCGTGTACACACACGCACACACACGGACGTAAACAAATAGTACCTGAGAGTGCTGTGTAGGAGACGTCAGATTGGATTGTGGGAAGGTAATGCACTGCAAGGCTGAGTGATTCGTCTTGATTAAACAGAAATCAGAGGTACTGTAGGTCATCACCGCCCTGCCCTCCCTGCTGTTCCCCATGAATCTCTCTCTTTACTTTGCCTGATACCTGTGCAGATGGCTTGCAATACAATTCAGGAAAGCAGCAAATTATTATTTTTTTAACTAATCATTTATTGCATAGTCAAATGCAGTGCCCTGAAAAAAGTTTTTACCCCTTTCCTGATTTCCTCAGCAAAAATAAAGCAAAAACTTGATAGGGGGAGACTTTTTCACAGCACAGAAGACAACAGTGCAGTAAATGATGAATTTAACTTATGAATTTGCTAAATTATTGCAGTCCTGAGAGTACACCGTAAATATTTATCACTAACCTTGGCTTCTGCGCCCACTGTTGTGCTAATGGCAAGTCAGTGGGATGGAGGTCATTGCAATCCAGAGCTGATTACCGCTGGTTTTTATTTGCTTATAAATGTGTTTTATTTGAATCCCAGCATATCTTAACCCTTACAACGCTGAATAAATTTTCAAGGAATTAAAAATGCAATTATCCTGAGCTGTTGAAAACCTGTCATGTGGCAACTTGTTTAAAAGAGCTCCCCTGCGGGAGCTCTTTTAAACAAATTGCCACATGATAGGTTTTCAACAGCATCTGATTTTGATATCTTACATCATTGGGCAACTATAATTAATCCTCTAAGGATTAACTGTCTACTTCCATGGCGAGTGGTTTGCCATGGGTCACGGTCACGGGACTTTTCATTCGTAGATGTTCCTTGTGTTAGAACTGAGCCGGGTAATGTTATACATGTACCAAGGACATGGTTCAATTTGAGCTGAAACTGAATGAACTTGTCCCTTTTAGACATTTGAAAACACTGGTCAAATTGTTTTATCAAGAAAACTGCTTGTATTTCCAGTGATTGTTATTTTGCTGGCTTATGCCAATTTTGTTAATTGTATTACAACGTACTATTTTAATTTAAATTTTAACATGCTGAAATTGTTCATTGTTAATTTTTTTTATGCAGGGCCTTGCTGAAAAGGAAACTCTAGTCTCAGTCAGGCCCCTGTGCTTAAATATACTACCCGTCCAAGAAAAAAAAAGTCGCCATTTGGATTTAAGTAGGCAAATACTCAAGAGCCTATGATTAAATCATTATTGTAGGGATGATTATGTTTCAGCTGGCAATTCTTTTTTTTGTATCCTGACTGATTCAGCACGTAAATTCTAATGCCTTAAACAACCATGTCGGAAGATGTATCTCACGGTTGTTGTTACAGTGTTTCAAGAGGGGCAAATTATTTGCCAGCATCAAGCAAAGAAAACAGCGAAAGAGATTGCTAAAATAAATAGAATTGGGTCATGAACTGTCCAACAATGTATTAAAACCTGGCAGGATAGTGGTGAACTGTCAACTTTGCAGAAGAAATGAATCGGAGAAAAATTGCGACTGATCCTGTTTGGAGATCACTAAAATGCTTGATGAAGTCTCATCATAAAAAATCAACAGTAGAACTCATAACTATGTTGAATTCCAAGGATAGGGGCATATCCCCACACACAATGCAACAAGAACTTGGAAGATTGGGACTAGACAGCTGTGTGGCCACAAGAGAGCCACTTTGTAATGAGGCTAATTGGGAGAAAAACAAATTCAATTTGCAAGGGAGCATATAAATTGGCTTGAGGAGCAATGGAAAACTGTAATTTGGTTTCATAAATCCAGATCTAACCTATTCCAGAATGATGGGCACATCGTGGTAAGAAAGGAATCCCATAAAGTATTGCCCCCGTCATGCATATACCCCACTGAGCAGGCCTCTGGATGCAGTGTTATGATCTGTGGTTGCTGCAATTGGTAAGGTATAGGCTTGGCACTGTTCTGCAGCAATAAAAAAAATTTGAATATTCTGAATGACCAGTGACCCATCAATGGAATGTTTAATCCCTGATGGCACAGGCATATTCCAGGATGACTATGCCAAGATTCTTTGGGCTTAAATTGTGAAAGAGTGGTTCATCGAGCACAAGGAATCATTTTCACACATGAATCGGCCACCTCAAAGTTTGGCCCTTAATCTCTTACACTCGCGGGGCAAATGGGTAAAATTCTGCTTGTGTTGACTATTGTCACAAAAAGCTCTATTATCTTAAAAACTATTAATGACAAGCACATGGTTCAAAGCTTTTGTTAAAGGCTTTTGGAGATTTTTTTGTTGATGCACAACAGCATGTATGGAGGAAATGACACCAATCAATCTTTTTTGAAAAATATTTTGAAGACTTATATTTTGATATCTTAAACCATTCAAATTTTAGACCAGTTCATCAAAATCACAGACCCCATTTTTGCCTGTTTTTTTTTTTTTTTTATCTAATGTTTTTTATCAAGTAGAAAGCTCAGTATCAAAAAGTATAAAAAATCTAATCCAGGAGATAGGATGTTCTTCAGCTTTTCAGACAAACTTTTGGTTTTGGTGAAAAATTGCTATAATTAATCATAATTGTAATTTTGAAGGCACAGTTCACCCCTATGATCCAGTGAAGTGTTAGTATGATAGATGGTACATTTACAGATTGCTAAATAAACTAATATTTAGAGATATTCCCAATATTTACAATTAGAGGCTCTCAACATCATTTTTAAGTGTCCTAGTTATATTCAGCACTGCGTTGGATTCCAAGTGACCCTCTCCATAATGCACAATCAGATAGGTATAAATAAAGCATATTATCATAGAGAATATTAAAAATCTAAATTATATTTCAAACGGGAAGTCAATCACATTACCCAGCATCTATCCAGCAAAAACCACCTCTCGATATATTTTCCAGAGAATTCCAGAAATGCACCCAATGAATAATCATGCAATAATGAAGCAAAAAAAAAAAAAAAAAAAAACCACTGATAACACAAATTTGTCTGTCCAAAAGGCCTCTCCAAGATATGTAAATGCAGTATGTTTTGGTAAAACAAACCCAAATTGATTGCTCTGGTAGCAGCTTGGAAAGATTTGGCTGTATGATGTGAAGAAAATGACTGACACATTGGTTACCATGTGATGACAGAAATTGGAAGACAGTTCCACTACCCTGGATATAAAGGGATTGGCTGGAGTTCCTATCAAGTAAGCAAAAACAGCAAATAAGCCATGGCTCTGCATGGAAATAACTAGTTGTGTTCAGTGACCTTTTTAGAGACAAAGGGCTCTAAATTAGTTGACCAGGCGCAGGCACAGCGAATGGGGGGAGCGCCGCGCCAACGAGGTGTATCCAGGCGTATTTTGCAATTTCGTGCCCTGCGCAGCCCGGCGCAAGTACTCCTCTGTCCCGCCTCTGTCCCTCCTGCCGGCACAAGTGGCAAAGAGGGAGGAGAGAAGGCGTGAGTGGGTTTAACACAGCCAAGTCAAATCTTCACCAATCAAATGAGCTCCTCTCCTCACCTTTAAGATGTTGGAATAAAGAAGCCTCTGTCCAATATCTGCATGATGCAATAATGTTGCATTTTACTTTGCTGCTTCAGGCATGTTTTCTGCACCGTTTACGTCTATATTAAGCATTACAAATATGAGTTAGCTGGCTAGCTAGGGCATTCGCGAATTATTACCATTAGTGAACTTGAATGGAATTTCAAAACGAAACTACGTCAGATCATTCAAACTTATGAAGTTGGAATGAAATACGACGGTTGCTCATTTATTTCTTCTGCCTGCATCATTGGGAAGAGAAACAATGGATAGCGTGTTCTTATTATTACACCCTGTTGCTGCTTAAAATTTTGGGATTAACACGCATGGACAACAATGCAAGATACGTTACACATTTATTTTCAATATGTGATCTTAACTCAGTACGAGATCATAGCAATCAGGCTGTATTCCTTCCCCCCACTAAAAACGATAAAACCTAAGTGACAATAATAGTATTAGGCCGCTTGCACACTGGACGCGAAACAAAGTTTTTGCACAACAGATTACATTCAAAGTCAATGCAAAGACGCAAATACAAGCGTGTATTCGCGTCTTTGCATTGTCTTTGAATGTAATCAGTCGTGCGAAAAATTCGTTTTGCATCTGGTGTGAAAGCAGCTGAAGTACACATACCCACATAGCCTACACATGCACTCATGCGCCCACATGCACACACATCTCTCTCTCTCTCTCTCTCGTACGTTGCAGACAGGGGTATTTGTGGTCAAAGCCACTGCCGCAAAAAAGCGGCTACGGCTCTCAAAGTAATTTAATATCAGTACTCACTTACGTTTTATAACAGAAGTTCAAAACTTTGATATAACATAGAAAACACATATTTAGAAAAAGTCATGGACGGATGGACTCATATCTTTTACTGACATGAAATACCATGCATTACTAACATCAGTGCCGCGGTTCTAGTGCTAAGGACAGAGCTGTGCAGCCAGGTGGTCTCTCCTCTCCCGTGCGCGCTGCTGCTCTCCCTGCTGCTACCTCCCCCTACTACGCCGCCAAACCCATCTCGGCGCACGTCCGTCTACCAAATTGCCAAAGTGGCTGCGCACAGTGTTGCACCGCACGAAATTACCACTGCGCGGGCTGCACCGGACGAAATTACCACTGCATGGGCTATGCCATGCTACGCCACGCTGCGCCAAGAAATTAGAGCCCAAAGTGTAAACCACTGAAGCTCTAGGATGAGGAGCAGCAGATTTACATAATGTGGAATGTTGATTCGTAATCTTCAGTGTGATTTGCCTTGCCACCGTTGGTTAACTTTAGAAAATCATATAAAATTAATTAAAAATTCAAACACTTTTCTGAAGCCCAAGCATAAAGACGTTTTGAAACCAAGTTTTGTGATTATGATCCGGGAGTGCTTACCAGGGCATGTATTAGGGAGAGGCAGGACCTGGAATAAATGTAGTGAAGTGGACGCTGCAGTAAATATATTTTGATTATGGCTACAATTAGACATTTTGACCCAAACAACAACTTAGTTATCAAGAATCAAGAATGGATGTCTCTGAAGGATTCTGTTTTGCTAATTATACATTAGTAAATTATTAAATTATCTCACTTATGTTAATCCCATAGCGCAGTGCAATGGCATGGGGGCATGTGGGTTTAAGAGGTTAAACAGGTTAATGCACAAACTAGTGCTCCCCCACCCTTTCTGTGTTGGTTTTCTAGCAATGGCAGTTTTGTTCGTGTTCTGTTTTTTTCTCTCTCATTGTTAATTTCTTTTCTATAACATATGCCTAAGTGAAATATGACCCGTTTTTTTTATTCATTATATTGAGTGGATATTTATTATATTGAGTGGATATTTATATTAGCACAGGTATTACCATTGCTATAACAAGCATTTTGCACTTTTTATAATTCTAGGATTTGGGAAGTTTGCTCGAGATTTGATCATGACCCACTGTTAGCATGTTTAGCAAACTAATTTATGCTTTAGCGTATGCAGTTAGCCTAGCTGGCATCATTCTTCGATTACTATGGAACAACAGCTTGCTGATGTGCCCTTTCTCATTCCTTTGTTCAGGAAAGCCATACATATTTACCTATCTACATTCACTGATGCATGTGACTATGTATTGCTACTGAAGCACTATATATATAGGTGAACCGTCCACTGCATCAGGTCTGGTTCTCGCCGGTGCGCCGTATGGCGGATGGCCATTTTAGCTGGCTCCTGAACTCCTAGTATGGACTTTAATCCAAACACATTTCACTATCAGCGGCGCCACGTTGACTTATCCCCACAGTATCAAAAAGGCCTGTTCTCCTAGTGTTTTAAAAACACTACGACCACGTTTCTTTTGTTGTATTGGCGGATACAATTCTTCACAGATTGCTAAATTGCCCACGTGTTCTGCTTTTGGGTGTCAGAACACTCACAGGAAAGCAGACACTTAGGATCTTCAGCGAGAGCTTTTTTATTACCTCAAACTGTTGAAGAGCTTTAGGACATTTGGCATCAATAAAGCTTTCTGGTGATATGTTAATGGCAGATTCCGTGAGTGTTTAGATCTGAATGTTTAAGTATTTATCATTCAGCGTACCTTCGTCTTCAAATCACCAAAAAAATATTTTGTTACACCTATGGGGCAGTTCTTTCGTTTGCAGTTCACTTCTGACAAAAGTTGTCTTTCACTTGAAAATTCACTTAGCCAGACAGTGTACAATGGACTCCTCCACTAAACCTTGGATCCCTTTTGGATTTCTTCCCTGTTGGGGAGTTTTTTCTTGCACCAATTTGAGGGGTTTTCTTCATACTGGGAGCTTTATCGATATAATGTTTTTATATCTCATGGGCTGTTTAGATATAGGGCATCTTCCCTTCTGCTACCCTGTAAAACACATTTGAGACACTCCAGTAAAAAGCTCTAAACAAATTAAATTGAAACAAATGTTGTCCCCGAAGAGTCCATCATCTCCCAAAACCAAGTAGTCTCCAGTCAGAACCAAACCTGTACTAGAATCGACTCGTAAGCTTCATCTTCAGCTAATTTGTGAATTAGCTGAGCTCTGACGCCAGTCAGAGCGCGCAGTCTGTGGATCCATAAATAAGGGCTCTCGTCTCTGAAGTATCTGCTTTCCACCGTCCCACAGCGCCAGGCTTCACATCTGCAGGCTCATTAGCTAAGGGCCATCACGGGTCACCACGCATTTCGTCACATTCTGCACCTACACCATCAAAGGTTTCTGGTCATTGATACCGCCCACTGCCTTTCCCACTGGAACATTCGCAAGGACAAATCCCTTTTCGAAGACAGCTAGCTGTATAATGTGGCATATTGAAAAGTATTGAATGTTTCCGGAACCTGTGTTAATGACTTGTATGGGGATATTGTAATGATGGTTTGGAGCATTTCCATTCTTAATTTGAGGGACATTTCTCCACAAAATGAATCAGCCCAATACAAAAAGCCAAACAGTGCCAGATCAATACTGTGCATCTTATTCATATCCTAATCCAGAATATTCCTGCTGTGAGTCAACAGTGCCACCCACAGCTGCATAGTACTGCCCAGAGAGAGGGACAATTCTCCTTTTAATTGATTTCAGACCATATAGAAGGGGCAATCCAAACCACTAAAGTTAACAACACTTGTCTGTTGTTGAACCGATTGATGCAGCACCAAAAACTGTAGATTTGGTGCATTTTAGGATAATTTGGGAATTAATGTGGATTTGTTCAGGTATATTCCCCTCACGCATCAGCAGTTTGTGTTTGTGCTGGTCACATTTAAATTGACCATATTTCATTGCAGTTCTGTGATACATGGACAAACAAAAATACAGCTGAAATATTGTAGTAGGCTTTTATTTTAGATTTTGTTGTTCTAAGATAAGACAGCACAGCAGCTGCTGAACAACAGGTACTTTGGTGAGAGACTTACCACAGCTTCGCAATATCTTAAATCTGTCAAAAGCCAAGGACTTATTCTGCGGAACAATTACAAATATATCCTCTTTGATCGGCAGCACCTGTACGAACACGGCAAACATTCATCCATAATCTCACCCGCTAACTCGTGTTCAAGGTCGCGGGTGGAGCCTATCCTACTACTGTACAGACAGGCAAGAAGACGTACCTGAACACTTCCCTAACCCATTGCAGGGCACACGCATCACACACTATTCCAAGGCTGCCATCTTGTGTCCATATTCGGTACTGAAGCATTGTGTCTGCATCAGACGGTTAGCAATCACATGTTCAAACAAGCTTTGCCTCAGACCTGATTATTTTGCAACGCTGTCAACATTGGTCTCGCTTGTAAGTCTTTAATTGTTACGCATAAAATACCTCATTTTTTAAATTTATGTTCCAAGCGACTCAGTCATGATTAAGCTGAATAGCACATTTTCCAATATTGTTCAGTCGTGGTCTTTACAGTTAAATCCATCTGCCACGAGTGAAGTAGGAGGCCGATGCAAAGATTGGCACAGAAACGCATCACTGAGCAATCCTTTCCCGCTCCTCCCCGTTTATACTGAGTACAGTATAATGCATTTTAGTGGGAAAAGGACACAAATATTGATCTCAAACAAGAAGGGTACGACGTATTCGTGGGTAACAGGGTTTTAAGTCTTTATTAGTCTGGTCAAGCATACTCTTCCCGACTATTGAAACTGATAATGTGCATTATCTTTAGCTCCCTAAAACAGGTCTAGCGACGTCCCTGATTATAAATAGCAGTTGGTATCGCGTAAATCTGACTTATAATAGTAACCCTATCAGCGTCCTGAAATGACCCATTCCGTCTCAGGTCCGAACCTTTCCCACAGCCCCCCTTGATGCAAGACTATCTTTATAATCAAACATTATTGTATCGCTCAGTTCAGACCTGCTGGGAGCTTACAGGCTCAACAGCGCGAGCACGCTTCTCATTAAAACTTTAATTAAATACATGGAAGACTAACCTTCTGTTTCCATGGCACCCACCCCGCGGGCCATCATCGAACATCAGTCTAGCTCCGTTTTTTTTTTTTTTTTTTGTCCTGACACAAGCAATAAATGCGTTTCACACTGGCAATCTCTTGTCTCTCATTTAAAAGCCGCATTCCGCGCACCAAACCATGTAGTCTTGCTTTGCAATTCCTTCCGTTCCGGTGCCGGTTAAAATAATTGGTTTGAGGGCATCGCCTTGAGCACGGTAGACTGTTGGTAGGCCTATTGCCTAGATGCGACACAGGTCTCATGTATACTGCTTTTAGCATGGGCAAAACCAATATCATGAGTAGACGTGGTATTTGTTTCCCCCTATTGTTACAACTAGAGGATTTATTAAATCACGTCATAGGAATGAATTTCTTTGACTTTCTCACCTAATGTAGGCTACTAAATGTTCGTGCACTGCACAGAAGTACACAAATAATCCATTACCATTACCAGGCCAAAGAACAAGAAAAAAATGTTTGGTTTTCATTGAGGAAAATGGTTGTTAAAATGGCAGCGAACTGATCCTAAACACAACACAAGTGAGCAATTAGGGGCTAAATCTCTTTCGAGTTTTCATTCCCACCGTTCGCCTTAATGACTTACTTTGCGCTAGCTTTCATTCTGCTGACACTTTTTTTGATAAAGACATATAAGGCTGAAAGAGTCAGCAAGCAGTCCAACTATCACTGACCCAGTGTAGCTGTATAATGTCAATCAGATCATTACTGGGGCAATCTGTGGGAACATACATCTGTATTCTGACTTGGCCTCTAGGATAAGAACTGAGCTTCCCATAGCTAGAATGTTCACCCGTACCAAAATGGTTGGGGAAAAATTTAACGTTGCTCAAATCAAGAAACAAGTTGATAAAATGTATTTTAATCTCATCACTCATCACTGCAATTACAACATTGTTTCAATTATTATTCACTGCCCTATAGGGGAGAGAAATATAGGGGAGAACAGGGTCAGACGAGCCATTTTTTACATTTTGCATCATTGTGATGTGTCGGAAAGATTTTAGTGTGCAATCTTTACACCATATGAAAATGTTAAGTGTTCTGCCTCTTTTGAGACCAACAACTTAAAGTTAACTTATATGAGTAAAGAGATATACTGTCTCAAAAAAAAGTGGTCTTGTGGCTCAACTTACCCCGTTCATGGGGTAAGATGAACATATGTGTGGGTAAGATGAGCCATAATAAGATGTCTGGTTAAACTCTTATTTTACTCAAGCAGTGACAGAATCCTTTAACACACAGCATACTAAGCTGAAAACAGTCCTGATAGTGCAAAGGTCAAGCTCAGGCATTAATAGATGGGTAGGCCTACAACAGTTTAAAGACAGAGTAATACAGATGGGCCTATAACAAATGAAATTGATTGAAAGTCTTTTGTAAAAGTATATAATACCTAATAGCATTCAATATCATCACTAGCTCTCCATCCCTTTAGCACACTTTAAAAAATGCAGTCTGCAGCCTAGGCCCAGTAAAATGAAAACAGGAGCAGCCAAGTCTCTGAACTGGAACAGCCGGTCACCCAAACAATAATAGAATATTGTGCAGAATTTTCAGGGGTGAGCTCCCTCTGGGCCTACTGTATATCAATAGATTTAAACATAAACGAAGAATTTTAAATGGAAGCACAAAATATATATATACACAGTAAATGCCATTTTAGGCAATTTCGCAAATAGCACTTTTTTAAGGTCACAGAAGGCACAAGCCTTTTAACTAAAACTGCAAAATACTGAACAAAGGAATTGAAATCTTTTTTGCACGTAAAAAAGTGCATTAGGCCGACTCAATGCTCCATTGCTCTAAATTACAAGGGAAGACCAACTGCTTCTCCCTTCGTGCCATCCCTCCAACAGTGAATGGACGTGGCAGTTTTTTGACCACATCCGTTATTGGTATGACTGCCTCGTCCTTTTCAGTGAAGACAAATGTTGGCTTCTTGTTGGAGTCATGAGCGGAGCGTGTTCTCTTTAAGAACAAGTCATTGTTGTGAAATACTACTAATGAAATTAAAAATTGAATGTGTTGTTGATATGGGGTAAGTTGAGCCACTGGCTCAACTTGCCTCTGCCCTGTTGGCTCATCCTACCCCATAGCCACCATTTTTTAAAAAAAAAGCAACTCACATCAAACTAGGCTAGCATTCATGAAATTGTTTAGCCCTCACATCATAGCTCGCATAAGCACCAATTGAGATGTAATGTCTTAAATTATTGTTCTTTTGTTGTTTTCTTGAAATCACCTTAACTCTGGACTTGAACGTAACTCACTTTGAGACCAAAAAATTACATTTTTGAGAATATTTCTCTGACCACATTTGCTATGTGCTTCTCTTCTTCACAGGTTGTCAGGAATGCCTTCCTCTTCCTTAGAATGTGGTCACATAATTTATTTTATTTCTGGTTTCCTAGAAACAAGGGGTGATTCATCTTACCCCTATGCTCATCTTACCCCGTTCTCCCCTACTGTTTTCGCTCCATATGTTGTTATTCTCCTCCTGGCTTTTTCATCAAATGGGCACCAGGCTTTCATTTTAAGGCCAAATAACCTGAAATTTGGAACAAGGGTAGCTTAGCAACATACGCCCAGACGGTTTTTTCATTTTTTGGATGCTGCCCTTAAAAATGATTTAAATAGGCTTTTTTGGGTAATAATAGCCAAAAATGTATATTTTTGCCTCTTGTGCCATTATGGTCAGGCCCAATGACCTAAAATTTGGCATGGAGATAGCTAGTACTTGTTTGCTTCCTTTCATTAAAAGCTCAATTCATTGCGAAGTGCACTATGTCATTAAAATGAACCCCTTTGTTATGTTCACGTTCTGTCTCGCCTTGTCTGTTCTAGGTCCTGTCCCATACTGCCAATGGAATCCTCCTCATGTCGGGGTTCCAGTCCACGTCTTTTCTTTAGTGCATGCACGGCTTCTTCGCTATTGGCTGGCTGCGGTATTTCCATATTCCTCCAGTGCTGTTCTGGTTTCGGGCCTTTCTGAGCTTAGTGTCAATTGACTGTTTTTAGTTTCTAACATCAACTAACATTCACAGGAGGTGTTTTTCTTAGACAGGCACTTTACTAATATTACTAATTTAGGTAGGGCGTTAATTGCCATGATTTCCTGCTTCGTATTATATATTTCAGATCTTGCTTTACTTTGCTATGTAACTTTTTCACGCTTCCTTCAATCTGCATACTTCATTGGTACTTAGCTGAGCATGCCCATTTTCTTAATGGGCTTGTTATGTCATTTACCTTGTCCAATGTCTCTTGTTCATGCTTTGTTCCCTTCCTGTTCTGCCTAGGTGTTCCTCGTCTCTGATCAAGCCCTGTTCCGTTATATTCTATGGAGGCATTCCAGTTGGCAGTCGGTCCGTTGTGTCTTCATGTTTGTTCCATGTCTGTTTCCACGCCTGTCCGCATTCCTGTTTCCATGCGTGTTTCATATTTTCTGTGTTATGCTACCCCATTGGTTTCCAGCTCATTGAGTGCAGTTTTTTGTTGGCCTTGCGCCCTCCTTTATTCCCCAGTTTTTTCCCTTGGTCATTCATATGTTTCTGTTGGCCCATGTGCTTTTTGTTTAGATATTCTATGTTTAATAAATATCTTTGTTGGTTTCATCACTCGCTATTGGTGTCCCTCAGCGCACGTAACACCCTTATAGTTTGAGACCAAATGAGAAAGATTTTCCCACCATTTTTCAAGGTTTAAATCATTTAAATTTAGCGATTTTAATTAGAGTTCCGTACAGCGGAGCTGTAGGAAACCTATTGCTTTTGCTCGGATTATTATTATTATTATTATTCTTGTTTCCGCCGATTTGACCTAATTCCGTGTGGGCAGCAAAAACTACAAGGGTTTGTCACTTGTAACTTGGCACACTATTACATTGGCTAAAGACGATCTCCGAAGACAAAAATCTTACCCGTATACCTCTAGGTGGCGCTATAACGAATGCGTTTGGACTCAGATCTCAGACTTAGTATAATCTTTTTGAAAAATGCTTCTTTCTTCTGATTCCTTGGAGTCTCATGCATCTAATGGGGATAGCAATGCCCATTTCCGCCATGAAAATTTTTCCGACATTTTGAAAAAACTGAAAAATCTTTAGAAGTTAATGCGTTCTACACCGTTTGTCCGATTGTCATGAAATTTGGCAAAAATCATCGTCAAAGGACGCCGATTAAATGAATCTATGCCTGACATGTCACAGATTTTTCATTCAGATGTAGCAGTCCGATGAATTTGCTGGGCGGGGCACATAGTTACTCTTATGCCTGTATTATTAGATGTCATGATCCGAACTTCATGAAACTTAAGGGTCATGATACTAAGTTGTTTTGCTGGAGCCACTTGGGCTAATGACCTGAAATTTGACATGGTGATGTAGGACACTACTGGAATGCATGTTCTAAAGATTGGTGGGCGTGGCCTAAAAAATCTGCAACAAAGTTCAAAAAAAGTGTACAAATGTCTATATTTCCAAGTTGGCCCAGAAAGTTTCAGCTTGAGCAATTGATTATGATAGGTCCTTGCATTTGGAAGATATCTACCAAATTTGAGGTTTTTTGGATGGACGGGGGGCTGAGTGATGAATTTTTTTCTCATTAAAAAACACCATTTTTTAAACATGTCTACAATTTAGCTGTTTGGCCACAGGGGGCGCTGTAAAAGCATTGATGAGTAATACTACTGCTCCAATTACTACTACTACTTCTACTGCTATTACTACTACTTCTACTGCTACTACTACTATTACTGCTAATATTACTAATACTATTAATACTAATACTTAAGAAACATACACAAACAGGCACACATTCACTTACACACAGGCAAACACAAACAGAATGACACACACAGAACACTTACACTTACTCTCCTTAAAGCTTGCTGAGTGACGAGCATGTTTGTGTGATGGGCACTATCCTGACCCCCCCCCCCCCATCAAACCAACTTTGCTGTCTCACATGCACACACAGACACTCACAAGCACTTGAGCACGCACCACACACATGGACACACACACACAAAGAGGCACACAATAACGCACACAGACAAACCTGCCCATCTTAACTATCTATAATCTGCACGGAAGACCACACTGCACCAAGCCACCCTCAAATCTATGCAGATGTTCTCAAATGGGCACTGGGCCAAGGAGACACAGCTAACTGTGTGGAAATTGCAATCGCGCCATTTTCCCAGGCAACTGGGTAGACAAGAGAAGCAGGGTGGGGACACCGTTGTTGCGCGCCAAGGCATACAGATGAACAGGCGCACTACGGTTGCTCACTGGGTAAACTCTTTTTACGCTTACCTGAGTGCGTGAGTTTGGCGAAAATTGCACCGTGAGACCTTGCTTTCCGGGACTTTGCCACGTTCGCGTCGGCACGGGCGAGAATTTGCCACGTTTGGCGACCAGCGCCGGGTACGGAACCCGCTCATTGCCGCTTGAGGCTATATTTTTGTTTTGTTTCTTTTTTTTTCAGTTTTTGTTTCCTTTCCACAAAAAAATCTAATTCAGGCTGGGAAATTATTAGATAGTAACACAGTTATGCTATAACCTTACCATTTGAAGGCGAAAATTTGGCTTTGATTAAAAATGTTACATTTAATGTTTTTTCATGTCTGTTATTTTAACAAAGTAGTCTATTTTACAAGAGATGAGGGGTGATTTTGTAATAGTCCTTTTTTGCATGGGGGCAATTTTAGACGAGTCAATTTCCGCTCGGGTGAGGGATGGGGAGTGAAATATCCTGCATTTGCTTGCAAATGTTGACTTTCTAGTTATTATTATTTTTTGTGAGTAAGACTTGCAGATGATGTTGGGACATTCAAACTTCTTTTTCACCTTCTCTCCATCTGAATTTGGGTTATAGTGTGAAAAATGCATGCAGTTTTTGCCAATTTTTTTGTATACCTCTGGAAATCAGCTGCAAAATCGCTCTACTTCCTCTCCATTGTCGTCATTTGACACGTAGAGTGTAGTTGGAAGTAAGGGAGAACTTCAAACTATTTCAGTTTGGATTTTTAGTTTTTGCCTGTGGGAAGCCAGGTTGGTCACCCTGGATGCAGCTCCCAAACAGCTTTGTTGCGAAAATTTGTGTTGGCATGCTGTAGTAGTTAGCTAGCCGGTTGAAATTATCACCAGCTATTTTGGTAATGTAACCTTACTATTTTAGCATGGCCAGCTGTCTTTCTGTTAAATAAAGCAAACGTTAGCTTACACTTGTGAAGTGAGTTGGTTGGAGCTCACTAGCATGTGGAAAATTTCACCGGTTAAGACATTTTTGCCAGATCGTTGGGTTGACATTGGAAACAGTTAGCTACCTGGCTAGCCTCCTCACCTGTGACTTCTTTCATCATCCTCTCTTCTCCAGTGAGGGTTTCAATGGCAAAAGTGAGTCGATTGACGTTACTTGTTGGGTTCAGGAATAGACGATATTGCTGCATCACTCAGAATCCAATTAGGAGGACAAACCAGTAATTCCGATTGAAGACCTCTCTCATAGTCCTCAAGAAGATCATGCTCACCGCAAACTCTTAAAGGTCCCCTATTATGTCACCAGGTGCACAGCTAATTAGTTATTACTAGCCATTTCAAAATCTTTTCCCTCTTGACATCACATGGGGAAGTAACCAACCAGAGGCAAGAAGAACTGATCACCTTCAGCCAAGCAGTCAATCAGATTTGATTCTTCTGGGTGGTCACTCTCCCTTGTGATGTCAGGTAGGGGAGACTTTGAACTGGCTCATAATGGCCAATTAGCTGTGCACCTGGTGGCATAATAGGGGACCTTGAAATTTGTATAGGCCCACTTACTTGCTAGCATGTCTACTTTACATCTCGGGTTCGCAATGGCCCGTTGCTATTCCATCAACTGTATTGTATTTGCAGGTAAAGTGTGAAAAATTACTCTTCTTGCTTTTGCCTTTTTTAGCCTGTGCAAAAGAGCAGACTGTCAGCATTATCATCACAACCTCTTTACAGTCAGTGGTGGCCTTAGGCATCCGGGGGCCCCTTTCAAAGGCTAATGTGGGGCCCTAAAAAATTTTTAAAAACCCACATTATTAAAAAAATGAAAATTCAAGTTGGTTAGCCTCAATAATGATGTAGTTTAACTTAAATGCACTATGCACACTTTTAGTATCATTGATGGCTTAACATGAAAATAATCCAAACCATTCCTTCAAGTAAAAACTGAAATAATTAAATTTTTGTCTTGGAATCCTTCTCTGGAACTACAATCCCAATTCCAAAATAGTTGGGACAAAGTGTAAATTGTGAATAAAATCGAAATGCAATGACTTTCAAATCACACCAGCCAGTATTTTATTCACAATAGAACAGAGATAACATAGCAAATGTTGAAACTGAGAAATTTTACAATTTTGTCCACAAAATGAGCTCATTTCAAATTTGATGGCTGCTACAGGTCTCAAAAAAGTTGGGACAGGGGCCTGTTTACCGTGGTGTAGCATCCCTCTTCTTTTTAACACAGAGTGGAGGCGTCTGGGCATTGAGGAGACAATTTTCTTGAGTTTAGCCATTTGAACTTGTTCTCACTCATTTAATACAGGCTTACAGCAGCTGGAGAGTTTTGGGTCTCCTTTGACGGACTTTTCATTTAATTACGCGCCAAATGTTCTCAATCGGTGAAAGATCAGGACTGCAGGCAGGCCAGTTCAGCACACAGACTCTTCTACTACGAAGCCATGCTGTTTTAATAGCTGCAGTATGTGGTTTTTGCATTGTCCTGCTGAAATACACAAGGCCTTCCCTGGAATAGATGTCATCTGGAGGGGAGCAATGTTGTTCTAAAACCTTTATATACCTTTCAGCATTCATGGTGCTTTTTAAAACATGCAAGTGTCCCACACCATATGCACTAATGCATCCCCATACCATCAGAGATGCTGGCTTTTGAACTGAATGCTGATAACTGGAGGGGTGGTCTTTCTCCTCTTTAGCCCGGAGAACACGATGCCCATGATTCCAACAAGAATGTCAAATTTGGACTCGTCTGACCACAGGACACTTTGCCACTTTGCTACAGTCCATTTTAAATGAGCCTTGGCCCACAAAACACGGCGGCGCTTCTGGATCGTGCTCAACAATGGCTTCCTTTTTTGCATAATAGAGTTTTAGGTAGCATCTGTGAATGGCACGGCGGACTGTGTTTACAGACAGTGGTTTCTTGAAGTATTCCTGGGCCCATTTAGTAATGTCAATGACAGAATGATGCCGGTGAGTGATGCAGTGATGTCTGAGGGCCCGAAGGTCTTCGGCCTTGTCCCTTACACACAGAGATTTTTCCAGTTTCTCTGAATCTTTTGATGATGTTATGCACTGTCGATGATGAGACCTTCAAAGCCTTTGCAATTTGACGTTGAGGAACATTGTTTTTTAAGTATTCCACAGTTTTTTACACAAGCCTTCACAGGTTGGAGAGCCTCTGGCCATCTTTACTTCAGTGAGACTCAGCCTCTCTAAGACATCCCTTTTATAGCCAATCATGTTACACACCTGATGCCAGTCAACTTAATTACTTGCTAAATGTTCTTTCAGCTGATTCTCTTATATATGAATTACTTTTTCAGCCCTTTTTTTTCCTGTGTCCCAACTTTTTTGAGACCTGTTGCAGCCAGAAAATTTGAAATAAGCTCATTTTGTGGATAAAAATGTAAAATGTCTCAGTTTCAACATTTGAAATGTTATCTATGTTCTATTGTAAATCAAATATTGGCTCATGTGATCTGAAAGTCATTGCATTTTGATTTTATTCACAATTTACACTTCGTCCCAACTATTTTGGAATTGGGGTTGTACTATTCTGCATTGAATAGCCTGAATCCCCTCATATAAAATTAATAACAAAAACAATGATATGTATGTCAGTGCCTGATTCTATTTTAAAGTGGGGATCTGAGGGCCCTGTAACACAAAATATTTTAAAGGACCAGTGTGTAAGATTTAGATGGACAATCTGGCTGAATTACTGGCAGGAATGGAATATAATATTCAAAAGTACATTTTCATAAGTGAATTATTTCCTGAAAATAAGAATCATAGTGTTTTCTTTTATCCAGAAAGAGCCCTTTATATCAACAGAGAGTAGGGCTTTGAACCGGTTCGCGGAACGAAAACGAAAACCAGAAACTTTTGCTATTTTGTTAAGGACAAAAACGATACCAGAAACTTTAGAAATTTTAATGTTCCGGAGCAGAATCGTTAAAAAAAAAATAATGGTCATTGGTTAATACTATTATTTTTTTTTTGTTCTTGAAATGTTTTGTGTTTGGGCTACAATGACCAACAGACGTTCACTTCCTGTGTGTTGTTCCCTGGCATGCCCGGGCAGAGTAGAGAGAATTCAGCCACCTATCACCAGCAGGCGAGAGGCGATCAAGAAGAAATAAGTAAATGCAGTCTCCCAAACTCAAACATAACTATAAGAGGTAGGCTAAATATTACAGACTAATAGGCTAATCTGAAATGTTTGTAACCCATTTACTTGCCTAACAAGAATTTTGTGGTTGTGGGCTGTGTTGAACATGTTAAAGCAGGGATTGTCAACCGGTGGTCCGCGGCCCTCTGGTGGTCCGTGAAATTGTAAATGGAAAATAATAATAATTTTAAAAAAATGATTTATTATTTAGACTTAATTTATTTTCCATTTACAATTCATTTTTGTGAATAATTTACCTATCCAAATTATGTCAAATGGAGTTTATCGAGATTCTCCCAAGCCTCATGTCACCACTGACGTCCCATCTTAGCCGCACAGGACCACGGACCAGAAGCAAAGAAAAACCCGGAAAAAATCGGATTGTTTCTTTGCATGACTTCGAGCCGAGCCCTGCCTAACGAAACGAAGGCAAACTCTTCAGCACAATCTCGCAAAATCAAGTGACTTTGCATAAACGTTAGATTTTTCTTTTTGCAACTTGGCCAGTTTAATTTATTGCCACGAATAGACAGATTGTGTGCAAGTCACCATGCCCAGAAATCCCACTGACTGGTAAGAAAACTATAATCTCAGCCCTTGTTCCACAGAATGAGAGTGAACTTTGTAATATTATAAGCCCTCTTGGCTTCCCACATACTATTGTTGTCCATTATTGACTGTTTTTCTTTTTATCACAAGGTGCAAATACATAGACACTGATGCAAATAAATAGCCTTCTTTACATATATAGGCCTATATACTCTTTTATTTTAAGCATGGTGCAAAATAAAACAAACATCCCCCAAAGCAGTGGTCCCCGAGTTGCTTCTTAGTTATAATGGTGGTCCCTGGGACAAAACCAGTTGAAAACCCCTGTGTTAAAGTGATGTTGGAAACAGCTAAGCCTAATGCTATGCGTAGCCTGTCAATTTTCTTCACTAAAATGCAATAGCTCTCGACCATTAGCACAATCCAGGGGTACAAAAGAGTAACACAGCAGCGGTCAGTCGCAGTCACAAAGGCACACTGAAAACCTCACCTTTCAATTCTTAGTAACATAAACCTCTCGCAGTTTACTTTACCCGATGAGCAACAGCAGCTCAGACTAATTGATTGAAGTCAATGGGAGACGTCAAATTTGTTCTCAATTGCACTGTTAGACATTGCACCACAAAATTTTGAGGCGTTTTCATCTGCACATAAATGAAGACTTAAAATATCAATACGTCCTTATAAATTCTGCGGACATGTAGCTCTTGAAACGCCAAACATTTTCATTAATTATTTTGCAAGGCTCATTAAGCAATAAGCCAGGAGAATCCGTTTTATATTCTGAATGTAGTCACAGCTAAAGAGCATTGTTAGGCACGATGTACAGCAGAGTGGCAATTGTGAGAATCGCAAAACTGATTGCTGCGCATCATGGAAAGTTTTTTTTTTTTTTTTTTTTTTTGCATTCATATTGCCAATTTGCCACCCTTACAATGCTAAATCGATTATACAAAGGAAACCAAAACCATTGTGTTCGCCAGTTTTTCAGCAATTTTACTTTGCTTAAACGAGGAACAAGACTGGATTTGTTTCCCGTGGCTTCTGCATCTCTTGAGCTTTTGTCGTGGCGGTGTTTGGGCTCAGTCGCCCTAATTCAATATTTGACTGCGCGACTAGAAAATGTACCAAATGACCAGAAGAGCATGTGAAATGCACTGATCGAGTCCTGACAAGGTCTGGCCATTTGTTAAATGATCTCAATGGCAGCTGTAGCCTGTCCTGTTTCTGTCATTTGCATAAATTGAGCAATGTGAGAAGCGAAATGGGATCTGTTCTGTTGTTTGGCAATAAATGACATAGCAGAAGTTATTCTTGTCTTAATTCATCAATAATAATGTAACAAATGTGGCAATATAATTACTAAGTGATGCAGCTTGTATAAAGCATTGGCCTTGTGAATTGTAGTGTTTGCTGTGGGATAAAGGAAATAATAACCCATTTGAAAGTGCTAATGTTAAACTTACCAATTGAAAGTCCTATGGCTGACATGGAACGATATTAACCGGTTCAGGAACAAAATTTTTTGGTTCTAACCGGTTCGAGAACGTAAATTTTGGGGTGGAACCCAAAACTGGAAACGTTAAAATACTGTCTCTGTTCAGAACGATCCAATTGGGAAAAAATTCTGGTTCAAAGCCCTGACAGAGATAGCGGGTCCTCTTCCACGGAGCTCACCATTTTGCACCGCCATGTTTCTATGGTAGCCCAGAACGGGAAAAAAGTAATTAAATAAAGCACTGACACAAGAGCGCGCCTTTCGCGTTTTTTGCAAGTTTTGCGGCCACCGTAAGTTCTCTGAGAAAGGGAATGATCATTTGGTTGCAATCTATAATCTCACCACTTGAGGGCTCTAGATCTCACATACTGGTCCTTTAAGAGTTAACTCAAATTTCCAGCATTTATACACAACCAGGCATAGGACTTATGCTAACATCAGGAGGTAAGTTCCAAGACAAGAAATAATCCTTAATTTTGTGCACAATTCAGTCATTCCTCAGAAGCCATTGTTGTGGTGCGAAATAGTCATCAAGAAGCTATGTGTATTATGGGGTGAGAATACGAAATGGCACAACGATAAGATTCCGAAAAATAATTGCGGAGTTATTGTGTTCATCAACGTGTTGAACTTGGCACAACTAAATTTTGTACGCAATGTAAATCGCATTGACAAAAATTATTTATATATCAGCACCCAATTCATACAACCCCAATTCCGAAATATTTGGGACAAAGTGAAAATTGTGAATACAATCAAAATACAATGACTTTCAAATCACACCAGCCAGTATTTTATTCACAATAGAACAGAGATAACATAGCAAATGTTGAAACTGAGAAATTTTACAATTTTATCCACAAAATGAGCTCATTTCAAATTTGATGGCTGCTACAGGTTTCAAAAAAGTTGGGACAGGGGCCGGTTTACTATGGTGTAGCATCCTCTCTTCTTTATAACACAGAGTGGAGCCGTCTGGGCATTGAGGAGACAACTTTCTTGAGTTTAGCCAGTGGAATTTGATCCCACTCTAGTTTAATAAAGGCTTCCAGCTGCTGGAGAGTTTTGGGTCTCCTTTGACAGACTTTTCGTTTAATTATGCGCCAAATGTTCTCAACTGGTGAAAGAACAGGACTGCAGACAGGCCAGTTCAGCACATGGACTCTTCTACTACGAAGCCATGCTGTTGTAATAGCTGCAGTATGTGGTTTTGCATTCTCCTGCTGAAATACACCAGGCCTTCCCTGGAATAGATGTCATCTGGAGGGGAGCATATGTTGCTCTAAAACCTTTATATACCTTTCAGCATTCATGGTGCTTTTTAAAACATGCACATGTTTCACACCATATGCACTAATGCATCCCCATACCATCAGAGATGCTGGCTTTTGAACTGAATGCTGATAACAGGAGGGGCGGTCTTTCTCCTCTTTAGCCCAGAGGACAGGACGCCCATGATTTCAAACAAGAATGTCAAATTTGGACTCGTCTGACCACAGGACACTTTGCCACTTTGCTACAGTCCATTTTAAATGAGCCTTGGCCCACAAAACACGGTGGCGCTTCTGGATCATGCTCAACAATGGCTTCCTTTTTGCATGATAAGAGTTTTAGGTGGCATCTGTGGATGGCACGGCGGACTGTGTTTACAGACAGTGGTTTCTTGAAGTATTTCTGGGCCCATTTAGTTCTGTCAATGACAGAATCATGCCGGTGAGTGATGCAGTGACATCTGAGGGCCCGAAGATCACGGGTATCCAGTTAAGGTCTTCAGTCTTGTCCCTTACACACAGAGATTTTTCCAGTTTCTCTGAATCTTTTGATGATGTTATGCACTGTCGATGATGAGACCTTCAAAGCCTTTGCAATTTAACATTGAGGAACACTGTTTTTAAAGTATTCCACAATTTCTTTACGCAAACCTTCACAGGTTGGAGAGCCTCTGGCCATCTTTACTTCTGAGAGACTCAGCCTCTCTAAGACGTCCGTTTTATAGCCAATCATGTTACACACCCGAAGCCAGTTAACTTACTTACTTGCTAAATGTTCTTTCAGCTGATTCTCTTATATATTAATTGCTTTTTCAGCCCTTTTTTTTTGGCCTGTGTCCCAACTTTTTTGAGACCTGTTGCAGCCAGAAAATTTGAAATAAGCTCATTTTGTGGATAAAAATGTAAAATATCTCAGTTTCAACATTTGAAATGTTATCTATGTTCTATTGTAAATAAGATATTGGCTCATGTGATCTGAAAGTCATTGCGTGTTGATTTTATTCAGAATCTACCCTTCGTCCCAACTATTTCCGAATTGGGGTTGTACATAAATTCCACCTCAGAGTGCTTTACAGTGAAGCACTGACGAGCCATAGAGAACAAAATTAAACGAAACACTTCTAAAAGTAGGGAAAAAAAATATGAAATGATGAGGGGCCAAAAGAATCCAATGCAATCTCACCAACCTTAATGCTTCTGGGTTTGACACCTAAAAACAACTATCAGCCAGTGTTTCACATTACAAATGCATGCTAAAGTATCACTATGACTGTGCTAATGCTTATTATGAGGGCAGTTCACTCATTTACTGGAACTGAGCAGCTCCTTGCTTGAAGGCTGTTTCAATTTAGTAAGCGGCAGCTGAAATCATTCACTGTTAATGTAAGGTTTAGAATGTTCATTACTAAGCACCAACGTTATTAGCATTTGGTAGCTAGGTCTATCAGCATTTAACTGTCGTCTCTTATGTAAGGTATATGTTACAAAACTGAAATGTTAATGAAAAAATGGCTGAATAAATCATTGAAGAGAAATTTCAGCAGCATTATCATATCTCCACCATTTTTCAAGTGTATCTTATCTAGTCATCCTACAATTTAATATTGTCGCTGGTCTGACTCTCTTCATTTTACTTCTATGACTGTTTGACAACTCCATAACCACTGATGCTAATCAACAAAGTGCAGAAGACTCAGTATAGTATGCTGTTATACGAGGTGGCTTTGCGGCAGCTAAGTAGCAAGGGAGAGAATGTTTTGATTGTTTTTTACTGTTAGATGAAAATGACTAAACAACTGCTCATGTCCCAATGAGATTAGGCTATCGTAATTATAAATTCCATATCTTAATAAGAGGGGAGATGCAAAACCACTAATTTGCTGTCCCAACCCTTATTCTGGCTTGTATTTGCTTGGTATTCTCCATTGTTCAGGCACCCATGACCTTGATGATAATGCAAGTCGAGTCATCGGCAGACCTTTTACAGATGCAGGACCGAAGGAGGAGGTCACTTTTGGGAAAGTTTACTTTTTCTTTTGTCGTCAAATATTTCCTATTTTTCAGCACTACTGGTATAGGTGCTTTTCATTTTCCTCTCACAAGTAGGCTGAGGACCTTAGCTCTCTGCAGTATTTTACAGGTCAAGATCAGTAACTGTTCAATTGTCAGGGGGTCGAGGGTATGGCTGCTTTTCAAAGCATAGGCTGCCATTCTGGGCTGTTATGTCATCGAAGGCTATTCTATTGTGAAGGCGATGTCAAATACAGCCGAGAAATACGGCCTTCGTTTCGCCAGATATCAGACGGAATTGTCAACTTAGAAACGGGGTGTAGATGAGCTGAGGGTGCCAACACTCCCGCAATCAAAATAATACACCACACACGAAGAAGAAAATGGTCCCCAGCCACTAGAGGCAGCAGAGACAATGAAGGACTTTAAAACCTCTATTTAAATGAAGCATGATGCTAAACAAAGATGATTCAAATCTGTCAATGCAAAATAACAATTTCAGGTGCAGAAACAGGAAATGGATGTATATTGTATCCAGGTCTAAGCACTGCTTATAATCCATTGTGGTTACAATCCACATAATATGCAAACACATAATATTTGCTCAATTTAGAACAGGCCCAACAAACCTGTCTCAAAAGACAAGAGTCTACACTCATGGTTACCATAGAGAGCATTCCACCATTAACTTTCTCAATAGCATTAGTCAATAAGGTTAATATGAACTGCCTTTCAGAAATGTTGTTGTTTACTGCCAAAACAGAATACTCGCACCAAACTTCACAAATTCATGTTAACCCCAGTCCTGCCTCAATGTTCATGCTTATCAAGGACTGGCATTCAGGATAATAGCTACCAGGGAACAATATATTTTCAACTAGCACACCAGGAAACAAGTGTGGGTCGTCTATATATCAGCGACCGGCAGGGATAGGGTTAAAGGGGAACTGAAACAAAAATTCCGTTTTTGATGTTGTAGAACTTACTTTCTGGAGTGCAATGTTTTTTTTTTTTTTTTTTACAAAACTCAATTGTCTCAAATAGTTTTCAAGATATTAAGATATTAAGTTTTTGCTCATCCTTGATATGGTGCATTATAAACAGTTAAATCAGTTAAATGTTACTTTATTGTAAGCTGTTTCCACTTTTATTTCCGGTGGCGACAGAGGGCCGACTTCAATCCACCAAATCATACACAATGCCCTCAGCCAAAGAGAAAACCAGAGAAAGGCTCAATCCTATTGGACAACTGCTGAAAAACTCCCTTTTATTCAAGTATTCCAGAGCTACACACACTAGATAACATTCTGAGATCTGATTGGATAATTTACCAGTGACATAGTAACATACCTCCTGGGTCCAAGCACCATCTGAATGATAAACTGTTACAGCTAATTGGTCAAAGGTATTTTAAGGATTTAGAATTTCATTGCCAACATCTGAGGCCATTTCATGGCAAGATTTTTGTGACAAAAAAAAAAAAAAATGCTAAATAGTAAATTAAAACTGACAAATGATGAAAATGGGGAAAAAATTCCCAACAACCAAACAGGAAAGAGGGCTGATACACAAAACTGAGCAAGATGCTATAGACACAGTTTCCAGCAAAGATTCTCTGGCTATTCACTGACCGTGAATGCAGACCAGCATTTTTGTTTTCGTTTCATAATTAAAACAGGCTGGCCCTTGTATTGACAATGCAAGCCAATGGTTTGACCAATCTTAGACTGACAACTAATGCAGTTTGCACTGCTTTGACGTTCTAGCCTAATGGTCACGAGAATGCACCTTGTGAATACAGGTGTGCATTCAAAATTCTTCTGTTTAAAACATCCTGTCAAAGTTCTGTCCGAAGAACAGATGTTTAGTTGAATTAAATGGAAATCATTCTGGATGAAATTACTTGCTAAAAAAAAATTGCAGCAACACAAAATGACATAAGAGTGGTGTCAGCAGGTCATTCAACCCAGTAAAGCTAGTCATTTTCCTCTCACTAAAGTGCACCCAACACTTATGATTGTTGACGGCATCAAAGCACTGTGTCAAGCCTGATCTAAAAAAAACCCAGTTTCCAGCTTCACTGATTCAAGTCATTTCATACAGTCAGGACTCTATGTAAAAAATAATAAATGTAGTACAAAATGCGCCGTTAGCAACTGTAATTTATGACCTCCAGTTCTGCAGACAAACCTTCACTTCAATAAGCCTGGGCAATTTCTTTGTTTACCCCATTCACATGTACAAAGGCCTCAGTGAGATCACTCCCAAATTCCCTTTAATTAAAGCTGAGGAGATTACAATTCTCAAGTCTTCCCATGCATGCCAATACCAGAAATTCATTTGGTGCCCCTTCTTTGAACCTTCAATAAAACCAGTAAATCTTTCCTGTAGTGCAGTTCCAAAAACTGCATATAACACACCAAGTGATTTCTGATAAAGAAATGACATTGTACTCTCACAGATAACAAGCATCAAATGTACATACACAAAGCTAGCAAACCTCATATTTGCTTGATTCTCTTTCTTAAATAATCAGGACAGTTACTGCTTAAAAAGACTAATTATACAAAAAAACTCACCAATAAACTGCAGGGCGGAAAATTTATAGCAACAGAAAGTGCATAATCGTCAAGACTTCGGCTGCAGAGAGTGCCACCAGGGAAAGCTTCCTCTGATTTGGAACAAAACGTGTATAAAATGCATCTCTCCCTGATCAAGTGGGAAATTATCGCCATCAATTTAATCATCACCGACACCATTAGGATCAGAGGGATCATTTATACTAAGGCTGTTTGGACAGAACATGCTTTTTCATCAATAAAGGTCTGGCTGTGGGGGGGTGTGAGGATTCTAAGGAAAAATAAAGGGTGCTTAACAGCCCAAACACAAAACCTCCTCAAACAAGCATGTAGCTACAGGTGTATGGATAATGGGCATAGTGTCTTTTTTTTCCACTGACCTTTGAGTGACATGAGGGAGAATTAAAGTAGCCCCCTGCACCATGGGTTCCTAGCCTGACTCCGCCAGCCTTCGTACTTTCGCTTAATTTTATTTCGTTTCAGTACTCAGTCTGGTCACTTGGAGCTCTGCCTCGTTTACCTCAGCAGAAAGTCCGCCGGACCAACAAATGAACAAGAAGGCGTGGCCAAGAGCCATGATGTGGCGTAAGAGAGTTTGAAATTGTAGTCTCCGAAATCAACAATGGCCATGGACGTAGATACACAGGAGGCCATTCGCTCTGTCGTGGAGAAAATCCCGGGTATCAGCGACTTATAACCACAACAAGATGAGTGTTTGGTTAGTTTTTTGAATGGAAATGATGTTGTAGCGCTACTCCCTACAGATTGTCATATCTACTTAATAGCCATCATGAAATAGGCACCCTGTTCATCTCTATGAGAGACAGCCGAACCACCTCAGCTAGCTTGTAGCTTCTAGTGTTACATTGCCCGCGAATTTCACACCATTCAAGTTAGCAGCGTTCTTTTTAAAAGCCGTGTTTTTGTTCATATCACAAGACCTATTCACTGTCTCAGTGTTATGTTGTCATTATCCATGAATGAAATGGCTGTCTGAGACAGCCAAACGCTTAGAGCCAAACTGTGTTGCTATAAAGTTAGATAGCGAGCTCGGTATGATGTTAGCGCAAATATGGTTAACAGTTCAGTTTTCGTGTCAACGCAGATTTCATCCTGATGTAAATAATGTGTTATTCTCGCCGATTCTGCCATTGGTTTCGGGTCTCTTATGTTTTTTTTTTAACAGCAGCAGTATCTGCAGGAAAAACGATATCTCGACAGTTTGTTTCTTCTAAGGAGAACAGAAAGAGCACCTTTGGTTGTTTTAAGTGAATGAGTGAAGGCTAAAATTTGGTAGATGTGCATATGTATGGGTACAGTATTAACTTTAATGTACTGATCAGTTTGTTTTCGCTGCATTCCTGGTATGAAGGACTGTAGTTTCCAGCGGAAGTACTAGGCGGCTGAGCCGGCACATAACATATGTCATCGCCAAACGTTAGTGATTAGTTTACGGGTACACCAATGATTTTAAACTTCAGACAAGTGCCCACCCACCAGGAAATAAACACTTGTCAATGATGACTGGCCAGACTCTGTGTACGAAGCAAAGCGAAGTAGCAGAGTCTGGTTTCACCAGGCTAATGGGTTCCAGTAGTGGAACGAAAGTTGCCCTATAAGTCTTGATGGCTGGCATTAGCTGCAGAGCCAACAACCACTCCACCCTGCCAAGCTAATGCATTGCCATTGCGGGTATAATTACGCAGCTGATACTGAGTGAACGGAGAACATACACTCAACATCTAGAAGCATGCAGAAACCCAATCATCCAACATCTCAGTTCAAAATCATGTGCTTTAATATAACACTAGCCATACACGTGCTCCACAGGGGGTTGATTGTGACCAATAATCCAAACAAATAATGATGTCACCCATCGTCATGCTAACGAAAGGCAAAAATGGATAAAATCACCCAAATTTCAGTAATGGGGCGAGTTGGTTTGATCCCACATGGCAGAAGACTGAGGCAGGCTGGTCTGAGATGCATATGCCAACGGGCGCGGGGATCCGTTGGGCGGTTTGGGAGGAGATACGCTGCAAAGGCCGGGCAAACTGAGAATTAATACGTATGCAGATGTCTTCACCCTTAGCTGACGTAACAGGCTTTCCACTAGATGTTAGAAGATTGATGCAGGAAGTTGCTCCCATTCCAGAATTGTTAGTGGTAATCGATTAGGTCAAACTCAAAGTTGGCTTTGCAGATGATCCCTCGAGAGGTTGAGTTCATGGCCCTGAGCAAGCCAGTAAAGTTCTTCCACACCGATTTTGCAAACCGTATACTGACCTGCTATGTCAACAAGGTGGAGTCATGCTGGGATTTGAGCAAATTATAGGAAGCCGGTTGCCATAATGTCATGATTTTCCTTCAGGGCACCGTCAACAACAGCCCCAGATCATGGACTGTTTTTTTTGGTCAAGAGCAATGAGCAAGAAAACATTGTCATCAATATCCCCGGCCACTGTGGAATCCCGTTTTTGAACCCCTGAAGGTCATAACTGGTGAAATACAGATAAAAAATTTAATTCATCTGGGTAAACTAGTACCTGAGAAAACTTGTCCCCACTTATCCAGACAGACGGACGGAAGGACTGCTCCACTTTGTGGTGGGGAATTAATAATAGGACTGTCCTCACTTCGAGATTAATGAAGAACACAACACTAGAACATAAACAATGGGAGTGACGATCATAAATTGACAGGTTTGTGATGTTGCCGGGCGTGGTCTATGCCGCTGCGCTAAAGCTCTGAGCCTCCTGGCAGAAGCGCAGGGCAGGGTCCTGAAGAAGCAGGGCGGAGTTCAAGGCAGGGCTCCAGGCACGGCCCAAAAGCTGAGATACCTCCTTGATCAGGTACTGCAGGGGATCCTCCTCCCCGAATGGCAGCCAGTCAGGTCTGAAGCGGATGCTCTCTTTCGGAATATCAAGGTCCACCAGGTGGACCCCACCATGGCGCGAGATTTCGCGTAGGTCGTGAGCCCACACCGCATAGCCTGTGGTGGAGACAAAACAGACTTGAGGGCTGTCCGCAGTATAACTGCAATAACTATACATTTGTACCTTAATCGTACGCTGTAAAGAATGAAAAATAAGTCCATCTTACCAAGCAATTTACGTAATCTTGTATTAAGACATCAAACACTTATTTTATCGCCTTTTTTCTCAGTAAGACAAAAATTTGCCAATGATTTGAGATCATTTTGACTCATTTCTGGATTTGCTAATGGAAAAAGAATATACCGACAAACCCCCCAAAATAATCCAATTTTAAACTTGAATTTAATTCCAAATCTTAATCAAGAGCTAAATTCACATACCTAACCTTGAAACTAGCCCTAGTCTGAAACATAATCACAAATGTAACCTAAACCTAGGCCCTTGGCCTGGAATAAGTATTTTCCTCAAGGAATCCTCATGGAAAAGACTATTGCCACGGTGCGGGTTCGATCCCCGCCTCGTACCAGCCGGCAGTGGTTGGCAGCTCTTTTCAGAGTAGCGCACAATTGGCTAATGCGCTACAGGGATGCAAATTGGGAAGGGTCTGCCGGGATAGGGTATTGTAAATAACAAGTTCTCAGGCACCTCCTGTTGGCCAGACGGGCGCTCGTTAGGAAGATTCTAAGCTTGTTCATGTTACGGGTATCCTCCGCCCTCGTTCTGAGCTTGCGAAGTTTCAACCAATGAGTGTATAAGAAGCGGTGGCAATGGGCGCGTGCTTTGGAGGAGAGCCGCGAGCTGTCTCACTCTCCTGAGTTGGCAATAGGGGGCCGCATGTGCGAAAAGCCTTGTACTTAGTTCCCCAGTTAGACATTCCAGATTCGGGTGGGATTGGAGATGCCAAATTTTTTATTTTAAAAAAAAAAAAAAAAAAAAAAGACTATTGCTTCACTACACTTGTGGGGTCTATTAGTCCCTACAAGGCATTTTTTAGTCCCCACAATATATAAACACATACACACAGGCAAACACAAAAACAGAAACAACAAACATACCGTGCAGTGCTAGCACAGACAGCTGCCTACACCGCCAGGCCAGCAGCACCAGCGGGGGCAGGCGGAGCCTCTCGCGGATGTCTGGGAAGCAGACGTTAGGCTCTCTGCCGATCAGGCTTAAGTGCGTGAGCGTTCGGCAGTACCGCTCAGAGATCAGTTTTACAGCTCTAGCAGTGCAAGCCGTGTGACTGTGGAAGTGGAGCCTCTCCAGCGGAAGGCTACGCTTCAGTACACTCGGTAGGTCCTCCGCCCGCAAGTTCACAGCCATTAGGCTCACTCTGAGCACTGGGCTCTTCTGCACCAGTGTCCGCCAATCAACCTCAGTGGGCGGGGACTCTAGTCCAGCATTTTCCAGAAGCAGAGAGAGGCGAAGCAGAGGGGCTCGGTCGCCAAGCGACAGGGACTGACACAGTGGTGAAGTGAAATGGCGGAAGTCGAGAGCCAGGGAGCGCAGACTCCTCATCCTGTCCAGGTCGAGAGGCCAAAGCAGAGGCGGGGCCGGGCCATCGGATAGGGGAGTGGTCAGATCCTCTGTTTGAGGCTGGGCCCATCTGTCAAGCAGGGTGAGGTGCTCTAGAGAGGAGGCGTGGAGATCGGACAGTGACGGGAGGGTGCTGAAGGTAACCACGCCCGGCATGAAAGCACAACCAATCCGCTTCAGTGGCCTGCTGCCAGCCAGGACCTGCTCAAAGAGATGCTGCATCCTACAGGCACAGGCATAGACAGAGGAATTTTAGTCCATTATTCTATACACACTGCTTTATCTGAGAGAAATCGGTTGGTTCCCCAGCATGAACTGTTTGCTACAGGTCCAGCAACATCACCTCTACCGAAAACTAGACTTGGCCAGCACATTTTCCCACATCACCGTTAAAATGCAAAGGTTGACAACCATCACTTTTTTAAGGATGACTGCAGAATACTTAGGTATAGTCGACTGGGACCCTGCCGAGATTAAGATGTATGTTTTAATTTCACAATGTGACATTTTTAAAAAACTAAAATTTTTTGACTGCATGGGGTGGCTGGGGAGCCTGGTGGTAACATTAGTCTATTCGACTAGCAGCAGTAGAGTGGCTGGTTTCAGCCCCTGGTGTGGGGCTTGAGATTCTGACTTGCATCTGCAAAGATGAATTCAGGAAGAGCTCAGCCATTGGGTCCTTGAGCTAGACCCTTAACTCCAAAACTGCTCTATTTTGCGCCATCCATCCCTAATTGTAACTGCTCTATCTGGCATTTCTCCAAGGGCATCCTTGGAAAAACATGTCCTCAATGTACCTTCTGTGAACAGCTTACGATGAAAAAACATGGCAGAGCAGTGGAAAGCAACTCTGTTCCTGGAGATATACAGGCATTTCCTCTGGTCCTGTAGGCAATCCAAATGTAACGCATCACAAGTGGCGGCTGCTGAGTTGAAAACAAGGGAAGCAGAAAGCATCACTTTAAACTGAAAATTAGTCCTGATCTGTCAGAATTAACACAGTATTAATCAAGGAAAATGATTGAAAACTGTTTTTTTTTTTAATTAAGTTTAATGTATTTTTGAACATGGTTCCTGTTACAAATAATCTCAACTAAGAGAAAAGATCCTTGCACCAGATTTAGCTACTAGCTATTTTCTATCTGCAGTCCCTGGGCAGGTGAGCAGAAAATACAAAATCAGAGTAAAATCAATCACAACTGCTACAGATTTATCAACCACTAACATCTACACACACACACACACACACACACACACACACACACACATCATAACAAAAGAGGTATATTACAGGTCAACACTAATCTTCAGTTGAAAGAGCTACTTTGGGCCTCCTCCACTTTCAGATCTTCTTGAGTTGATGAAAAGATCAAAGGATCTTGCTGCATTGGTAAAAAGTTGAATCAGCTGTGTAAAGCAGTATTGAAATAAAAACATGCAAGGTGGTAAACCTCCAGGAACAGGGTTGAGGACCACTAGGACAGAATATAGTCTTCAAGAAACATGACAAAGGTACTCACTCCCTTATTTTTTTCGCAGCGTTGCCTGTCCTGCTCTAGGGTGTATAATCGTTTTGAAATCCCCAGCTCTATCGTCGCACCATACAAGCTCAAGCTCTGGAGGTTCCTGAGGTGGAAATTGACAACAAAGCTATACATTTTTTTAAAACTGCAATCAAAAGAAACTTGAGATCTTGAGATCACTTAAAACAATGCAAGCTTTGCCTGTGTCTACACCATGCAACCTGCTATAAATATGTGTTTCACCTTGTTTCCACCAAGCAGTCCGGCTCAGTTCAATTTGATACACATTTGAATGGTTATTTTAGCATGCCCATTGTTAAAAGTTGCAGATGATACAAAAAGAACCGTTACAGTCTGTCCCATTTTTTCCCTACCCCTTTGTTGAGGTACCAAGCACACTCATCTGATGACAAAAGGTGGAGCAAGAAACACTGCAGTCCGTTAGTAGGTCAAGTAAGCATTGTCACTCTTGCTTTGACAAGGCCTAAACACAAACCCGCCACTTATATGGTTGCCGCAGCTATTATGATTTTCAGTGATTTTCAGTGTCCCCTATGACCTGCGACTAGAGTCACCCACAAAATAATTGGTACAACAGTAACTACTTTGGCCCATAAAAACATATCTGAGATTATCTTTGTGGGTGGGGCGCACTGAAAAAACTGCACTTGAAAAACATCATTTTTGATTTTCTTCAAATAGCCTGAGTGGACCTGTACTCTTAAGGGACCCCTAAAAAAATTACTGAAGGAATATTGAGGACTGAAAATATGCTCCCATACATGTACCTTAAAAAAATTTCAGGCACAATCTGTGAAGTGGTCCATCACTCCCTGCTTTAATTCGTAACACTGCAAAAGCTGGTCCAAACAGGAGACATGATTTTAAAGTAATTGAGAGTTAGGAAAAAAAAAAAACATCTGTGGTCAAAATGGCCCAAAATTAAGTTTTATTTATGAAACCAATAGGCAATAAACCCTTCTTTCATCAGTGAACACTACAACATCAACGATGGTGGGTGTCAAAACCTTGTTTCTTTAGGTAACTTAACACGGAATACCACTGTAAGACACATTCTGCCATTATAAAGAAAAAAAAAAGGCAAATACAAATTGCAATCCACATCTGGAATAGAATCATACAAGAATGGGGATAAGAAAAATTAACCATGAAATTAATCATAACCAGTGCCCCTGGACCTCTTGGATTAAAACTGTCCCAAAACACGACTGACCCACCATCAAATTTCACCGTGGGTATGAGATGTTTCTCCTTGTATGCATCTCGGTTTTGATGCCAAATGAGCCAAAACATGGAATTTTGGTCTCATCTGACCAAAGCACCTTGTTCCAGTCATAATTTAAGTGACTTTTGGTGAACTCCAAGCGTTTGCTTCTGTGTCTTCTGGGCAGAAAAGGCTTTCTTCTGGACACCCTTCCAAAGAGTCTGTAGTTGCGGAAGTGGCACCAAATGGTCCTTTTGAAACCTGGTGACCCCAAGATGTCACAAAGGCCTGCAGTTCCATCACAGTGATTCTTGGGGAATTTGTCACTTCTCTCACCATCCTCCTCGTCCTCGGTGTCCTGAGGGGCAAAATGCAGTTACGTCCTCTACTCTTGAGGCTTTAAAAATTCCAAAACTTGGAATTTTTTAATAATTGCCCCGACAGTGCTCAGTGGCATATTCAATCGTTTGTGAATCTTGTTGTCGCCATTAACACATTTATCAAGGTCTATGACAGGGCTATTCAACATTATCCTGTGGGGGTCGGTGTGGGTGCAGGCTTTCATTCCAACCCAGCACTTACTCACCTGATACTACTAATCAAGCTCTTTAGCAAAGACAATTGGGGTTGATCAGTGGTGTCAGGCAGAGGTCGCGTTACACTTTCTGATTGTCTGTCATTGTGACGGACAGGGGCATAAAAATTCCATCATGATCAATTATTATCCGTCATTGTAACTTTATTTTTTAAAATTATAATAGTTTATTTTTTTAAATAAAATAAACAGAATAATTTATAGATTACGCATTTGCTGATGCCGACAGTGATTCATGCAGACACACATTGCGCACTGTGTTAAATACAGCACTGCGTGGATTTTCGAAGTTACTGCTGTATGAACTTTATAAAACATCACAAATGATTTCTCCCCCACACAGTAACAGTGTGCAAATGAACAATGCTTTCAGTTATTGCTGGGCTTCACTAAGCCTAACAACCGCAGTCACGCTAAGCGGTCCTACGAAGCTGCTTATCAACTCGTCAGTGGCGGGTCTAGATCCGGGAATGGGGGGGCACAGACACGTCCCTTTATGACAACAATTAGTCCTGGCTAGTTCTCAATCATTTTCCTTTACTGATGCGTTTTCCAATTATCGTAATTGGCATCTGAAGACACGGTTTCTCTCCATATGCGATCGAACAGCAATGAAATCATGCGCTAAATTCAGAACAGAAAAATAATTTACTTATTAATAGGCCAATGCTTTGCGTTGATTGAACTGGTCCGCGTGCTAATGAAATATCGCCTTTCACTCTTGGTATTGCGTGGGTTGATAAAAAAAAAAAAAGTGGCACTCGGCAGTTAAATAGGCAGCATGCGGCTCAAACTATTTGCGTGAGAGTCGAAAGGTATGCAATTTTGAATAACGTTGATTTAAATACAGCAAATATGCGTCCAGATGAATGATTGTCTTCTTACGTAATCGGGGTGAACAATCAGCACCTGTTAAGTGTGGAGTGCTCTCGGAATGAACCTTTTGTTAATCATGAAAATGACTGAGAACAGGTCAGGACTAATAATTGTTTTAAACGGATGTTTTGTGCACCCCAATTCTCAGTTCTGGTTCCGCCACTGTACTGAATTTAGCCCATGATTTAATCGCTGTTAGATCACATATGGAGGGAAACCGTGTCTTCAGTTGCCAATTACGATAATTGGAAAACGCGTCAGAAAAGGAAAATGACTGAGAACTAGCCAGGACTAATTGTTGGCATAAAGGGACGTGTCTGTGCCACAATTCCCGGTTCTAGACCCGCCACTGCAACTCCTTATGTCAACTGGGGCTTTCCCGACCCAGATATCTGCGTGTTCACATAACAGAGACGGCGTTTGTAGCGTATGACCAATCGTCTACCGGCAGCAGGGCAGCGTATTTTACAAATGAAGAGCAAATGATCACATTACAAAAATATGAGGAATACAGGATCATACAGATCAAAGACAATGCTCGAGACAATATGACACCCACCACCAATTGGACGGGGGTGTGAATTTCATTCTGTCAAAATGACGGACGGCCTTCAAAATATTCCGTCATTGTTAAAAAAAAAAAAAAAAAAGGCAGTTGCTACGGGTACGGCAGTTTTCCAATACATTTCAATGTAGAGAGGTACGGCAGTCCCAATTTCAAACCCTGCCCTAACCTAACCCTGACCCTAACCCTAACCCTAACAGAAAATAATTAAATACATGAGGCCAACAGATAGCTAAATAACACAGCACACTACAGAAAACTAACTAGACCCATATATCCAGACACAGCCCAGGAAATACACAACATAATTCAAACATTTTTAGACAACAATTATATCACCAAAAAACAGAGCTTTTATCTTAGGGGAGAAGACAATGCTAGACCCAGGATTTTCTACCTCCTCCCCAAAATACACAAACCACCACAGTCCTGGACCATATCATATGAGGTCCCAGCAGGGAGACCCATTGTTTCAGACTGCAACAGTGAATCCTACAGGATCGCTGAATATATAGACTATTTCCTCACCCCATTATCCACAAAACACAACAGCTACATTAAGGACACATATGACTTTATACACAAAATAAAAAACATCAAAATAGCACAGGAAGCCATCCTGTTCGCAATAGACATAGGCAGCTTGTACACAAACATAAACACAGTGGCTGAACTAACAGCTGTAAAAGCCTGGATGGAGAAGTACCCGGACGACAATCGTCCGGACACACCTCTCCTGCAACTAGGGCTGTCCCGATCGATTAATCGCGACTATTTTAAGCGCAATAAAAGTAACTGCCACTATGAGGCAGACAGACGTGCTTGCTTATTACCTTTTCTATGACACATACCTAATACACTGAATGGCCTGTGCAAACTCTTCTTTCCTAAGGGGCCCTCATAAGGGGAAACTTGGGAAAGGAAGATTGTTTTCCTAAACCTAACCCTGACCCGTAACCCTAACCCTTATCCTAATCCCTTCAAATCGACAGCCATACCCATAAAACTGCCGTATCTCTAGACACTGCGTTAAAAAAAAATCCGTCAATGACGGAAAATATTCGGTTAACGCGACCTCTGGTGTCAGGTGTGTAAGTGCTTGGTTGGAATGAAAGCCTGCACCCACACCGGCCCTTTCTGGACAATGTTGAATAGCCCTGGTCTATGACCATGTGCCTCTTTTGAACTGACAGTTGTTTTGTTCTCTTCATGGTGTTCGTTGACAAAGGGATATTGCATATGTGTCACCTCATTTTGATATCCTAGATAAACTGGAAGTGAGGAAATGGCTCAATATAGTTCCTTAACACTTAATTTTCGTAGAAGTTATTAAAAAAAAATTTAAGGGTGCCATAAATTGTGAAACCCTGATTTGGAGGAAAATTATTTTTAATTAAATCAATAATTTTGGTTGATTCCATTGGAACATGAATATTGCACAGTATTTTTCACATGTTGTTATTTGGAGATTCTCAAACATACTTTGTTGAATTTTTTAAAGTATTGTTTGTGCATTGCCTGGCAGGGGTGCCAGAAATTATGGAGCCCTCTGTATAACATTTTTGCCTCTTATTAAAGAGGAAAATGTACAGTTGAAAAAATTATTAAAAATGAAATTTAACCCATTTTTTTTAAACCCTTTGTTGAATTTTTTTAAACTAGCGCCATATGACACTTGCCGTGACTGGCATTTTTTTCACCCCCCCCAATAGTGCCCAATATGCCATATGGCACTCTTTTTGTTATGTTTATTTTAACAATCAGGAATAAGAACAGACAGCCAGAAATTTAGTTAGAATGTCAACAAAGGCCATGAGGACGAACAGCAGTGAGAACTGGGCACTGGTGGGGGTGAAAGGGTTAACAGCTGGAGAGTGAGATTTATGGTTAGGGTACAAACGGTCCTGACTTTCATATGGGGACATATTAAAATTTATGAAAGACCAAAAAATCTTTGATCGGCATTCAGTGCTTCCCGAAGTTAATCCAGGGTTGTATCACATTGTGATGATAATCCAACAACTATAAATGCAACTAAAACTCCTAATTCGCATCTCATCATGTGACTAAATAGTACTTTTTTCAGTAATATGGTCACATGAACATACATCGATTTGCCAACTAAGGGAAGTTTTCTTCAATGAATGCCGTTTTTTAACAAGAGCGCGTGTGAGCATACTAGCTGGCAAACTTTCTTTCAGTGGATTATTTTACAGAGCCAGAATCTACTATGTACCTGTTATTAAGCAAACTCCTCAATACGCATAGCACCTGGTCCAAATAACAGTGCATGGCAACTTCCCACGGATCAGCAAACGACTGCATGAGACCGCAAGACCCAAACATTTCCAATTCAAACTTGTCATCAGTCAATTCCATTGGGCGCTCAGCTGAAGGAGAAAAATCCAAATGAAGCTCTCGCACAAATGATCCAAACTTGCTCATGAGAAATTCCAGTTTCGGGGTTTGTTGAGCGCAGGTGGCGCCACGGTAAACTTCCCCACGGACTTGCAGCTTCTGATCTGTCCACAGTTGGGGAGAGAAGAAACACTCCCTCCACCGAGAGCATACCGCCGAGGCCCGGATCTTGTCCCGGTCCGACAGGAAAGAGAATATGTGGATTACTATCTCGCAAGGTAAATCAAACGCTCCGACACCTCCAAATGCAGCCATGGCTTACTGAAATCGGGGACAGTAGCGACGGAGGGTACTGTCACATCGGCACTTCGCAGCCATATTCCCCGACCTTCAAAAAACAAAACATTTGCATCATGAACAAAGTTTTCACGCAGTTTCCGCATTCATCTTGCGGAATGAGACATAATTCGCCCATTGTGGGGAACTTTTGTATTCCGTAATTTAGTAAAATGTGCCCATTTAAGTATTGTTTTATTACCTAATTTTTATTTGATTGAATTACAAATTTCATTGTATCTCAGAGAAACGAAGTTGCGACAGATTATCATGATTATTATTAATTTTAACCTGCTTTTTGCGAGGTAGTCTAATCCATCCGAGATTCAAGACGTTGCAAAGCCAACAATAACCAGTGAGGGCGTAGTTATACGATTTTGCGCCCAACCAGAGATTGAATATCAGACTTCTCTGGTATCATTTGGAACAATCAGATTAATTTATGCATTTATTTCTTTTCTTTCTTTTCTTTTGTTTTTTTAACTCAAGAGATTTAGCAAGCTAATAAACCTATAGCGAGTGGAGGATCTACCTTGCTAGTGAACTGAAAAATAGCTTGGATAAGTCTCATCTTGTCGTAGGTTGAGTCATTTCTCTGTAAAATCAAATCTAGCCGCAGTTGATTAAATTAAATTGTGGTGCGAATTTGTAGCCCATTTTGTAGCTTGCATGTGAATAGAGAGCTTGGTGACCAGAAGCAGGCTATTGCCATGCGCTGATTGTCGGCTCTGACCGACAATGAAAGAGTTAAGATGATAAAAGAGAAGGTGTGGTCGAGGAGATGCTATTTCCGCGTTTGCCAAGAGAAATCGTGATGACAGGACTGTCATTTTATCTCGCAAACGTGTCTTTCGCGCAAACAATGGAAGTAGAGAAGGTACGTATATCTGGATTGTCGTATAGTTATTTTCTTCTTCTTCCAAGTAGCCTACTGTCTGTGATGTTCTGTGTCCACCCATTAGGTCATCTGTCAAACATCCTTTTGCATAGGTAGCATGGATGCTTGTTTGATTTTTTTTTTTTTTTTTTTTTTTTTTTGCGCCGACTAGCAGTGTTTGCTTATATGATTATGTCTGCACATAATGATTACCGTGCTGCCTTGCTATTTGGTCAAGTGCTGCTGTATCACCAGTTACAGCAGTTCTGCACATTTGACTCGCCAGGGCGTAATGAGACTAAATAAAATCATAATGCACACATATCGTGCGCGGTAGGACGTCGAGGACAGATTACGATATAGCCGAGTATATAACAACCCTTTTCTCTATATTCAAGAATATTATTTGTGATACTATACTTGAACAATACTGGTGATGAAGGAGAATGCCACAATTTCTCAACCTAGAAGCAGTACAAACAGAAACCATTTTGAACGAGGCTGAAATAGGGTGCCATACTGTATTACTCAAGCATCATGTGAAGATAGTTTTAAAAGGCATCTAATGGTGATTGAGCCTTGGCAGTTCAAGCCCCATTGCTGTGGAGCTCCCTGCCTGCAGATCTCTGGCAGGCAAGCTCGATGTCCTCCTTCAGATCTCTTTTTAAAACTCACTTTTATCATCTGGCTTTCTTTTTACTGTTGCCTCGTTGGCTTCATTTTCCTTTCACCTTGTATTATTGATCTATTAGACCTTATTTATTTTGTTATCTGCTCCTATTATGTGCCTTGTTTTGATTGTTATTTGCCGTTGTTTTTATTCGTTAAGCGCTTTATAACTTGCCTTGGAAAAGTGCAAATTATTATTATTATTATAATTATTATTATTATTATTATTATTGTTATACCTTATTCTTGTATGGATGAAGACCAAATCTGTAATCTTCCTATTGCTTCATTTCAGGTTGTGTTTAGGCACTTTCATCAACAGATTTATATTGAAATGATCATTTTATTGTGTATATTTTTTATGTGTGAATATCAGAGTTGAAGTGAGTGGCACCTGTAGATCTATTGCAATTTAAAAAAGCACGATTGTAATGCTTCACAATTGATGCAAACTCATTTCCTCACCCAACTATGCAAGCTTGAATTTGAAAATGCATGTTTACATGCCAAGTGTTCTCTTCCTACTGGCTTCGAAGCTTGCAATCTGGGCCTCAGACTCAATGCAGGCTATTCCAAGTGTTTTCACCCGTAAAAGTAAATTTTTGAATAGATAGAGGGTTTTGTTTGCTCTCTGAAATATATTCCTAGGTTACTAATTCCTCATTGATCATTTATCTCCAGCTCTGTAGTCAACAAAGCTTTGACTTCTATTGCTTTCCCACAAAAATGGTTAAGCTACCAATCAGTAAGTCTGCCTTCATGCGGTACTGTTATAATAGGTTAAAAATGTGACTTATGGGATTTGTCATTATATGTATTAGCATTTGTGAGTCAACTGCAAAACATTAAAGTGAATCAGATTTGTTAACATTTTATAAGGATATGAACAACATTGACATTTAAATGGTGATAGCACTTCCATTAAAATGTGTACACAAGACAAAACAGAACCTAACACAAATATCATTGTTATGGGCCAATTTTTGTCTTATTTTCACAGAATACTTACAAGATACTGCACATGAATGACAAGAGACCACTACGCAATCAGTCCCTCAATAAATTAAATACCAATAATATTTTACTGTTTAAGCATGTGAACATTCAAATACAAATATGTTGTTTGAACCAAGAATGTTTCATTCAGGAAAATAACGGAGATATTAATTATTTCTGTGATTATTCTGCTTCGTTACAACTGTGCCACTCTTCCGTTGCAAATGTCAGGCACAAACTTTACTGACAAAGCAACTAACAAAGTTCACGTTTGAATAAATTATGGAAAACCTGTTTGTGATCACCTCAAACATAATGTCTATAATTTGTTATACAAGTGTATGCTGTTATACTTAAACTTTCACATCAATTTTATTTAGCTATCTTTGGATTATTTTTTGAGAATTGAAAAATGTTACAGTGGTGCCAGTTCTCCCAAGCAGATATAGGCCATACACGCCACGTGTTAACTTGGTGTGAGAGCACTGTTGAATTGACTAGTTTTCTGTTGGTGTTAATGTGCTAAAATAAAAATCTCGAGAACACATGGAAGATAAGAGGTGTTGTTTGAACATAGCTAACTCCCATTCATTGCTATAACAGCATATTCTATACCCTATTTGATAGCAACAAAATGCTGGTGCTAAGAAGGACTTTGAGGCCGTGGAGGTTGGGGAGCTCGTAGAGGGCAAGAATGCGCAAAAGACTCCTCGCCGGGTCATCCACTTTGCGAGCGGAGAAACAATGGAGGAGTATAGCACGGAAGAGGAGGAGGAGCCGGAGAAGAAAGATTTGCTGTCTCCTGATCCGGTGAGTTTGCAAGACCAAAGAAAAACTGCCTCGCCATCTCACTTTGCCATTTCCTTTGAGGCAACTCTCTGATTTTCTATGCTTTTGTCATCCAGTCTAACATGACCTGGGGGCCATACGTCTGGTTCCAAATGTTGAGGGCTGCATTATCCACAATCTCAGGTATGAAATCAGGGCGAGGGCCCTGTCCTTCAGTGGAAATTTAAGTCTTTGTGATTCAGTACCATTTCAGTAAGTTAAGCTGCAAAAGCGCAGTCAGCGAATCTTGCGCAATATAAATTGCGCTCGTGAACCTCACAGCTGCTTTGCCAGAAGCAAAATTTTGGTTGTCATCTGATTTAGATTTCTTTACAGTTTTGAATGCATGAAATGCCCCTGATCCATCCCTGCCTGTTCTCACCCTTCAGCGTGTGATTACCTTGGGGAGAAATTAGCCTCAGCCCTGGGTATCTCCTTGCCGAAATACCAGTATGCCATTGACGAATACTACAAGGAGAAGAAAGAGGTGAGTTATTCCTTGTTTTAATCGAGGTCGGATCATGTGAGTGAGCATTTCAACAAGTAAGCCGATGAGGCTAATTTGCAGCTGTAGGCATTGAGCTTTTTGCTGTTGGAGAAAACCAGAGTACCTGTATGAAACCTGTGGGAGCACAGGAAGAGCTTGCAGAACTCGCGTCCGGACAAGTCGGGCTGGGATTTGAAAGCAGAACCTGTTATCTTGCTTGAGCGCCGTGCTGAAAATAGTGCCGTCAGAATTTTTTCGTATATTCTGCTTTCACAGGTGTGCTACAGACCTGTTTTCAAAGTTTTCCTTTTTTTTTTTAAATGCAAGCCTATCGTCCCTGCAGGAGGAAGAGGAGCAGCAGGAGAACGATCTCTCTGAGGAGGCGGAGCGGCGATTTCGAGAGCAGACGAGCCAGGACGATGCCCTGACGGAGCAGCCGGACGGGTCCATCTCCATGGTCAACCTCACCTGCCAGCTCGAGGGGGAGCCTCGCCCGATCTCAGTCACCACCCCGTTCCCGCCGAACCCCCTCTTTCAGGACGAAGTGCGAGTGTCCGCCCCAGTTCCCTCCTAACTCGGGCACAAAATAAACACTATTGACCTTTTATGCTCAATTTTTCTGGAATTGAGTCCATGGTCAGTTGTTCAAGAGGCAGTCACTGAAGAAGCAACAGTCCTGGAATTTAGCTTCTGAGTTTGGACGCAAAAGTGTGCGAAAAGTTCCAGCGGGCCACTCAGTAACCTGACTCATACTATTACAATATAGCAAAGTCCCTCTCATATAGCATGTCTAATTTGCTAAACAAAAGCCAAGGTGGTGGAAGTCTATAATACGATGAATACTACTGCTGCTACTTCCATTATTGATATTTTGGGTTTAATTTTGTGTTCTTGCCATCTCGTGCATTCAACTAAATATGGTACTCGTTTTGGAAGCCAAAGCCTATTGCTTTCTGTGCCTCCGCTGTGTGTAAACTGCACTAGCATTGTCATGATTGGACTGAGACAACATCTAATTGTTTCGGTTTGTCATCACGTGAGCTGGTGCAAGGGGCGCCATATTTAGTCTTTAACCTTATCATCAGCCATAAGAAGCGATAAGGCGATAATGATGTTTGTCGAAGGGAAACTTCATGCCGGTTGCTAACATTGTCATGACAATAAATTGAAGTCAATGGATTGAGGCTAAAAAGCTAATTAGCACATTGTCCAAGGACTTCAATTCATTGTCATCTGAGAGCTATTATGAAGCATGGACTGACCGTGAAATACCCATTGAAAGTCTGAAAGACATCAGGGAATCTGCTTCCATCCTGTTCTTACAGCGAGATGGCAGTCTTTTCCATTTTATTATTCTTAATCAACTGTAATATAATGTAATTATTTCAAAACGGAGAAATTTCTTTTTACTTGGGGAGAGAATGTTTCTCTACTTTGTATATAATACAGTTTAATAAATGTGTTAATGACAACTGCTCACATGTCGCTGGTGTCCATCTTTGCTCCTGGCACAATTACCCTTTGTTCCTCTGGTGTGGGGATTGGAGATGCGCACTGACGACCTGTGGGAGGCTTTTGTGACTGTATTCTGTTCTCGACAGTAGCGCAGTCTGCTTTCTGGTCAAACAAAATGCCCACCTCTCGGTGAATCAACTGCTCAGCAAATCTGCATCACTTTGACGCCTCTGTCTGGGTGGATGGTGACAGAAACCTCTTTGTCTTAGGCAAGAAAAGGTCACTGAGAACACTAAAGACTCAATCATTCAGCCTGCTAGTCAGATTGTAGCCTGTAGCCTATTGGCTAACATGTATGATGGGGACGCAGAGGTTTGTTGGTCCTAGCCTTGCAGTAGTCACAGTAAGATTACTACAGCTGTTGAACAAGATCTTTAAACCCTTGTAGTTCATTGGAATTGGCCTTAATGAAATGTAAGACACACAAGATAAAAATGTCGAGCTAAACACCTAAAGGTCATTGAAGATAATTAAAGGTTAAGATTGAGGACACACTCTACAGTCGATTAAAAACTGCAGAAAAAGAAAGAAGGACCAAAACGGCCCACATTAAATTTGTGTATTTCTTCATATAATTGCGGAACAGATTGAGGAACTAATTCTGGCAGACAACTTGAGACATGCCCACATTTCCATAAGTATTCCCTAGCATATTACACACTGCTCTGCCCCTCTGGTGAGTGGTTATATAAGCTGCTCTCCTGCTCTGTCTCTGCCGCAAAACATTCCACTGCCAGCTGCTACACTGCATCACTCTGCTGCTGCATCTCTCTTACCTGCCGCTCGTTAACATCCCAACTCCACCGGAACATCCACCAGTGGGCTTTGAATCTCCCTTTTAGGGGGTTGCTAGCCTGATACTCTGTGCTCCCTTCTCCACAAGCTCAATAGACTGCTGGGTGTGTCAGAGTCAGAGCCCAGACTTCAAACTATCATAGTATCAATTTGTTAAGTAATACTTCAATTAGCAGTTACGCAGTAGTTGGCTGACGGAATTATGTTGAATCCACAAATGGATATAAAGGACACAGCATACACAAGTACAACACTATTAACATCAATAGATTAAAAAACCCATCCAAGTAAAGGGCAATCAAATGTACCTACAGCATACAGCTCTGTTGCTGAGATTTCTATGGTATTTGGGTCCTCAGATTAACCCAGTAATGGCATTTGTATCATATTTGATACACAACTTTCTGTGACCTCTATGTCACCTGCATGATCAATACTTTCCTCAAAAACTTGTAACTTGTATGCAACCTGATACATGTCATCTGCCGCCTGGTGGACTACCCATGCACTACAAGCAATAGAGGTCAGTAGGTTACAAAATAAGAGATGGCTGCCCCCCCGCCATTCACCACCCTGCAGCGTTTTTTGTTTTCTTCATGGAAATTTTTGCTAATTTAACAAAGTAACGGTAAGTATAACTGCTGAATATTTACTGGACTGAAGCAAGTTACAAATACATGACATTTTGTTGCTTATGGAGAAATGGAGTTGAAAATGTATGTATCAGATGTGATATGACAGGTACTTATCCCTAAGAGATCCACAGGAGCGCCGGCAATCTCCGCTGATATTACCATATTTATGAGGCTCTTTGTTAAAGCTAGCACAAAGGTCATGGTATCCTGTGAAACTAGAAGACCTAAGGCATCCATTGGTAGCACCCGTGTCATGCTAGCTTGTAGGGAAAGGGGGAAAGTAACACTCCAAGTTCAGACAAAATTTTGATGAAGGCAAAACCATCATGGCCATTTTCACAGGGATCCTTTGACCTCTGACCTCAAGATATCTGCATGAAAATGGGTTACCTATACCTATGAGTCTTCCCCTTACAAACAGGCACTTTTTATGATAATCTCGTGCAGGTTGTCAGCGAAAAACATGCCATTTTTTGCATGCAGTATCAATGTGTTATTTTTGCCTATTTAAATCTTTCTGCATACAGGGGTCCCTAAACAGTCTTGGAATTTCATAAATTGGGTATGATTGGAAAACGGAGACTTGTGGAATCAATGAGCCCAAATTTTCCTTCATGTGTGATGATGTGACTGTGGTCCCATAAGCAGCCTTTTCGTTGCAGTGAGACCAGTTTTTGAAACTTGAAAATTGTATAAAATGATGAAATATAATGCAAAATTAATTCCATACATTCTAATTATTTTTTCAATTTTTTTTTGTCGAAAAGGTCCAATAAATACTTCAATTTCATAAATTATTTCATGGTTCAGGCTTTACAGGGTTAAATGCTTAATAAATGGCACTGGGGTGGCCTCTGGGGTATGTTTAACCCATTTAAACCGGGACAGCATGTGCGCATTTTAAGAACGTGTCGTTGCCGACGCAGATATGCGCGTAATTTTGAAAGTACCGTAATTACTGTAAGTTTTGCGCAACAGAAAAAAATTCCAACTGTTCCTGAAAGCTGAGAAGCTGTGCTTCAGCCCAAATACAGGTTACTATGGTAAACATGGCAGCATGATTCTCTGCTGGGATTTTTGCATTAGGCCTTAAAGGGTTAACAAACATATCTTCAATTCATGGGGATAAAAGACACCTCCATTGCTGTCTCAGACATCCCTCTAAATAAATTGTATTAATTGATGTTTTCAGAAGTTGAGTACATTTTCTACTCTTCAATGATCTCTCAAGAGTTTTCACTTAAATGTTTGCTCTACACATAAACACTGACACATACTATCTGTGTGAGCTTACAGTGGATTAAATGGACTCAAACTAATGCTTTCTCACGTATTACTACAATACTATAGCAAAATAATAATACAATTCATGCCTCCTACACTTATTGTGCTCTGCCCAATCATACATGCTGATTTACAAAGTTAAGTTCGCGTACGCGCTCAGCTGTAATAATAATTTTAAAAATCTGTTTCTGTTTTGTTTCTAAGTTACACCCATTCGAGGTGAAGTGGACTAGCGAAGTTGTTGATGCCGATTAGAGTAAAAAATGGCTTTTGAAGTTTATTATTTTTAAATTCCTTATAATTCTAACTTGTCTAATAATTCACTAACAATGAGTTGTATTTTAAAGTGCAAACATTCCTCTCAGCATATAGACCTGCTTTGCTTCAGGCCTTGGTCTTGTAACCTAGGGGTTAATGTGCACCAAAGCAAAGCTTCTGACTGCTCATGAATTGCATTCACTCTCAGTGGTACCACACAGGGACATTTCCCCCTCATTCCGCTATACGCCACGGCCCTTGTTCCGGGATGAGCTTGGGGCCAAATAAGGACGGCGTTCACCACAGACACTGAGCTCTCTCATAAACCCCAGGCACACAATGGCAATGTGTCTGACATCTGAGGCGCCACAATTAGTCGGGATGCAAATGGGAGACAGGGCTGTGCAGTGCATGGTGTATACAGTACACTCCACTAGGGTGGACTATTATAATATCTTCTATTCTACCACAATGCCCTGGGGTTGAGACTGGAAGATGGCGAGGAGTGGAACAGTCAGAGAAAGATAAGAGAGAGCTTCTTTCAATCGTTTACTTTTAACGTTTTCTTGTGCCCTCCCCCTGCGAACCGTGACCGTGGTTGACCTTGGTTGACCTTGGTTGACCCGGGTTCAAGTAACCGTGGTCAACCCTGGTCAAACCATGGTTTTGACATTTTTGTTAAATGGAACACCATGGTTGATGTCGGTTGACCTCGGTACACCATGGTCAACCATGGTTAACCATGGTGCCAAAACTCCCGAAGCGGGTGCAACCATGCTTCAACCATGGTCGGCCATTTTTAACCATGCTTTAACCATGGTTGACCATGGTGAACCGAGGTCAACCAAGGTCAACCATGGTCACGGTTCGCAGGGGTCTCCTTGCTCTTAGCTCCACCCATTAGGTGGGGTGGAGGGGGAGGCAAGGAAAATAATTAATAAAAGGAACTAAAGAAAGGGTCATTGAGGGGATGCGTATCAGACAAGGAAAAAAATTCTGCATTCAAACTTCCCAACAGTTTGCAAACTGAGTTCCAAAAATCAGTCCTGGGTGTAATGAAAAGGTTTAGTGATGTTGCACCGTGGTGAACATGCATCTGTCACATATTTATTGGCACATGTTGTATATATCACTTTTCAAAATACCTATTACATTGAAAAAAAGACAATAAAGCCTATAGCTTTAAACAAGACTTCCTTTGTTTTGTTATTGCATTGCATACAGGTTAAAAAGGATCTGCGAATTGCTGGTTGCTGTTTTAATTTAATTTTAACCTTTGTCCCAATTCCTCTAGAACTGAGGTTGTAGATGCGTAATCGAACACGTCACGCGCGGTTAAGGTTCAGATTCTCAGTTGTATAATTCAGAGGGTGCGATCATTTGACTCACCTCCGAAAATTCCCCCCGATCCCCAGGTCTGTCACCAGCCTGACACCCTTTCAGAGAATCAGATGCATATTCATTTCGCTTATGCGACAACCAGAAGCCACTGTGACCACTTCCCCATAGAACCGTCGCAATATACTACACAAGAACAGTACGCTCAGTTATACTCAAAGGAAGTGGTTTGTATACTTTTAGGCCACCATGGCCGCCGATTCTGACATTTGCACGCAGTGAAATCCAGACAGGGAAATTCTTGCCAAAATGGCTGTTTGAACTGAACATGAATGTAACGCCTTCGATATAGGTCACTGAGATTTGAAAGTTCCCCATCTTTTTGAATTCATTAGTGTCACTCGACGAATGCTGTGGCTGTTCGAAACATTTCACAAACAGGAACGGTAGCATGACTAGTTGATGCTTCGAGGGAAAACACCTTACAGTAAATATTATCACCACTAGGTGGAGGCAGCATCTAAGTGATAGTGAATTTCCGTTCCTCCTGTTGCTTCCAGATTCCATTGATTTTGGCAGGTATTGCCGCTGATGCCACTTTATAAATTCCTCTATCAAAGTCCTATCAAAACGATCATTAATTGCCGATGAAATTATTCTACTTTAGACCCTAATTTATTTTCAATCCAGGGAGTGATGTTGAGCCGCTCAGAAGATTCTGATTCTATTTTCATTCATTTTACACTACCAGTCACAAGTTAGGACCCCCATATTTTCTGTAAATAGATGTGCAGCACCTGTGGTTTGCTTTCATCAACCTTTTTGTCCAATTAGCCCAGAACCAGCTTTATTTTAATGCACATGTTGGAAAACTGAAAGAATTTGTTCATCTGTTTATTTTGCGCATCATGACTTCTTTAAGAATTCCACAATTCTGGACAACAGTCTGTTAAATAAATGATTCTTAACTTATGACAATTTCTCACCTAATGTCATCAGGAGTATTCATCAAAGATCATCTACTTTTATTGCACTAAAAACTGAGTGTGTCCAAACTTTTAACAGGTTTAGAGCACACATTTGCTAGTGCCAAAAGCCCTAGAGTCAAAAATGGCCTTATTGAATCAGTGTTTAGTGTCACTGAGCAGCTCCCATGGGAATCTATGGATCATGTAAGCCAAAGCTGTATCTAGTTTATGGCAGTGTCTCAACCACAAACCAGGGACTGGGTCGGAGTGCAACATCACCCAGGTACTGAGCATTAATTGAAGTGAATAAAAAATTTCTCAATACAATGACTGTTGTTCTTGCTAGTTGGTTGTTTATCATATTACAGGCAGAAAAGAATGCATCAGGGATGAGACAGAACTGCTGCTCTGAGTGGAAACTGACACCTGTATAACTCATAACCAACAGATGGAGCCAGGCATCAAATTTAGAATGGGGGGAATTCCAGCCCATGTCCTGTTTCTTAATCTTCCCCATACAGAGAGGCATGCAAACATAGCAAAAAACACAGATTATTTCTCTCCAGCCTCAGAATCCCACCAATTCCTGTCCTTGTGACATAATTTTTGATGTCACAGCTTTATGGTGCTAATGTCACAGGTAGTCAGGTTGCAGAAAAAAAAAAACCCTTAAAATTTCCCTCAATATTCTCAACTGAATCAACAAAGTGAAACTGAAATTTAAGTCTGTTCTGAGCCTAGTGGCCCATCAAGCCGGTGCTTAACCCCGGTTTCAGTGGCATGAAGCGACTAAGAGTATTGCTACTCCCCCTGGATGGTATGCTAGTCCATTGCAGGTACTCCCCCAGCTCTTAGTCAGGTTTCCCTGACAATTTGCTGGTACCTATTTATACACCTGGGTGGAGTGAGGCAGTGTGGGAACGAAGTGTTTTGCCCAAGAACACACCGCAAAGGCTGTGGGAAGGACTTGAAATCAGGACCTTTTGATCCCAAATCAAGCCTACTTAACCAATGCGCTACTGTGTCTCCAGAACTGAAAAACTGAAATTTCAACCATTCATTATTATTATTATTATTATTATTATTATTATTGGGAGCACAGTAGCGCAGTGGGTTGCTCTTCCACCTCCCTGCAGGATGGTTGTAGGTTCAGATCCAGCCTGCGGCTTTTCTGTGTGGGGTTTTCACGTTCACCCCGTGTTCTCATGGGTTTTCTCCATGGGTCTCCTTTTTCCTCCTGCATTCAAAAGACATGCACGCGAGGCTAATTGAACACTCTAAATTGCCTGTAGGCATAAGTGTGCAAGTGAATGGTATGTGAATGGGGATTGAGCCCTGTGATGGATTGGCAAGCTGCCCAGGGTGTGTCCCTTTGCGTGCAGTCAACTGTGACAGGCTTCAGCTCCCCTGTGACCCCAGTGAGAGGGAACCAGCATAGATAATGGATGTATAATGATGATTATTTATTTATTATGAGGTTTTAATAATTTAACTGACTTTATTATTCTGGACAACTTTTCAGCAAGTGCAATAAAATAATAAAGTACACCTGGACAAAAGCGCAATTGGGTCTAATTAATTATTTGCGGATAAGCATGCACGATGATAGAGACCTTAGTCCCCGTGCAGTATTGCTTTAACAGACTACTGGCAGTCCGCATAAGTGCTGAAGCCTTGGTGCTTTCCAGGCGCGCAAGAGGTGAAGACCTCATATTTGAACAATAATACACTGCTGTAGATTGGGCTTTACCCGCCACAGAGTCGCGATGTGCCGATGAATCAGCTCATGAGAATTCCTCAGCAAAATCTACTTCTTATCTCCTGTTTGCAGGAAGTTGTAATATTAATTTGAGATACTGTGAGAGGTGCTTGCTTTCTCAAGAGATGTTACCTTGGATACTCTGGCATTTGCCTATGTTTGCTTTTATGATTTCTATGACGGGGTAGCATGCAGTCCTTTTTGTCCATCCCAGCATTGTGCTAACACAAAACACAGTTATGCAAGGTACACCGATGGCTCAATATCAGAGGACCGCATTCTATCGCAGGAGTCGCCCAGAATGTTTATGTTCCGCAAGCCTCCGGGCATTCGCTACGTACGCACATTTCAATCTGGACACAATGAGAACGTCTTGTTCCAGCCGCCGCCTGCTGTTATCCCTGGCCAAACCGGAACGCAGACCTGATGGGGGTGGTTTTTGGGATTTCCCCAGATCTAATTCTGCCACACAGCTCCGCCAGTTTAGCACTACAGCCGCCACAGAGAACTAAGAAAGGAGAAGCAACATTTCTCTACTCCAGTAACCCTGCATAAGCGTCACAGGCAATGCTTTACAACATGGGCGAACTCATGTATTTGTTTACATGAGTGAAAATTGTGCAAATACTTTAGTGAGTATAAAAATGCCATGAATTATTTCTTGGATAAGTGTTAATTTAAGTACTCATTTCTGATTATTTACATAGGCCTATTTGCAATGCGATGGACAAATTTTTTAATTCGTTATCTTTTAACCAAGACATTAGGCCTGCTTGTTTTTGCATTCCTTTGGAATTTATAAGTGTAGGTGTTCACTTGAATTATGTTGTAGAGGCTGACATTTCAGAAGTTTGTGGTTACTGAAGACATGAGTTAATGCAATTTTGTGTCACCAAAGTGCTGCGGAATCATTCTTTATATTGTCAACTGCCTGCTGTTGCAAATCTGATATGAGGGATGCTATTCAAAAAAATGAGCCAACAGGTTAACTCATTGTTTCCAATATGGCTTTCTTCAGCTAAATGCCATATAATTGCTGAGAACTGCAGCTGTCTGGATGAAGCCAGATAATTAAACTGCCAAGTAACACAGACACAGACACACACACACACACACACACACACACACACAAAACAGACTCATTTTACTTCAGTCCATGTTTCAGATTTGCATGGGTTTTGGATTTTACTCAGTGCAGTGAGCCTGCTAACATAGCAATCCTAGCTTGCAGAGTGGAACCTTTAACACAGAATTTAAACAAATGGAGTTTGAAATGAAATATTTAATCAAATTTTGTATCTGCGCACAATATACTCATACATATTGTGTCTTTAAAACATCATGTTCCTTCTCTGGGTAGTGGCACGAACAGCACTATATAGGCCAATAGCTAAAGCACTAGCATTAGCCTCGTCGCTACCAAAGAGGAATGTCTGGCAGGGCATAGTCTGTCCTCAAGCATTTTGGTGGAAGATGCCTATCGCAGGCATGCAGACAGACCTGTGTCCAAAGTGAGCATTCCTTTGCTTAATGTCTGATCACAAGGATCTGAGAAATGAAAGCATAATTCTTCCCAGGAGGCTGACTGGCATTTTAGGTATTTGCAGAACTCTGTCCCACCTAGTAACCACTGCCACCCAGCTGTGTTTGTGTGTGTGCGAGTGTGTATATATGTGTGTGTGTGTGTGTGTGTGGTGGGAGGAGTAAAATTCAAAATTCTTCTTCTTCTGACTTAATAATAATAATGATAATAATAATTACAGAGAGGCATGCAAACATAGCAAAAGAAAAGAAAATGTATTATCTTTCTCCAGCCTCAGAATCCCACCAATCCTTGTGACATACTTTTTGACTCTTTATGGAAGCAATTTCACTGCAAGGCAGACTTCAAAAAAATCCCTAAAATTTCCCCCAATATGCCAAACTTAATTTTTAAAAAAAGTGAATCTGAAATTTGAATCCTTTATTATTATTATTATTATTTTCTTTGGGGGCATTCCTTTCACAACGTGCCCTCCATTTCCTTATTTGTTAATTCCTTCAGTATATCCAAAAAAAAAAATGAATTGTTGATTTACGTATGTATACGATGATTCAGTTCACTGCAGTTCTGCCCTCTATTTCTATAAATGGTCATCTAGTTAGCCTAATTTGCATGAGGACCTGAAGACAGGGTTGAATGATCGGCTAATTGTTTCCACTCATTCGCTGAGCACATAAAGCTGCTTTCACATCGGACGCGAAACGAATTATTCGCACGACAGATTACATTCCGCGTCTTTGCATTGACTTTGAATGTAATCTGTCGTGTGAAAAATTCGTTTCGCGTCCGGTGTGAAAGCGTCTTAAGACATGCTGGTCTTGCATCATGTGTTTCTCTTGCTTAGTTATCCCTGACATACACAATGCAGGTCGGTTAAACTCAGCTTCCTCGGCTACCCAAGCAAAGATAGCTATGTGAACCAGAAGACTAGCCGGAAGGCTTGCTATCAATAATAAAACTGGTGTGTTATTTAATTTCTTTCAGCTAAAAAGAATGAGACAAATCAAGCTTCAAAAATATGAAAGAAGCAACTAGGTGGAGATAGTGTACTCATGAGAGATAGTCCTTCCTCCTCATGGCCAAAAGTATGTAGAAACCTGCTCATCCAGTATCCCATTACAAAATCATGGAGATTTTAGTGAAGTTAGGTCCCACTTCACAGCTGAAACAGCTTCCAAATCCTGGGAAGGCTTCCTGCAAAATGTTAGAACATTGCTGTAGGCAACTGCTTCCATTCTTGCCAGAAAATAATTATTGATGTGGGGCATTAATTTTCAGTGATAAAGCCAAACTTTTCAGTTGATCTTATCGTTGATGGATGGGGTTGAGGTCAGTACTCTGTGCAGGCCAGTCAAGTTCTTCTGCACCAGCCTGGACAAAACATGTTCTATGGACCTCGCTCAAAGCGTAAGCCCTACCCCAAGCTGTAGGAAGCACAGAATCATCAGGAACTTCAACGAAGAGAGGTCTAATTAAACACTTCCCTCGTCTGGATTTTAATCATGGCCGCTTCATTTTTCTCATAGTCAGATTAGAGTGGGATGGTTTGTACTTTTTTTGTGGAAATATGCGTACTTGTTTCATAACGTTGTCTAACAAGATTGTGGTTTGGGCACGAATGCAGGGTGATTCCCACTGACTGGCTGTCAAAGGCACAGCCAGACAGTGGGAGCGGTGTGAGATGACTAACATACTGGCTCAAACTGAGTTTACTCTGTGGTGGGACCCCCCCTCCCCAATCTCACCCCCTAACCTCACCTTCAAGAGAGCATGTGACCATTGTCCCACTCGATCATGTTTTGAGGAACAATGATTCACTATCACGCAGTCCTCTGAGTGCACAGCTATTATTGTCACAGGAAAGACCCTGCCAGCTTGTAAGGCAAAGATGAGACATAGTCAATCATTTTTAAACTTAGCTTTTTCCAACTTGCTTAGCTCGTGGGCAGAATTTTGCACCAATAAGGGATCATTTGCCCTTCTCTTATCAGCTTATGTTTAGCAATCTAAGCTCCATGGGAGCTTTTTTTCCAGACATTGCACTGCACGTATTCAGATTTGGTCACAATCTCAGTGGAAATCACAAAGATATTCTTGAAGTCGAACATTAACCTTGCGAGGACAGAATATTAACTGAGAATGAATGGCGATGATCTTTTCGCTGTCCTGGTGAAATCCTGGAGCTCACATGAAAAACATTCTTTAAAAAAAAAAGTCTGATATGCTGAACAAATGCAGAGCTCAGTGTTGCTTGAGTACTGAGTATTTAAAGACTGGTAATTTAGCGATTCCCCCCGCTAAAGTCTCAAAAATAACATTTGGCTTCTTTAAAAACCCCCAAAGTCAGACCACACGATGGGGCCTGCTGTAGCATTTTGAGGGCGGAAAAAACCTTTAGCGTGGGCGTAGATCTTTCCATCGTTCTGCGGTTCTGCCTCTTTTTCAGTCAGCTTGGGTATAGCGGAGGAGGAGTGAGAAGAACAGAAGTCAGAAAGTGATGAGGAGGCGGAGTAAGAGAGAGATGTACCCGCCCACCGTGGGCTGACCAGGTCATAACAGTCTTTCGCTTTTCAACATGACCCATGAGGGATGAGAGGCCCGCAATGTGGGCCGACTGGGTCAGCCTGACCTTTTGCTGTATTTTTTCACCTCTTTTTAACATTAAGAATTCCTCAGGAAAGCACCAGAGTAGCAGGCTTGGCACTGCCCTTTTTTGCTCTGTTAAGCTTCTTTGTGACAGAGTGTCTGTGAAAAGCCCTATACACATAAAATTGAATTAAGTTGAATTGAATTTAATTGAATGAAGGAGAGGCTAGCCTTTGGCTCAGGGGTTATGGCGCTTGACTGGGCCGGAGAAGGTCAGTCATTCAATTCTTAGTTCAAACACAATAAAAATCAGTCCCGCTGTTGGGTCCTAGCAAGGCCCCTAACTGTATGTTGCACCAGAACGCTGTACTAAGAAGCAAGTTCAACATTAACTAGGTTTTCTTTGCTTGAGCTGGCTTGACAAACCCTAAACTTGCAATCAAAGATACCATAAGTTACCATGGCAGGTAAAAAGAAAGCCACCTTTGTGACATTGAAAGCCCTGCCGTTAGGCTCAACATACCTCGCTTACCCACTAATCTCGCTTTTTGTAGTACACCCCTCTGGGGCGATTGGCTCCTGCTTAGTCCAATCGAATGTAAGCCATCTTGAATAAAAGCCTTGGCTAAATAATGCTCACAAAGGATTAATTTTATGCTGACAGTGCATTGCCCATGTGAAATCATAGATGCTCACCAGGGTGGCTCATGCAGAAGGGCAAAATGTTGTTTCCCCTTTTCTCCGAAACAGAATTCACCCCTTTGCACAGATATAGACGCCTGCGTCCATAAGTTCTCAAATTTGATTCCTGAATACTTCTGTAATTGAATTTCCAAATATCTTGCTTCACTAGAATAATTTTCCAGAGTCTCTGTGACACAAATACTGAGTCATAAAGCCTAAATCTGCTCCTGCATAAAAGGAAAAATTGACGTTATTTGTATTCTGCGCAAGGGGGTTAAGTTGGGTACAAATGGTCGCTTGCCCTGCGGTCACATGCTTGCTCAAGTGAAGCCTGGCGTGCTCTTAAAAAGACTGTCAGCGCGGTTCCCTAAATTTGTGCATAGAGTGTAAAGTGAAAATGGTCGTACTCCCAAAGAACGAACATTGAGAGCGTAGTTATGTCAATCAGCGATGCACTTTGCACTGGGTTTAGTTGAACTACAGCATAATTGTTTTAAAGAGACATGTAGGTTGAGAAACTACAGTCACTGAATAATTATTTTTCAAGCTACTAAAAAAAAATCATTGTCATGTTCCCTGTACATGTTGTTGTTATTGTTGTTAGTGTTATTGTTAGTTTTAGTAGTTCTCGTCATCGCACCTTACCCCTTCTTTGACACATTATCAGCACCCCTTCTTTTCAAAAACAAACCCATTTGAACAATTTTATTGGACAATTACAAGTTATTCGGTCTTTGTGATACGCTTTGCCATATGAATGCTCACTACACAAAAGTAAAGACTCCTGCACATCATCAGCATTTTAGCTCTCAGTTTAAATAGCTGAGATGCCCATATAGCCTGACCGCGGCATGACTGTGCATTTTTCGTTCAAATCAGCAAGATCGACCGTGCTACTCTCCCGCATTCATTCATCTGACACAGCCAGAATTTCTGTGTCATTGAACTTCCTGCTTGGCAGCCGGCCATACAAAAGACACGTACATGATAGAGGGCAGAGAGTGCCACGATCCAGTTCCTGATTGATTTTTTTTAAGGGGGAAAAAAAACTACACTACGATGGCTAGTGTTTTGTTTCGTCAGGTGTTTCATTCATGATGTGAGCAAACTGTGTCCTGTCCTGACAAGTTAGGAAATAAGATAAAGGCCAATGTATTATTGGCTGAGTGCTTTACCCACCCACATTCAGTATCGGTGGATCCCAAACCACAGTTCTGATGAGGACCCCCCTGTTATTGCTGGTACTTTTTCCAACCACAGTGGTTGTCATTTAATTTTACACGGTAGCTAATTTTTTCCAAAATTATTTTCTTTTCACGTTTGATGGTTTATTTATTATTTTTTTTTTTTACCAACTTAAACCACATTGTGAGCAATAGTTGTCGTTGCAAATTTTGCAGCCTGTGGAATGAAAATTTTGCTAAATTGTGAACAATTACAAAAAGCTAAACATTTAAAACAGATTTTTTTTTAAACTTCTGTGGTAAACAGATTGGAGATAGAGTACGTAGGGTTAATCAGGTTGCAAAACATATGCAATCTTTGCTAGTTTCTTGAACACAATGTGTATCTCACTCATTATCATTTGCCTTGTCTATGAAATTGTTATAGGCCACCAAATGCCCACCTTTAGAGGCCACAAGTCCACACTTTCACCAGAGAGGAACTACTGATCCACAATTGTCTGTATTGTGATAAATCAAATATTTCCCTTTTTCAGTGAAAGCCTTTGCTGTGTATCACAATATGAACATTTATTCTATTTATTAAGTTTTATTAAGTTTAATTTACATGCATTTAATTAAGCCATTCCTGACAAAATATAATTATAAAAGAGTAAATTGGAGAGTAAATGATCCTCAAAGCATTAAAGGCAGCTATGGGGGGGGGGGTTGGGGGGTGAGAGGAAATCACTTTTCAAAATACTGGAACAGCAAATCTCCTGAGATCTGGAAAAACCTAGTACATATGTCACTCTTGGTGGAAACTGAGTTTTACCCTCACTGGTTGTAATTATGAGTGGTGAGAATCTTAAAACACTAGCTATTAGTGTTATTTGAACTGTCAAAATCATGTTTCTTTTATTTATTAATTTTATTTTATTATTATTTTTTTTCGGTTAGGAAAAGTCCAGAATCCAGAAGTTTTTGTTCAATTGCGAGACACTTGCCACTGATGAACTCACTGGGTTTTTCCAGATCGCAGGAAAATGTGGTTTGAGCTAAAAACCAGCATGCGAAGGGGGGGCCTCGCCAATATTGCAGGCTGTGAACCGTTGCTCTTGATCGAGTTCCGTTACTGTTAGTACTTTTGATCACCACTAGAGGGCAGAAAAATGGATGGGGATTTCAGCAGAGGGGGAATAGCCGCTCTGCACCACGCAGATGTACATCCCCTGAGTGGAAAGCAGAAGTGGGTCAAATAGGAGCAGAACCCCTAGAACAGGTGTCGGTGAAGTGAATGTTTTATCTATTAAGGTCAGTTCAGTTACCGTGCAAAGCTCCTTCCTCGTGGGAAGCTGTGGAATTTGAGGGAAATCCACTAAATTCTACCAAACAAAACTGGGACTTCACCATTCATTTGACTCAAGGTTTCCAAATCAAGCTCTAAGGCTTTCTGGCCTGTAAGAACCTTCAGCTCATTCCCATTTTATTGTAAATAATCATAAACTTATAAAAATAGAATTGGTCATCAACTCTTTGACTGCATCAACCTATTTTTCAAACCATTGTTGGCACTCACAGATTGAAAGTATATTTTTTATTCATGCGATACATTATTTGAATCCCTTTAATGATATTGTGTTTATCTTTTAAATTTTTCAGAGGTATACCGAAAGATAAATTACTCGGTTATTTTTTGAATTAGCCTGCATTACACAATAAGCCAAAAACTATGTGTTTGATTATCGAAATTAAAACAATTATTAATGATATGTATCCACAAGTTTCAACATCTTTGAGTCAATTGTGCCAAATTTTGCATGCAAATAAAGAGAGAGTTCTATTTCTGGTCTTACATAGTGAGGAGAAATGGCCACATATGATAGTGTTTACTTTTTTTTTTGCGTTAATTCATTGTTCATCAAGGAAAATGATTTTTGAAAAAAAAAAAAAAAACATGTTAAGATAAAAGAGATTTTTTTGGACCACGTCTGTTTTCAGCTCAGCAGCCGTTGCTGGAAATAACCAGTGAAATCTGGTGGCTGAATGTATGGGTGGAAGATGCCCATGGCTGAACAATCCACCCCTTAGCTGCAACCAGACACTTTTGATAACTGGAGATTAGTTTTTTACATATCGTGACCTTAGTATTACAAAGTTCCTCTGCCCCAGAAACATAAATTTGATAGAACCTTATAGTACTGATTTCACGATCTGTGTGGAAAGATTTTGGCCTGCGCTTCTTTGCAGAGTTGCTTTTACTCAGCATCATTTGGGGGTTCTCTACCATGAATGTGCCCACATGAGGTCTTGCCACAGAATTTCAACAAGGATTCAGGACAGGACTTTGACTAGTTCCCTCGAAATTCCTAATTTTAGTTTTTTTGTTTGTTTGTTTTTGTTTTGAACTATTTAGAGGTGGACTTGCTCTTGTGCTTCAAGGCCTATGAACAAAGCATGTGAAATCTTTGCAGTGAGCTAAACACGTACACACTTAAGAGGCCGTCTTTTTATTTATTAGTGTAGTAAATTGCCACTGCATTCCCGCCAGTAGCTAAAGTCGGGTGGAGGTGTAAAACATTTCTCTGAAGTACATGTCCACAGGGTGGACCATGCATTGAGCATAAAATCAAAAAAATTAGAGCTCAGAATAAGAGTTCAATGTTACAGAGCATCTTCACCTAATTAAAAAGATACAAAAAAGTTTTGCAACACACAAGATAACAGAAAGAAGTCATAAATGTGATAGAAGTACTCATATAGAATGCAGTAAAGGTAATACATGCAAATGCAGCATCATCCTGGAGAATTTATTGGAGGATTCAGTGGATTGGAATGTAAATAGATTGAATTGGAAAACTCCCTCCTTGCACTAACTGTTGAACTCACACCAGTTCTTTGCCAAAGCAATCTTCTGATATTCACGAAACATGATGAATTCCAACGTTGAATGTCATGGCGTGCCTTTTTTTAGTCTCTCACAAAACTAGAAGCCGCAAGAATAAATTATGCAATTATAAATGTACTGACTATCAAAATACTGTTGGCTATATGTGTTCAACAAATTTTTTCATACCTCATATTTCGAATTGTTGTATGATTCCATTCATCTATAAGTACACGGGAAGGTTGAATCTATATAAAATCAACAGAAGGATTTGAGCGCAGAGAAATCAGATAAAGATACTGAATTATGGATAAGTATGTGCACAGTCATAGCGAACTCTGACTCAGTTAATGATGTGGCATTTTCCCAAGCGAGTATGTCACCAATGCTTGACAGCCATTTGGCTGAGGGAAAGTCCGGACTGATGAGGAATGTGACTGAAACGTGAGGTGTCACGTTTCAGTCTACAGGCACTATGTCTCCAAGGGTGCATCTGAATTCTCAAAAGAGTACCTTTCTCGTTATTGGACATGAGCCGGAAATAGTTACGCTGGTAGCCATGACAAGGAGCTTCCAAATGCTCAGCTTCATGAAAAAAAGGAAGCAACTGGCCTAGTTCCTTCCAGCAAGGAAACACAGGTGAACCTTGGGAGAAAGGAATAGATTAAGGGCCACAATCCATGGCAGCTGTAGCGATTGGATATGACATTTGTCATACTTTAGTTGGATCAGTCGTGCCATCGTCAATGGCTGATGAGCTTGTGACTTATTGAAGGAATGGACATCCAATTTCTCTCAAAGATGTCTCAAGGTCACTCAAAACCTCCCTGTAACTTTTCCTCGACCCCTGTGACGTTTTCTATCAAGGTCAAGAAAAAGTGGAGAGGAAAAGAAAAAGGCCGCCTTTTTAACAGAATTCAGATGCACCCCACGTGCTGACCGGAAACAGAAACTAAACTTGACAATCAGTTTTCTTTCAAGATCAAGGCCACCATCTGGAATGGGGATACTATAAGTTACACAGTTTGTTAGAGGGCCAAGACAGAAATATATGGGGTCAGTAAATGCTATATTGGGTCAGGCGTCAGCCGAGCCATTTACTGATTCCCGTATACTTCCGTATTGGCCCTCTAACAATTTGTGTAACTAATTTATCCCACGCACCGAAGACCTTTTCTTCACATGCAGGCCATTTCGGCTGCTCCAGAGACGCTAAGGGAGATAATCTACTCACACGCCGTGTATGGGTTCAGAGACGTAATATGGGAATATTCAGGCTTTCCACGTTACTGCTGTCGACCAATGCCATCCAAGCATTCTTGTCTGAGGTGGGATAAGATACAATACTCGGATGATACAGATGATAAACTGTCTGATTGTCGCTAAAATTTGATCACTTCCTCTTTAGCACAGTTTCTGTCGACAAACGCAATTTCATTGGCATCCATTCATAAATTTTTAAGATATGCTGTTAAATGATGAATGAAGGAACAAACCAGCGAATAGACGCCAGATAAAACATAATACCTCCTGGTGGAGGTAAAATAAATCTTCTATCACCTGGGGAAGATGGCCACATACCGGGATGGCAACCCTAACTAGAGAAAAAGTTGGGACGGTATGGAAAATGCTCATAAAACAGTGATTTTTAATTTTATTTCGACTTGCATTTCACTGCAGACAGTTTTGCTTTGTCTGGTGAACTGAATTTCATTTGTAAATATACGCCTATTCCTGCAACTCAGAACTGCAATGCATTCCAAAAAATGTTGGGAGGAAGGAAATTTAGGACTAGCAATGAGGAAAAAAAAAAAAAAAGATTAGTGATGTGATTTGGGTGATTGTAGTTGTGATTTGGCTCAAAAGCAACACCAGGAAAGGCCTTGTCCTTCAGAAGTGAAGATCGGCTGAGGATTGCTAATTTGCCTCACAAAACTGAGAAAATCATTGAAAGGTGTAAAAACAATGTTCCTCAAACAAAGATGGGGAGGGATTTGGATATTTCACCCTCTATGGTGCTTGATTTAATTAAAAGATTCAAGAAATCTTGAAGAATTTCTATGCATGAAGGACAAGGATGCAAGCACAAGCTGAATGCCCGTGATCTCTGATCACGGAGTACACACTGCACCAAGAACTGTAATTTAACTATAGGTGATATAACCACATGGACTCAGCATTACTTTGTCAAGCTTTGCAATAAGTTGTTACATCTACAAACTCCAGTTAAAACTTTACATGCCAAAAGGAAGCTGTAATAGTGTCCAGAAGTGCAATCAACTTCTTTGGGCCTGGAGACATCTGCAGTGGACTATTACACCGTGGAAACATGCATTTTGGTCAAATGGATCAATATTTCAGGTCTTTTTTTTTTAAAGAAAGTGATGTCATGTGCTCTGGACTAAAGAAGAAAAGGACCCTTAAGAGTTCAGGCTGTTACCAGCAAGAAGGTCAAAAGCATATATACTATGCCTTTTCATAGTATACAGGGTTGTGTAAGTACCCTTGGCAAGGGTAACTTGCACTTCTGTGAAGACATTAATGCGGAGAAATATACTGAGATTTTGGAGCAAAATGCTGCCTTTAAGAGGTACAACAGGGACACCGATGCAAATTTCAACGAGACAATGCTACATTCCAACACAATGCAAGGGCATGGCTGTGTAAGGGTAGGGACGGGTGCTGGTTTGGTCTGCCCGCAGTCTGAAAATGTCCCCAATAGAGAACACGTGATACATTTTGAATTGCAACATGCAACAATGAAGACCCTATACTGTATCACACCTTAAAACCTGTTTGCAGGGAGAATGGGACGAAATTACAAATGAAACATTTTATCACTTGGTGTCCTCAGTCCCTAAATGTTTACTACATATCATTAGCCCCACAGCATAATGGTCTTAGTCATATTTCTGCCAAACTGAGATATTGGCCAAAAAAGTGTTTTTTTTTTCTTCTTTTTTTCTCAAAATCTTAAGAAAAATAAAATCCATTTTCTTTAATAATAAGAAATAATAAATAAATAATACAAAATAAATTTTAAAAAATCTTTAAAAAATGAGAAAGGCAATTATGTTATGGGGCTAATGATATTATGAAGGGGAATAGAAACATTAACCCCAGTCGAAACTTTAAAAAAAAAATGTTGCTGGCAAGAATCAAAATCGAAATGTGCTTGTGTTGCAAAATTAATGAAAACCATGTGGTGAAACATTTAATAATGTGCTAATACATTGTTTTCTGCGTAATACAGGTCAATATAATTTACAAATCACTGGTTTAGGTTTTATTTATGATTTAACATACAGTATCATCAGAACTTTTTCTGATGTGGGTTGTGGGCTCATTGATCATTTTAAGAAAGAGGTCTACAAACGTGGCATTCATGCATTGTATCAACTTTATTTTTAAACAGTGATGATGATGATTATTATTATTAATAAAAAATAATAATAATAATAATAATAATAATAAGAAGAAGAAGAAGAAGAAGAAGAAGAAGAAGAAGAATTTGCCAAGCATATGAATCGCAGTGGAAATCGTATGCTTTTCGCATAGTTCTGTTATTGGCGTAGAACCCCTCCTTTTCCACTTTGACCCGGTAAATGAAAGCAGTTCCTTTCCGGCGGCAGCAATTTCTGTTGTTCACTCATTACTGTGGTTTATCGAATTTTTACCCTTTAATACTCGCAGAATAAACGGCAAACAATGTCCCGTGGGTCAAGTGCGGGATTCGACCGACATATTACTATCTTTTCTCCCGAGGGTCGCCTGTACCAAGTCGGTAAGGAGTTCTTAATCCTCTTTTCCACAAACCTCAGGCATCTCATGCTAGCTAACACTAGCAGCTAACTGCTCTGTCATTGTACACATTGCCTGCCTGCTCGGGTATTGCTGGATTTCTGTTGCATGATTTCACATGGTGGCCCCTCGGTCACATTTTAATAACTTTAAGATGTACAACCTGTTAACTCGGTTTGTGCAGTTTTTGTTTAGAGCGCGTCATCTCATGTGAGCAGTTGTGAATTGCTGTCACGAAACCGAAAGCAAGTCCGCTAGCTAGCTAGTTAGCTAGCCTCAGGTAAACACCGGGCACAGGGAATTTTCAAGCAAGTTGGCTAGTTAGCAGCTAACTTGTGTCAACGTTCCGATTTCGAAATCGTCTTCTTCTTCATTTTTACTTTGCTGAATTGCTTTGAAGTCACCGTTTTAGTTTTTCAAGGTCATTTTTTGCAATATTTTTATAGTATTATCTAATAGCGGATTTCATTCTGGTTGGTGTGTTTGTTAGCTACCGAATGTTGGCTAACTTGCAGAATGTTAACAAGCTAGCTGGCATTGCATGAGTTTGCATCTGTCCACTGTCCGGCAGGCAACTGGCTGAAATGCTTACATTTTCACGTCTTCAACAGTGCTATGCAATTTCTCATAATTCTGATTTAAATATATTTGATATCTCAGCCTTCTCTAATTTGGCCTACAGTTTAATCGTTAATGCTTAGGAAGAAAATGCACCGATTTGCCTTGCTGGTTGGCAGGTTGGTTGGTAACTCAGGGGTTCAGTACTTCAGATTAAGTGACGTTACTACGTTTGTACTGCATTAGTAGTATCCTGTTATTAATTATTATTTGTTTCAGAATATGCATTCAAGGCAATTAATCAAGGCGGACTGACTTCTGTCGCCGTCAGAGGCAAGGACTGCGCCGTAGTCGTTACACAGAAAAAAGTTCCGGTAAGTTGGACAAATATCCATGGTTTGTAACACTACGAAAAAACAACATATGTCTGAAATACTGTTTGATATCCCTTCGGTTTTTGAAATTGACCAAACAGTTTTTTCTCCTCTCTATTCCTTTCCATTCTTCTCTTTGCTGGTTTAGGACAAGCTGTTGGATGCCAGTACTGTCACTCACCTTTTCAGAATAACTGAGAATATTGGATGTGTGATGTCTGGAATGACAGGTATTTGTTTCATCTCATCCTATGAAATTTCACATTTCTATTGCGTGTAAATGGCAGTCAGGTGAAATTAGTTGCTGGACATCATGTGCCGTCTGCCATTCACCAATTTGAAATGATGGTGTATTTATTTCAGCTCATGACTGAAGGTTTTGATTGGTCTGAGTTGGTCAAGATGGATATCCAGCTTTGATGGCAAACATCCTGTCAAACTTTTTTTTTTTTAAACTTCAGTTTGGAATTGAATCCTAGGTCACCTCTAGTGACCGTTGGCATGATGCGGGGTCAGATGTGACGATAAAAGTGAGCGCCTAGAATGTGCATCTGGTTGATTGGTTGAATCTATAACACCCATCTTTTGGAATGGGCCTCAAATTTAGATTCCTTAATGCTGCGTTCAAATAGTTGGAAAATGACAACATGTTGTCTCATTCCTAACCATTTTTCCATAACCTTGATGGAAAATGTCATGAGATAATGGAAAGATGCAAAGGAGAATTTGTAAGGTCTTAGGAAAAGACAACTGCGCTGTTAAGAGAATCCGAATGCACTTGGCAACATGATTTTGCGTCTCTCACCCGGCATGTTTGTTTTTGTGGATGGCCAGATGGATGGTGCGTCAATTCAGATATCGCTGCCTTTAGGAATAGTGGGATGGTGTGATTTCCTTTGTTTTCATAATGATGGGTCCGCTGTAACGTATGCTAAAGGAGGTAAGGAAGCATTGAAGCTCCTTTCCATTACATTTAGAGAATTTGACCAGCACTTATCATGGCTGCCACATAAATACTTCGGGGTCATTTTCATGGAGTGAGGAACTTTCCTGAGCAAAAAGGACAATACGAACGTAGCCTAAGTCTGGTCCTGTTTGGGTTGTATTACACTGTCACTCATTGGTCTGATCTCCTTAATCCCTCCCCTTTCAAAAGCTGACAGCAGATCTCAGGTGCAGAGGGCCCGATACGAAGCCGCCAACTGGCAATACAAGTACGGCTACGAGATCCCCGTGGACATGCTGTGCAAGCGGATGGCGGACATATCGCAGGTCTACACGCAGAACGCCGAGATGAGGCCGCTGGGCTGCTGTAAGTTGGCATGTACACTGACGCTAGCCCTAGTGTATGGTTGGCAGTATGTGGACACCACCCTCCAGCATTACACTGTTAAATCATTGGCATTAATTAGGATTTGGTCCCTCCTTTGTGGCTTCCGCTTTCTTCTGCTTATCTTGAAACGTTTTATACTTAATGAGAATGTTGGTGTGGGGATTAGCTACCATTCTGCATCCAAAATGAAACCATTAGTGAGGTTGAGCTGTTGTGTCGGGCAATTGACCATTTCAATACTGAATGCCGTAATAAGAGTTGCCCATTTGAAGTACATAATTTTTATATATTACACACACGCTCACACACACACACACAGCTTCTGGGTCTGAAGTTTTGCAGCAGATGCGTCCGCTGTGGGCGCTGATGTATGCCACAAATCAGCATCACCGCATGCATTTAATGCATTCACTATTTAATGATGTGGTGTTGGGTGTATCCTGCGTGGTAAATGTATTGGATGTCTGGCAGTATAGAGGAAATCTTTCATCTTATAGCCCAATTGATGGTATCGCCAATACGCAAAAAATGCCCGGATGTTGCATTCATGCCCCGTTTCAGATGCATTATGGGATAGTTCGGTAACCCAGTTGCTTCCGATCTCTTTTGTGGCTGCGGAAAAAAATGGAACGCTGCCTAGGTGTGCGTGGTTCCACCGACCGCATCGGGTACTTACTTGCATACTCACCCGTACGCTTGTGAAACTAGCTGTGCGCTTGGTGAATGTTTACATTTTCCTCAGCTTGATTTACTTATGCGTGCGTGCATGGCCAAGCCACAGCTAGCTGACGCTAAACGATAGCCGTGACCTCAGTAACGCGCCGGAAGAAAGTGGGTTCCGGAAGTAGCTAGATATTTTGCCGAAAGCGCTACATCTGGGCATTTTTTGCGTATTGGCGATACCCTCAATTTAAGGACCATCCACTTGCACTGTTTTTTAAGCGTAATTGCGCGGGATTGTTCGTCTATCTCTCTGCAGAAAATATGATGTGATTTTTGTGCGACAGCCTTTATGAAATTATGGCTCTTTGGTCCAGATTTAAGTTCAGAACCACCTTCTAGCCAGGCAACAGTGCTATCCATTGTCACCAGGATGCCTGCGTCATTGTGACTGGTGTGATTTGTCAGAGTTATTGGCGGGAGATTTAATTGCTAGGACTTATCCGTGCATTACGGGCAGCACATTTGATTGGTTGGATTTTCCTTGCATTACGGGCAGGACATTTGATCGGTAGGATTTACCTGTGCATTATGGGCTAGAGATTTGATCGGTGGGATAGGATTTACCTCTGCACGATGGCTAGGAGATTTCATGGGTGGGATTTACATGCACATTATGGGCTGGAGATTTGATTGGTGGAATTTACCTGTGCATTACAGGAAGGAGATTTGATTGGTTGGATTTCTCTTTGTGCACTGCAGGCATGATTGTGATTGGTGTAGATGAAGAGTACGGACCTCAGGTTTATAAGTGCGACCCTGCCGGTTACTACTGCGGCTTCAAGGCCACGGCCGCCGGCGTGAAACAGACCGAAGCCACCAGTTTCTTGGAGAAGAAGGTGAAGAAGAAACTGGAGTGGACCTTCGAGCAGACCGTCGAGGTGAACATCATCTGCCCGATGCACAGTGCTGTTCTGGAGTAATGGAGACCGGATCCGTCTATGGGTTCCATAAGCTGCATTTTCACCAAACACTTTCGATATTATAACCTGAGAACTGTTATATGACCTGCACAGGCCGGTACCTAAAGCCCTTGATCTGTTTAGAGTTTCCGCCACTGTCAGTACTCTTAAATGTACAGTACCTGTCAAAAGTTTGGAAACTCCCACATTTTTCTTACAATATATGTTAAATAAAGAAATAAGCAGCCTTTATTTTGCAAAAAAAAAGATCTAATTCTTAAATCTATCGAACTAACCACCATTTGTTGTCATATTTGCAGAGCATTCTCACTTTTTTTTTTTTTTTTTTTTTTTACAAGGGCAGTTATATGACTATAATGAATTTGCAGCTGCACTGCTGTCTAACTTCGCAAAGATGTGCTGCACATGAGGTGGCTTTTCATCAACCTTTTCACCCAATAAGTCCCAAAACTGCTTGACTTTAATTCGGCAGTTGGAAAATAGGAGTTTATTTGTCTGTTTACTTTGCAAAATATGGCTTCTTTGAGAATTCTAAAATTTTGAACCCTATTCAAACAAGTAAATTATTCTCTTTTCACTTCTGACTGTTTACCTCTTTCAAGATTCCATTTGAGATTATTTAGAGAAGTTAAGCCGTTTAAATTTCTCCAAAAACCGAGTGCTCTGACATTAGCAAAGTGTGTCCGAACTTTTGACAGGTACTGTAAGCGAGGCTGTTACCAGATGGTAATGGCTGCCTCAGCCTCATAAATGGCAGGTTTGTGTTTAGTCATTGTCGCGCAGTAGTGCCGATCGTCTCTCAACCGATCAACGGACTGCTGTGTTTCTAGCTCTAGCTCTTAGCTTCAGATCAGTGTGTTTGGTACCTCAACAGAGGAGTAATGAAAAACTGGATGGATTGGAAAGGTTCTTTTGGTACCATTCTCTACTTTCGATAACGGAAATGCAAAAAATAACCATTCTAACGTGCAACACACTGAACTTAACTGAACCAGACAGCTTTGTGTAATCGAGACTCTGGATTCCTATGGGAGCTACTAATTTATGCGTGAGACCCGTTTATGTGGGCCCAAATATTTGACTATGGGACTTTTTGGCGACAGATCATGTGCCGTTGGTACCGCAACAAGAGGTGACTGAGAATGAAAGTTGAATCTGAATCGTCTGTGCAGCTCATAAAAAATGGTCCCTTGAGAGCTATTGTTTCAGTGTGAACAGTTTCGGAATTTAGAGTAACCGTCTAAAATATGTGTATATATATATTCTAATGGTAAAGTCGGAGTAGTGATTGACCTTCAATGTGTAAATGAGCTTCTTCCCAATATAGGGAGTTGCTATCCGCAGTGCTGATGGGTTTTTTAATAAGATCTTGGGTTGTACCTTTTGGTATTTAATTTGAATTTTGTTGAATGCAATTTTCTCTCCTCCTTTTGATAGACTGCAATTAGCTGCCTGTCCACAGTGCTGTCCATCGACTTCAAACCCTCCGAACTGGAGATTGGAGTCATCACTACAGAGAACCCCAAATTTAGGTACGACACACAGGCTGTTAATTACACTGAAGGGAGTACATACATTCTACTCCACTTCTGTCTTGGTTGGTCATGTCAGTAGCGCTGTATTGTAACTAATCAAACTCTTGGGTCAGTGTTTTAGTGCTTGTATTCACTGTAAAAATTGGGAAAACTTGTTATTAGTCTGTAGCAGCGCTCCAGTCTGCGACCAAAATCTACGTTTTGCAACTTACATTCTCACGTCGGTCGCGCACTGTGCGCCCAACACTTCATGCACTGTGCGCCTATTCTGGGCAGCAATTCACTCCCTAATTATCAGCCGCCGGCCGGGAATTTTTTTCTGCAGGTCGGTTGGTACCATTACGTACATCAGCCAATCACAGCTCGGCTGGTGCCATCAGCCAATCACAGCTCGGCTGTACTCATGCATCGATGAGAATGGCAAAGCATTCGACCTTGTCACTGTCAGCTGAGCTGTGCACTCGGCAAATTTGTAAAACCTTGTCTGACAATAACGATGTAAATGCTCCACAATACGCGAAATTACAAGTACACTAGCTGGTCTGCTGCTGAAGTCCAATAGTCTGCGTAGTAGGCCTTGGCTTCGGTGACTAATACTGCAGATCGGAGAGCAAATTTCATGATATCAGAAAGTGTTTTCATTACCGGTTTTTTATTTCGCTATTTAGATTTCGCGCATTTCTAAGGGTAATGGAAACGCACCTGGAGAGTGAGAACAGTGTCCGACGTTATTAGCCCGAAAACACAGTCTGCTTCATGACCGTAGACTGTTCAGTTTTGAGTCTTGTTGATACCAGCTATGGGTGCTTGCGTCTAGTGGCAAATGATTTTAGATGGTGTTTCAATATCAATCGCTAACCTTCTATCCTGTTGGATTAGGTTGGATGCGCACTTCCACTCTGATCTGAAGTTCCGCGTGTACATGATTATTCATGCAGTATGAATGAAATCGGTGACTGGTTGGTCCGAGTGCCAGATTATTTATTTTCATTGGAGTACGATAAAGATGAAAAAAGCTGCGGTTCTGATAGATTTATAGTCCGTTTTCTTTGGGGTTCCGATAATTGGCCAGCTGTTAGAGGAATAGTATTTTGTTGATTGCAGCAAATGTTCAAACCGGATTCAAAAACTAGTGACGCCTGTCCAATGTACTCCAGCGACGACCGTAGGCTTATCAGCGCAATGCCTCAAATATGAGTCTGTGTCACGAATAGTGTACGGTCACGAAGCAGACTGTTTTTGTTTTTTTTTTGGGAGCTAATAACGTCGGACATCGTCCTCACTCTCTGTGTGCATTTCCGTTACCCTTCGAAATGTGCAAAATCTAAATAGCGAAATTAAAAAAAAAACTGGTTAAAAATAATAATTATTATTATAATAAGCCGTCCTACTACATTTTTACCGGTGAAAGAATTTTTTTTAAACTTTGTGCAAACGAACTTGGCATACTGCACCTACTTTTTACCAAATATTTAGGGTGGATCACTTTGGGAATTATATTAAATTTTAATGCTAAACTTTCAATTTGTGATGAAAAAATTTAGCCAAATTATGCTTTTTACAGCTTCAATTCCTCCTGGGTCTCATTTTCGAGGCAATTAAGCCATGTTTGGCGTCAAATTGTTCCTTGGGATGGCAGCAACAATAACAGTTATAAATTTTAGAACTAACACTGTGATAATTGGGAGTTATTCATTGATTTATCCCCATATGTTGCTTTTAGGGGGGTGCTCATCTAAATTGGGCTATAATTTTTCTATGAATGATTCAGTTTATGTACTGGGCAGAGTTTGATGAAAAGTTGTCCCTTGGAGAAATGGAGACTTGTACATACATTTAGACTTGTATGATAACTCTCCAAAATGATAACTCCATTTATACATTTTTCAAACATTCTTGTGAACATCAATATCTACTTTTCAGTTCACAAAGTGCTTTCTGATAATATTTCTTAAATAAATGTAGCAACAACTGATAGTCTGTTCAGCTATCTTTATTTAGGCTTGTAAATATTCAGAAAAGTATCATGGTACTTTGCGTGACCACAGTTTTGGCCTGTGCGCCTAAATGTTGGCCTGTGTGCCCAACTTTTTCAGGTTGGGAGCGCATGTGCTCCGAGGTCCAGAAGTTGGTCTGGAGAGTTGTGTAATCATAAACTGATATGTTACAGGAGCCATGATTCAATTGTCCTTTGATTAATCATAGTAATGCTGCAAAGCCTGGTAGCAGATCATGATTTATCTGCTCATAATCGTTGACTAGAAATGTGGAGATTTTTTATTTATGTAGAATTGGTTCCAGACTGCTGAACAGTGCCCCCTCTGGTCGACCTGAGCTAGTGCAGTCTGGCTGCGACCACTTCACGTGAAAATGTGCTCCGATACCGTGTCTGCTTGGCCGTGATGGGTGAATTGTTGTCAGTAGAAGTGTAGCGCTAGCACGCAATCTCCAAGAGTTGAGCTGATGGTGCTGCACTTTCTGAGAAATGTTCTCACCGAGCCAGCAAAATTTTAATAAAGTGGTCATCTGAGGAGGCTTCGAGAAGCTTGTTAAAGATGAGAATCGAGTCTTCTGAGTCATGTCTGTGGTCATGAACACCATACTGAGACGGTGAAAAAAGCATACCTCTCCAAAAAAAAAAAAAAAAAAAAACCAAACGAAAAAAGCCTTGACCTGATTAAGTTGCACCACCTCCAAAAAGTTTTGACAGTAAATAATTTCCATTCTTTTGTTTTATGTATTCTGATGAATGCTTGAAAACTAGGTCGAGAGTTCAGGCGTTTTAAATCTCTAATGCACTTGTCTTCGCCTAAAGAGGACACTTTAACCACAGCTGCCCAGCCTAGACCCCGAAGAGCTATTGTCCTTTAGGTTAGCACTCCCACCCTGACAAGATGCACCTTATTAAACGGCTAACAATTTCATTGAGCTGCTAATTATTTGAGTAGGGTGTGCTCAATTTGTGTTGAAGTGAAAGCTTAAAGAGCAGTAGATAACCAGGACTAGGGTTTGGCAGCCTTGCTCTGGTTGTTGAATGAGGTGTGCTTTGTTCGCATTTCAGTGGAAACCTATTGGAGGGTAACTCTCAAGAACTGGATTGGGGCGGCCCTGTCATTTATCATTTATCATTTATTTGAATCCTTTACGGTTGCCTACCGCCTATCCGCAGTTTGAATGAAAAGTGATAATTTGAAGTTGCTTCTCCATTTACTTATGTTTGTCATGCAGAATGGCATACTATGAGAGCTGTGTAGAATGCTTAACATTTTCAAAAGGTGTTTTGTCCCCAATTTTGTCGTCCCCCCACCCCCCGGGAGACATATTGTTTTGGGCTTGGTTCCCGTTAGCGTTCCCACTTCGTTTCCGGAGCGTAACTCCAAAACCGTTTGCACAATCTTAACGAAACTTTGCAAACTTACTACTCAGGTCCTGCAGTGGTGCCCTCTGGCATGTGCCTGTCTGTCTGTCTGTCTGTCCGGTGGGTTAGGCCGGGCAGGGGGCCGGGGGGGAGATATCTGTTTTTACGAGTGAAAACACATTCTAGTTTAATTTTGCTTCAGTAGGATTGGGGGGAAAATTACAAAACTGTTCAGCTCATTCGGAAGTACGGAAGGAAACGGGTCTGTTATGAGGCTACAAGGCGACTGGTGTTTTTCAATAACTTCACCATGACCACTCCTTGTCTGATATTTAGACAGAATTTTGTGTGACAGTGATTAAATCTGTGGACATTTTTTTTTTTTTTTTCTTGTCGTGTAAATTCAGGGTTGCTAGGCTTTTTAGCCTTCCTAAATATCATACCTTGATTTAGAGACAGCTCTTGACTGGAGCATCACCCCTCTAACAGTACACTGTATTTATCAGAAATGATGAATAGTTTCCCAGCTGAATTGTGATCTGTCTGACGTGTGACTGTCTGTTTGCCCCTGTTTCTCAGGATTCTTACGGAGTCGGAGGTCGATTCTCACCTGGTGTCCCTCGCGGAGAGAGACTGATATTTCACCACTGACGCCCTGATTCCAATATTAGACCTCAGAAGGAGAATGGAGAGAGCACCATTTCCTGTATATTTACCTTGTTCCATTAAAGATGACATTTTGGAGAAAAATGAAGTCTTTTTTTTTTTTTTTTTTTTTTTTTCTCCTCTTTGTACTCATTGCTTGTCAACGAGTGTCCCTGCTCCACACCGCAGTTATTTCAAGTTAGTCTATTCGGCAATCCAATTCAATAAACTTGTGTAAAATTCACTGAAATTAGCCAGTGAGACTCCTTTATCTTCCTTCGACCTTGGGTTAGCCTACGTGTCATTTTACTCTCATACTGCCCATTGGGCTGAGTTATTCTCACAGGAACAAACTGCTCATCTTGGGTTTACACCATGGACGTGCAGTGTTGTCCGTTAAGCGCTCTTGACGTCAGTGAACAGTCCAAATAAATTACTCCTCGGAGTAGCCTAGCACATACCGGAACTCGCTTCTTTTTACGGATGGTGTTTAAAAAAAGGATTAGCTGGCGGGTTTCCTTGCACTTTCCCGTGTTTGGACGTAAGAAGAACTGAACTTCTCCGGAAGGCCGTAAAGAACGATACTGCTCTCACTGGGAATGGAAATAAAACTGAATCGTTTTGGGTGGGAAACATGAACAGCCCTCCATTTCATTTCCTGACTGTGGGAACGTTGACCGATATCCCCTTCCTTCCAGGAAAGACGGTCAGTTTCCTGCGATCTGCGTACGGGGCGAATTTGTGCTCGAGTCAGTGAGCCGTGTTTTAACAATTCGGAAATTCTGAGAAGCGAAGTTACCGTAGCAGAAAGGACTTTTCTCTCCGTTTCCTGTTGTGGCTTTAGGTTACACGAGTCTGTGGTCACATGACCCATTAAGCAGCGCAATTTGCGTAGGTGTTAGAGAAAAGGGTTTCTGGGGGTGTGCATGCTTGCACCTGTTAATACTAGCTGCTCTATTTTTTAAAAATATCTTTTATTCATCACCTCATTTCAGGTTTTCTAATGTTTGTGTTCCATTTTGAGGTGATCTCTGATCTTGGCACAGTGCCTTATGCTTGTGGTGCATAAATTAACATGCTAAAAATACATTGTGCAGAATTACGGTACTGGGTTGCCATGTCAAATTCCTGAAATATAAACCAGTATTCTACCAAGGTTGTATTCAGAGCTGTATTTTTGCGACATCAAAATAAATACAGGGCTGTACTTTATGCAAAGCTTCACTATTGACAAGAATCAACTGGTTTTGACCTTGGCAACTCCACAAGCTGCTGAACTTAAAGGACTTCAGGGATAAAACTGTTTATGGGAGCTGGACTGTATCTGGATCCAGTGGGTCTTTCCAGTATTTGGACCGATCACTTTCAGAATCCAAAAGGGAATTTTATAAGGCTGGATTACCAATGTTCCCAGGTTGTGTAACATCCAGAACTGTTCTTTTATGACCATGTTTGTTCCAGATTTTGGAATGTCCTGGGATTTCCTCTGCCGCTATCCAACTAAATTACTAATCCTGCTTTGTGAAACGGGCACCAGCAGTGGCCCTTAAGCCACATCGACCTCCGGGCAACGTGAAGTGAGCGACATAAATTGTTCTTGGAAGGTTCAAACTCTTTCACATACTTCTCCTGAGTTAAAGCTTCCCGATTATATCACAAGTTCTGCAGGCAGTTAGCCATTGCAGGCCATTTCAGAATCTGTTCCAGAGACATCACGTGAGGACGTGACCGCTCGAGGACAAGAAGGATCAACCAATTTAAACCAACCAGTTAATAAACTCCTTCATTATTCTGTGTGGTCTCCTCCCCCTCTTGATTACACGAAAGACCAGATTATGCAATGGCTCGTAATGGCTGCTTGTCTTGTTCACCTGATGACTTGATCGGGGACCTTTAAGATGATGATGTGACCTCAAATGATTCTGCTTACTGTGGTTGGTTGGTTATTTATTAATTAATTTATTAATTTATTTATTATTTCAGTCACTGTTTCATAGTTATGTTTCAATAATTAGACAGATATGTTCGAGCAAAGGAAGGAACTATGCATCAAAAAATGAACATTTGTACTTTCATGGGTGAAAGCTCATGTGTGAAGCTTGGCTCCCGACCTCTGGCCCAGTGAACTGCGATGTCCAATAGCTGTCAATATCACTCGTTATTCAGCTCTTCAAACTGTACATGTTTTAATCTACAACTACAGCTGTTATACACCGTTCGTATCACAGCCAATGAGTCGGGCTTATGACTCATTGTCATTTAATGGCCTTCATTAACAGCAACTCAATAGATGGTGAATTTAGGTTCTCAGGCAGTGCATTTATATCCTGCAATTCTATGTGATAAATTGTAACCATGTATGGTCAGACTCATAAGGTAACTACCTGAAAAGGGTATTGTCTTATTTATACCCGGAGCACTGAGAAGAATTGTCAGTTTTAGCACGAATATGTTGCTGGAAAAAAATGCGGGTACTATGTGATGCTTTTGAGTCACCACTGAGTCAGCTGGGACCAAAATCCGGAATGAAGGTTTCTAGCACGTCTTGAGGGGAATTCCACTAGTTGAAGCGAAAGTGCAGATAGGTGACAAATTAAAGGAACAAAACCTGAGTGAATGTGTTGACAAACGTAACAAATGCAGATGCCTGTTCCATTTTCCTGGTGTGGATCAGGTCGACTTGTCCCATTTAAGGCAGAGGAGTCACTGCAAATCAATGAAGTTACTGGGCACGATCGCCTTTATAGCCTATGATGAAGTGTTCCAACCATGATGAGAGTGGTCCTTTGGAGGATAACAATGCCCCAAGCCGCGCACAACACAAAAGCTCACTGAATGGTTTTATGGGCATGAAAATTATATGAAGCATACATTAGGCCGTGCTCTCCGTCATTGTCAGAAAGACTCAAAATGAGGGATTATCTCCTGGAAGGTTCTCCATCCCTCCAATAAAGTTATACGCTTTTAAGACTCTTTGCCGACGTGTGTTATTGCTGATTTGGAAGCTTGTGAAGCCCAAGCAACTTACTAAAACTTTTTGTTGATTTTTTTTCATTAATTTGTCACCTGTCTGTAAGTACTATCCAATTTTAGACAGGTGTACCTAATAAAGTGGTCTGAGCTCATTAGTTGTATGCCGGTAAAGGCTCCTTTCCTGCATGACCCTGACTAGAACAAGCGACTCAGATAATCGGTGACTGGGTGGATGCATGAGATGTCTATTCAGGAAATACGATGCTATCATAATTTAGTCTGTAATTTACTCAGGTTGGCCAAGCGTGAATGGTGAACGGCCGGGGTTAGCACCTGTGACTTCAGAGAGCTCATAAGCCTGCACATTCACGTTACATCTTTTTTCTTTACTCATAGGAAATTCCCAAGAATCGTAATTCTGGAATCCACAGAAGTCTGTGATTCACTTTCTGACAATCACCCTCGTGAAGGTCCCAACTGCAGCCACTTCCTGGGAATCATGCACTGGGAAGTCCCGCCCAGATATCTGGGAGGTCAACGCCCCTCCCCCCCACACTCTATCAGGAAACACTGGCGCTGAGCATGACCGGGGATTCCCCTTAGTGGCACTGTGGTCTGTGACTGAGTATGATCCTTATTAGGGAGTGCAGCAGGGAACCGAGGACGTGCGTGGATGAAATGTGCTCCCAAAATGACTGATTCCAGATCAGCTTTTGCAATCACACAACAAAGGGAATGAGGATTAGGCCTGATATCAGCAAACTGGGACTGACAGGGCTATACCCATCAAATTTCCTCTATTTAGCCAACGACTGCACCCAAAGCAGCTGAAATTTGATCAGGCTAAGCAGGGGCAAACTCCCCGAATCCATTTTCAATCAACAGCCTCAGTATAATGACTTTTACTAGGGCTGTAACTATCGACCTTCAAAGCTCCCGTGAAACAATTTAACCACAAAGTGACTGGTAGCTTAGGATGTTCAACTGGTGACTTTTTCTTTTAGATGACCATTTCCTTTTAATTAGCAATTAAAAATAAGGGAAAGTAACTGCGTGACGATTTTTTAAACTGCTAGAATATTTTTTTACATTGCTCCTCGGATTCATTAGATTCATGGATTCTTAAGCAGCACTTTGCTCACCTCCAAATTCACTTGTTTTCAAAGAATACAAAATGAAGACAAGGATTCAAATATTAATATTCATATTTTTAATTTACTGGTGTTCACTCCTCATCTGAGTTAAATGAATACTTACACTAGTGTCATATACAATTGTGGAATATTTACAAATATAAAAATATAATCTCTCTCTATATATACACAATATTCTACATTATGTCCAGTTTATTGCAAAAATATGAGTTGTGTTTTGAGTCTGTTTTGCCAACTTTCTGCTTCACGTTTCTGACTCTTTCAGGATTTTTTCTTTTCTTCATAGATTCCATCTCTTCAAAAACCTTCGTCTTCATCCTCGTCTTTGCGTGCCTCACTTCTGGTTGCCCCGGTCTTCGGCCTTCTCTGTCCTTACACTGGTGACTACGACGGTCTGTGACAGCAGTTTCTATTTTGGTGCACCACTGCTCTAACTGGAGTGAGTTTGGAGAGGGAGGTAATGGGTCATGTGATGACCCCGTTAGTGTCCCACCACCCTAATGTCATCATACATCTGTGGGAAAAGACAACAAAGACCATGAGCGCACGATACTGAAAAGCCAAAACAACCATAAACTACCCCACTGTTTGTGTTGGGGAGAGAAGTTTACAAGCACAGAATCTGTGGTGAACTGTCACCCACTTTCGCTACCTTCACCGCATTATAAGTTTATGTATTAGCTTACCTGATCGTCCTCAGACTGGATGTCCCAATCGCTGTCCTCTGATTCGCTGTCGGGCAGGTCTCGCAGGTTCTGTGCCGTGAGGGCATAAAGCTGCTGCTGAATCTGAAAATTCTGCCGCCCGAGGGTTAGCTGATATGGTGAGTACCCGCCGTATGTCAGGCTGTTGACGTTGGCGCCCTTCTGGACCAGGAGTTGGACCAGCTCGAGATTCTGGAGGTCAACTGCCAAATGGAGTGCAGTACGTCCGTTGCATTGCTCCTGAAAAGAAAACAAACTTCATTAGCCCCTTCTGCGGACAGATTAACAACCCTGCCACACTTTCCCATTGCCCTATGGGAGGATCAGTCAGATCCAGATGATTCAACACTTACCTGAGCCTCAATGTCGGCTCCAAGACTAAGCAGGCTTTCCACCAAGGAGAGGTAACCATGGATGCAGGCTAAGTGGAGACAGTTAAGACCTAAAACAGAAGGGGGAGCATGTTAGGGGAAAGGCAGTAATCCCTCCAGGCCTTAGGACAGCTTCAGAGAGGAATGGCAGGGGCAGCATTAGGACGGTATGGAGGCTTACCGCTGTAATTCAATGTAGCGAGGACAGATGGCAAGTGAGTGGGACACACTTGGGTCAGCACGCTGACACACAGTAGAGACCCCCTCTTGCAGGCGATGTGGAGCGGGGTGTTTCCGGAATCATCCACCAGCCGAGGGTCACAGCCGGCCAGCAGTAGCCGCTCCACCACTTGAGGCTGTTCCATGATCACAGCCAGATGCAGGGCAGTCTGGTAGAGCAAACCAAAATGACACAGTTAGTTGCCTGCTTCGGTTTCACGGTCAGTGACTTGGTTATTATGTGAAATTGCACATTAATCGAAATACCAACAGAATGAATCTTCAATTACCTGTCTCTGATAGTTCTGGATGTTGAGGAACGGGTCCCCAAGTGACTGATTAATCATCCGAATTGCCTCGTCAGCGGCTTCGTGAATAACAGCAAGATGGAGGAACCTGCAGGTAAAAAAAAAAAAAAAAAGAGTTAAAATGACAAAAATCAAAATGTTCATTTAAAATCCAATTTCCCAATTCTAATCATTTATATATATATATATATATATATATATATATATATATATATATATTTTTTTTTTTTTTCCTTTTTAAGAATTCTTTTATTGGTACATGTTAAATGAACTATGGCGCTACAAAATGCGATCGCGGGCAGGCATTTATAAAATGTACGAAGAATGAGCAATAATGGCGTTTCGCAAGACTGGGGTTTTTTTAAGGTTATTTCCACGAGCTGCGGCTGCACTTCTGATGTGTTATCAGACCGAGGCTCTTGGCAACGCGCCAGGGACTTTCCAGCCCTCGCGCATTCGGCGCCCGCCCAGACTCGTGTTCTGCCAGAGTACATTCCGTTCTGTTGTAAAGTCTTTTGTTTACGTAAAAAGCCCTTTTTAGAAACACTGTCTTTTTTTCCTGCAGATGCGAACAAATTTCTCCCCTTTTGAGAGTGAAGAGAAATGCAAACAATATATGCATGTTTCTACATGCACCTTTGCCTCCTTTTGATGATTTACATAATAGGCCAACTGTATTCACACGTCCAAGCGGATTTGCAAAGAGATCCATAATTACTGGTGAAGAATATAAACTGTCTGCCTCAATTATTTGAATGCACACTACACAGTTAAAATATGTAATATATGCCAGTGAGTTTGCCGAAATCCAGACACGACGTAACCGCGTACTTGCGCACTTTAAAATAGTGACTGTAGTACATACCGCACGTAAAATTATGCAATTGATATAAGTAACGTTACGGCAAAACAAACAAAAAAAAAAACACAACAATTAAACTTACGTGTCTCCGTCCTCAGTAACTTCTTTTTTCCACGGTTCGGGGTCGATTTCGTTTCCAGTTCTCGCTTCCGTGGGGGCCATTTTCATACTTTCCATTTCTTTTACAATATTTTTATAATCCTCTTCTTTCATGGAGTCCACCCCACTGTCGACGCGGTCTTCGTTGCAAGGCAACATTTTATCAAGCTTCGGATTTGCAAGATTATGATCGTAATCCATTTCGTGGCTGTTGTACTGTCGATGTACATCCATTCTGGGGTTGACGGTCACAGAGTTTACTCAAAGAGTGAGACAGAGGCTGCAAGACGGGTTGTTAAATGTACTGGAGGAGGAGGAGTTTTGGCGTCGGGGATTTCCGGGCTGCTTGGTAACAAGGGAAACTCTCAACGTACTTTTATGGCCAAAATTCCCTAATTAGAACCAAGCTAGTCCGCAGAGTAAAAACGAAAGAGTGTAGTTTCCTATTATGCATTCAAATATACCTATGTCTCCGCACTACCTTTGAATGAAATGATTGTGAAATTAACATGAATGAATGGGAAAAAAGTCGTTCGTTCGGGGCGTATTAGATACTTTCCTGCTCGTAAGAAGAAAAGTCCGCATATCCCCCGTTCCCTTACGGATGCCTTATTTATTTTTTGCTTTTTTTTTATTTCGGGGTCATTATGGAATCCCTGCATTTACTTTACAACTGCAAGAATATAAGCAACAAAATTACTCTCTTGTTCAGACTGTTTCTTGCTGCAAACATCAGTTATGCACTGCAGAAGACAAAACATGGATAAATAAAATTCCCTGTTTAAGATGTATATTTGACTGTGCATTAGTAGTTGCATCCTTGCAATGGAAAGGCAGACCGTCCAGAATGTGTTTCAACACCAAGTCTACTGTATGGGACGGGGTCCAGCACCCCAGCAAACCAGACCTGGTATAATCAGGAGTTTGTGCATAGAGGGGTTGCAAGCATGAGTATATAGTAATCAGAGGTGGACACTCCAGGGGACAGAAAGTAAAAATACAGCCATGTTTTACATCCTCCTCAGAGCTGTTCCAGCTGATTTCACTTATTATTTCAAATTACAGGTGGGACGGTTGTTCTAATGTGCAAATCCAGGGGTTGGAACAAATTATTGAGGAGGACAATTACACTCTGAACTTTGATTGTCCACCTCTGCTAATAATGGATGGAAAATGAACATGTACCCTCCTCCTCCTGTCACCCTCCTACCATTTTTACTCATTTTATTTTTTATTTACTACTTTTAATCATTGGGCTTTCTAATATCAGACCAGGTGCTTTCATCTAAGAATCAGTTGCAGTTCTTACATAATCCATATAAAGCTGGAGATATTGTATTGCTTTTTAACCACTGATTTGCGTAGAGCAGGAAGTGGGATCCCTGCCCCTGGAGAACGATAGCCCCGCACGTTTGCGATGTCTTTCTGCTCTAACACATCTGATTCAAATGGCTGCAACTTAGTAGGGAAATATCTGAAATATGCAGGGCTGTGACTCCTCAGAAGTGGAGTTTCCTCTTCCGAGCATAGAGAACCAGCTGGATTGTGAACGGAATAGTTCACATACTTGTGTATGTGCTTAGCGTGTTACTAGATTATTCCACTAGAGGGCACTGCAGAGATCCAAGAGGCTAGAGCGTACAGAGCCAAGGAAGAAAACCTTGCTCCTGGAGAGTCATAGCCCCACATAATTTTTTGATGCCTCTCCACTCAAACAAACCTCATTGAACTGATAGTAGTTTGTCAAGGGCTTGATAACTAAAAAGATACTTGATGACAAAGTGATTGTTTGAATCAGATGCGTTAGAGAAGAAAGACACTGAAAACATGCATGGCTATGGCTCTCCAGGAGCAGGGTTCCTTATCCCTGGGCTGGAACTTCCAGATTAGCACATATTTGTCACATCCCCATACTGCCCCTACGCATCCCCAACCGTGCATGTGCAGACTGCATCGGAGCATGAAATCTTATTTGGCTTCAAAAGAGGAAGCCAAATAAGACAGCTTTCCAGGTGGCTCCCCAAACACGCACAGCCCTCAAAATGGCACACTGTCAAATCATAAAATAATCATATTTTTAACACAAATCAACTTTTGACTCATGAAATTCAATATGAATTAATGATTTTCTGGTTGAATTTAGGATGAGTTTATCAATATAGGTGCAGCTGGACATCAATGGTCAGCAGTGACCTCTCCAAACCAAAAACATGCCCTTTCTCCATGATAAAGTTCGGAGTTTCATCCATTTTTCGACAAAGTCGCATCAGCAAGCACACGTACTCAGGAAAGGAACGGCTTATTTTACGGTCAGAAAGTTCACTCAGATGGGAAGCTTGCTGCTTACAATTCCGATCATCCAAGCGAAACGCAAGCTTGTAACAATGCTTTTTACACCCAATAAGGAGCAAGTATAACTCACTAACACAGTGGTATCTGCAATATTCTGTTTTATTGAATGCAGTACAAAATTCTAAAACAGATCGCCACATTAAGCGAAATGCCTGCACATGCTGTATTTGTAGCAAAGGCTATCAACTTCTATTGATACCCAATGTGACAAACTAGGTTTGTGATCACGGTGATAAACCGAAAATAAGAAATAGCTGGCAAGTTAGCTAGCTGGTTAGAAGTAGGATAGAGCTACACCATACAAAGACAGTTTTACACAGAGAAAATAAACTCATCATCATTGAATTGCTCCTCAAAAATATCAATGCTGTCAGCCCTCCAGTCTGTTCCATTCAGAATAACTACCATTTTCCATCTCAGAATCACATTTCCACCCCGCAAATAAGATCAGCACTCCAGGCTCGGTTCTGGAAGCCTTTTTTTCCCATGCAATCACATCATTATCCACTGTGGAAAGTTGAGAGAATAAAACCTAACTACTGTTACGCAAGTGCTTAAATACTTTTCTGAATGTCCAGTCACTGTCTTTTAATTACTGAAGAAAGCTTATATTATCTGAAACCGTATAAAAATTGTGTCAATCAATAGGTAATTACCGAGAGAGTTTCACAGGGGCTTGAACTGTAGCTGGGCTTTTATGCAGATACCATTGAATCACCATTGAAGTGATTGTATTTCCTTGTATGAGGCTCCAAAAGACAGCTGAACTCTTTGATAGACAAATCTACGCATAAATCCACGATAGGAAATTACACATTTTTGATATGAGATGACCATAATTGATAGTATAATGACATAGTATCAATACCATGGTGAATTTTTCCTTCAGAAAACTGATTTTTTAAACTACTTAATAGGGATACCATTGGCCAACTATAGCTGAAGTAGTTGTTGCAAAAGACAATGATTTTTTCTGTTGCAAGAGGTCTTTTTTTTTTTTACTGCAGGATAGATACTATGGGCAAGGATATTGAGCAGTTTGCACATCAGGCTTAGCTGAGGAGTTTAAGTCATGCTACTGCAGGAAAACAGGGATGGGACTGAACTCGTCCATATTCTAAACCATGTTTGAGCTTGGCTCGCTAGTGAATATTCAATAACTGATGATGGGTTCTAGTGATAGAAAAGTGTAACTGCATGCATAAATAGAGCAGCTCCATGTCAGTTGGCATCTCCATCTGCACAAAGGGGTTAACACCAGCACTTCACAGCTGAGTGCCACGCCGTGTGAAATCTCCATCACAGCCATGGTGGGCACCCCTTACTGAGAGGGAGGATATAAATACAAGTTATCTTTGGGATGCACTTGCCTCCATTCACCAGGACACCCTGGATACAGATAGACAGGATACTTTTTATACGCTGTCTCCTCTGTTGTCCTGCCTCCAAGAAGGAAGAGTGAGATTGGGAAGTCGGCACTGATTCCGACTCGCTGCGGGAGGGTTTCACAGTCCACACCTACTTGGCGCTAATCGGATTGGAACCATTTTCAACGTGGCAGTGCCTTTGCTTGAACCCGCAAATGAAGGAGGAGTGGGCACGGCAAGGGTGTAGCGGATGATTTGGCATTGAATCTCAATGTGCCCCTTTTGTCCCAATGCTCGCACTTGTGCCCTTGTGTCCCTCGCGTGCGCATACCCGCATAGGCGTGCAATTGGGCAGGGTGTCCCATTTCTGCAGTATTGTTGGTGCTCAAGAGCGTCCCCAATGCACCCTGGATGCGCCCATCCTGTAAGTCTTCATCAGACTGCACTTTGCTGAAGACTAGTGCCCATATTCCCAGTGTTACCATGACGTTTTACGTAATTCAGCGTTCATGTGGGAGTAATGGAAGAATGAGCAACACTTTCCCAGCAAGAGTCGCAGGAGTGGTATATAGAAGTCCATCCCAATTCTGCTCTGAAAATCGTGATTCACCCCTGTAGAAGTGTTAACCCGAGATCTACGTTTTCAACCCTCAATTCTTATACGTCATACAAGTGCACACTTTGAGGAGGACTGTGAGGCTTATAAAGGGAGGGTATTTGGACACAGCTTGTTTCTTGGTGTCCCTCCTGTAGGCTAAACTCCCTGGATTGTTTGCCTTTGGTCTGCCATTGGGTGACTATTTGAATTATAGATGGGAAAAAATATGCATTTTTGTGATTTGATTCTTTTAAATAGAAACAATGACAATATGCATCTGCTCACCATAAAAATCATAACTGTCTGTGAAGAGACCAAACCACAAGACACCAGCCTGGCTGGGTTTCACGAATGACCCTGAAGTGTTTTGTCAGCGGCCTGGGCTAAACAGTCCAGCTAACACAAAGCATTCTGACAATGCTGCAGCAACATCGTGCCAGTGAAGTAACGTTTTCAAAAAAAGACAGGAACTTTGTGAGAACATTTTGTATTCGTTGGAACATTCTGTGCTGTCTGCACGTAACTTAGCTATTTCCAAAACACAGTTTCAAGGCACGCTATGTTAAAGAAATTAGTTTTGAAAGCCCTATCTCCTTATTTATGTTGAATGTTTACTTGACAGTGAGCCCACTCCATAAACTGTGAGTGAAATTATTTTGCCCAGCTGAAAGGAAACCCCGGTCAGCATACATCAACTTCTGCCAAATTACACGATAATTTCTATGGTGGGACAAAGGCCTGCCTCTGCTTGGATTTTCTCACAAAATAAACAGCATAGCCATGCGTACATCATCACCCATCCTGACCGAAGGTTCTGCATGCATGCTTTACAGTTGTTCCCGGCATCGCTCCTGCACAGGGACTCGTAGTGTATGCTGGTCTTTGTTCCAACCACAGTTAAAATCCCAGAAATTTAATACAGTGTTTTGTTGTTTTTTTTCTCTCTCTTTCTCAATGACAATATCCATGACTTCAAGGACTATTTAGCCTTTTTAGCCACAATATGTCCAAAATAGATATGCAAGTTCCGAAGAATAGCATATTCATAATTCCACTATACTGGAAATGTTTTATTTATTGCATTTAAAGTGCAAAAGAGTGATGAAATTAAATAGTCTATTGACGTTTGGTGAAAGTGTGACCACAAGATTGCTGAAAAATAGCCATTTGATAGTTAACGTCAGATCAAAAGCCTCGGCAAATGATTACGTGCTAAACCTGCATTGTGTAAAGGGAGGAAGGTTACATATTCAGCCAAGTAACCGGGGCTCTACTGATTCACCATCGTCTTTGAATCGGTCATTTCATCTTTGTGCCCTTTGCGCAAATATTTGCTGTAAAGCACAATTTTTATGTTGCATGGCATACTGCTATAGCTATTTCAGACAATGTGGGCACAAAGATGAACAGAATATGTGAGTACATGTGCGTGTGTGATTGTGTGTCTGAATATATGTGTGCAAGGGTGTGTGTCAGACTGAGTCAGTGCGCAAGACTATTTTCAGGGTGCCTTACCGCCCAATGTCTGACCAATACTTACTGCCGGATTTTTGGTGAATTAGTCCATTCCACAAATGATCGCACAAAACATTGGAGGTCAGATGTGTAGGATCAAGGGGTGAATACTGCTTTTAAGTTTTTTAAGACTAGGCACGGCATTACGTGTCAATCACTTTCTGACCACAGCTTTTTACATTTGAACAAATGTCTTAACACTCGTTGATATGAGAACGTGTTGAAATGTGCTTCGATTCACCAGAATGACCTATCGTTCAGACGAGGAGTGTCCTAAAATTTGACCCTTATCAGACCCATTATCATGCTAGTATACATGTATCTTCTTCAAAAATAAAAATAACAGAGCGTTTTCAGTGCTTTTGGGTCGAAATGATGTGGAGACGATCTGAGTGTGTTGGATCAAAAATAAGATCTGTATTTGACATTTGTATTGATGTCGAAAACTGGAAAAATGAGGCAAATTGTGATTGAGAAAGTAAAAGAGCGCTGCACAGCTGAAGTTAAGTCAGAAAAGCGGAAGTGAAATTTGACAGCTGGCAGCTAAGCAGCAGAAAAGGGGCTGGATAGGCTATGGGGAATTTTTCCTACTGACATCCACATAATTAGAACAACCGTTTTGGTGTCTAATTTGCCCAACCTTGCGCCAAAGTCAAGCCGCCAAAAAAATCCAAAGATATGCAAACATAGTAAGGTTCATTTGATTGCAACTATCACAAACTATTTTAAAATGCGAGACTACAACTCCCACAAATCCATGCTTTGGTTAAAGCTGATCGGCTGCCAGGTGTAACACCCAGATATAACTAAATAGCTCAAGAGATACTGAGATTATTACCCTGCCCCGCCCAAAGGGTGAGGGAAGGGGTATTGTTTTCGGTTCGGTATGTTTCTGTGTTTGTGTGTTTGTTTGTTAACACTCTAGCTGCAAAACTAATCGCCAGATTCACCCCAAATTCGGTATAGGGATTGCAACTGACCAAGAATAGATGCCTGTTGAATTTAGGAAAAGTAGGTCAAAGTATGTGCGAGGGGCGGGGTTTGTTGTGCCTGGCACCACTTGTTTTGCTTTTTCATTCAATTGCATCGAGAAATATCATTTTAGCTTAAGGGTTTCAAATATTTTTCAAAGCATTCTCACTAGGTTCAGCTTTATTTTTTAAATTTTGTCAGAAAGTGAAGTGCCAGGTGAAGTGTTTGGTCATTGTTGTATCTTCCTCGCGAGACAGCGGCAGGTTCAGTAGTTAGTTTCTGACCTTGCGCAAAAAAAGCGGTGGCATGTTCAAGTTGGAGCGGGTCCTGTTTTACTATTCTTGATGACTTTATACTTTCTTACAAGGGACTGAACTTTGACCAGTAGTTTATTGGAAGGACAGGGATTGTGGAAGCATGAAAATAGAAGATGACAGAATATAATAGCCCATTCTATTATAATTGCACATTTTCAATATATTTATATATCAATCAGCCACAACATTAAAACCTCTGACAGGTGAAGTGGAGGGCATTTGATAATGCCTTTTAGAATGACACTGTCGAGGGGTGGGGTACATTAGGCTGCAAATGAACAATCAGTTCATGATTTTATTGCATGAGAAGCAGGAAAAATTGGCAGCATAAAAATCTGAGTGATTTTGACTGGGGCCAAATTGTGATATCTAATCAACTGGGTTAAAGCATGTCCGAAATGGTAGATCTTGTGGGGTTTTCCCTGTATGCACCAGATAGCATCCATCAAAAGTGATCCAAGAAAGGGCAACTGGTGAACGAGCGACAGGGTCATGGGCAGGGCCATAAACAGGATTTTTGAAATACCGAGGTCAAATAATGCGCTCTTACACCCCCCCAAGCTCCAACCACTACATTGTTTTGTTGCTAATAAGACATTTATTTCCAATAACCTCTTCAGGAACACACTGAATGGTAACAGTTGGACTGTGGAAATGGACTTATGTGTTGCATAACTTTTTCATTTCTCACCTAACCTCCTCAGGGCTCTGAAGTCTCATGCAATGAGCGTGATTGTCACTCATTTCAGTCGGATGTCACGCACCCACGCCACAAATAGTATTTCTCAGGCAAAAAAAAAAAAAAATTAAAACGAAAACAATTTCCAACAATTGGTCTATATGCGCAGCAGCACCGCTATAACTGAGGAAACTGGCAGGAATCATATACGTCTCCCCTGGAGCTCTCGGTGGCAGCTTGCCACCTGCCAGCCAATCAAAAAAGGGAAAGGGGCTACCCAATAGCCAATAAGACAGTAGCATTATCGTATCAGGGTAAGATTTGGGGAAACAACCAATGAAAAAAAAAACACAGTTATCCTGGAATTATTTACGTTATCCTGCAACAACAACGTTGTGAAAGCTGCATTATTCATTTACTAACGGTGGAAAATGGGCAGAAGTGTATAAAGTACTGGAAAAAAAATAACTAAGTAAAAGTAGAAGTACCAAAACTGAAAGTTACTTTGGTAAAAGATGAAGTCACCCATAAGAAAATTACTTGAGCAAATGGCCTAAACCACTGTTTGTTCTCTCCTTGTGCTCTTTAATCAATTTTCAGGTGAATGAAAGATACAGTATTCAAAAAACAAACAGGCAGTCTCTCCTTAATATACTTCGTCTTTGAGTTTACTGGCAGTTTAAAACCACTATAATTAATAGTAGAATTACATAGTATCAATAAAATGTCTAATTTTTGCTTCAGAAAACTGATTTTTCTTAACTACTGATTGGGATACCATTGGCTCACCGTAGCTGAAGTGCCTGCTGCAGGGGACAACGATTATTTCTGTAGCAAGAGATTTTTTTTTAAATTTATTTTTTAACTGCTGGATAGATACTATGGGCAAGTATACTGAGCAGTTTGCACATCATGCTTAGCTGAGGAGTTTTATTCAGGCAACTCCTGAAAGACAGGGATTGGAGTGAACTCTTCCATATTCTAAACCTTGTTCGGCTTGTTTGTGAATATTCAATAACTGATACGCGTGTGCCATCTAGTGATATAATATTGTACAAACTCAAAACCAGTGAAGTTGGCACGTTGTGTAAATTGTAAATAAAAACAGAATACAATGATTTGCAAATCCTTTTCAACCTATATTCAATTGAACACACTGCAAAGACAAGTTACTTAATGTTCGAACAGGTAAACTTTGTAATTTTTTGCAAATATTAGCTCATTTGGAATTTGATGCCTGCAACATGTTTCAAAAAAGCTGGCACAAGTGGCAAAAAAGACTGAGAGAGTTGAGGAATGCTCATCAAACACTTATTTGGAACATCCCACAGGTGAACGGGCTAATTGGGAAAAGGTGGGTGCCATGATTGGGTATAAAAGCAGCTTCCCTGAAATGCTCAGTCATTCACAAACAAGGATGGAGCGAGGGTCACCACTTAGTGAACAAATGCGTGAGCTGATTGTCGAACAGTTTAAAAACAACATTCCTCAACGAGCTATTGCAAGAAATTTAGGGATTTCATCATCTACGGTCCGTAATATCGTCAAAAGGTTCAGAGAATCTGGAGAAATCACTGCACGTAAGCGACAAGGCGAAAACCAACATTGAATGCCCGTGACCTTTCGATCCCTCAGGCGGTACTGCATCAAAAACCGACATCAGTGTGTAAAGGACATCACCACATGGGCTCAGGAACACTTCAGAAAACCACTGTCAGTAACTACAGTTCGTCGCTACATCTGCAAGTGCAAGTTAAAACTCTACAATGCAAAGCGAAAGCCATTTATCAACAGTACCCAGAAACGCCGCCGGCTTCGCTGGGCCCAAGCTCATCTAAGATGGACTGATGCAAAGTGGAAAAGTGTTCTGTGGTCTGACGAGTCCACATTTCAAATTGTTTTTGGAAACTGTGGACGCCGTGTCCTCCGGACCAAAGAGGAAAAAGAACCATCCGGACTGTTATAGGCGCAAAGTTCAAAAGCCAGCATCTGTGATGGTATGGGGGTGTATTAGTGCCCAAGGCATGGGCAACTTACACATATGTGAAGGCACCATTAATGCTGAAAGGTACATACAGGTTTTGGAGCAACATATGTTGCCATCCAAGCAACGTCTTTTTCATGGACGCCCTGCTTATTTCAGCAAGACAATGCCAAGCCACATTCTGCACGTGTTACAACAGCATGGCTCCGTAGTAAAAGAGTGCGGGTACTAGACTGGCCTGCCTGTAGTCCAGACCTGTCTCCCATTGAAAATGTGTGGCGATTATGAAGCGTAAAATACGACAACGGAGACCCCGGACTGTTGAACAACTTAAGCTGTACATCAAGCAAGAATGGGAAAGAGTTCCACCTAAAAGAAAAAAAAAATTGGTCTCCTCAGTTCCCAAACGTTTACTGAGTGTCGTTAAAAGGAAAGGTGATGTAACACAGTGGTAAAAAGGCCCCTGTGCCAACTTTTTTGCAATGTGTTGCTGCCTTTAAATTCTAAGTTAATGATTATTTGCAAAAAAAAAAAAAAAAAGTTTCTCAGTTTGAACATTAAACATCTTGTCTTTGCAGTGTATTCAATTGAATATAAGTTGAAAAGGATTTGCAAATCATTGTATTCTGTTTTTATCTACGATTTACATAACGTGCCAACTTCACTGGTTTTGGGTTTTGTACCTGCGTGCATAAATTTGCAGCTCCATGTCCGCTGGCGGACACATCTGCACAAAGCGCTAATTATACCCTGCCGAGCACCGCTGTTCTTCTCGAACACGCCAAATCTAGATAATCCGTAAATGATGAATTAAATTCATATTTTAACGTGAAACGAGTAACTAAGTTGCCAGTGTCAAAGTAACAAAGTGAAAGTATACTTTTTTATCTTTTAAATGTAGTAGAGTAAAAGTCCCGGTTTAAAAAAAATCTTAAGTAAAGTGCAAATCCTCAAAAAAAGAAAGAAAGAAAAAAAAACTAGCCTACATAAGTACATGTACTTCGTTACTATGCACCTTTGAAAACGGGAGTAGCCTATCATGCACCCCCCGGAGAAAATCTCACTCTAGCCGGCATTAAAAACAGCCCTGCCTCCTCTTTGCCTGCTCTTCGGTCGGCTTCGAAAATAACAATTTTGTCTGCCTCAGTCTTCTGCGCATTTTGGGTCAGTCTCAGGATAGCGTTAGCATATGGTCGCCCTTCACAACAATGATCCAATTGAACTCTCTCTCGCAAGACTCGCGGTTGAGTTTATCCGTTTACCTCAACCTGAGCTGCTGCGCATTCGCAGCGAAAGCCGTGGTATTTAAAACGCACGGTGACCTGATAGCCTACTTAAGCACTATGAGGATGCGGGATCGGGATCTCGCTCTCTCTCTCTCACACACACACACACACACACACACACACAAACGATTTGCTGAATAAACGAGCACAGTGATGGGGAAAAATAGGTGGGGGAAGAAACGAAAATGCAGGGACAATTAACCGAGGTCCGGACCTCGGTGTCCTCAATGGTGGTTACGACCATGAGTATTTGTCGGCAGTTATCACCTTCTTTTCATTGAGAAAACATACCGAGGACATGACCTCGGTGTCCTCAATGGTAGTAACGGCCCTGGTCATGGGTGCCCAAGGCTTATTAATGTGCATGGGGAGTGAAGGCGAGCCCATCTGGTCCAATCCAACAGAGGAGCTACTGTAGCACAAATTGCGGTAAAAGTTAATGATGGCTATGATGGAAAGAGGTCAGAACCATAGACTGTATAAAAAGATGGATGAAGCAACCGTGACGTCACCCATTGGTTTCAGCATACTATTTAGGAAGCTTCGATTTTGGCAATTTGAATGGCGCCATTTTTTCATTTTGAAACCAGATGTGATTCCTATTGGACGAGAGCATGAATTGAATATCCAGGGAGGAGCGAGGGGTGTATCAGACGAGGACCAGAGGATAGCCACGCCCCTAAAGCATATTCTGGCTTTATCGTTTATTCTAGTCTATTTGGGACCATAATTTACAAAAATGAACATCATGATATATCGAAGGAGACTTGAAACTTGCGATAAATACCAGACAGCAATGTGGAAAATCATCATTGAAATGATAAATCAGGTGAGAAAGTCATTTTCTCATAGACTTCTGTAGGATTGAACTTCTTTCTGCAACCACCGACGTCGCCATCTGCTGGCCATGAAATAGAATGAAAATTTTAGAGATTTCCACATTGGCCTCAGTTTTCAGACCCAGGTGCTGCGTCCATCTTTCTAGAACACACAGTTCATTACAACTTGCTGCATATGGGGCTGCTTAGCTGCGAACTGGTCACAGTGCCAATTCTGCCCCCTGTCTGGTGCCAACAGTGCCTACAATGGGCACGTGAGCATCAAAACTGGACCATGGAGCAATGGAGGAAGGTGGCCTGGTCTGATGAATCACGTTTTCTTTTATATCATTGGCTGCTGGGTCCTGGCATTTGTGTCGATGTTACTTTGACATGTACCACTTATCCAAAAAGTGCTGCTGACCAAGTGCACCCTTTCATGGCATGGGTATTGGCAGTGGCAGCTTTCAGCGGGTTAATTCACCCTGCCAGACTGCGAAAATTGTTCAGGAAGTGTTTAAGAAACATAATAAAGACTTCAAAGCGTCGACTTGGCCTCCTAATTCCCCCAGATCGCAACTCAATCGAGAATCTCTGGGATGTGCTGGAAGAACAAGTTCGACTCATGGTGGCCTGTACTCACAACTTACAGATGTTGTTGCTTTTTTCACCACATGAGGGCACTAGTGCATCTGATTGGATGTTCAACAGCCGAGTAGGCAACAGCTTGCTTCCGGCCCTTTCTTTTGAAAAAAAAAAAAAAAAAAATACCCGACAATTTAAATTTGCAATAATTTTCTGAGCCTTCTTTCTGGATGCATTTGAGACGGTCTCCCTGGAACATAATTCTGGTCTGAAGGGGCTAATTTCTGCATGCCGGAGACCACAGGACGCTTTCAGACGTCGTGTGGACTCGATGGCTTGATGGATCAGAGCTGTTCTTGTGGCACAGGGGAGGCCTACACAATATTAGGCTGGTTGTTTCAAGGTTGTGGCTGTCTGGTGTTTTCGCTCTATATTTCGCTGCTCAGAGGTTAGCCTGCTGTGTTAACGAGCCGATGTGGATTGTGTGGGGAATATCACATGCAGTCACAAAATCCTCCAGCAGAGGGCAGCACGGGTTTGTGTTCCATCAGAACGAGAAGAGAGTGGGGCAAAAGAAGCGAAGAATCATACCAGTTACAACTATTTTAGCAGGCTGTTACAGCTAGTTCAGTTGATGCTTTTATTCAGAGCAGACTTCAGTTGATTATCTAGCAGGGGCCAGTTCTCCTGTGAGCAATACAAGAATAAGGGTCTGAATCAAGGCCCCAAAAGTGGCATTGATATTACAGTGGCTACACTTGGACTTGAACCAAGATCTTCCAGATCCCACTGGACTATAAGCTTCCTCAAAGGAGCGCAATGTGTGAAATGCTGGGTCACTGGGGGTCAGCTGTCTGGGGTACAGGGTTACAGAGGTTCCAGTGCCTTTTCTAGGCTGAGGAGAATTTTCAGAGTGGACGGAGTGGGATGTACATATACAGGGAACGGAGGAGGAAAGTGACTGTCTTCTCTAAGGTTTACCTCTAGATCCTGCGTGGAGATGACAGTTGGTGTGTGTGTGTGTGAGAGAGAGAGAGAGAGAGAGAGAGAGAGATGCAAACAGGGCTCTCCCGAGCCTGAGCTTGTCTGGTTTAAGCACAGAATGGCCCCAGTTTAATTACTAGGACTGTCTCTCCTCCCCCTTCGGTTACAGCCTGTGGCCTGAGCCTCCCTTTACCGGTCTGAAATTTCTGTTATGAGAGCTCGGCTCGTGCGCATCACCCACGGCCCTCGAGTGCCGAGCAAACACCCTGACAGACAGCCTCATGGTCAGAGGGGCCAACGGGAGATGAACTGAGCAGAGAGAGAGCACGATGTAAAAAGGAATGATCACTTCACAAAGGGTCAGGAGTGATTTTATCTATTTATTGTTTAAAAGCACTTTCAGCACATTATTTTACTGGTACATTGCATTGTCCTTTGTACTCATTTTAAATGTGTAGGAGTCAAGTCACATTCTATTCACTCATATTTATGGAAATTTAGCATATCCAATTAGCATGGCATGCACATCTTTGCACCGTGGGAGAAAACCCTTGCAAACATGGGGAATACATATAAACTCCACTCATAAAGGCCCCAGGCCAGATTTGAACCTATAACTTTCTTGCTGTGAAGGGGTAGTGCTACCTCTTGCGCCACCGTGCCACCTTGACAGGAGTGGTCCTAGTGAGGAACTGTGCACTTTCAGTCAGCTAACTGTTGCATTAGAGACCAATAAAGCAGTAAAGAGTTTGTTGTTGCCTCCCCAGGGTGTTGCATTGATAATTTAGAGACTGTGGTGACTGGGAAAGTTTGTAAAATATCTTACACATGTATCTACCACTCATATCACTGTCTGTACTGCAATGAACATATTCTTACTTTGTGTGAATCTAATCATTCTGGCCACAACAACATCATTAACCCCATAAAACCTACAGACCCATTTAGGGGTCCGTAAATTCAGCTGCTATATTCAAACCTGTGGAACTTGAGGCCATTGTAGATTCTAGTGGAGATTCTAAGGTTAATGATCCTAAATATGTCCTGCTGGATTACAGGGGAAATGTGTATAAAATGGTGTACATAATCTAGATATTTTCCTTTTGATGTAATCCAGTGGGCATAAAAACATGGTATCCTCGGTTTGCATATTTTTCTCCATACAAGTGAGATATAGCTTCAGTGATGCACTGCAACCAGAAAATGCAGAATATGTATGTGACATTGTCCTACGATATGAAATAAAGGCTTTTTTCTGACTTTGAACGTACCTAAGGGAAAACTTAAGTGAAAACTTTGATTTTAAGGGTTAATATGTGTGATTAGCATATGAAAGGGTTTTGCAAGTATTTCCATGTTATTTTTTAACAATTTGCCATATGTTTTGCAAAACCTTTAGTATAAGAAAAAAACTGTTCATTGTATTTTTTGTATTTCTCTGGTTGTTTGACTTTGGTACATTCTCCCATCTGTAAAGTTTTCTTTGTCCATATTTCACCTCTGCCAAGGAGGTGTATGTTTTTGCCGGCGTTGGTTGGTTTGTCTGTCTGTTATCAGGATATCTCAAAAACGGCCTCATAGATTTTGACCAAACTTTGCAGGATGTTAGAGTAGCACAAGAGGAATAAGTGATTAAATTTTGGCATATCTAGGCCAAAGTACAGCTGAGATATAGGCCAAAGTTCAAATTCAGCTATGCAGGCAGAGATTTGAAGTCTTTCCAATGGGCCGGATTTCCAATCGGCATGCTTTTGGGTTTTTCTGCCACCTGGCGGTGGAATGCAACAATACCCTACATCAGCCAACAAAAATAACTAATGCACATAGTTGCCTTGGCGTGGCGGAGGTGCTGCGCTCTCTGAGTGCTCTTGTTTATTAGTGTTTTTATTTTCATCCACAACACCACAGTAGCCATTGATTTCTCAGCAGGGGCCTCTTCTACAAGCCAAAGTTACTGAGTTAGCGGGTAACTGCGATAAATAAAGCCCAGAACGTCTCTGTTTACTTAGGTTCAAGTTCTTGACTTGGGCGAGTTCCAGGTGATTACTTTGTGCAGTAATGAAGCCAACTCAGCAATCATGTGTCAGATTCAGTTTGGACAGACTGCTTTACTTAGGTGTTTCTGTTCAAGCACATTTCAGATGCAAAATGTCGCACCTTTTTATGATGCCTCCAATGTGAACTGAACCATTCTGACACCTAAACTTGCACATATTGTCAGTCTGGTTGCTATTTTAAATCAGACTCAGTAACCTCATGGCCCAGGGCAATTTTGGCTTTGCATATTGGCAATGTTTAAAAACACAACAGACTGCAGACTGACTGATTGCAAGCTCTCATTTCAGGTCCTGGCTCATTGCTGAAGATACACTGTTCCAGGGAATATACAAAACACAGCGCATCAGTGCTCCTTTCGCATGGAAAGAATCTGAAGGATTTTGTGGCAGACGCTCCTTAGGGAAGTCACAAGGGGCTCATATAAAAAAAAGTGTAATAGAATGAAGTAATTGTCAAAAAGTCTGCCTTTTGTTTCCTCGTAATAACCCGCGACTTGCTACCTATCACCCATTGTCAGCTGTGCATATTTATACAGTGTGAAGCAAGCACTGACTTCCTGTGCAGGCTGGGATTTATACAAAGTGTCGTTCTTTCCCTGCGACACTGAGCGCAGACACTGAGGTAAGCCTTAAGCCTTGGGTCTGCCGGTGTGTGTCACGCCTATGCAGTGACAGGGTCTCCATGCGTCCAAGCCTGTCCCATGCCACAGTCTCACTGATATACCTCTTCTTAATAACTGAAGGCCAGATTCACAAAGACCTTTCTTGCAAAGCCTTTTGGCACATGGAAAAAAACAGTAACATCACCAATTACTGGTGGAAAACAAATACCTTAGCTAATCACTGACCGTGTTACAGGTTTTGCAAGGGCAAAAAGATCTGACCCTCAGATTTCATAGTCCCAATGTACATTTTCCCAAATTAAGAACTGACATATTTCTTAGTGAGTAGGTTGTGTTGGGTACGGCATTCTTGCTACAGATTCACATGAGATAATGTGCTACCTGCAGGAGAGATAACAGCTTGCAGGGGACTAATGCACGCACAAGATATAGCATGGCAAATATGGATAGGGAAAGCCGCCAAAATACAAAAACCACCACTGAAATTGTATTTCTTAATAATACAGTGTCAGATAACTTTGTTATTCATCTATTTGCTATGCTCACTTTCCCATGGGCGGAAATCCAGGTTTCTCCGCGTGCTGCTCTGTGGCTGCCCACTGCTCCTAACTATAGGATGGGTCAAATGCAGAGGACAAATTACCCCCACGGGGTTCAATAAAGTGTATCTTATCTCATTCTCTCCCCAGTATTGTGTTCCAATCAACTATATAGGAAAATTTGCGCAATTGAATTGGTGAATTCAATAAGGGCCCAACTACACACATTTTCAACATGGAGTTGGGCCCTTATTGAACTCACCAATTCAATTATTCAGCCATGATATGGAACTAATTGTTTAAATCAACTGGCTGAGAAACAGATGACAGGAGCCCCTGGGCCCAAGCATTTCCACCGCTGCTTTTGTCCAAACTTTTGAAGTAACAGCCAAACTGTGGCACACTGGTGGCAGTACACACTGGGATCCAAAGCATTTGGCCTGATTGGAAGAGTTTTGCAGGAATTCAGTGGCCGTTGATTTATGGTCCTAATTGAGGGCTCTAACAATTTCATCTAATTGGTAATCACAATAGTGAAAGTCCAGAGGATTCTTCAAAATTGACATTAAGAGTCAAGGGCCAAGCCCGTTTGTCTCTTCCTGGAGAGATGTCATCTTTTTGTGACGGGGATGAACAAATTATCAGGTTACCCAGAGTTTGAATCCAACATTTCTGAACCAGCTGTTTTGCAAATTATTGAGGAACTGAAAAAAAGCTCATACTGTACAGCTCTCATAAAGAACTTAAGAAGAACCGCAAATTGTGACCCAATCTCTGGTATTAGCGTACATACAAAATTATGTCGACTGGCCCATTAGCCATCTGGTTCTCATTAATTTATAACATCAAATTTTATACCAGCAGTATTTTCATTGTAGCTTGATAGATGCTTCATAAATAATGGTCAAGCCGCAACCCCTATTGCAGCAGAACATAATGTTTTGATAAATGGCTTTACTGTGGTATTTAATTAATCATTTTTGTTTGCTTCATTAGTGAGCCTTCAGAAGTCTTCATCTAAGCAAACTGTGGTTTTTGATTAATCATTTTTATTCGCTTCATTAGTGAGCTTTCAGAAGCCTTTATTTATGTGAGGTTCAGAGTTGCGACCGTGCAAGTCCAGGTATCCATTATGATGTTGACAAATCAGAAAAAAGTCAGGTAAAGAGGCCAAACCTTTGACTGACTAAAATCAACTGTTTGGTCCCTGACTAAAAGCACCAGGGAGTGCAGTAACTGCAGGCCAAAGAAAATGGCCGCTGGTGACAGCTACCGATTTCCATCCCATTTTGCCAGTCGCATGTTTTTCTTTGTAGTTTCCTAATATATATTCCAATATTTCTGTCAATATATTTTATTGGGGTAAAACATTTAAAAATATTTTTCATACATTGTTTGTACAAAAGGGGACCAAATATGTAATACCCTAAACAACAAGAATCAATATTTCGCCTTGTTGGGTGTCTAAACTCACTAAGAACAAACTGAGACAGACCAGAGCCACTAAAAGCTATTGAGAAACTGAGGCAGAACAGAGGCACTAAGAGCCATTGAGAAACTGAGGCAGGTTAAATAAGGTGGATGCAGCCATGTTTGTAGTGAGGGAATATGTGCTGCTTTTGTTGAAAGAGCTGGTAAGAATTGGGCTAACAGCACGCAACCAAACCTGTCTGATGTTATTCTATTTCTGGAATGAAAATGTCAGTCATTTGGCTACATCTCTGTAAATAATTCATAGAAACCTCCGTCTGGAAGAGAGCTGGGTAAACATTTTTAAACAATCGCCCTGACTGTCAGCAACGTCTGTCAAAATAATGCGTACAGACAGAAAAGCCATCAATGTAAAACATTAAAGAACCGTCCCCATTCGCAAATAAGTCGGGCCTTAGTGGGTCTGCCGTGAATAATTTATATCTCTTTGCCAGCCAAAACAGACAGACTTCTGGGTTAAGGGAACTTATAAAATATTTGTCAGTTTTATCATTGAACGATTCCAACATTGGTTGAAGAAGTAGCACACTGTTTTTCATTGATCATCATCATTTAACTGGTGGGCGAGGACCTTATTGGTTCAAAGTAACATATCACAGTGTCTGCAGATTGCATTATGACAGATACTCACCTGGAACATAATCCTTTGAATACCGGTTCTAAAAAAACACCAAGGTTTGTTTTTATGCATGTAAATTTTTCAGTATAAATGTCCTGTTTACATGAGTGATCTTTCTCTTGGTTAAGTATGGGAACGCCACAAAATTCGAACAGCCCCTCTCACAGCAAGTACAAGGTCAACAAGGATCAAATTTCTGGGTTATTGCTTTTTCATCTGATCCCCTTGACTCTGATGAGATTACAAAGCCACTCGACTGTGACACAGATTTAACAGACTAACCAGATGGTCTGGTCTGTATTCTTAACAATGAATATCCTCTCTACGGTTGATGGGGAAATATTTCAATCTGAGTCATATTAATTTTACGTTGAGGCACAGCCAGCGATTACACCATAATTAATGGATGATTGGTCCTCAGATATGCCTCTTTATGAAACAGGGAATTTGCGGCATTGGGGGGTGGTTTGGTAGTTCAGTTTGGGATGGGGGGGGCATGGGCTGCCAAACTGATTAGTGGTGCCAGGCACAATGTACTCTGCCCGAGGGAGATGAATTAATGCTTTGGGTGCTGCATGACCCAGGACCCCCCGAGATATTCGACCCCGACCAGCAACAAGCCCAATGACGTCGCACCATACTATAGAACAGGGGTCACCAACTCCGTTCCTGGAGGGCTACCATCCTGTAGGTTTCTGCTCTACCTCCTATTCGGCACACCTGATTCAACTAATTAGCCAATCAATTGCCCAGCTTAGTGACCTTGTTAAGTAGCTAATTAGTTGAATCAGGTGTGCTGAATAGGAGGTAGAGCAGAAACCTACAGGATGGTAGCCCTCCAGGGATGGAGTTGGTGACCCCTGGTATAGAACATGGCTGGAAGTAGAACTGAAATGCTTGTTGTGAATCCGGTTAGAAACAGATTGGAGTAGATTTTCGGAAAATATTGCGAAAAAAAAAAAAGTTTTGTTTTTGTGGTGACCTCGACCTTCTTACCTTGACCCAATCATTTTGAAAATTTAATAAGATGATTTTGGGACCATTGCGCAATTTTCCAGAAAATTTACTGCAATTTTATCAAATTGTTTTTGTGCTAAACTGCTGACAGACATGCAAATAAACAAACAAACAACTGCCATCGAAAACAAAACCTCTGCCTCTTCAGACAGGGTAAACATACATTGATTTGTGTAGAGGATAGTTGGCAAAGACTTGCTCAGTCTTTTGAATAAATATTTTCATTGCATGAAGCTGGAATTCCCTTAGTGAACCAAAGCCTCTTATTGTCAAATTATCTCACTGTTTTGTCAGGGATGCACAATTCCTTGTAAAGTTAAATGGGAAATATCCTCAACGAATGGATCAAGACCACTACAAAATGCAGTATATCCTAACTTATACAGGGGAGATGACCTCCTTTTCAGCAGCCCACAGCAAATTTACAAAGGATACAGCTAGAAAAAAATGCCGCTAGTAAACCGTGGAACATCTCTTCATACTTCAAAAAATCATGTTTCAGATTTTTGAAGGTACCATGTTTTGCCATGCGCAGTTATCTGGCTAAGTCAAAAATCTTGCTTTGAGAAACAGGTTTGTTGAGTTTTTGTTCATAATTGGGGATAAAGGCACCAATCTCGACCGAGCCCTTGGGAACAGCAGGTAAGCATCACCGACTGAGACCCCCAGGTGGGCCAGCATGTTATCTTTCCTCCCGGGACAATTTCTTTAGTCAGAAATTATTCAATCAATGCGTATATAATAGATTCTCACGCTTTTCTTTTGTCAGGGGTTGGGAATAATGGAATTGCATAAAGACGTTTGAAATTATCTTATTTAATTTAAACAATTTTAATGATAATGAAACACATGCAATACTTCCAAACCCCTAAGTAAAGAAAAGTGCGAGAATCTCTTACATGAGCGTTGATTGAACAATTGCTGACTACAGCAGGGGAACGTAAATAAGCCACTAAAACTCATGCCGAATGCATTCTGTCACTGATATCAGGTGTATTTGTTCGTAAAGCATGTTTATGTGCAAATATTGTGAGCGCATGACGAGGAAGCAGAGACAGTAAAAGCGACAGCGTCATGGCTACCATTCTTAAATGGCACCACGATTGACCAATGAGACTTCAAGATGAAACCTGTATTAGTGTATTGTGGCGGAGGAAGCATTCATCCCCTCCCCCAACTGTATCTCTTCCTGTCTTCCCCCACCACCACCTTCTATTGTTGTCATTTGAATTTCCCTCCAAAATTCTCTGCAGGTCATTCATTGGTTTTCTGCTCCAATCATCCAATGATTCTGCATCCAGTCAACATGAACTCCCAACTCTATAGAACAGCCCACTCTGTTCAGGTATACATTTACAAGTGCCCATTCTTGAAGGCTCCTTTTTGTGGTGACTGGAGGCCACTGACATCAGCCTTATTCTTGTATTTTGCTGTTGTTTAATTATTTACTTACAAATTTGCTATTAAATTAGACTATTGGTTTCATCATCCAGGTTCCATGACAGTATCCTCACTGAAACGCAAGTCTTTGTCAACGTATGGATAAAGTGCACAGCTCTTTTGATTACTCAAGAGATGGAGCAGACTTATCCACTTACACCAAGTGCCTAAGCGTCCTAGTGTAAATATCAGGATTGCCCCAATCTGTTTTGTCCTTTCCCTAAGGACAAGAAATCAGCAGTTTTGCTCTGAGGAGAATTCTCAATCTGTTGTCTGAAGGTGTTGTAACATTTAGTGCATGCTCACCTGCCTGCCCATTAGGTCTAATGAGTTTGTTTAGCTGTATCATTAGCCGCAGTTGGAACCACTTACAGGAGCACGGACAGATGTGTTACTCTCCAGTCCTTGCGTAAACATATTAGCTACCTGGCTCGCGAGCTCCACAGGCCAGCACAGCGCACCTGCTCCTCCTAAAACACAGACGTTCTTGGAGAAGATCCCATGACAGTATTAATTTGTTCAGGTGATTCGTTGTCTGATTGTGATGATCATAGACATGCTAGCCTCTGATCAGAGTTGTGCAGTGATTAGAAAATATGGTCTCTACAAAACTGGGGGCCTTACTTATAAAAATCTGCATGGATTTCACTCTGAAATTCTTACTGCACAAAAAGGTGGCATATTCTAAAAAATATCCTGTTTCTTAATTTCAGCTGGAAAGCTGAACAGCGTGCAATTTTTACTAATTTAAAGCTGCTCTTCGTGAGATTAAAAAAAGAAAAATGAATTTGCTTGTTTTCTATCGGACAGTCTAAAGGACCCAGAGCCAAGAAACCCTACCCATTTTATATGGCTTGCAGTTGTATTTTCAGTAGATATGCAGTAAAAGAAGTATGAATCCAATGTGACTTTTTAAGTCTCTGTCTTTGGGGGAAATGGAATTAATTAGTCTTCCTTACATCACTAATTAATCGAGAGTTCATTCCATGGAAACAAGAAAATAATTGGCAATCCTGATTTTTTTTTTTTTTTTTTTGAAGGAAATGATGTGGAGCAGGAAGTAGTGCAGGGAGTAGGACCTTTAATAACACTATCAGATATGAATACACAGAAACCAGGATAAATGTAATAAACGAGACAAAATTTAAATGATACACAAATGCGGGGGAAACGGCAAACAGAGCAATATATATCTAAACTGAGAATGCTAATAAACACTGAAAAACAGGCCCAAAGTAATAAAGAAACGAAGTACAAAGTGACAAAGGAACAAAAAATCCAAAAGACAAAAACCCAAAAATGCAAAAACCCCACAAAGTACCGATATAAAAGAAATAAAGTCTGAATAAGGACTAAAAACAATACCACACAAGTATAAACAAGACTGGGAATACGCTGGAGTTAGGAATACCAGAAATCTAAACACGCGTGAAATATCAAGACTAGGAAATGCAGGCGCTAGGAAACCAGAAGTGAAAGTGATGATGCCCTGTGACCACTGACTGAAAGTGGGAGTTTAAATTGATACAGACATTTGAAACAATCAGTGCTCCGCTGAGCTGAAGCGAGAAAGTGGAGATTTGATTGAAGATGGGGGCGTGGTCTGCGGGCTGCCGGGCACGGACGTGACACGCGCACTTCTTTTGATACCTGAGCACCACTAATAAATGACACCCCAGGTGTGAAGCTTGTACCAGTTCTGCAAACTCTGAGGAGTCTAATGACTTGGCCTATTGACCTCACCACCATTGTATCCCAACAGGCAGGCAGCATGCTAGAATAAAACCACCCTCGAAACGGCATAGTCCTGCCTCGCATTGAGACTGACAGGTCAATAAACCTGTTCGGTTTATGAACACAGTACAAGAGGAAAGTCAAAAAAAAGTAATGGTAAGCTGTAAGCACAGGTAAAGGGATTGGGGGGGGGGGTAATCATTCCAGAAGGCGTTAATGCTAATCAATATAACTAAATTATCACTAAACAAAAAAATGCATCATGAACGTGATGACTTATCTAGAAAAACAAATTCATTCAGAAAAAAAATTTTCAAAACGATATATGGCTCCAGCAAATCCTCAACGCATTAGGAAGGAAGGGCAATCTTAATTTCTTTTCTTTTTTTTTGTTTATTAATCTCATTTTTAGATGTTTAATTAATATGTGCAGAACTACCAGAAGTCTATAGGAGAATGAAATGTGAGGATTTTAAGAACATTTTGAGGATTTTAAAAGCAACTGTATATCTGACTGTAAAACTACATTAGAGACTCGGCTCTGGAAAGGGAAAGCGACTCTGATTTGCTTGTTTGATTGACAGATGCAGCCAGGCCTGTGATGACAGTCCAGCTCTGTCATTTCATTTACCTATGACATCACTGGCATTGTTGGCGGCGTGAGGCATTTTGTGTGAGAAGGAGACAGTGGTCCATGATGAAGGGTCTGGGGATGTATGATTGCAGTGCACTTGTTAGAGGGACCCTACCCTTGAATGGTCAGCAGTATATCAGTCAAACGTTCACCCCATTGTGTCCATCTGGGGTTTTGTTCACATGGAGCAGCACAGAGGACATCGGGCTGCCGAGAGGCAGGTTTGCAGTATAAGTTATGTGGCCATCTGTCCCGGTCTACTGCAGTATTGAAGTTTATGTGTGTGAAATGATTGAGCCAGACTGTGTGGCCCCTGGCTGTACTGTTCCCATAAATAACCTTTTATTAGAGTCTTCCTTAGTGAGCTGCCTGGATAAGCTCATGTACACAGGTTAGGAACACACACACACACACATACTCGAACACACACACAAACGCATACGCGTAGATACACACACACACGCGCACACACACACGTACACAAGCACACATGCACACAGTAACACATGCACACAAGCACACTCATGTACACAAACATGCACACACTTGCACATATGGGCACACACATGAACACACACGTGCACACAAATACACACTTTTAAACATGCACGCAAGCACATACGCGCACAAACACACATGCACACGAGCACTCGGGTGCACGAAAACACACAGTCACATACACGCACACACATGAACGCACACAAACATGAACACTTGCACACAAACAGACGTATAAACATACCTAGACAAGCACACAAGTGCGCACACACACATACACACACAGGTATACAAATGTGCGTATGCATACACTCGCATATGCAAGCAAGCATGTGCACATGCAGTACACACATTTACATGAGCACACATGTGCAAAAACACACACATCATACTCACATAAACACAAGTACCCACACACGTACACAAACAGTACAAACATGCATACATACACACAGACTTACACACTGCACATGTATACGCACGCAAATGCGCATAAACTCTCACTCACAGACATACACAAAAATATACACAAGCACATATATGCACAAATATATGCACATACGCAAACACACACATGTACTTACACAAACAAGCAAGAGTGCATGACATAAATGTCCTTGTATATATGCACACACGCTCACCCATAAACAAACACAAGCACACACGTACACAAACACACAGTGACATAATTGAAACTTTGATTCTCCAAAGGGCCCAACTCCAATGAATTAGAGGCCTGCATATCTTATAACAAAAAGGGGAACTTTCTTGTAATTTCAGCCTAAAGTATCCCATATGGGCAAAAAAAAAAAAAAAAATAGATTTATCCCTTTCTTGAAAAAGAGTGTTCCTTGGAGTCGGGCCCTTTGGAAACTCAAGGATTTGATTATACACAAACCAAATCAATCACGTGTGGAGTGGAATCCTTGATACTGTAAAGTAAACCACTGACATGGATGCGTATTCGTACAGCACAAAAGATTCTGGCTTTTCTGTGAAGCCGCTTTTCAGGCAAAGCTCCGCTGCAGGAGGAATCTGCAGCTACACCAGGTCCAATTATCTCAGACAGCAGGACCCAATCCCTGCAGGTGTTTCACCTGGAACACAGGCCTGTGCTCAAGTGCACAAATACAGAACATGGGGATTATACTGTTCATTATTTACATATTATACTGTCAATATTATGCAGTTTTACTTGTATATATTGTTGCAATCAAAAAAAAAGTGGCAGAGTGACCTTCTACTCGCCTAAAAGCAGGATTTGTACACAACATGTGCCAAAAGTATGTGGACACCTATTGGCCTGAGGCTGTTTTCACGGCTCGTCCTTGGTCTCTTATTTCTACTGAAAGGCCATCTTGATGCTGGCACATACACTCAAATTCCAGAATATTCCTCGCTTCCAGTTTGTGGAAGACATTGTCCTATCTCTGAATCACAATGCCCTCACACACAGGGAAAGGTCCAAAAGTTTTTTTGAGATCAGCGTAGAAATACTCCCTAGGCCTTCAAGGAGCTCTCACAACAACCCCATCATACACATTTGGGATCAACTGGAAAGCCAACTTCATGCCTGGTCCAAATTCCCCAGTAGCACTGCCTGATCTCAGAAATGCAGTTCTGCCTGGAATGGAATCCAATTCCAGCGGTTATGTTCATACTTATAGAGGAGCGTGTTGCCATGGGAATGGAGACTGTTGTACTAAAATTAAAAAGAGGAGGGGGGGGGGGCTCCACATGAATATCCATGATTTAGGAATGAGATATTGAATGAGTGAGTGTCCACATATCTTTGACCATGCAGTGTGGACACAGAACATTGGGATTGTTCATTATGGTAAAATCACAGAATGTTTCTCCCATACTTACGTATGCGTGAATGGCTGCCTTCTCATCACAGAGGTCCATACTGCCTGTAAAATGACTTTAACAGTGTTGGGACAGTCTTTTCTTGGGCACGGACGATGCTGCATTGCCTGAGCACCTGTTTATTCTGGTTAGTAAGCCAGCCAAGCAGAAATAAATGCACTTCAGAGCAAGTTAAGTAATTAAATATGAATTTGGCGTCTACCAGCACAAGACCGACTCACTTAACTGACATAATTTGGTAAAAGATGGCTGACCTCTAAATGATGTGGGTATGCATCACACACACGCGCGCGCATACAAACACACACACACACACCAGCATGGCGGGGCCCTACATCCACAGATATCCCAGGTTGAGTGAGTGAGTGAGTGAATGAGTGAGTGAATGAGTGAGCGAGCGAGAGAGAGACTGAGTGGGTGACTCAGTGAATGAAAGAGTAAGTGAATGAGTGAGTGAGTGAATGAGTGGGTGACTCAGTGAGTGAGTGAGTGAGCAAGCAAAATGAGTGAGTGAGTGAATGAGGGAGTGAAAGACTGAGTGAATGAGTGCATAAGGGACTGAGTGGGTGACTCAGTGAGTGAGTGAGTGAGCAAGTGAATGAGTGAGTGAGTGAATAAGTGAATGACTGAGCGAGTGAGTGAGGGAGTGAATGAGTAAGCGAATAAGTGACTGAGTGAGTGAAAAACTGAGTGAGTGACTGAGAGGGTGAATGAGTGAGGGAGTGAGTGAGTGACAGAGTGATCGAGTGAGTAAGTGAGTGAAAGAGTAAGTGAATGATTGAGTGACTGAGTGAGAGATCGAGTGAGTGAGGGAGTGAGTGAGTAAGCCAATAAGTGAGTGAGTGTGTGAGTAAGAGTGAGTGAGTGAGTGAGTGTGATGAAGTTACACCATTGGTTGGCCGGCCGAGTGTACTTTCCCCATTGGCTATTACTCTCTAAAACTGATTTCGCTCAAACAGTTTCCATTATGTCATCGGGAGCATTGGCAGCAGATCCACATAGATCCAAATCTAGGAATTAACATTACAGAGCATACAACTGTCTACCCCTGAAACAAACAGTCCGCAATGTCACACATAGACCATGAATGGTCCAGCCCTATACAAGGTTTTGACCTAGTCTTGTTTATGCCATGCAGGAAAAAAATTACATTGATGTTAATCGATCACATATTTGATGTTGTGTAATAGATTGTGTCGTCTAAAAACACGTTGTTAAAATATTGAATTTTAGAGCACTGGAAATATTGCCTTTGACCAGCTGATTCTGAACATGAATTTTTACAGAATTAACAGTTAAGCCCCCCGCCTTAACTGTTACACTTTTTACACTTCGTCCCAACTATTTCGGAATTGGGGTTGTATAACTCATTGGATTTTTTCAGTATAACATAACTCAACTGAGTGTTAGAGATGGCTCCTGCAGGTTGAGTTAAGTTAAACTCATCTTTCAATGGGATACAGTGATTAAAATGTACTCTAGCATAGGGTTCAGCAGGCAGTTAAAGGGTTAAGCAGTTTGGGTTGTGAACATGCCAAACGAGAGAAATGTATTGCATACTAACTCTGTGTAGGCCTATGACTCGTCAACTCCAGTAGAAAAGAAAGATGTCCATTTAGAAGAGCAAAGTGGGATTTTCCCCGAATAATCAGTGAACATAATAGGAGTCTGTACTTCGCAACCAGAGCTGCACATTTGAGATAATGAATATTTCATTTTAAATAAGTGAGAAAGTAACTAAATTCCTCACTTACAGTGCAGAAAGATATTGAACTGCATGGCAACTGCTCCTCTTTTACGTATTTAGATACCAGGGTCAACCCAGTTTCAGTAAAGCAGGGTTTTCCCTCATATCATCAGAAATTTGTTCCTTTTGGCCTTGAGATCGATTGTGTCAGATTTTTCTCATTTAAATGCAGTGTCGAGAGCACTATTAGAGGGAAATTCTGGCTCAGTTCACACCTCACTCACACTTTTCTAGGAAGCGCCGTACCTGATAAAATATGGATAAATGCAAAGCGTGCAATCCCTCTTGAAAGGGGTGCAATAATATGTGCGATAATAATGATAATAATTTGAAAAAAATGCAACAAAGTACCCTCATGAGTGCCCTTCTGACGGATAAAAACATGACAAAGTGTCCTTGTGAGTACCCCCACTTAGAAGACAACATGATGAAGTGCCCTCATGAATTAGCCCACTTACCTGAATTAGCCTGAAATTTTCCGTGCACTTTCACTTCGAGCAGGATTTCAGTCTGTAAAAGAGTAGAAAGAGTTTCCAAAACTATAGAATGGGGGGGGTCCAATCACCATTATCTGCGTACGAGGTGTGGTATACCCAATTATGGCCAAGAAGTGGACACTGCATTGGGACATACAAAAAAATTGCGATACTAATCAATTGTACTATTTAGGTTAAGTTCAAGGAGTTGACTTCATGTTTTGTCAATAACTCTGACAAAACTGGTTCCTTATAAGAACAATAACTCATTTGAGATTTGGTTTGGTGTAACTAGGCTACGAATGAATGCCCCTCCAGTGGTAAAAAGATCTGAACAGATGCCTTACTGGTGTGTAACTTCATTTTCCTGTTTGTACCTGTCAAATAATATCTCTTTCAGAAAATGCCAAGCTTCTGACTTGTTAGGGCATTTCAATGCTAACTAGTAGACTTGAATTAGAAATAGATCAATGTAGTGCATTTTTTTTTTTTTACTTTTGTGATAAGCTAAGGTAACTAATTTAGGGTAAATTGCACAAGTGCCTGCCCTGACAAATTATCAGTGACACATTTCCCTGGGACTTTATCATTGTACCACTATTAAGGGTTTGAATGAGATTTAAATGACATGAACATGATGCCTGAATATTACAATGAATAGAATATAACAGTAAATCAACGACTTATTGGCACATCCACAGCAAAAACATTGAGACACCTGCATTCCAGTTTTCTCTCTCTTGTTGTTCATATATGGGAGGAAACTACCAACGATCACTAATGTCAAGTGGAATGAAAAACAAATTGAAATCTCTGAGTCTCTACTTCCTCTGTTTCATGAGGTGGGGCAGGAGACCTGTTGCAATCAGCTTGGACAAGCTCGGACAAGTCCTTTTATGCCCTGCAAGTACATCAGTCATGTATTCTTTTCTGTCATAGATAAACTTTTTCTATGATTTCTGCTTACAAGTTGTGTTAGTAAGATAAAAGTTGTACTTTGAATATAATTGTTTTACTTATAAATGTATACATGTAATCACTGTGGAATATGTGAAACCAAATGATTAAGGATCTTATTGTTGGGGAAAAATACCTATTTTGAAATGAAGTAAACTTATAAGAACAGAAAATAGAAGAAATTGGAGCTGAGATGGCTAAAAAACAGGAAACATCTGTCAGAGTCTGCAGGAGCCCAGGGGCGGCGGCCAGTGAGTGTGAGGTGTGCACGTGACTGAAAGCAGGTCTTAAAGAATGGCCAGTAAATCACCAACATCATTTTGAGAATTTTTGTCCTTAAAGTCAGTATCCTCACTTGATCTTAAATGATGAAATCCATGATGGTTTGATAACCTTTAGACTAACAATTATATGGAAAAATGCTGTGGGCTTTCCGTACTTTAGAGCCCTTCTCTGGTGAAAATGGTTCATGAACGGCGCCTCGATGGGGTCCCCATTACCTGTGGGAAGCGCTCCCTTCATTTTGTCGCGCCTGACCCCAAGACAGCCTGCGCGCGCCACTGACTTCAATGGCAGTTTTCATACGCGACTATCGCGGAGCTGTCAACTTCAGCACCATTTATGACCCTGCGACGCGTGGCTTTTATCCGCAAAAGTTAATAGCTATTTTTATTTATTTACTTATTTATTTTTTTAATGAAAGATAAGCGCAGGCCTATTTGTCAGTAAATTTGTTCCGGGAGTGGAATCCATTTTAAAAGTAAGGACAACAGGCAGTCTTAAATCAGCAATAGGCAAGCCCATATTTCCGGAGAGCATTATTATTTTGATCTCGGATTCATGTAGAGAAAGACTTCAATAATTAAAAAAAGGCTTCCAACTTCAGATAGCCTACCGCTAAATTGAATCTGAGCCGAATTACTGACATTTCAAAATTGTTTGACCGACCCTCCATAAGTGAAATACTGACTTTCAATACCATTCAGTACCTTTTAAAATTAGACTACTATCTTGTACATCTATTAAGCAAATATTTGCATTCATTGTCTGCGAACATATGTTCGTATGGACATAAAGTAGCCTAACTACTCATTAATTAAGGATTTTTTGAAAGAGGGTCAATTTACAATTATATCATTTACAAAGTAACCGTCATCTAATCAAGATATTTAATACGTCTGCATCTTACCAAGGTGTATAAGCCATGTATGACTTACATAAGCGAAATGAAGCACAGTGTACTCCTACCGATTAACCTGTGTCGCATCAAATGTAAGAAGCCAAAATGCATAGCTGAGTCTCCAATGGTGTGCTGTGCCCATTTTAAAACGGTACGTGAATTGCATAAGGCGATTACCCGTTCCCGATAATGCTTTCACTTGTTCAAGTTTATTTTAAGCCTAGTTAGTGCACGTTTCACAAACATGCGCTTCATGGAAGCCACCAATCTTGGGAAACAAGTGAAATATAAGACAAGGTAAAAACCCAACGAATAAAAGATAACAATTATAATAATTCAGGGCTTTACTAGCTACTTTTCCGGGTCACCTACTTTTACTTTTCCAGAAAGAGAACATGACACGAGCGGTTCAGACACATTCCAACACACGCGCGCCATCATACATTGCGCACGCAGGCAAGTGCCCTCCACTACGCTCAATGGCTTTAATCTGCGCCCTATACTATTTCGTTCCGCTCAAATATAATTTGTTGTTTTAGAAAAGACACCTCTGATGATCCTAATACAAAAACAGTTTTCAATCCTCATATTCAATCCAAACAGTCGGTCCTCATATTCAGATCAGCCTGTATTGAAACGGAGAAATCCCAGTGTTTACTCCGCTTCCTACTAACCTGCCCACACGTGACGCTAGAGGATGCTATTTAAAGCGGGATTAGCGCGGGCAATAGGCTACATTAAATCCATTCAGGCAGCGCGCAACAGCATAGCCTGTATTTGGAGCACCGGTTTCATCTGTTATCGGCGGCTGTTGACTCTGCCAACCGAAAGTTGGCTCCTCAGGCGAGGATTCACTGGCGACGAAGAGCTGGAAGGTGTGCGCAATGTTTTCGTCAGATAAAATCAGACCTTCCGGAGACTGAAACTGGAAAGAATCCTTTCGTTAGGAACTCGCGCAGTGAGCTCGCGTCTCCTAATGAACAGCAATGGGGGAATGGACCATATTGGAGCGGCTATTGGAGGCGGCTGTTCAACAGCACTCTACCATGATAGGAAGGTAAGGCGCTTTAGTGTTGGCAACAATCATTCAAAAAAAAAAAAAAAGTGCTTTAACGCCGTGCAGAGGTGGAACAGACATTTTATCTCGTTGCTGTTTCAGCACTGGACAGTTCCACACAACTCTGCCCAGAGTTCTATGATGGCAAACTCTAATTAGCCTACGTTTCAAATGGTTTAGGACCACGTTACAGTCAAACCATAAGCTCATCAAAGATGTATTTATAACTTGTTTGTTTGTCTTTAGGATCCTATTAACTGTGGTGGTGATCTTCCGGATTCTCATCGTGGCAATAGTCGGAGAAACAGTCTACGACGACGAGCAAACCATGTTCGTGTGCAACACCTTGCAACCGGGCTGCAACCAGGCATGCTACGACAAAGCCTTTCCAATTTCACACATCAGATATTGGGTGTTCCAAATCATTATGGTCTGTACTCCGAGTCTGTGTTTCATTACTTATTCGGTGCATCAGTCAGCCAAACCCAAGGATCGCAGATACTCCACCGTATATCTGTCTTTAGACAAGGACTCTGACTCAAACAAACGCGGCGACAGTAAAAAGATTAAAAACACAATCGTAAATGGAGTACTTCAGAATACAGAAAACTCAACCAAAGAAGCCGAGCCGGACTGCTTGGAAGTAAAAGACATTCCCAACTCGGCGATGAGAACTGTAAAGTCAAAAATGAGGAGGCAAGAAGGTATCTCAAGATTTTATATTATACAAGTAGTTTTCAGAAATGCGCTCGAAATTGGATTTCTTGTCGGTCAATATTTTCTGTACGGATTTAACGTCCCAGCCGTGTACGAGTGTGACCGATACCCGTGCATCAAAGATGTAGAATGCTACGTCTCAAGACCAACGGAGAAAACGGTCTTCCTAGTCTTCATGTTTGCCGTGAGTGGGATTTGCGTGGTCCTAAATTTAGCTGAACTCAATCACCTAGGATGGAGGAAAATAAAAACTGCCGTCAGAGGTGTGCAAGCCCGAAGGAAATCCATCTACGAAATCAGGAACAAAGATTTACCCCGAATGAGTATGCCAAATTTTGGGCGCACGCAGTCAAGTGACTCCGCTTATGTTTAGCACTCGACGGATGAACACCGATCTATCTACTAGGAGTAAACTGTGGCGGGGAAAGCGAAAATAACAACTCGACTGAGATTTCATTAATCGTTTTCATGCGTGAAATAAACGGGTATTTCTATTTGTCTTCAAAGGAGAACATCGGCAAACAAAGTGTTACACAGTTTTTGTTTTCGTATTTATTTAAATGCGTCGGTCTTACTTTTTGGTGAAAAGTGCAGACTACTTTGGAAGAGCTAAAAATTCTGTCACGTATTCACACATTTACTTGTTTGTACACACAACTAAAATTACTGACCTTTAGGTGAGAATTTTAAATTTGCACTAAACTGTGGAGCCAAATGCGAATATGTGACGCTGTTTCACTTATTGGAACCTCTTTTAGATACAGAACGCAATAATGCATGAGCACTAGGTTCTGTTCACGACAGCTCTGAATATTGATCTTCTTCGAGGCCAACATTTACCATTTCACCTTCGTTCCCGTTGTTGAGGTTGCCACAATTTGCACCTTTGACCTTAATTCAGGTTATATTTTCATTGCTTTAAAGCAGGATTGGAAAGTATTGTCGAGCGGACTTCCTGCACATGATAAAGTCTGTGACTTCGTTAATTATTTTATACAAGTCTAACGCTTTCGTTCGTGAAGTAATTGTTTGCTTTTGTGTATAATTATAAGTGCCATTTTATGTACATAAGTATATATACTGTACATATCCGTATGCATATTGATACATATATCATTGTCATTCAAAGCTATGTTGTTTGAAAATACCATCCTCAAAATATTAATATTTTAATCAATGAAAGTGATGGGCTGAGTTGCCTCTTTTTATATCAAATTGTTGGGAAACGTCCTTGTCTTTGTGTATAAATAAATCAAAAATTCATGCTCATTTGAAATTTGAATGAATTATGGAACAAGTCCTAATTTGAATCAGCGATGACAAGGTCAGTAATGTACCTGCTGTGGTGCTAAAATAAATGTAAAGATTATTCTTCTGAAAAATAAAGAAGGATTTAAAAGAAAACATTTTGCAATGATTGTGAGTGCAGTGCTTTTCGCTTTCTGTTCCCGGTGGTGTGGATTGTCGCAATAAGTCTGTTATAGTCAGTCGAAGCCACAGTCACTCGAGATAACAATCCCACTGAAATTTTCCAGGCCGGATTTTCTGGGTCTACAGACGCGAATGTGCGTCTTCTCGTGGGTCTACAACAACTCCACATGCAACGGCAATTCTTTTTCGCAACTCTGCCTGCTCAAAGCTGTAGAAATCACACCGCGATGCAACATCACACCTTGCTTAGGCATCACGCCTAGCAAATCTGCTAACAGTCTAATTTTGCGAAAACATATGTGTGTGAAAATTGGCACTGTTTGATTACACGCCATATTATATGCGAAAGCAGTAACTCATAGCCGGCCTATTATATTCGATCAGATTGGAGTAAATCCGGCTTCTGAATCGTTGCTTTAACCATCATCTACATGAAAAAATAAGGCAAAAACGTAGCAAGCACGTCAGTCATATGATAAGTGATATAAGTTACGTTGGGACCGCTCCCGTTCCTTTTAAAACAAGGAGCGGACACGTATTGTGGGAGGGAATGGGGGTTCTGCAATGGGATTCAGAAGAGGAAATAACATAAGGGCAAAAGCAAAGAAAGAACAGTAGCCTACGGTTTAGAACAGAAAACGGGTTAACATCAGGAGCCAAATTAACTAGTTCAGAAATGTAGATGTATCATCAGGGGCAAAACACTACGGTTCAGAACGAGTGATGAGGTAACAAGTGGGGCAGAGCCACGCCTCGTGAAGGTCAGAGAAAAACTGCTGAGGACTGAGGTCTGACCCAGGAGAGCAGCGCCCGGCTGACCGCCCAGGATCTCCCTCTGCGCTGATGACTTCGCAAATCCGAGCGGAAAAAATCGAAGCGGGCGGGCTCAGAAAATATCACTCTCAAATTCAGCAGGGACCTGACATATTCGCTCAAATTCAAAAATGAAAAAGCGCAACACATCTATCCTTATCTGTCTATCCATCCCTATTTCTGTCTTGCGTGTTTATTTTTATTCATGAGAGCATATCTGCTATTTATTTTAGCGAATGCATACATGGTAAAAAAAAAATCTGTCTACTCGTCCTTGTGGTATGGTATAAACTCTCTCCCCCCTCCCTCTCTCTCTCTCTCTCTCTCTCTCTGTTTGCTATTTATTTTGGCAAATAAATTGTATTTTTTATGCCTTTAATTCTGTCCATGTATTTAGATTGTCTCCCCATCTTTTTCTATGTACTGCACATTCATTTTTACTTTCAATTTATTTTTGAAAATGTGAAAATTGTAGTAGTAGTAATAATAATAACAACAACAACAACAACTTTGTCTACATATCCATAGGGTGTGATTTATCTCCCTGTAAATCCACCAATCAATCTAATATAGTGCTATTTTTCTGTCTGTCTATCTGCCTATCTGTCAATCAACTTGAATCTACCCTTCTCTATTTGCACGTAGTTTACTTAATTTACAACTCTCATCCAGATAGGAGGCAGCAATTTTCACTAAAATTACAGAATGTCACCAACATTTATTTCTGCAAAACGAGATCGATTTTTAAGCCCAAAAAACCCACGGACCCATATACGGGTTTGTCAAATGCAATTGCTTTATACATACCTGTGAAACTTCAGGCCTATTTTGAATTCTAAAGGAGATCCCACGGTTTTCAAAGATCAAAAATATGTCCTGTTGAATTACAGGGAAATGTGTGTAAAATGATGTACAAAATCTCAATATTTTCCATTTGGAGTAATGTTTTGGCTATAAAAACATGACGGCCTGGGTTTGAATATTTTACTGAATTTAAGTGTGATATAGCTTCAGTGAACCGGTAAGTATGGAATAGATTTGTGACATTGACCTACAATAAGGGGAAAAAAATGCTTTTTCGAAATTTGAACTTTCCTAAGGGGAAGTTCAAACAAAAAAATCAGAGATGAAGGGGTTAAATTGGCTCCCTCAGAACGGTGACATTGTACAGCTTTATTTTCAGTCAGCATTTAAAACCATATAACAATGAGGGATGCATTGTTAAGTGGAACTGTGTGGGTATGTTTGTTTCTTCTCTTGCATTTCATTCATGAGCTGGTAGTCTTGACCTTACTTGTTGGTATTTATAGAAAGCCATGACTAAACAGATCAAAAGGTCACCCTGTCTTTGCCAGGGTCTCACTTCAGTTTCACATGTATGCAGTAGTCTGCATGATTAGGCAATAAATCCAAGGTTTACATTAGACCCAAGGCACACACAGGCCCTAAAGTCAAGGCCCTAAAATGTACCCAGAGTGATGAAAGACAATGAAGTCTACTCTAACCAGCCATTGACACAAGGATGCTAACAAATGTCCTCTTCCTGGCTTTGCAAGCCGCAAGAAAAAAGCCACGATAAAAAATGTTATTGTATTCAGAAATCTAATCTTATACTTGAGGTGGATTTGCGCTGTAAATAACTTTCATATGTACTATTAAATAGTAAGCACAGCTGGATATTACCTGGGGTATTAATATTGGCATATTTTCCGTATTTGTCTAAGTGTCTAACTTAAGTCCTCAAAATAATTCCTCTATTCATTGTGCAGGTTTGGCTTAATCACCTTTAAAAGGATAGAGAAATCATTTTCCTATTTAATGAGCATTTGCTATAATGTCCTTGGCCAGAGAAAATTAGTCTCTATTGTTTTGTATTCCCCAAGAAAATGGTCCAAACAAATAGCAATCTAATTTAACCCCATTGCACAGATATAGACGCCGGCGTCCGTAAATTCGGAAATTTAATTGCTAAATAATTCTGTAATTGAATTTCCAAATTTCTTGCTTCACTGGAATAATTTTGCCCAGTCTCTCTGACACATATACTGAGTTATAAAGCTTAAACAGGCTCATGCACAACAGGAAAAATTGGCATTATTTGTATTCTGCACCAAGGGGTTGAATGGCACTCCACAAAATATTATCAGTTGTCGAAGTTAAATAACAAATCATCGGGGCGCCCCGGTGGCTCATCGGTCTAAGCGCGCGCACCATAAAGGCTGTGTCCTTCCCGCAGCGACCTGGGTTCGATTCTGGCTCAGGTCATTTGCTGCATGTCTTCCCCCATTCTTCTCCTGACCTTCCTGTCTCTCTACACTGTATAACTGTCAAATAAAGGAAAAATTCCCAAAAAAAATCTTTAAAAAAATAAATAAAAATAACAAATCATACAAAATGACCAGATAATTAGCTAAATACTTTACTGTATACAACTCCCAGCCATTGAAAGCAATCAGTTCCATTCGCCTGCATCTTCTGAAGATTCATTTTGGGATATTGATAATACAGTCCAGTGGTATAACACAGGAAATTCATCTTTTTAAAGATGAGAAGAGAAAAAAAAAGTCTGTGGTTAAAATATTCAGAGGTACGAGGCTTGGTACAGAAACACAGTGGCTCCACTTGTGAAGTGGGGAACATGAGACATTTGGCTGTTTGGTACAGAGATCACAGGTTTCTGAACCTGAAACTTGGCAGCTGCAAAGCCAGGGAGTTACTAAATCAAATAAAGCAGAGACACTGTTCAGTGGTGGACTGGGATTGAATGTGATAATAACTAGGTACAACTCATCGCAACGCATTGATTGCTATGTCTCCACCAGCCATAGCTTAATGAGAGAAAGTCCGTTCTGAACCTTATCTTCATACGTCCCCATAAGCAATTGATCTGATGTGACCTTTGACCCGATGACCCCCAAAACCTAATGAGTTCAGTTACCCTCTGTGGGGAGTTACTAGCAGATTTGGTGGCAAACCCTACACTCCTTCAGTTGATATAGCACGGACAAGACATTTGTGACGGACGGTGTGACGGACGCTCAACCGGAAAACAGCATCGCTGTGGCCAACTGTGTGTGACGGAGACATAAAAATAAGAAGCGGGGCCAGACACACCATACTCTGCTTGAGGGAGATGTTTGAGAGTTTTGGGTGTTGAATAACCTTAGACCCCCCCAGACATTTGAGCCCCTAAGAACCATACTGGGCCAACCCATGTTGGGGTACTTTTGAGAAAATGGGACTCAAAGTTGCCAGAGTAAACACTGCACCTAGAGTCATCTAGTTAAAACACTGCATTTGGTACAAACTCAAGATATGTAAAATCATGCACATGCACTTCTTGTGCAGGTTTTGGGTGCCCTTCTGCTGCATTAAATTGAAACCAACCTCCTTCTGAGGAGGAAGCATAATCTTCTGATTCATTTGGGACAAACTTTGGGTCTCTGTCATCTTCCACTTCACCATCATCATCAATCACAATAAGCAACTCCTCATCAGTGAGATACCGAGCTGCCATGTTTACAATGAATTATGGGAAGGTTGTGGGATGGCGTATTATGGCTAAGGCAGTGCAGTGCATATATACAGGGGCAGAGAAGACATTTGCTTGTATTAACAATCCATGTGGGCAGATTGGGTTGGGCTGGTAGGAAATGTAGATCTCAGTTTTCTGCACATGCTGACTACCACAACTCAATTTCGGCAAAAGTGCGGGATGGCCCGGTATGGTTCTTAGGGGCTCATTTGACCCCTCCCACTAACAAGCCTAATGACGTCACATCACAATGTAGCACGTGGTTGGAAGTGGAATTGAAGAAAGCATGTTTTGAATCCAGTTGGAAATGGGTTGGAGCAGATTTAAAGAAACTATTAAGAAAAAAAAAGATTTTCATTTTTTTTGGAGCCTTGACCTTTAGCTAGTCTGCGCTAAACTGCTGACAGATAAACAAACTAACACATGCCTGTCACGTCCCATCTTTTTTAAAATTAGTTTTCCCGCAATCTGGCTCTTTGCATTCGTTTCCGTTTGTCTTCCCGATTGATTTCCGTCACTCATTTATTGTCTCATGCCTCGCCCTTCCCCCTGTGCATTCTGCACGCCTTCTCTCACACTTGATTCCCATTGTTTCTCATTGCCCTAATATATATACTACTCAAAATTTGATAGGGATCATAGGAATTTTTTTGTGAAATGACATGCAAATTTGGTAACTGCCACTGATGAACAATATATTGGATAAATGACATGCAGTCAGACACAAAACATATTTGCAAGTGCATTTAATGACATTAAATGAGCGTGCAGCCTCACACTTTTGGCTTTCACGAACACTTCATGGTTTCACCTCTGACATGTAAAGTGAAAACAGTGTTCGTTTGATGTTTCATTACCACAGTTAATGTCAATAACGGGTATGGCCTCCCCTAGCTTGAATGACGGCTTGACAACGTCGGGTCATACTGTCAATCAGAACCCGGATGCTTGCAATTGGAATGTTTTTCCATTCTTCAACAAGGGCATTTCCGAGCTCTTCTAGAGTTGTGGGTTGTGCCCCACGACCGAAATGGCGACCTGCAGCATGTTCCACACATGCTCGATAGGGTTTAGGGTCCGGCTGAACAGGGGGCCAGTCCATGCGGACAATTGTCTTCTGCTCTAGGAATTGATTCACCACCCTAGCTCGATGGGGACGGGCATTATCATCCATCAAGATGAAATCAGGGCCAACAGCACCAGCGTATGGTCTTACGTACACATTGAGGATCTCATCCCTGTTCCGTACCCCTGTCATCGTCCCTCTCCCCATGACATGCAGGTCCGTTCTGCCGTTTCTGCTTATTCCTCCCCAGACCATAATTGATCCGCCACCATAACGGTCGTGTTCGTTGATGTAGGCATCATTAAATCGCTCACGTTGTCTTCGCCACACCCGTTGCCTCCTGTCAGTAAAGTCCAAGCAATATCGGGACTCATCAGTAAAGAGAACTGGAGCCCAATCGTTGTGTGTCCATGTGACATGATCGTGAGCCCAATCCAAACGGTCACGCCTATGACGCACGGTCAGTGGGATTCGAACACATGGCCTTCTTGAGTTGAGGCCGGCAGTATGAAGACGATTCCGTATCGTCTGAGTGGATACCCTGACCCTGGAGGCGTTATGAAGGTCATTTCGTAGGGTGGTGGCTGTCCAGAAAGGATGACGTCGTGCCTGAAGTGTGAGAAAGTGGTCTTGTCGTTGTGTAGTCGATCTCTGACGACCACCCCCATGACGGTGTGCTGCTGTACCAAACGTTTGATGCCGGTACCACGCTCTGTTCACAACGCTTTGGCTGACGTTAAGTGCATTAGCAACGTGACGTTGTGAGAAGCCAGAGTCAAGCATTCCGATGCATCTTCCCAATTGCTCTGAAGTCAATCGACATCTAAGATGTTGAGGAGACATTGTTATTGCTAAATGTAATGCAAAAAATTTGGGAACTTCCAAATTTTCACCAACAAGCAACACACACGTCTGAGTTGAAATGGTGAAGTGTTAGTCAAAGCCAAAATGTGAGGCTGCACACTCATTTAATGTCATGAAATGCACGTGCAAATGTGTTTTGTGTCTGACTGCATGTCATTTATCCAATATATAGTTCATCAGTGGCAGTTACCAAATTTGCATGTCATTTCACAAAAAAATTCCTATGATCCCTATCAAATATATATATTTAAGTTCCTGTCTCTGTATTTCTCCTTGCCAGATTATTAGGCTTATGTTTTGTATTGCTCTACTCTCCAGCATTGATTCCTCATGTTTATTCCTAGTTCCACTTCCTCGCTACCCTGTGTTCTCAATGGCGTTTCCCTCATCGTTTCTTTCCTCGGTCAGAGTCATTATTCCTCTTCTCCACCTCGCTTTGGACAGATCACACAGACGCGACTCTGGAGTGAACTTCCAACTTCGCCTTTCCTGACCCCCTGAACACAGTTTCCTGCTGCCTGACCTCTGCTGCTCCACAACTGAGTCAAACCTGCCCTCCATGTCACTGTGTGCCACTGCCTGACCCTCACTTGTTCATTCCCTGAAGGAAGCTTCATGCTTATTTGAATTCTATTTTGCACCTGTTTGCCCATGCCTGATAAACGCCACCAAAAGCAATATCCTGACCCCCTTTGGACGGGATAATAATAATAATAATAATAATAATAATAATAATAATAATAATAATAATAATGACTTCAGTAAGGTACATATCCAATACATCTTTCAATGTTTGCCCAGCCTAACAAAATTAGAAGAGATTGGGACTGTATCGAGAGAAAGATATTTAATTTACTTCCTTGTTAGGGTGTCCAAAATGACACAAAACTGGATGCACTGAGCAGTGCAATAAAAATTCATTTTCTAAACCCGTTAACCTCCTGCTCAACCCTTTGGTAGGGCACATTTTGAGTCACTGTATCTGATGACTAAACTGATTGGACTTTTCCAGCATAACAAACCACAACAGCGTGTTGGAGGTAGGTCAATCGAGTTCAACACATCCTCAGTCAGATAAAGTGACTCAAAATGTGCCCTACTAAAAGGCTGTGCAGGCAGTCAAAGGGTTAAAAGAGGTCAAGTTCAGGTCTCACTTTATCTCTGAGAGGTTGTGTATAAATACTTAAACACCACAATGTTATTGGTGGAAAAGTTCTAGACACTGACTAAGAGATAAAGTAAGTGAGTCTGACAGGGTCAGATCTCTAGGACCTGAAATTCTCCCCAACATGTCAGCTCACAGCCCAGCCAAACCGATGCTCTCAAAGTGTCCTCACAGTGACAGTCTTTTTGATGAATAGGGCTCAATCCAATTGCTTATCCTCTACATCCCAACTTCATTTCCTTGTCTCATTTCCTGGCTCTTAGCTTTACCAAAAGAGGTAAAGATCAGAAGATAAGAATAAGTTTGATTTTAAAGGGTCATCACATTGTCCATTTTTCACCCCTGTCCTCAGTTTACTTGTACCTGACCTGAAAATTTATAGAGGTCATCATCTAGTAGATTCCTGTCTGTTAAATGCACTTTCAAAGAGTCACTATAAAGCAGGAGTTAAGGGTTTTCTAACAGTATCTTGCGCCAGCAAACCTGAGAGCATCTTGTGGTAGCATTTTTCAGAATGTGTGACATACATTTGAATTAATCAATGTAGCTACATCACCCCAACATCCACTCATGTAAATGATGGTGCTTCAAACTGCAAAGATCCTTCACTTTGCTGCCTCGAACCACTAAGATTTGTCACTTCGCTGCTTAAAACAGTAAAGATCTTCCACTTTAGTGCTAGTATGCCAGTGCTATCACAAATGTTTTCATATATAGCTGGAATTATTTTCTCATCAAAGCATATTGGCAGAAAATACTGTAGGAATTTCTGCAAACTTCTTCAAGTACTTAAAAAGACTTCTAGAGGTCCACAGACTTCCCAGTCGAACGACACCTTCACATTAAGTGCACTGTCAAGCCATATAGGCAATGGTGTGTAGTCCTGGGGTCAGGCAATAAATGCCCAGCTATATGTTAATTCCATCTCCGATTTCAGGTAGCAGACTTCACTAATTAAATGTACCTCTGGGCTGAAGCATTATCGTCACATAATCAGAAAATCCAAGCAGTTGGAGTACAGGAACGAAACCGTTTGGGCCCATGGCGCATTATGCACATACGTTCCACAAAACGTCCCAACTGAATTTTCATGGCTGAGTGAGTGAGAAAGTGAGTGAGTAAATATGTAAATCAGTGAGTGAGTGTGTAAATGAGTGAGTGAGAGAGTATGTGAGTGAGTATGTGAATGAGTGAGTGAGTCTGTGAGTAAGTGATCCCATGAATAAGTGAGTGAATATGAGTCGATGAGTGAGTGAGCATGTGAGTGAATATGTGAGTCGGTCAGTGAGTATGTGAGTCAGTGGGTGAGTGAGTATGTGAATGAGTGAGTGAGTAGGTGCATGAGTGAGTGAGTGAATAAGTATGTGAGTGAATATGGGACTTGGTGAGTGAGTGAGTATGTGCGTCAGTGGGTGAGTGACTGAGTGAGTGGGTAAGTGAGTGAATATGTGAGTGAGTGATTATATGAGTCAATGAGTGAGTGCGTGAATGAGTTGAGATAATAATTTGTAGCGCACAGACCCTATGGCAGTTGCAGTGCACCATGGGAAAAATGTCCAGGAGGACTTGTACTTCCTGAGAGTGGATTCCCCACCTCTCTGTAGTTGATCGTACTGACCCGGCCCCTTGTCCAGGCCTGCAGAGTTATGGAGTGGAAACCATAACAATTTTCACAGCAGCAGTTAGGCAAAACATCATGAAACAACTGCCGCCACCCCTGCCTGCCCGTCCACTGAAGAGAGACATCTTCCAAAGTGCGTGCAGTACCATATAAACCATCAGGTTCCACGCCATTAGGTGGCCAATTAACCGAGTAACTTTCCCACCCCGAGTGCTCTGATGTCACAGGGAATAACCGCCATCTCGGCCAATCAGCTGAGAGAGTATGATAATCAGCAGAGCCATTTAAACCCTATTTACAAAGCTAAATCAGCAGAGCTCAGCACAAAATCCAGCTCAACCCTCATTCACTTACTTGAGGAGAACACAAAATCCATCTAGACCAGTTCATCCAACTTATGCAGAACAAAGCAAAATCCATCTCCGTCATCTCTTTTGCAAAATATGAATGGATGAACGAATGAATGAATGAATGAACAAATGACTGAATGAATATTGCATTCATATAACACTTTCTCATAGATACTCAAAGGGCCTTACAGTCACACGGGGGAATCACACCTCACCTCCTCCTCTGTGTAGTACCCACCTGGGTGATGAAACAGCAGCCATTTTGTGCCAAAACGCTCACCACACATCAGCTGAGGTAGAAAAGAAGAGGACAGTTTTCCATAGCCAATTAAATCAGAGCAGAATTACAACAGGTTACCACAAACAACAGAAAGCTACTGTTTGAATTTTCTGTTTCTTTGTATTAAGATAGTAAATCCAATCTTGTCGGCAGGCAAGTGACTAAAAAATGCAACATCACTAACTTAAGTGAACTGAGGGCCTGTGGAAACTCGGTGCCATTGGTTTTCCCACAACAAAGCACACCTCAGTTCATAAGCTAATGATATACACTGCAGAGCTGCAGCAGTAACGTGTGAATATTTGTGTGTACAATATTTATGTTTTTGGGTAACAATGAGTGTGAATGTGTCCTTAAGGTTTATATGAGGCATTATTTTTACAGTTTTAAGCATGATTCTGGATGGTTGCATGTGTCTGAACCTGTAAGAGATGTGACTCTCGATTCTCGGAATAAACGCTGCTTTACAGTGAATTGTGCACCACCTCCTATTTCAATTTCTCTTCCAACTTTTCCGGAAAACTCAAGAAAAAGTGGCTTCCTCACAGTGTCTCCAGTGTGACTCATCCCTTACAAAAATTACTATTGTTCCAAGCTATAGTTACCCTATAGTAAATGGATGGTATTCTCGCCACCATATTGTAGTATCACTATAGTTATACTTTTAAAGGCTGTAGTCGTAGTGCTATAGTCACAATAATAATAATTATAATAATAATACATTTTATTTGAAGCGCCTTTCAAGTCACCCAAGGACACTGTACAATTAAACCAAGAATAAAACAGTCATAAAAGGACACTGTACAATAAAACCAAGAATAGACAGTCATAAAAGTAAAATACAGGGATAAAAATAGGGACAATGTACACATGATAAAAGACACTATACTATAAGCACAAAACACAGAGTTGAGCCATATAAATGAGGAGATGAGGCCACACTCATCAGGCTGAGGTAGCGCAGGAAAGAAAGAAAATTACCAAGGGGGAGAGGACGAGATGGAGGGGACAGTTAAGAGAAGGAGGGAAAAGCCAAGGTAAAAAGGTGAGTTTTTAGCATGGATTTGAAAGTGGAAAGAGAAGTGCATTGATGTAGTGCAGGAGACCAGGTTGGAGGGAGGGAGTGTGTGGGAGGGCTTTGTGTGAATGTAAATTTGTGTATCGTCAGCATAGCAATGAAAATTTAAACCATACTGACGTATGATGTGACCAAGGGGTAGGATGTAGATGATAATGAGCAGGGGACCTAGGACAGAACCCTGGGGGACACCATGTGAGAGGGGTGAACTGGGGGACCTGAAGTTACCAATGGAGACATACTATTCCCTAGCTGTGAGGTATGATCTGGACCAAGAGAGTGGGGTGCCAGTGATACCTAAAAGTGTTTCCAGCCGGGTGAGCAGAGTGGTGTGACAGACTGTATCGAAGGCAGCTGTGAGGTCTAGCAGTACGAGAATACTGACATGGCCTGTGTCAGCAGCTATGAGTAGATCATTGACAACCTTGACCAGGGCTGTCTCAGTGCTGTGCTCAGCCCTAAAACCGGACTGAAACACTTCCCACAGGCTATACTGGGTCAGATGTTCCTGCAGCTGTAAGGCTACAGTGCGCTCAAGAAGTTTGGTGATGAATGGCAGGTTGGAAATGGGACGATAGTTTTTGAAGTCATCAGTAGCTGCTCCAGGTTTTTTTAGAATTGGAGTGATAGCTGCAGTTTTAAGGGAGCAAGGGACGGAACCGGTCAGAAGAGATGAATTTATAATATTAACAAGAAGGGGGCAGAGAGCTGGCAGGCAGATCTTGACTAATGGGGTGGGCATAGGGTCCAGGAGGCAGGTAGTGGCCCTGGCCTTAGTGGCAAGGTCAAGGACAAAGTGCTCGTCAACAGGTGTAAAGGCAGAGAAGGACTGTGCAGGTACTGCAGGGAGGGAGGTGCGGGCGTCACTAAATATAGTAGCAGTAGGGAGTTATTGAAGCTGTCTGTAGATGGCGCAAATTTTGTTTTCGAGAAAATTAAGAAACTCACAGCAGAGATCAGTTGAGGGGGTAAGTGGGAAGGGTTTGGCAGGCTCGTGTAACTTGTTGACCGTGGAGAAGAGGGCTCTAGGGTTACACTGACCTCTGGCAATAATGGTTGAATAGTATAAGGATTTTGCCTCATTAAGAGACTCCTTGTAAGCCAATACATGGTCTTTATATGCCTGTGCATGGACTATTAGGCCGGTCTTTCTGCTAAGTCGCTCCAGCTGGCGGCCAGCAGCCTTCATTTTACGCAGCTCAGGTGTGAACCATGGAGCAGAGCATAAGAAAGAGACTGTGCGTGTTTTCAAGGGGGCAAGATGACGTAATGCATTCAATAAATGAGAATTGTAAAGTAATACAAGGTCATCGGCGCATGTGACGGCTATAGTATTACTCTAGTTATACTATGCAAACTATAGTAACACTGTAGTTATACTGTGAGTACTATAGTAATATTATGAAATAACAATAAGATATTTTCATAAGGGATCCTCTGCTCCTGTACCACAGTGGGCTAAAGGCTACATGTTCTATAGACCAATTCCAGTGCAAGACAGTTTACTCTTAACATATAGCAACAGATGGACTATTTGTCTGTTTATCCTTCAGTGTAATGGCCAGGTCCAATCAGAACACCCACTGCCCCCCCAGCCTCCCACCCTTCCTCATAGCTCTCATGACAATTCATACATATTCAACTCATAAATAAATTCACTCCCATTCCACAAATTTCAGTTCTATTCCGTTAAATTCAATTCATTCCGGTGGAACTTTCTACAGAGGAACTGTCACCACAGCAATTTACAGAAAAAAGGAAGTAGGTCACGCCTGATTCTTCAGAAAGCCAGCGAGCGAGGTTAGAAAACTCCCCTGCGGGTACAAAAACGCTCGCATCACACTTCTGCTGTGTTCGCTCTTCCACTGCCAGAACCAATGAGAAAATGATGTCTCATCAACCCACTCAAACAAAAAGAAAACTCTAGGTAAACCCCATGGCCAAAAGTGTGCGGACACCAGCATGCCCGACATATTCCAAAATAATGGACATAAACCCTCAGAACACTAAATCTAACTATTGTTACTCAACCATGTGAGATGCCAAAATCAAAGCTGTTGAAAACCTATCATGAGGCAGAGGAACAGGGAAGCTCTTTTAAACAAGTTGTCACATGATAGGTTTTCAAAAGCGCAATAAAAAAATATATATATATTATATATATATTTTTTAATTTTATTATTATTATTTTTTTAAGGGCTCTAAGGGTTAATACTAATACAGTTGTCTTAATCTTCTGAAAAGGTTCTCCAATAGACATTCGAACATTGCTGCAGTAATTTTCTTCCATTCTACCCAGGAAAACAGGAGAGAGATCTGGCACTGATATGAGGAGATTAGGTGTGGCTCAGGGTTTTCCAGTTGATCGCAGACCTTAGGCCTGGGATCTGTGCCGGCTGCTCGAGGTCTTCTCCACCTATTGCAACAATCCATGTATGGACTGCTCTCTGTACATGAGAGCATTATCATGCTGAAACAGGTAAGCCCTTCTGCAATCTACTGGAAGCACAGAATCATGTTTGAATGTCAGTGTATGCAAAATGCCAAGATTTTCCTTCAGTGAATCTATAATGCCTAGCTTGGACCATAAAAACGGCCCACACCAACGAGAGTCCACATATTTTTGGGCATGTAGCATAAATGTCTTATATCCCAGGCTTCCTGGAGGGTTAATTTCTGTCCTCTTACTCCTTCTTTCCTCCTGGTCTTTTTACGTGGCTTGACCGGGTATTGTGAGTCATTCCCCATATCGAGGGTTTGGAGCACAATGGTGATATGTCCAAATTTTGTGATTTTGAGATTTTTACCTCCTGTCACACATTTCTATCAGCTAATTCTTGGAGCACAATAATTATATGTCCTTGTGCCTCAGTTTTAAACAGAATTCACATTTTCATTTTGTGGTATGTCCAACAAAATCTGCTTATATGAATTAAACATTGATATTTTGATGAATAAACATGAACAGTATTACAGAATCATCTGTCTTACATTGCAAACAAACTTAACTTCAATCTATCACCATTGTGTTATGTCACATCAAGTGCTAGAATTGTTAAAGCACAGAGGTGACATGTCCATTTTGCCAATTGTGGCCATGAAGTCACGGTACCACACTTATGAAAACTTATATGTTCAGTATACTTCTGAACCATGCAATAACAGGGCTGCCAACTCTCACACATTTACTGTGAGAAATGAGATTCAGTGGCATATTCACATTCCCGTTCTGTAGTCAGCAATTACTCAATCAACGCAATGCATGTGTTTCACGATCGTTCAAATTGTTTCAATGAAATAAGACCAATTGAAATGTTTTTATGTAATTCCGTTGCTTCCAACCCCCGAGTAAAGAAAAGCGTGAGAAGTCAGGAGTCATAATTGATTTCCATGTTACTAGTGGTGAAATCCACCGTTACGCATGTGAAACTGATAAACCTCCATGCACAAGGACTTCAATTCCTCCTGAGAATCTCTTTTAAATGCGCTGATGGCTAAGCCCCGCCCCCTCCACTGACTCGGACAAACAATCAACATTTTAGAACAGGCGCTAATGGCTGGTATCACAGTCGGAGATATTTTTCAGGATGCTATCGATGATTTTTGGCGATAGAAGGCTTGAATATCACCAAGAAGTCAGCAAATAGGGTTACACTATGCATTGGAGGGATACATTAATGAATTTAGAGCGGAGAAGGTCAACGAAAACTTTAAATTAGAAGCTGAAATTTTCAGGTCTCAGTGCAAACGCGATCAACCGCATCTCGTTTCCGTCACCCTCTCACACAAGATAGAGGATCAGCATTGTTCATGCACCGCAGGGTAATAAATTTAATTTACGTATTACTTATTTACCCTAGCTTGCTACCGAATTTAAGAAATCTAACCTGACGTGACTGAATTCCTTCTTAGTAAACAAGGTGACATGGTGAACAACCAGCCAAGAGCTCACGTTAAGCCAACGTCCGTCAGCACTGAAGTTAGCCATAGAGTTTACTAACTTTAGCTAACGTTAGCTAACTTAGCGATGTAAAAGATAACTTTACATTAATCTCCAGCGAAGTGACAAGATGTCACCTTATACATGATGTGGACTTAGCTTGGAACACACGTAGACATCCTTGTTTACCTTTGTTAGCTACGTTAAGCTGATAGTGGGGTCTTCCACTAAGCTTTAAGCTGCTTGCACACCGGACGACAGATTACATTCAAAGTCAATGTAAAGACGCGAATACCTGCGTATTCGCGTGTTTATACTGACTTGGAATGTAATCTGTAGTGCGAAAACTTCGTTTCGTGGCCGGTCTGAAAGCAGCTTTATCCAGAGGAGACACTTCTCTCGGTTATGATGTGGCTTTGGGAAGGGTATAAACTACACCCCATCATCCAACCTCTCGGGATACCTCATATCGGCGTTAAGCACAGCATTTGACAATTTTTTAAACTTCGAAACATTTTAAAACGCCATAAAAGCGAACGATTCAGAGTTTCCGTAATGCATTTCAATGGAAGTTCAGACTCAGAATGTCCGAGTATATGGGGAGGGAATACGCACTGTAACTGGCTCATCGCATTTGAGGGCGGGGCTTAGCCATAGGTCAATTGCTGACTACAGCCCGGGAACGTGAATATGCCACTGAATCTCATGCATTTCTCATGCCAAATGCGTGAGAGTTGGCAGCCCTGCCAGTAAAAGAGTGACTGGTATAAAAATTATGTAAATCCTGTACCTGATTTAATAGAACATTTGTAAACCTAAAAATGGATTTTTCTCAAAAACCCTCGATATTTTCACAGGCATCTCCTACCCCAGTCACACTCCTTACATACTTCAAACCTATTTTAATTTTTAAGCAGGGGGCTACATAAACAGAATTATGTGAAATTAAGCCCTGTCACCAGAAAGCTCAGTCCTTGTCAAAGACAACCAAATAAGAATCATGCTTCTGCAAGATGTCTATCACACAATCACTCTTCCATAATTCCTTTCTCATTTGACGCTTTTTCATCAACAGTCTTGAGATTAGCACTCGTGTTTTAACAGCTAACACTGCGAGGACGCTGTGTAAAACTCTGGAATGGCTGTTTCCAGAGAATGAGTCAGAGGGGGAAAGAAGAAGTGAATTTTACAGGTGATAAACAAATAAGTATCACACTTCTCAGCCTGTTTGTGTCAGTCAACAGCATACAACAGGCTACGCAGAACTGCTCTGACTTTTGTTTCAAAACTCCCAGCAAATCACTGTCAGCATGTGTTAAATTATTTTGGCGTCAAGTAAACAGTAGTCTACGATCCCTTAGCACCGCTTATTACCAGCCGCTATAAAGGCAATATTGCTGAGTACGAGAAAAAAAACAAACTGATACACGTATTGCTGCGAATGCACACGCAGCATTTCATTTCACAGAACAGAAAGGAACTCGGGCATGGACAGGGGAAAGCCAAACAAGATCCTACCGGGATTCTTTTTAGCCTTTTCTAAGTCGCGTTATAATCGTGACGGTGGACCGAGTCTTGTGGCCTGTGGAGTGCATAAAAGCTGTGCAATTACAATGAAATTCACGCGGCCTCACGGCAGCGTCCAGCAAAACTTCAGCTCAATAGGATCCCTTTAGTGGCAGAAATGCAACACTATGATGGCGAGACAGACAGCGCCGCTCACCTGGCACCCGTACGGGAACTTACGGAACCGTCTCCCAGTTAGTGGGCAGGAGTTGCACAGAGAATGTGGTGGTCTGTCACTGCACATCCATCATTCACTCAGGTGTAGGTGTGTGTGTGTGTGTGTGTGTGTGTGTGGGGGGGGGGCTTAGTTGCGATGGACAACACTGCTCTATCATGGCCCTGAGCTATAAGCTTGTGCCTGACCCCTTGAGAGATGTCCCGAAAAATAGTTACTGGAAAGCTGCAACAAAGACGAGAAGAGAAAAAAAGTATATTTTCTTTTTTTTTAAATTTGGAATGCCTAATGCGAGGCATATTTTTTACTTCGCCAAGGAGGTTATGTTTTTGCTCGCGTTGGTTTGTCTGTCTGTTAGTGCACAAGATAACTCAAAAAGTAATAAACGGATATCACTGAAATTTTGTGGGTAGGTTGCAATTACATCAGGGATGGACCCGATTGATTTTGACCGCGATCATTCAAACAATATGGCCGCCACAGCAGTCATCTTGAGATGCTATGATACGAGATAACTGAACTTCGCTCTAATTGATATCACTCAAATTTTGTGGGTTGATTGGTCTCACATCGCTGCATCACACAATATGGCCGCCATGGGAGATATCCTGAAATCCTATGTTGCTGATACCTTAAATGTCTTATGAGCCATGTTCACTCAGCAAGATTTCAACTTTGCTGCCTTGGCGGAGGTTTGCACTCTCGGAGTGTCTCTAGTTGTGATACTGCAAACATCATTCATGTGCAGCCCATTTAATTGTCTTTAATTTGGTAAAAAATACCGTTGGTGACTCAGAGATATTATGTTTTATTTAAGATAACTAACATAACTGGACAACTGCATGCAGTAAAATTAGTCTTTTCACGACAAGGCTAGATATAGTTGGGGTCAGGTTTACACATGGCGCAGTTGTCCTGCTAACTCAGTGATCCAGGTTTGTGGAACTCACCTCTGTTCACTGAGCAGCATTGCCCTAAAACCAAATGATTCTCTATTTCTTCCCTGACGATTCACTTTCAACTCTATTCAATTAGTCCACAAGCTAATTCTCTCAGTGATTGACTGGCTATCGTTAATTACACATCAATAATGCAAAAAAAAAAAAAAACAGTTGGAGAGGCAAAAAAAAAAAAAGAGAGAGACCCAGGCTTAGTTTGCTTGGCGTGAAAACTTGACCTACCGAAAAAAAGCAGCTTTGAGTTTATATTTTTTTATTTCTAAAAAAAAAAAAAAAAACTGCCAATAATCCTTCTCCATGACATCAAAATAATGTGTGATTGTTAACACCAGAGATAGCTTTGTGATGTCTGCTGGAAATATAGAAAAGCAGGCTTACGGTGGAAAGATTAAGGATATTTTACATCTAAAAAAAGAGAGACAGAAGTGGATTTTGACAAACACAATCCTGTATTTAGACCAAGAACATTTACCCCTGGCATGACCTTTCACCAATGAATGAACCAGACGCATAATCATTCTTTCCTGCAGACGAGTGATACGGTATGTGACCTCACAGTCATACTAGTCCCCTAATTTCATCCTAGGCTCTGAATTTAATCAAAAGACACATTTTTTAAAGGGCGGGGGTGGGATCTCATGAACCGTTTTCTCAAGGATTTATTGAATCGAAACAGCTCTCAACCTATGAGCAATACTTTTCTCCCAGCCTTTCGATCCACCATAGCCTCAGAGAAAACTTCTCGAAATGCATCTCCTTAGGTCGACAGCAGTGTTCTTCACTGGAGTTTAAACACTGGGTTGGAACCCAAAGACTAGGGACCATAGAGGTCTGTAAACTTCCTTTACCATAGGGTCAGGTGGAAGGACAATCTAACCAATCAGAATCACTAATTCACCCATCCATTTTCTATACCCGCTTCTTCCTCACTGGAGTCACGGGGGATTTGGAGCCTATCCCGGCTGATTCTGGGCGATAGGCAAGGACACATCCTGCACAGCTCGCCAATCCATTGCAGGGAGCACACACCAATCGATCGCGCACACTCATACCTGTGGCGAATTTAGAGTAACAAATTAGCCTGACATGCTTGTCTTTGGCCTGAGGGAGGAAACCCAAAGGCCTCAAACCAGATTCTAACTCACAACCTTTTGGCTTGAATCACTTATTGCTCAGTTAATTAGTTAATCACCAGAAAGAATAGAAAACCAGGGCTGGATTTGTGGTTCAAATTTGGTGATTCCTGCCCCAGACCATAGAATCATATTGCAACTGGAATAAATAAAATCCAGTTCTAACCTGAGGTTAAAAATGCAGCGTGAGAATAAATGACCTAAACGATTCCCAGAGATTGGTTTAGCAATTTTGGCCTATCTTTTGCTGGTGTTGTCCTGCCAGTTTTATTTCTTAATTTATTACCACTCGTGTTTATAAACTCTACTCCATGGGAGGTTTCTCTAGTGCTACATTGTGTCACTGTGTTTAATGCACAGAAAGTATTAGTGATGGCAGGAAGGTGATGGCAGTGTTTTAATTGGCCCCGTTAGCAGTCGTATTCATAAGTTTGTGTCAGCAATGACAGTGTTTTCAAGCTCATCAGCTATCAAAGAAAATAACCCAGAGTGATGAGATGAAGCATTTGCGGCATGACATAACAGCGAACACCTGAATTTTTCCATATATAAATGCGTTATCACTTATCAGCCAGAATGGCGGACACTTTAAGCTCAGTCCTGGGCTAAATTGAGTTTTCCATGTTAAGTATTTAAGACTAATTTTAGCCTAAGACTAGGGCTTCATCTGGGTCTGTTAAATAATGTGAAATAAGCTACTTTTATTTCTTTGAATAAAGCAGCCTTGTGATCCTGATCTATCCCATCCTCGTCTCGCCACTTCCAGGAGCTAAAGACGCTACTGCTCCGATTTTATAAGGCTTTTTTTTTTCACTAGACTTAAATCCAACTTTATTAATTAGTTTGCCAGCAGAAGATGGTGCCCCCCCCACTATAGCCAGGTTCCTCCTGAGATTTCTTCCCACTGGGGGACTTTTTTCTCATCACTGTTCAAGGATTTTTCTCCCGACTGGGAGTTTTTTTTTCTTGATTATTTTGATTTTTTTTTTTTTTTACCCCATTTGCTATTTTAGGGATTAGGCCGGGCACTGCCCTTTTAAAATCAGTTAAGCGTCTTTGTGATAGTCCTTCTGTGAAAATTGTTGTACAAATAAAATTGAACTGAATTGAATCATGTCTCAGCCTCGATTCAACAGCTTAAAGCAGTGTTCCCCAATGAGGGGACATATCCACATGCCAATGACTGACCTTCATCGCTTAATTAGTCCCGCACTTCTTGATGCCCTATCTAATTTAGGCAATGGGCAGCAGTTAATGTCAATAAAAACCTGCATTGTATACTGGCCCTCCAGGACCACAACTTCCCTCCCTGGGCTTGGAGTGTTCCGTTTCTCAAGGATATTATTCTGTCTATTTGGATTATTTTTAAAAAGCCGATGTCCTAGTTGCGCTAATGCCAAATAACTCACTGAAATGAGGTCATCATGTATGGCTGTTTCACAACCCCGTAAATGCTACAATTTGATTGGCTCCTGTGGGATCCTGAATATTCCATCGCAGGTGTCTGAGAATTCCACCACATAGCTGCCAGGTTACTGTAGACTGTGAAGCTGCAGTCCTCATAGAGGCCACTCCTCAGGACCCTCTTAAATCTGTTTTGTCTTGCCAGCCGAGCATCTCTCAAAACAAGACCCTTACGGCTCCCTCTGTGGGGCCTCCTGGGGCGCGAAAAGACAGTGACTCATGTCTTCCCATGAGACAGCGCAGAGCTGGCAAATGACAAGTGACACAGGAGGTCATTTCGTGCCACAAACCCCCAGCCAGCCTGAGATAATTACATCTTGGATTTCTGTTGCTAATTCAGTCTTGGCACCGTATATATTCAACACAGTCCAGAAACAAGCTTTTCCTCCGTCCAGAGTGCAGTGATGTACATGTGGATATCATAACAAAATGGCTGTCTTCCTTCTTTTTCATCTTTTTCTTCTTCTTCTTCTTATTACTGTTACTATTAATTACTTGTAGTGGGAGTAGTAGTACAACTGGTAGTAGCAGTGGTAGTAGTAGTAGTAGTAGTAGTGGTAGTTGTACTTGTGATGGAGTAGTACTACCACTACTACTGCTCCTACAACAAGTATTAGAAGCCCAACCTGTACCTTTATTAATGAAAAAGGCCAGTGTAACAGACACAAATTAAGCTTAATCCTGGAGTAAAATGGATTTTCAGAGCAGAATCGATAATTTTCATTTATAAATTAAATTTAGTCCCAGAATAGGCTTAATGTATGCACATCTGCGAAATTGGCCCACAAAAGTTTCTGGAATCCCATGCTCTGTATCTTAACAAGTTACTAATTATAAATAAGGAAACTCTGGTTGGTACACGGAGGCTGTGGAGGATGGCATGAAATATTTACACCTGACGTATAAAGGGTAACGGTGAGCCATAACTCTCTGCTTGTACCATCCTCCCCACTGAGATGTCTGGCCCTGTTTCACAGGAGAAAATGAACGGGACCTCATTTATGACACTATTTCCACAGATCCAGCAGCATCAGACATGAAGAGCTGTAAACAGCTACCAAACAAAATCGTAAAACTGCACTGGCACCATCCATCGCAATCTTTGTGATGGCAGCTTCTTATTAAAGCAGACCTGTCACTACCGCTACTTTTCTCTGCTAGCGCTATTGTCCTATTTCAAAGATGACAGCGCTGCAGATATTTCAGAAAAAGCTCTCGCGGTCTTCGGCACATAAATAAACCTCTGCTTGAATTAAAACCGCCTCTCCCATATTTACGGACGACACAAGGGACAGCTAAATGTTAAATAACCCTGATCCATTGGTCAAATAATATTCACATTAGTGCATCTTACCATTTCTGCACCTAAAACTTGAATGACCTTTGTCATGAGAGAAAATTAGGGTGGGCAGTTTCCATGTCAGATTTAATTGTCATTGTGGAATGTAGCTGGAGAGCAATAAACAACAAAAAATTGCAGAAGGCACAAGAAGGGGTGACTATGGAGTGTGTTTGCAAGCACACTTTCGAACCTTGCTTGAATGGCAACTGTAGAGTTGCTAACTTGAGCTTTGAGCCATGGTGGGCCTGGAATCTGAAGTGAGTGATGAAGTTGAATGAAGAACTCAGCTATTCAGCCCTTGAGCAAGGCCCTTTACCCTAAAAACTGGTAAAGGTTAAAACAACGACAACAACAACTGACTATCATGTAAGGTGATGCCATCATAACACTGAGTTAGGCACTAAAGTGCCCCTTTAATATTACAATTGTATCAGTTCATTGCACAGAAAATGATGTAAAAATGTTTGTGTGTTTTGTAATTATTGAATATCATTCCCTGTCTGACAATTCCATTCAGACATGGAATATCAAAGCATGCAGGAATAGGTTGTTCTTACACCTTTTTTTTAATACAAGCCCATTTGTTCTATAATAAGTTTGTGCTATTTCAAATTTAGCATGTTGAATGAACAGGGATTGTAATCATGCCATGTGATAAATTTGTAAATTACAGGGTTAGCGGTTGTTGTTTCTTCCGTTGTTTGTCGTTTCCCGTGGAAGTCAGTCCGCGGTCAGTAAATTTGGGAGTAAATCTGTCTCTCCAGCACTGAATGAATTGACGGATGATCTGGCGTCTTGGTACTGAGTGAAATCGGCTGTGACCCTGAAGATGCCCCGGCTGACCCTGAACAATCACGTACCGATCCAAGAACGTTTTTGTCAATATCATCACACTGTCACTGCATTGCAACAACATTGAGAAAATGTTTATGTTTGTTATGGCTGCAAACATGCCATCCAGCCCCCACGATAGGCCTGACACCAAATACTCCTCCACTGAGAAAGATTACCATGCACAGATGCTGACAAAATTGTCTGTTTAGAGGGCAAAAATGCTAAATTTATCTTAAACTCAGCACCTACGAGCCGCCTTACACAGTTAGCCAGTGTGGCAGGGATAAACCCTGCTCTACTTCTGTGTCAAAATAAAGACCCTGCTTTTCATGTCATAGCATGACACTGCCACAGCTTGATCTTCCGTGAAGTTTGCTCCTGCTGTGGGAAATTCCAGCTAAAATCAGCCTAGGCTGGATTGTCAGCATTTTGAACAACCTTGGTTTCAACACCAAAGGCGCGTCAAACAACTGGTAAGCCCGTACAGACCACCAGTCAGACCATCAGCTTTCTCAATAAGCTTCAGTGATTCTGCCCAAAAATGACCAGCTCTGACCAGCCAGAAGCATTGAGAATAGCTCTTCGTCCATCATGAGCTTGGCTTCCCATCTGGGGTTTGGTGCGATTTTGAGGAGGGCTGGATGCTTACAAGTAGAACCTGGTTGCCTAACTAAATATCTGAGGTGACACCTCAAGCTCACGCGGGCTCCTGCTGTCTTGAACATGCCTCAGCTGCTTGCTGAGGAGATAACGCCGCGAGAGGGGAAATGCAATAATATGCTGTATAACTGTTAGACTCGGGCAGAAATAAATAAATATGGTGCCCTGAGAACAGCGCACACTCTAGGTTTTCCCCCATCATCACCGCTCTTTTTATTCAGTGCTTTGAGATTTACTGAATTTGTTTCCGCCAGGGCGGTGTGTAGAAGCTGATCTTTCGCCTATTAAAATACAGTCGGCGTGCACTGCTACGCTAACATGAAAATGATTGCCCGGGGAATGGACCCTTTCGGTTTAAGGACGTAAAAAAGCGAGATTTGGAGTGCGCATGCTCTTTGCAGACTATGTGAGGCAGAAGATGCACAAATCGCATTGAAAAGGTGGGGAATTATAAGTTCTTTTGCTTTCCCCATGGTGGCTGAGTGACTGGTTCGCACTCTGAATGAAATATACGAAAAAAGTCTTAGCAAACGGAGCAACTTTAATTACGAGCATGAGCAGACGTTTCTGCACACTGCTATTCTCAATGCTCATGAGAAAAAGCCACTGACAAGCAATTAAAAAAGAGCAGTAGCAATCAAACAAATGACAAACAGGTGTCATAGGAGGGGCTACACCCAAACCCAGATAAGTGGAAGCAATTATTTCATTTAAAAAAGGGCCAGACATTGTAGTGTTAAAATTTCCCCCTGGTAAAATGCAGCTCACAGCGTGGATTTGGACTATAAACAGGAATAATTTTTGTTCAGGAACATTCAGGGTGTGCAGCATACATTTTGTATCCGGATGGCAAGATTAAGAATTCTGTATTCACCTACGCTAATATCGATTGATGTTTGGGTACCTAGAGAAACATTATTATGATATGTAAACACGTCAAGCGTACATCCAGTTAAGGAAATTTAGAGTTCAGTTTCAAGTGCTGCTATTCGTGTAAGTAGCATATTGTTAATAGCGGTTGCCATGTCACTGATGACACACCGGGTTGCTAGGACAGGCGCAGCATATGCATTCACGATATTAAATCTTAATGTTAAATTATAAACCCCCTTCTCACTGATAAAAACTCCCTAAAATCTATTGCGCCCCCTTTTAACATCGTTCTGGCCAATAACAAGCCGGGAAAAGCGGAGGTTGGATCCGAAATTCTTTTCCCCCTGATGATACAGCTAGACAAAGCTCGATTAGTTTTCTCCTACAAACTGAAAGTATTGACTTCCTCAGCGCAACGGAGACTTGAAAGACTAGATATCGGCAAGATACTGTCAAGGCAAGTCTTTGACGTTGTTATTTTCAGCACAGATGAATATCCGAAATCAAATGCGTAGCGTTCAGTCAAACAGTAATGATATGGCCTTGTATTTTACATGTGTACCTGCACACTTATCCATGTTGAGTGGAGATTAGGATCATGTGTGCTTGCCGGTTGTTTTGAGCAATGCGAATTAGTCCCAAGAACACTGTAGCCATTAGCTGACTTATGGCGTGGGACCCAATCATAGTGGTGTAAATGACATTATTTCACGTCCGCTAAACTAATTGGCAAACAAATTCAACTTTGTTGGCTATAGGCTATATAGCAAGTAATTATGAAATCGAAATCACAAGGAGACCAAATGATTATTGCAGCGAAATGAAAACCACCCCTACACTTAGCTCTGAGGGGCTAAGTTCTATAATGTAAGCCCCTCAGAGCTGACCTAGACTGTAAACGTTATATGGCACCAACATTCCCCTTTGGCCTGATATTTGTTTGCGTTGAGTTTAAAATCTACTTGAGCGTCATATATAGCCTATTCTAGGATCGAACAAAGCCAGTCCCTTTTCAAAATGTGGATACGAAAACTGGACACTGCAACAACAATAACACCTTGAAACAAGAACAGATGAAATAATTCTTAGTCGATTAGTGGGCCAACTTAAGTAATTTAGTATCAACCAGTACCTTAACTATATTTCTCTGATCAGATGGCTCTTTCCTTTTAGCTTGTGTCGGTGTGAGATCCTTTAGTTTGTAGGGAAACAGACAGAGAAGTTGGGCCAGCCGCTGACAAAATGAGTAGGCTACTGCAGACTCCAGTGTGATCATTCGGGACAAAACTCTTCCGATCTATAGCTCGAATCCACACCTGTCGTTGTCTCTTACCACAGGAACACAAACAACCATATGCCCCGTCTTTACGATACCAGTTTGTGCACCCCACCACGCAACAAGTAGCCACCATAGTTCCTTTCGCCCCAAATCAGCTCTATTGCGTATGCGCGCGCGGTCTTCCGGCCTTAAACCGAACTCGTCTATTCGTGGGTTCATGCATTTATGAGGAGGCCCCAGCATAAATTTGTCGTTGTTTCGGTTTTGTCAGCAAGTGCAAGTACTTTGCTTCTCTGTGCACGCTGGAAGATAATGGAAACTCTGTAATGAGAACAAATAAATAAATATGTCTGCAAATAGATCAGGGCTAGGAATGCTGCGTTCCTTTGGGCTCGGAAGTTGGAGCTGGGAATGACGTCAGACTCGAGCTGACTGCGTTCCATTAGGAAAGTTGGAAAACTGACTTGGGGTCAGTGGTGTTTCCTCTGGCCAGGACAGTCATTGTTAGCTCTTGCTGGCAATACTAGTTGATAACAATGCATTACGTGGTATTTTGTGCATACAAACACCGCAGCAACGAGTTCACCGATAAAAGATGTACATTACTGTGTGTACGACTGATTTAATGAGACACAAATAAGACAGAAGGGTTAATAAATAGTATATTACTGCATCTTTAACTTTGTTAATACATGGAGCAGCCATCTTGAATTTGGAACTTGGGGTAGGTGAGGTTTCTTAAACTTTCCTAGTTGGAAATTTGACTTCAGGGGGCATTCCAACTGAAATTTCCAACCGGGAGCTCAGAAATCCAGAATTCCTAGTAGGCTACCAACGGAACGCAGCAGAAGACTGTGTGCCAGAAGAGGAAAAGAACGCAAACACTGTGGTCTCTCCCGCAATACAAGCATTTCCTCAGGTGCTTCATAATTATAGTCAAAGTCCTTTCTTCAACCACAGCGGCTGCTAAATCATGCTCATGACAAACAGCATGATTGATGGATGTGATTGGACAGTGTTCTCATGGCTGTCCCTTGAAAGCTACGCGGTGGAATGTTCCGGAAGTGCCTCAGGACAAGCTGTACGTACACGAACAGGCTGTTGTGCCATATCGCAGAGAGGTCAGGCTTTATTGATGAACTCCAGATGGGCACTGATGTGGATCTGTTCATTGTGATTCAGGTCAGGGCATGTGACACATAAAATCATGGTGAATAGGTGTGGTTCTGGGTCAGACTGAATGCCCTTTGCCACAAATCTGACTCAAAAGTGTCGGGTACTTGACACTAGAGCTGTCACTAAATATCATTACAGTTTGTCCAATGACATAAAACCATCATTACATTTTTTTGGTTAATGGTATGACAGTAGGCTTATATTTTTATGCATAATAACACAGTTATGTATGAGATTATAATGACTAAGTGCATCATTGGACATAACCTGAATATATAAGCCATATCAACATTAAATTCCAGTGAATTAGGCTTGGAGAAACTATGCCTCAGAAAGTGCAGTGTGTATATCTGTGTGTGTGTGTGTGTGTGTGTGTGTGTGTGTCTGTCTGTGTGTATGTTGAAAAAGAATGCTTAATGATCCAGCACACACCATTCCAATCAGATGATCAGCTCAGAACACTTATGACTTTATACACTGACCCTACCCCTAACTGGAAATGCACTAAACATACATAAATGAAATAAATATTAAAATGACATAAAATACCAAGACAAGAAAAATACTTAAGTTCATTTATCAGTGGAACCAACCAAAATCATACATTTATTTGATAAATAAACAGATTTACAAGATACAGTAAAATGGCGTGCAGTGGGTAGCACTGCTGTCTCACAGCAAGAAGGTTATGGGTTTGAATCCGACCTGGGGCATCTCTGTGGAGTTTGCGCGTTCTATTCGCAATCATGTGGGTTTCCTCCGAGCACTGTGGTTTCTTTCCACAGTCCAAAGACATGCACGTCAGGCTAATTGGAGACTCTAAAACTGCTTAGAGTTATGACCAAGTGAGTAAATGGCATGTTTGCCCAGTGATTGGCGAGCTGTCCAGGGTGAGTTCCTGCCTTTCGCCTATACTTGGCTGGGATTGGCTCCTAAACCCTGATGAGGTAGAAGTAGTTGGGATAATGGATGGATAAACAAATTTATCCAAATTAGGTTTCATAATTAGTGGCACCGCTGGTCTTGTACTTCATGCATCTAACTCTGGTAAGTGTAAGTGTATGAAGTCTTTTCCTGTGCTGATTGAGAAGGTGAAGGACACTTTTGAAGGGATTTTGGACCATTCCTCTATGCGGATCCTTTCAAGATCAGACACATTCTTGGATTTGCACTTATCCTCTGCCCTCTTCGCATCAACCCACAGGTTTTCAATCAGATTGAGGTTCAGTGACTGAAATGGTCACTGCAGAACATCAATTTTGATGTCCTGGAACTATTTCTGAGAGGATTTTGAGGTGTGCTTTGGGTGAGAACCTTGCTAGAAAGTCTACCTACAGTCAAGTCTCAGTCTTCTGGCATAGACAACCACATTTTTGGGCAAATTTGCCTTATGCTGGAGGAATTCATCAAGCTGTAGAGCTTAACCAGTCCCTCTGAACCTCTGGAATTAAAGCAGCCCCAAAACATCACTGATCCACAACCGTATTTCACCATGGGTATGAGACGCTTTCCTCACAGGCACCTCCTTTTCGATGCCAAACATGGCGAAGCTGTATCGGACCAAAGCACATTTGTCCAGTCATAAGTTATATGTCCTTTGGCAAATTGCAAGCACTTGCCTCTGTGTCTTGGGGTCAGAGAAAGGGATCTGTATCAACCCTTCTAAAGATCCTGTGATTATGGGTGGTGTCCAGCAGTGCTTTTTGAAACCTGATGACTCCAAGATGCCATCAAGACCTGAGGTCCTTTCACAGTTATTCTTCATGAGTTTTTTTTTTTTTTTTTTGCTTCCCTAACCATCCTCCTATCTATCTTGGCAGGCAAATTGCATTTGCATACTCCACTTGTCCAGTTTTCAACTGTTTCATACTTTTCATATGCTTGAGTAGTGTTCCTTAAACTGCTCAGCAGGACATTTTATTTTTATCATCATTTCTGGATCTTCTGGTGGCCATTACTTGATTTATGAAGGTCTATAATCATCGGTCTCAGTTGAACAGCCAGTTGTTTTGTTTTCCTCGAGGTGCTGGATGAGAAAGGCATTTTGCATGTGTTGTACCTCAGATTTATATGCTAGGGAAGCAGGAAATGATGTAATGTCACATAAACTTGTATGAACTTCAAGAAATTGATGTTCAGTCCTGCTTTAAATATGGTAGACTTTATATTTAGGGGTGCTATTAATCATGAAAGCATGGAGAAAACTGATTTTTAATCAAATGAGTTCATAATTTTTGATGGTACCTTTGAAACATTAAACAACAGTATTTCTCATGTGTTGGCATTTTGAATTCATCCCTAAAATATTATTAGTTTTGGTGGATTTCCAGTCGGGGGGGGGATAATTCTGGAGCCCACTGTATCTGCATACTCAGTAGCAAATGTGCATTCATCAGGTAAGAATTTGAAGTGTGAAATCTTAACATGTCGGCAGAGCAGGAACAGGTCCGCAGCCAGACGCTCCGGTCCCGTCTCTTTTTTGTAGTTGTACTGACCCAGTCTGGGGAAAAGGTCACAATTAAGCCTATTCTTTTCAGAGATTGAAAGTGGGGTAGTGATCCTGGCCCTATTTCCTATTTTATTTAGAATTATAAAGGAGATTTGAAATTAAGAATTAGGGCTTAGAATTAGGCGGGACAGGGGCTTAGCGTTTCCTGCGACAACAAAGCATTAAAACCGCAAAGGATCTCCGTCTCCTTTCAGCATCATCCCCTGGTGGATGTTGACATTGGAACGACTCACACAGCAGCCCGCTCACAGGGTAGGGGGATTAATATTAAATTCCGCCATCACTTAGGACCAACAGACGCGCTGCTCTCGATGTCCCGAGGGTTGGGTTCAGTCGAGTGCCCAATTCGACTGGATCAGAATCCACGCTCAAATGGTGCTGTTAACTGACTGAATCCCCCACAAGTGAAATTATTACTTAGGTGAGGAACTCGACAGATAAAGAGGGAGGGTCTAATTGACCAGGGTGCGGGTTTTAATGACCAGAACCATTAGTCTGACAACATTCAAGGTGCTAGAATTGAAATGAGCTGCAGTTAGATGGCAATCCAGCAGCTCCTGCTGACTTCAGAATGACCTGGGTTTAATTAATGCTCGTTGTGCTGGAAGATCATGTTCCCTATTCCTGTCGTTAGCGGACACGAGACAGTGCAAGAACGTCTTTCAAATATCACCTGACTCAGATGATCAGCGGCACACATTGCTGTGTCTAAAGGAGTCTGGACACAGGCGGCATCTCTTTAGAATGCTTTGCATTCTGGGAAGGGCGAAGTCCTCTAGGGTGACTGCTGGGAAAAGCTTGATCCACCCATTGATCTGGCCAAGCAGCTGAAATGCATTTCTGCCAATCAATGAGGAAGGGAGAACATTATCGAGGCCGGTCTCTAGGCATGGAGGAGGTTCCAGTTTCACTTAGGATACAGGACTTTGTCCAGACAAAGCTCTGTTTCTCCTCACCTAACCACCAAGTCCGTGGGTGCATCTAAGTTCTCAAAGGAGCAAGGAACTGTTCTTGGTAACGGAAATGATACAGAGATAGATTGGCTGATAGCTATGACAAGGAGCGTCCTTGTCGTGCATGAAGGAAAGAAGCATAGACTGTATAAAAACATGGCCGCAGCACTCGGGTCTGTAAAGTGAAGCCGTGTGGAAATCTGTTAAAATTGCATTCTATTTAATGGCCAGCAGATGGCGACGTCGGTGGTTGCAGAAAGAAGTTCGATGCTATAGAAGTCTATGAGAAAATGACCCAACTTTCCCACCTGATTTATTTTTTCAAGAATGATTTTCCACATTATTTTATGGTATCTATCGGAAGTTTCAAGTCTCCTTTGATATATCATGATGTTCATTTTTGTAAATTATGGTCCCAAATAGACTAGAATAAAGGATAAAGCCAGATATGCTTTGGGGGCGTGGCTATCCTCTGGTCCTCATTAGATATATACAGTTGCAAGAAAAAGTATGTGAGGGTTTTTCCACCCTGCACTGTGAATGTTTACATGTTGTGTTCAATAAAAACATGAAAACATATCATTGTTTGTGAGGTATTAGTTTAAGAAGACTGTCTATTGTTGTGATTTAGATGAAGATCAGATCACATTTTATGACCAATTTATGCTGAAATCCAGGTAATTCCAAAGGGTTCACATACTCTTTCTTGCAACAGTATATAGTGAATATAGTTCATCTTGGGGCTTGATAACAAATATGAACTTACATTGACAAAACCGTCTGAAGACAAGTATTCATAATACATCATCGACATGCTTGAGCATGGTATTTCAGTCTAGCATAGAATTCTTTTACACAGCTAATTTGAAGAGCCTTTTGTGAGGTCATCAGACAGATATTCAAGGGGGATAAATTGGGTTTGTAATTGGTTTGGTTTTTTCAGTAGTTTCTCGTGGTTGCATTACTGATGCCAAAGCGCTTGAATTGGCCTCTCAGTTGTGCTCATTGATTTCTACTTTAGATAATAAGTAATCAAGATAGTCAAGGTACCAGGACGTGCGGCGCTCTGCTGGTAAACTTCCGGTCCCAAAGTGATCTGCCATCCTTAGAACTTGATATGTGGCAAATATTCAACAACAGTGACCTCTTGTGGTATCAAAGGCACGGTCCGAAATAAGGTCATTGTAACGCACTAGAAGATAACGATGTACTGACATTAAAACCATCTGAAAATTCAACGAGAAAAAAATCTTGCTGATTATACAGTGTCTCGTAAGGCTAGACTGTGAGGCAAATCACGGTGGGGGAGTGACGCAGAGTCGGAGAATTCATGTTCTCCAATGGCGGCCTCAAGGAAGAAGCAGGTGCCATGGCCCTGACTTCACGTGCAAACGCCTCACTCGGCCATTGGAAAATCCGTAGTCCAGACCGTAAATTCTTGCTACTACAAGTGCAGTCACGAATGCTTAAGTGTAAAAATCAATCAACGTGCTTGAGGAGTAAACGACGCAATGTCAATACTACATTTAGGAGCAGCGGCCAAAGCAATACATCGATGCTCCTATAAATCTGGAAGAACTCGTCAAACTGTGGCCAAGCAGCCTCTACCATGTCTGTGTCAAATTCTAAATCTTACAGGATGGAACTTGAAGCAGACGACGGCTGTCCCCGTAGCCAACTTTTATGGTGTTCACCTCCCCTCACCCGTCCTTCAGCGCCTACCCAGATATATTCTGATCTGTGACAAAGTAGATGACAGGTGATCAGTCAGACCTCCGAAAAATGTATTTATTTGCCTATATCCATCCCCAGAACCACACATTCTGTAAAAAATAAAAAATTAATTATTTAAAATAATAAAAATAATGAACACAAAGCAAGAATATGGGTGCGGAATAGTTTTAATTGTAGTAGTAAATAAACAAACCTAGTACTTCTAAGAAATTCAAGGTGATGAAAATTCAGGAACCAAAAGGAACACTGATACAGCAGTTAAAGAATCACTAGTATGCAAAATAGAAAAATCATGACATTTTCATAATTCTGTATTAGACTGTAAACCTCACACCCGTTAACACACTTCAAAGACTGCTGAACAAAATCCATTTCACTTCAAAGGAGGCTTATGTTAAGGATACCTCCAAATCTTTGAAACTAAGTCTGAACCGCAGTCTTGACATCATTGGCTGATGCGGAGCTTTTCCATTTGCTATTTAAAGACCCTGACATTCACACACAGCAGACATAAACCGACGTGCATACATAAGTACGCAAGTATACATGCGTGACGAATTAAATGCGCGAACGGACCCGCACAAACAGAAGCGGGTACTCCCCAGCACATAAATGCAGGTGCACACATAAAATATGCACAAATTAAGAAGTGTGCACCCGCAACTACAGCCTCACCAAAGTCAACAAAAGCAGCCAAGCATTTATTAGACAAAAACACAGACAAAAACCAAAGATGAATCATGCAATGTTGCACTCATTCACTAGTTTCTGTACACAGATGAACACCTGCTAAACACAGACAGAGCGTTTCACACATAGAAAAATTTGTAAAGCCTCAGTCAAAATGCTGTGGCACAAACATGTTCACAAACATGGAACACAAGAACTTGCAGGTAGACGGACATAAAGTCACACATGTTAACAGAGAGGAAAGAAACAGGCCAATTGCAGAGCACCAATAATTGCAATCTCCACTTGATTGACCCTGACAGGGCGGGGAGGGGTCAGAGCCCTTCATTGCCCCTCCCTCACAAAATACCATAAGTTGGTTATGCATCAGTAACGAGGATTACATTTTCCTCTTCAAACAAAAAATACATCGTGTTTTTTATGTTTGGACAGCGAGCAGAAAGGAATCAGGCTTCCAGGCTGGAGTAGTTGAAGATCCATGGGTCAAACCCTTCATCCTCCTTTCAATGCAGTGATCATTGATGCAGGGGGGAGAGGGGGGCATAAAAAAAAAAAAAAACCTCAAAATCCGGAAACATCAAGCAGGGATGAGTTGTGCACTACAGCAGGGGTAGGCAACCCAGCTCCCGGAGAGCCGTAGCCCTTCATGTTTTTGATGTCTCTCTGCTCTAAAACATCGGATTCAAAGGATTTTACCTCGTCAAGGGCTTGATAATTAGATGCTTGCTAACTTGGAATTCATTTGAATTAGGAATGCTCAAGCAGAGAGACTTTTTAAATATGCAGGGCTACCGCACTCCCGGATCCGTTACCTCTGCACTAGAGCACAGGACAATAGTATTAATTTCTCCAGTTAAATATACAGATTAATGTAATCCTCTGAACCAGGATTAAGAGATTTAGGCGCTCTAAAAGCCTCCTGGACAAGATGATTTGGGGTCAAAACAAGGTACAACTCAACTCATAGCACTGGCTGCTATGCTTCTGCCTGCCCTAGCTTCAGACTTTCTGACCTTACATGACCTTGAACTTTATTTTAGGACCTCCAAAACAATGAGTTCAGCTAACCTCTGTGGGAGTTACCATGTTTGATTTGATGAAAATCCCTCCACTCTTCCATTAGATATAACACAGACAAGAGATTTGTGATGGACGGTGTAACAGACAGACAACCGGAAAATGGTATGCTTCTTGCCCTGTGCGTTTCAATGGATACGAACACCAGCAGCAGGAAGCACGGATTTACGTCTTTTCTCCTTGTATCGCTCCTCTCGCACCCCTCCTACTGAAGACTTGAATCCAAAGGCAGGTCATTGAGTCTTTAAGTCAAGCATATTTTTGAAGCACATTAAAAACGTCTTCATACAACTGAATTGCCCTAAAATTTATTCAGAAATACTGCAGAGCAAAATGGAGGTTGAAATTTTCAGAAAACATAAAAATGGTATAGTAGTGCCGTAAAAGAGGGGTAGACATGAGCTGTGTTCGAAATCGCCCCCTATCACGGATGCACTATATAGCGTGTTCGCCATTTTGGAGTGTTGTTTGAATTCTTCCTGGTTAATTTCATCCACCATATAGTGGACTTTAAAATACCCACAAAGCACAGTGAAACTGAGTGAGCAAGCGATGTGCACTACATTGTACTCCCGTATACCACAATGCAACGTGGTCGTGTGTACCAGAGGAGAAGAAGTAGAAGAGCGAGATGGCTGCTCTACCGAACACCGCTTTCGCATACAAATGTAAACCGCTTTCGGTAGAAACTAGCCAGTAGCTTACGAGCTAAGCTAATAGCCACTTAGCACGCACGCACAAAGTAGCTTATAGCTCGTGCACAATCACGAGCCATTACAGCTCACGATGGGGACAAACAACTATAGTTGACAAAACCAAACTTCCACACCATTGATATTTCAACAATTTATTGAACAAGAAACACAACCACCCTACAGAATTACATCCTCAAATGTTCCCGCAAGTGTCGGGTTTGTTTACATGATGCTCGGCGCGTCCGCTTACGTCACAGGAGTATTCGGCGCATCTGCTGACGCAACCATGTTCAGAAAATTCCGGTGTAGTGTCCGAAATCTCCTTTGGTCATTCCCTATGTAGTGCACTATATCATATACACTATGTAGGGAATAGGGAGTGAGTGAATGAGTGGACGATTTCGAACACAGCTCTAGTGTAGAAATGTAGATGCAGCTGAATCACATTATTGGAAGATACTGACCTCCCAAAACTTTCTGATCAACAAGCAAAAACCCAAGATCGACCCAGAAAAAGAGAGGCATTTCATGGCTTGAGGGCAATCGCCTGGATCCAGTGGCCACCACACTGGACCTTCTGACCAGCTTTGCTAATCCATGACACCATCATTCATCACAATGACCAATGCAACATCCACAACCATTCTACTACATACTGTAAGCATTTCAGTTCTCTGTAGCCCAATAAAGATCCAACCGTCAACACCAATAACAAACACATTAACCGCGACAAAAAAAAAGAAAAAAAAATAAACCTTCAATAAAGCACTGGGCAATGGAATGTAATAAAGACAATACATTACACTGGAAATTTGGATTGAGGTCAGCTGTTCGTATCTGAGCTTAGGAGCATTTCAATGCCGGCTGCAGTCGGAAAATTTCTGTCTCTCCTGACAGTTTGACGCATTAATTCCCAACCTATAGTTAATTCCGCCATCTTGAGGCATTTAAAATTTGATCCTGGTTTTCTCGAGATTAACCCCCTCCTTGCATGTAACATTCAGTGTTCCAGGTAGGTGAACCTTCTCCAGATATGATGAAGGACTAGAGGCACTCCTAGAGTGCAAACCTCCGCCAAGGCAGCACAGTCCAAATCTTGGTGAGTTGGAGCAAAGTTCAGTTATCGCGTGTCATAGGATTTCAAGATGGCTGCCATGGCGGCCATATTGTTTGACTGATCACAGTCAAGATCAATAGGGTCCAATCCCTGATGTAATAGCGACCCACCCACAAAATTTCAGAGATATCCGTTCATTACTTTTTGAGTTAACTTGTTCGAACAGACAGACAAACAAACAAATCGCACCGATCACATAACCTCCTGCCAGCTTCGTTTGGCGGAGGTGGTAATCATTATACAGACCATTTCTCCATTTTTAGCAGGAGGGTTTTACGTGTCAATCTTGGATGAAGTCAACTGGTTGCACTGGTGATTCAACCATTGATCAATACACCAAATTAACCAAACAATACGACCAAATATATAAATTAAATACTTTGTTGAATGTTGAATGAAAATAAGGTAAAATGTTGATGCACTTATTGTTCGTAGTCATATTTAAAGTGCCAAACACCGCACAGTCGGGATATCGGATTTCAAATCAGCTCCACTTCCCCAACAATTTCTCACCACAAATGCCATCTATAACCAAAAGAACTACCGAATCTGATCTTGAGGTGTCATCAGTATTCCTTATAGATTAATGAAATTAGAATCAAGTTGACCTCCAAAGTGTGTGTGTGTGTGTGTGTGTGTGTGTGTGTGTGTGGGGGGGGACTAATAGGTAGAAAAGGAGGTTAAAAAACCAGAATGATGAATAGTAAAATTCAACAGGAGGCGGGACAGAGTGTGATGACATCTTACTCATCATTAATATTAAAGAACTCGCAGCCGATCTTTAAACTAGCTATCGGTAGAGAAATGATAACTGATTGACACACAAGCAAACAAGCAAGAAAAGAAATATTTTGAAGGAAATAAGGAAAAAAATGTAAGAAATAAATGAGACGTGTTTGGATGTTTAGAGGGATTTATGAAGGTAATGAGAATAATAATAAAAAGTAAAAAAAAAAGTAAAAAGCTGCCAGATTGAACAACATACTTGGCTGGAACTTTTAGAGCAATACCTTTGCACAGCTACACTCATTTGTTTGAGAATTAACATGCTTGAAGTGGTCAGTCACCAAAAAACCAAAATTTTTCAAGTCAAAGTTAACATAACACCATGCATGTCATAAATAATCTTACAACAGCAAAGAAATGGTAATAATTATGCAGTGAGTAAACAGAAATCCAGACGGAAAACGCATGAGCAGTTCATAAGCTTGTCTTACGTGAAGCTGCACAAGAAAAGGGAACAGTGGCGTCATAATGTTTGGGAAAACCACATTATCTTTCATTTGGCTGTACACTCAATCATTTCATATTTTTAATCCAAAAAAGCACGCAAACAACAACAACAGCAGCAGCAGTGATTTAAACCAAGTGCAGCCAACAAGTACAGCAGTACTTTTACCATATGGAAATTATTTGATTACAAATCTAAAATTGAGGAGTACAGTGTCAAATGGAAGAAAAACAAAATGTACCAAACATTATGGAGCCAACTGTAAATAAGTATTAACTACAGAACACAATGAAACACTATGCGACAGTCCAGGGATGATGAACAAGGCAATTTCGAGGGAAATTAGGGCAAAAAAAAAAAAAAAAAAAAAAACACACCTAAGTAGAACACATTGTTAAAGTGCAAAACTAACTGAAAACAGACCTACATGTGACTAAAAAGTGCACACTATTCCCGACACAAGCCTGACCAATCATAACAAATACCTGTGGAACACCATCAAAGTAACTGCTATTTACAACACCCAACCAATATGGCCAAACCAACCCCTTCTGAAAGACTAAACAACTACGGTCATGACAGTCAGACTCTTAAAAGCACAATGGAACAACAGAGTTTCTTCTGACGTTCACCCAGCAGAGTCTAATGTCACCAAGCAACAGGTGGGAGATAACCAAGGCCTGCTTGCAAACTACCACATCCACAAAAACACTGACAATCAGTTTTTTTCAGAGATCATCCATACCAGTGCTCTTTGAGCAACAGAACATTCACTCAAATTGTCCCAAAAAAAGAGGTCAAGCATCTTGTTTTCTCATTTCTGGCTAAGTCCTGCAAGTCCTGGAGACCAAGACTTGGATAATACTTCTGGCAGTGAGGCTGCTTCACCACAAGGAGGCTGTGGGTTTGAGTCCCTGCCTGGGCCCAAGCAGTGTAGAGTTAGCGTGTTCCCATCATATCCACGCGAGTTTCCTCTGGGTATTCTTGTTTCCTCCCACATGGAACACATTTCCATGAGTAACCCAAGGGCTAAAGACCAAAATCCGTGCAACTACAGAAATGTTTGTTAGTGCGTGTCTGCGTTGAGCTTGTCAAATAAACTAATAAAATTAAGTTAAAAATTTAGATCCAGTTGAGGGCAGGCACCATATGGAGCAGGGGCTAAGACAATGGGCCCTGTCGGGGCTCACTGTCCTGCAGTGTTAGAGGGTTTATTCAGCGCAGACTTATACATGAAGCAAGAGCTTCAAGGAGGAAAATCGCTGGCAACACGTCAGAGGAAAATTATTGTTCGTATTTAGTAAAATAATGGTGTTTAAAATCTTATATCTTTTTTGTAAGTGTATCCAGAAAGAGTCTCTGAACGGTTCAGCAGATGAAGGCGAGGTCTCATTAGTTCTTGTATTTCATGGCGAGCTGAAAAAAAAAAAAAAAAAAAAAAAGACGGAGGGAGAGGTTAGTTTGAATAATTGAATGTACTGTACAGCAATTTAAACTTTCACCAGCAGAGGGCGACAAAATATCGCTTTCCTTCACAAAACCAGATAATCAATTTGGAAATAATTCGAGCAATCGTCCATAGGAAAAAAAACGCCCTGATGTTGCAGTCACGCCATATTTCCGATGGTTTATGTAATAGTTCGGTGACCAGGTCTCTTCCAGTTTCGCTCAGCTGCGGGGGAAAAGTTGCTTTAGCGTGCGTAGTTAGGGATACTTGGCCTAAGGATACCGAGCTTAGAAGCCGTTTCTTAAGAAGCTTTCTGCTACAGAACGATAATTTTCTCGAAGTTTCGAGAAGGGCCTTCCATGTCGATATTCAAGAGATTGATATAATTTCTAGTATAATTTTTGGCATTGCCTACAACAGTCACAGATGATGTAGATCAGTGCTTCTTAAACCTCTCCTGAGCCCCTTTCAGATTGACAGTTCACTCCGTATCAGCAATGTAGCAGCTCCAGAGCAGCACCGGGTTAAAGTTTGATGTGAATTGATTTACGGCGGAGTCATTTACTGCGGCGTAGTTTACTCCGGAGTCATGAGGTGGTTTAGCTCCAGGGCAGCACCGGAGAAGCACCGGATTAAGTGCGATATGAATCGCACTCAGGCTGCTCAGCACCGTATTAAATTTACTCAAGCAGAACGGAAATGGTCAGCGCTGAACAGTTTTCCGCTCATGCGCAAAACGAAGGCGCAGGTGTTCAGGAAGTGTGTGTACTGCTGATCAGCGTCATTCGCCCTCAGTTTGATTAATGAACGTATCGGTTTTTTCCCCCTCGTAAAAAGTTGCCATTTATTATCGCATATTTTGAATCACAACAATAATGGCCAACAAAGACGAACGTGGATGTAACTAGTCGGCAGTATACCAATGCCCATAATGCATCGCGCGCGATCACGCAAAGGCAATTTCCGGCCCATGCCAAAGCTTCAGTTTAGGAAAACGATACCATGACGACTAATAGAGTGGCGAGATTTCGATATGAATGGGTCTCGCCGATTTGATGCGGACATTTTATGACTTTTATACGGTGTTTTCAGGTCGATATGAATGGGTCTAAGCGGGAGTGCCGATCCGCAGCAGCACCGGATTGCGATCGGGTGTGTAGATATGAGTGTGGTATGGAGTAGCACCTCTCCCGCTTTAGATCTCTCCCCGCTAGCACGGGTGACTGTAATGATTCGCTCATCATCAATAATCTTCCGGCGTAACGAGCTGATCATTTGACTCACCTGTGCTGGAACAGGCAGAGCTCTAAAACATGCAGGAGGAGTGGTACTCCAGGAGAGGTTTGAAAAGTGCTGATGCAGGTAAGATTGTCCTCTTTCAAAGTTATAATGCGCATGCAATAGACCTAAGCACTAGCAAGCTGTGCACCGAAAGTGTAGTAGTCTCGGAAGTGCAAGAAATTTTGGCAAAAAAAAGCTTGATCCGGCTATTTTTTTTTTTTTTCTACCGAAGATTGCTCGAATTGATGACAAATTCAACATCAATAATAGAACACGCATTTGCAAGGAAGCAGCCTCAATCTAATTATTCAAATTTAAGAGCAAAAAAAAAAAAAAAAAAATGTTAAATGGAGAGGGCTGACCGACGCCGACTTCGTGTAAGTCTTGCTCAGCGTCAGCAAGCACGACTTCAAGATATGCCGAAACATGAAGCCACCCCTGTGCACTGAAAACAGATGCGCTGAGGACACGCTGATAGATAGGGCCCTCCCACCCCTCCTCGCCCCTCTCTGCTCACCTTCTGTGCCGTGTCAGCGAGCTGCTGAGCACTGTTCTTCATCTCTTCCGTCCTCTCCTCCGTTTTCGACAGCCGCTCCCCTCGCTCGCCCAGAGCCTGACTGGCCTTCTGCATGGCCCCACTCACGCCATCCGCCGCGGCCTGCACCCCACGGGTCCCTAAAGCCCGACACGAGGAAAAAAACGCTTAAAAATTCCGCCTCGCGGGAACACACCTCACCCGAGCCCAGTACACAAGAGCAGGGTCCCCGTTTCGCAAAACAAGATTTAGCAAGCACGCACTGAGCAAAAAGCAGGAGAAATCCAGAAGCTGTCGAATTCATCGCAAGCGTGCAAATTCAAACGGCATTCTTTCGAACCACATGCATTATAGGAACACTCCTAACCAGTACCCTGGCCTGACCAAGGAACTGGTTTTAGAACTGGGTTTGGTCCCTGGGCGCTGCTCTGTGGCTGCCCACTGCCCCCAACTATACGATGGGCTAAACGCAGAGGACAAATTACCCCACGGAACTCAATAAAGAATAACTTATCTTAATTCAGTCTCTCCAATTAAACCAACATGTATAACTGTGGAAGGAAAGACACATAGGACCCCGGGCTCACACACCCTCTCTCTTACATGCACGGGGGAAAACCCATAGGTTGCAAATTTAGTTCCTTAACCATTCATAAAATTATCAGACTTCATCCGTACTGTAGTAACTATACCGATGAGTTAGCAGAATGTTAAGGGTATGACGCTTGAGAACACACACATTCACCTACACAGAATCCCACACTTCCACATGCTTTCAAAAACACACCCTGCACTAAGACCGCTCAGGTTATTCTCACGACTTGGATCTCCAGTGACATGCGCACTACTGTAGGGCTACCGGAAAACTGTGGTTTCAAATACTGCAAAATCAAATATGATCAATGATCACTCAGGATATTCAATTCTTACCAATCAATGGTTTTATTATTGCTTCTACTACTACCAAAATATCTTGCACGTTTAATAACCATAGCAAACCCGACCCCTAAAACTCAAATCTCAGGGACGTCACTGGGCCACCCATCAGCCAAGAGGCACAAACCTCTGTGACATCACTGAGCCACAGCTTTAACCCTACGGAGGCAAAGACCTCTGTGACATCACCGAGCCTGCCGTCAGTCAGAGGCGCAGACCTCTGTGACCTCACAGGGCCAAAAAGCACCAAAATTTTCTGGTCCGCAGTCAAGTGGGGCACGTTCCCCGCACAATCACCCCTTTGGCTTTTGATCTGAACAGCTTCCATTGTTCCTGCGCTCCACCTACTTTCTGCGGAAACAAAGCCTCTTGTTCTGCTCCCGTGGAGTTCTGAGGCCGGCGATCTCCACCCAGCCCGAAAGTTCTCCGAAATCACAATAAACGCACAGAACGCGAAGAATCTGCCCCCTTGCAGAACAACAAAGCCCACTTCTCATAGCCCTGCAGCAGCATTCCAGAGCCACAGATATGAATGGACCGACAGCTTCGAAGACGCATCACGGGGGAGCGTCAGGATCTTATATTGTATTCTGCATCATTATAATCACCAAATTATTACAATCAATAAAACAATCAATAGTAAAAGCACCACCAAGAACTACCACAAACGCAAACACTAAAACAATCGCCAATAGAGCACTATTGATAACCGCAATATCACCACCAATACTAATACCAATACCACCAATATCAGCGAATATCAGGACCGCAAATGAAGTCATCAATATAAATAACACCGTAAAAACCGGTAATACCAGAAGTCCAACAATAACCAATATCACCACCGTAATGTTATACTTTTACTGCTGAGGACCATCTAGAGTGTCACAGGCACAGTAGTAGCACAAGACTAGACAAGCAGACAGTGAGCAGTATCTGAGGCGGGTCACCAAAACAGTGAGACACAAGCCCGTCAGAGACTGCGAAATTCCCCCACCAAAGACCTCACCCACGGACAGACGGATGGACGGACAGAGCCTACATCAACAGTCCCCCAACCCACCACCTGCGCAGCAGGGGACTAAAAAGCAATTTTGAAAGGTCACTGAAGTAGTCTGGGAGATATTCTCCGGAAACAAAACAGGTTAAGCTCAAGTGGAAGGTCACATCAAATGTCCCATGGAGGTCATAGGTCAATTTAAATGCTTGCACTGATTTCCTTGACCAAAACTTAAGTTTTTCAGGTGCTATATTAAAGGATTGGATGATTTTTAAGGAATATAAAAACTGCAAAAACAAACAAACAAATCAATAAATAAATATATCAATAAAACCATTTCATTGGGACAAGGTTAAAGGTCACAGGTCAAAACATTATGAAGGCAGAACTACAGGATGAGACATAAGCACAAAAGCAAAAGGCCACTATTAGCGCTGAAAATCTGCTCCGGAAACTTAAACCAGTTACAGAGGTTGTCGCAGAAAGGTAAAAGGTCAGAGGTCACAAAAAATGAAACTGATATGAAGCTACGATCAAGGTTGTAAAGTCAGTGCAAAAATGGCGAGGCTGCAGCATATAGTTTCAGTTATGAACCTGGAAGGACGCACGGATGGACAGACGGACAAGGTTTTGATCAATAGTCCCCCCAACCAATCCTTTCGATGGAGACTAAAAAGGAGCCAGCAGGGCAAGGAAACGGCCTCTGTGCAGACACACGGCCCCAGAGCACTTCCAGGGGCCTCGCAGATCGGCACATCCCACACATCCCTCCAGTTTCCCACATGAACTCGTGACCCAGCGAGAGCCGTTCCACTCAATGTTAGTTTGTGTTCAAAAGAGGAAATGCTGTCTGGAATCTCCAAGACCCTGGGGACCGGAGCGAATCAGACAAAGCTTCAGCTGTTATTGGAAAATGAGCGAAGCTCTCAAATTGGAGGCCGCATTCCTCCTGTCAGTGAGACCAGCAGCAGTAGAACAGACAGACTGACCAGGAGATTTATTTTTATTTATTTATTTTTTTTTTTTTTTATTTTATTTAATGCCAGCAGCCATACCACTATTCAATCTGCTCCAGCTGTGTGGCTGAAGCTAAGCAGGTGTGGGCTTGGTCAGTACTTGGATGGGAGACCGCCTAGGAACACCAAGTTGCTGCTGGGAGAGATGTTGGTGGGCCAGGAGGTTGCGATCTTCCCTCTGGTGGAATAATCCCCAATGCTCCAGTGCAGTGATGGGGACACAGTACTGAAGGAGACCGCTTCTTTCAGATGAGACGTTAAACCGAGGTCCTGACTAACTGTGGTCACTAAACATCCTATGACACCCTTCGATTAGAGTAGAGGGTTCCCCGGTGTCATGGCTAAAGTCCCAACCTGGCTCTTTCCACCTACCGCCTAATCATCCCCTGATCTAACTGGCTGTGCAATTCGTCCTCTCCCTCTCCACTTCTACCCACAGGGCTCCCTTGAAAAAGAGATTTCAATCTCAATGGGACTTCCCTGGTTAAATAAAGGTTAAATAAATAAAATAACTAAGTCAGTTCGGTCACACTGGTCATGCGTGCAAGCACACAGACACAAACACAAACACGCACACAACACACACACACACACACACACACACACACACAAGGCTGTTCACTACACTCTCTCCATGTATATACAAGTCACATAAAGACCGGTGTCATTATGCTAGCATGAGACCTAAATGGCTTTGAGAGACTAAAGTCAACTGTTATGTTGTAGCACATCTTAGGTCATGTATCACAAATGGTTAAATCAAATTAAACATCGTATATTTCTCAATAAGTAACCTTTAACCCCTGAAAATAAGCCTGGCTTGAAGCATGCTGGTTATGCTAAAGGAAAAGTGAGCAGTTAAGGCCAACAACCAAACTTGAAGATGAGATGCATTAGGTTTCCCTGATCAACACAAGGGACGCACAGTTTGCCGCATTTTGACAAGTTAGCCAAGGAGGAGTCCAGAGCGATCACCCAAACTAAGGAAATGGGTGCCACAAAACGCAGCTCCAAAAAGCACTCGGTTTTGCGTCACCTCCCGATGTCCTCCCATGCAGCTCACAGCAAACTTAAAATTCAAAACGCTTCAGCCAGCAGGAACGTGGCCATTTTTAGTCGTAATTGCACACTTTCACACAGCAGCGATGGTATGGCTTCTCTGGAATTAAGCTAGTTAGTTCGAAGGTTTAGCTTCCGTCTTGCAACCGAGATTTTAGACCATTATTCCCGCTTACCTTTGGAGGGATGACGACCTCGGTCTGAACCCATCACATCCCTCAATCTGCTGAAAAAGATCTTGCAATGCAAAACGACTGAACAAACTGACTGACCCTCTGCGACAAGAAAAACAACAATGAGAAAACAATATTAGCGTCACAGTTCACACCGGCTTTCTGCCTCTGTGGACTACCACTATGAGAAGGCAGACTGATAATGTGAACCAAGGTTGAAACAAACTAAAAGAGATTAAGTTGACAGAAGTATCTGAAACAATGTTGTTTCAGCTGGATTTTTATAAAATAAAAGGTCATCATAAATGGACACTTTCAGGGAAATAAACTAATATTCTGAATTGCCTCCATCCAGATTGATTAGCACAATTAGTGAGGACAATGCATACTGAGGTCAAGGAAAATGGCGGTCAGATGAATACAAATGACATTTCATCACGGTGCCAGTTCCCACTCAGTGCGCACAAACCACAGCCAATAAAATGATAAGAAACAAACCCCACAAAAAACTCGGTGAGAAACTAATACAGCCAGCACAGTAACCTTGCACCTTAAGCACCTTAAAACTGCACCATACTGTATAACTGCGGATCAGAACTGCTCTTCAATGGTTTTCCACTTTCAGTCAGCATCAGATCCCCTCTCCAGCAAGTAGCCCCTTTTAGGCCACATCAGAACCCGTTGCCATTTGATATCCATATTTTTTGTGGTTCAGAACCCGTTTCCAACTGGTATCCACATTTAATGTGGATCAAACCCTTCTACAACTGGCATCCACATTTCTTGCCCATCAGAACCCCTCTCCAACTGGTATCCATACATAGTGTGGGTCAGATCTTGTATCTGACTGGCATCCATATTAAGTGTGCATCAGACCCCCTCTCCAACTGGTATACACACAGTGAGGTTCAGAACCCATCTCCAACTGGTATCCACATTTAATGTGGATTTGAATTTGTCTTCAACTCTAATCCGCACGTAATGTGGGTCAAAACCTGTCTCCAACTGGTTAAATTTGCATCAAAACCCCTATTCAGCTGCTATCCACATTTTCCGTGCATCAGAACCACTCAGACTGGTATCCACATTTATTGTGCATCATTACCTGTCTCCACAGTATCCACCTTTCATGTGCATCAGAACCCCTCTCCAACAGGTATCCACATTATTACAAATCACAACCTCTCTTCAACTGGCATCCGCATTCAGTGTGCATAAGAACCTCTCTCCAACTGGTGTCCACAATTAGTGTAGATCAGAACCCGTCTCAAAATGGTATCCATATTTAGAATGCATCAGAATCCCTCTACAACAAACATCCACATTTTAATGTGCATCAGTATTTCCCTTACTACTGGCCCCCATATTTAGAGCTGCTCTAAGCCACACACGATGCCACCCCCTCCTTCACCGACGTACAAATTCCTCCTTCTCATAACCTTTAGTTTACCAGACAAGTCACTGATAAAAATTCTTCTTGTTTAAAGGTATGGTCTGCGAGAGATGCCTGATAAAATGATCGGGAGAGGGAGAGGGAGAGGGAGGGAGAGAATGGTACAGTCTCTGGAACAGTTTTATGATGGAGGCCCTTGCTCGAGGGCCCAAGGACACGGTTCTTTTCCGTCACTCCATCTCTTTCTCTCTCGCCGAATGAAACGTCAAGAAGCTAAAACCAGCAACTCAAGACTTTCAACTTACTGCAAGACAACCCTGCCATCTCATTTGAGATCAGACCTGCTCTCCATCTGGTTTCAGCCATCACAACAAACCAGAACCTCTCCCCATCAGTGTCCACATTCACAGTGAAAGAGAACCACCTCTCACTGTTCAGTCAGCATGAATAAGAACCAGACTCCTACTGGTATGCAAATTCAGTATGAACTAGAGTCTCATTCCTTCTGTCGCACATCAGAACTTCACTTCTGCATGCATTAACATTCAATTAAAAAAAAAAAAAAAAAAAAATTATAACCTGGCCCGAACTGGCCTTGGCATTTTGTGTTCATTTGAATATCCAGCGTGACAACGGGCAGTTGATAAGTCAACAGTTAAGACAGCAACCTGACCGCGCACCATGTCTGCCCCTGCCTATTTCTAAAACTAAACGAGCTGAGATGAGGCTTCCTTGCCTTGTTAAACGTCAAATTTAATTTTACCAGTTCGAGTCCCTGTCGGCGCTAACATGCTGTAGGGCAAGACAAACTCTGCAGGTTCTTTCAAGTTTAGCCCATTGAGGGCAACATCAAAATGAGCAGCCAATTATAAAGGTCAATTTCTCATTGCCATTGGAGTTGCAGGGCCACTCACTTCTACCAAGCAATGAACACAGTGAAGCAAGCCATGTACATCAATGTAAAACTGACTGTAAAGCACAGCTGTGCGCTCATAAAAAGATAACCCACACACAAGCCACAATGCAGAACAGAAGATTCGCTAGGCTGATCTATAACCCTCAAGAACCTAACCAAACCAACCCAAAATACCAAGTTTACAACTGAAGTATCTCACTGGACTCAAAGGCAGGCCATCTACAGAGGCACATTTTGAGAAAAATAATCAGAACATAACTTTATAAAGACTTGGGTTGTAGACTCAATTGAGCCAGTTGATTCATTTGTTGAGACTGTAAAGATCTAATCTCCAGCTCTGAAGTCAGTAAAAAACCAGGAGAAAAATGACTGCTCAACCAGGAACGCTTAAAGCGCACTGCACCACGCCATCATTGAACACCTTCAGTGCATAAGCTACACTTCCATTTGTTTTCTTGATTATTTGCTTCAAAAGAAAATGCAGTTAAACTCCCTCCAAGTGCAAGTGCTTCACCTCAATGAAAATCATTACACAGAGCCAAATGCGCATCAAAGTAATGTGATGAAGTCCAGTTTTTCGCAGGCCTGTTTTTTTAAACTTCCTGTCTTATACTCTGCTGCAACCTCAACAACAGTCGGGTCTCCGTTTTTCCAGGAAGGCGGAGAGAGATTATATTGCTTGGCGTTCGGCCCATTATAAATTGAAACGTGTGCTTTTATCTGGCCCCTGGCCTCTGTGGGAACTGATCCTGAGGCAGCCCCAGGGATCACTGCGTTGGGGTTAAAAAGCAGTTCACATCCTGCTGCCACTCTTGGTAGCTGATCCTGGGACAGTTTAGGGTCACTTCTCACCTACCACCTTCAGGGCAGAAGAGTGATACCAGTCATTAAGACAGAGGTCTCACTAGACTGTGAAAGCACCAAGGGGCTGCAGGTTTTGGCCCTTTTATGGACCAGTTTGACACGCCTGCATTAAGCGGCCCAGGCTTCTGTCAGAGAACTCCATCTTATGTGGCCATTAACAGACAAGGATTACAATGTGTCCAACTCAGGTCAGCAGAGGTTTATATTTTCAGAAAAGATGGGCGTATTACCCACCCACTAATAGTAAAATTACAGAATACAGCGGAGGGGTGAACTGCAAAGAAAGATTGGTGGGTTAGCTCGGCATGTTGAGCTAAAAGCCGGGGATTTCATTGTCACAAAGGTGGTGCTCTTTCAACCTGCCATCGTTAACTTATATCTCCTTTTGTGAGCTTAGGGTTTGTTTAGCCAGACTGACTTTGCGTGAGCTGGCTAATGTTGAACTTCCTTTGTAATACACCCCTCAGGTTTCCAAATAATTGAGTTGAATACAGTCTTATAATCCAATTGAATCTGGCCATATGATGACTTCAGTCCCAAAAAAAATCTTGATTTCAATTGGGAAGCACTTTTCCCCTTGTTTAACCTGAGACCTCAGCAGATGGACAACAGGAAATTTAAGGTTTAGGCTTTTTACACACACACAAAGTTAGTTTCATTAAGTTTCTGAAATGTTCTAGTTAGCAAGTTTTCACAATCCTGACCAGTCCATACACAAGGCTCAAATTACTGCAGTCAACGCAGAACATTTTAAGTGCAAATTACGTCTTTCGTGTACCACGGCATCCATGATGATGCTTTAGGCTCAAAAAAAAAAAAAAAAAACTAAAAGATTTGCAGCTTGCCAATTGTTTTTGTAACGTCTGCGAAGGCGTCAAATTTGAACTGCAAGCGGCAACAATAAGAAAGATTATTCATGATACTTAGAGGAAATGCGCAACTCCACAAAAATACAAGAAGTGTTTCACCCGAGACGAGCAAAAATAAAACTCATTAAAACATTATTTGGTGAGCCATTGCAATGCAAGTAAAACTACTAGGTAGGTCACTAATGAACGGTTTTCCTCCAATTTTTTTTCCTTAACTTTGAGGTTTTTTCTACACAAAAACATTTTCATAATGACCGTTTCGTAGATTTTGCGGGTTTTAAGAAGCAAAAAGAATTGTCGTGGTGAGCACGAGGCCATAGCGTGATTTGATGGTTCTATGGAGTCACAAGGGTTTATGTGATGTAATTGAGTGCAAGTGGGTGGAGGGCCTAGAAGGAACTGATTTGGGTGAGCAGGGGTGGGGGGGGGGGGGTGAGGGTAAAATCGGGGTCCCGCCTGCTCACCTCCCATCAGTTTAGACGGGCAGTTGATGAACTGGGGCTTGCGGCCGGCGCAGTGTTTCTGAATGTAGTGGTGGAGGATCTGAAGAAACAGGCTCTTTTCCGTGGAGGTCGAAGCCTGCCATTGGTCAGAGCCCCCATCAAACGTCAGGTCGAACTCCGGACAGTCCTGAGGGAGACAAAGCGAGGGAGAAGGGCGTGAGAAAGACAGACGGAGAGAATCGCAGGCAAATTGACAGATTTAGATCGCAAGCGGATCATGGCGCACTTAACCGCATTCCAAACACATGTACTTTTGTCCATACTTACCTACTTGTACATTAGCCCATATGCACCAAATAGAATTCAAGGCAGGTGAACTATACTGACTATCAATTGTAAAATGAGCAGTGGTGGACTCTGTTCAATCACCATTAATTATTGCATCATTAATTGAAATGCACTGACTGAATGATCCTCAGAGAATTAAATGAATTTCAATCATTTTTTAAAGTGGATAAACTGGTTTTAAATATTTGCTCGGCACACTGACATCCTGATTTGACATTTGTACTCAGCTCATTCTTATCCTGATTTGACATTTGTATTATAAGAACCAGTTACACCTATAGACTGAGCACAGTGAAATCTTTACACTTTACAGCAAACGCAAGCGTGAATTAGTTAACATAGTTAACAGAGCCATCAGTAAACTAAATTGGTTGGGACAAAAATTAGAACACCGCCCTGCCCTCCGGGATCAGGATTTTACACAGTTGTACTAAATAAATGGGACAGACTCATCTATGCCTAAGACCTGGGATTGCACACTCAAATCCTGGATGGTCACGGCAACTGCTAGCTTTTGACGCACTTTTGCACTTAAGTGTGAAATTTAAGCCACTGACTGTCTGGTTATCTTGTTCCCAAGAATTACATCAGCTACTGGTGGAAAGGAATATGACAGGCAGAGACTAGAGAAGGGACCTAAAACATGTTCTAGAGAGATCCACAGAACCTACACAGGACCTCCACTAGCGGAACACAAAGGTACTCACTCGTTTAGGGTCGATGCCATTGACCTGTCGCAAATGTTCCACAGGCCATTGGGATCGCTTTTCAAACGAAGAGGAGCCTTCAAACTGTTTCACCTTGGTAATGTACATCTGCTGGGGCTTCTGATTGGTAACTGGGAAAACAAAAGGGGTGGGATTTACATGACATCATGCATGCATTTATCTATTATTACTATAACACTAAAAGATGCCCCGATCCAGTGGTGCACGGTGAGTATAAACTGAAGTTCATTGAAACGGCAACAAAACGTAGCGTCAATCTATAGAAATTACCATCAAGTGCACTTTACACAGTAAACATGGGCCAAGTTAATAAGTGAAACTAGAGCTATGCAATAATTACAAAATTTAGGTTAACAAAAACAAGCACAACAAAAGCAACTCCAATTTGGATACATACCACTTCCCCATGTCAATACGAGAAGACACACTGGGAAATTGGTAAACACAATTATCATAACACAGCTAAATTCACAAACAGAAAACTTATGTTTATCCTGTTTAATTACGCCTTTAAATACCAATCTGCTTGTTTTCACAGTATGGAGGCAAAAATCAATTTTATAATCACCATTCACTAAAATTTTTTACCTCATGACATCACATATATTCAACTTTGTCATAAAGACTAGGTGTTCCGAATATCAGCGTAGAGGAAATTGTTGAGGAAATTATCAGTACTTCAGTACAATTGCTGTGGTAAAAGGACAGAGTACAATACATACATATGGGGGTTCTCTCTGGAAAAAAAAGGGAGCAAGTGCTCTGATGTACAATGGTTAACAAATTTAAGACCACCATCCAATGCAAGGTTTATGCCAAAGCTGCCCTAAAAATTACCAAAATCATTTATGTTTTCGTAATGGTTAAGCCACCAGTATGCGCAAGATCTTTAATCAAAATTAAATTTTTAATGCTAAAATACAATCATTGTTTTCATCTATGAATTTTCAAATTATCAGTTTTACAAAAAAGCTGGGAAAAAAAAAATAGTAAAGCACATTATTATTATTATTTTTTTTAATTAAGATGCCAAGTAAGTTATTTACCTGCATTCCTGAACATAAAAATGTGTTTTAGTGGTTGAATGCAAGAATGCAAGCTGTCATGTCAAAGCCAAAGGAGACCATACAAAATATGAAGTTTTTTTGTTTTTAATGCATGAATAAGGATTATTTAGTTGTTTCATTTTGTTATGTGCCTAAGAAATAACAAAATAATTTTCAGTTTTACACAAGTTTTTTTTGACAGACTTCTAAAATATTTGTGTTTTCTTGTTTTTATGACAGGTGGTCTAATAAATTTGTTAAGCACTGTATATATGCAGCATTTTTAATGTCAGGAATACACAGTTGCCACATGCTTCTATTGCTGCAGCTCTGTAAATATTCTTCCAACTTCTCTGGAATTAAATGTGAAGCAATACAGCTTTGCCATACAGCAGGACAAAAACCACTTAATCACACTGGTGACAAACAAATGAACACTGGCGGCGTACGTGACTTCTTAAAAATGATCGCTTCCATATCAGTAGTCCTTCAAGCAAAGTTTGCAGACTCTCAGCTGCGAGGAGTTTATTTAAGTGGAAGCGAATATCAGTCGACTATCAAGAGTTTATTTAAAAGTGTATAAAGAAGTCTGCTCTCCTGGTTGGAGAACCCTGCAGTACCGTGTAAATATTAGCCGATTTGGCTCTGGGTTGTGAATGAGACGCTGCTGTTGTTTTAGCCTGCAATGGAGGCATTTAGCTTCGCCTGTGTCGTGTCACATCATCCACCACAGCCCTGCTTTCGCTGTCATTTTCCACAAAGCCTCGCGTATCTCGCGGGAGGGGAGGTTTGAACCTTTTTAACCCGCGCACTCAGTTTCCTGCCTCTTATCGCACCTGATGAAGGACAGGCCGCACGAAACCAGCCAAGATCTCACGGCGAACGGACGGCCATTAACCCAAAGAGCACGGGCCACTCACTGCCCTGAAACATGCCGCGACAAATAAAGAAAGAAAAAAAGCACAAACGCTTGATAGACATAAATAAAACTTTTTTTTTTTTATTTATTTACTCAAACAGCTTCAATAAATAGACCAACATAACAGCAAAAAAAAAAAAAAAAAAAAAAAATTAAAAGGCATTTGTCAGCTCACAACAAAGAAAGTTCTGGATCAGGGGTGTCAGATTTCAATCCAGGAGGACCACAGTATCAGCCAAGTGATTTGTTCAAGTCACTGGATGGCTATAGACCCCACACACCTCATCTTCGAGGCATTAATTGGCCACTGATTGAAAGGAAACCAGAAAAGCCAGCAGTTGTACGAACAGCGTTATCACTACAGATTCTGAATCAAACCATAGCTCGATCCTGGTGGCAAAGCTACATGCCTGGGACCTGAGGGGCATTTTTCTCCTCACCAACGACACAAATTAAAGCGATAATGTCGTCTTCAATGACTGGACAGGGGTAACGACAAAGGCGACCCGTGCCCTATGTCCTCAATTTAAACTCATTTTGGGAAGGAGAAACAACATAGTCTGAGGTTTCTGCTCTGGACTCATTTCCTTTTTTCCCTTTTTTTTTTTTTTGGGGATGACACAACCACAATAGGAAAGACCACAGGGCCAGTTAGTTCCATTTTCTATGTGCAACCTTCAGTTCACACCAGGGTTACGGAAACATATCCAGCAAGGGCATGTACGAGTGCTGGCTTTCACTCAAAACTATCCAGTTATGCACCTTACTGTGCTTATCAACCCCTAAAGATAAAGACCTCGATTAAGAAGAATTAGAAGTATGCAATAGATCAATTTGAATGAATGCCCACACTGACAATGGTCCTTTCTGGATAAAGTTGAGCACCCCCGATTGACAGAATTTGTCCTTTAGAGAACTAACAAAAGTAGGAAAGAAACACAGAAACAGGAGGTGAATGGAATAGAGTGTACATAAAAAATCTTGAGAAAATCTTTAAAAAAAAAAAAAAAAAGCCATAAATACCAGCTTTGTTACAGCATACTGTTTTTTTGAGACTAGTTCAGGTATGGACTGATTCAGTTCTGTGGTCATTTATTTATTTATTTATTTATTTGGCCAGAGGCAATTTTAGCTTAGCAGTCAGAAACTACCCACTCAATGGACAGCCAATTCTCCTGGGTAAAGGGAGCAAAATATTGCAACTGAGTGAGCTCTGCGGCCTTAGGGAAAACACCCAGAAAACAAAACAAAGACACCATGATGGTCAATCCCAGAGTAGCCAGACAGGAGGAACATAACCGAAGGAGCAAAGTAGGGGAATATTTCAAGAATTAAGGTCTTGTCAGCCTCCAACCTGGTCAGTCTTCGACAATATTATCATGCTTACAAAGACAACATTCAATCTTACCACTTTACGTCAGAGAAGTGAGACAGACCCACTGACAGCTGATATGCAGAAGTAGGACAATCAGCTAACAACAGTGCACATTTTTCACCCGGGGTGGGTGGGGGTTAACTAGTGAATAAATGTATTAATGTGCAGAGAAAATGTGTGGTCGAGTTACTGAGTTATTCCACAGATTAAACCCATAGCAGGACGTTCACTTTCAGAAGATTACAACCCCAGCTAACAGCGTAGCAACATGAACAAACTGCACTTCCCTTATCACAGGGTTATTACAGCCAGCCAGCTTCCACACCCTCAGGAGGCATTAAGTGGGCAGTGGCGTCATTATTCCCCACTTCTAGCTTGAATTATTGCCTTGGCCTGCATTTACTGAGCAAACTTAACGTGATGTTCAAGGTGGGAGAGTAGAGGACAGCTCTGGTGGAGGGGCGAAGAGGTGGAAAAGAGATAAAGCTGTCAGTAGTAGACTGCTCCTGGGAAGGCAGTGGAACAGGTTGGAACATGGAAAGTCCATCTGCCCAATTCTTGGCAGAAACGAGGGCGAACTGGCGCCTGTTAATTGTGTGCACCTCGCTTGGTCACCAGTAGAACCACATTCCTCTCTCAAATGCAAGATTGCTCAACACTGACAGTTGGCTTCTCCGTAAATACTACCTAAAAGCTGGCCTCGCTCTTTCTAAAGAGCACACTGAATGCAAAAAGCCCCCAAAACAATAACGCATTGGAGACAGCAGCAGTTCATGACCAGTAGCGGAGCTTCAAACTGAAGCGTATGAGGTCTGTGGATGGTAGATTTAAGGCAGTCATTGATGCCAAATGCACTGTAACCAAATACCTTTGAGAATGCTTAAATCCATATTGACTAAACATGGTAAGAGCTGTAGCCGGGGTAGCATACTTGAACTGTGCTATGGTCCCTGCAATATTCACCCGATGCAAATTAAAGCAGCCTCAAAATTAAACCGGACGGTCTGCACTTTAACACCAGTCAGAGTTAAATTTCAAATCAAATAAGTTGAAGTATGGCCAAAAGCGACAAAAGTTCAATGTCCAAATTTTTACCGACTGCACTGTGTCTCTGCCCGTGGTTATTATGAAGAAAATCTGCTACGAAACATTCTATCCTAAATAAACCCCCAATTTCAAACCTGCTGCAGACTTCAGACAGAGCCCCGTCTAGCAACATTTTCCCCTCATTCGCACTTCCTCTTTTACAAGCTTATAAAACCGTAACCCGCCCAACCGGCTTGAACTATTACAAGTGATTTCCATGGTTGAACACACGCATTTTTACCAATTTACCATGAGCACCACCACTATAGCCGGGATCCAGCTGAAATTTCCTTGACTTGAGCGTCCTTTTTTCACACCACACTTTCACATTTTTGTTTTGACCTCATGTGTCTGGTTTTTGAAGGTTCAGGTCGAGTGTCTGCCCTCGCATTACTCTGTAAAGTGTCCCTGTGACAACCCAGGAGTAAAAAGCTGGGAGCCGGTTGGCTGGGGGCGGAGGTGGGGGGGATTGCAGCTCTGAGCCTGTAGTGCATTCCACCCTTATTGAAAATGCCTCCCTTATTGAAAGGGGCTGCATTCCTCACATAACAGAGCAGATAGCAGACGTTTCATAGGTAACACCTGAATCGTAGCTACACTGTAAAAAGGCCAGTGGTAATTCAGCTCCAAGAGAGTGCAAACGAGTCCATTCTGAATCAGATGAACATGTACACTACAATAAGATTCAACACTGATGAGCACTTTACTTTACAGTGTGATACAAACAGGGATGTGACCATGTTCTTTTAGGAGCCCTTGTACTAGATGGTACTTCACACTACAAAATATGCCACTAAATGCACACAAATATAAATGTTTCAATATAAAATGATTACCCGACAGGCAGATGAAGGTACTGTAGTCTCCCACGCCACCAGTGGCCAGAAAGGGGATCTTTTTCTTTGTCCGCCGCTTGACCTGCGCAACCGCAAGCATCTTCTCATCTCGCGGAGCAAAGATCTCCTTGCTGATGGTGGATTTGGCAGCCATGACGTGGCTGTTCAGTCAAACCTGGAGAGACAAAGAACACAGATTCCAGGAAACTGATCGAACCATTCTGAGCGGAAAGTACTTCCAAGATCTGGTGTCAAGTAATGATCCTGGACATTATTTACGGCACAGAGCCACCTGGGGCAAGTCATCAATCTGCAGTCATTTCGGTAAATTAAGCAGAACTCTCACAAGTCCAGATTTTTTTTTTTCATTTAAGTCATGCAAAGTGAATTTCAAGATTGAGGCGAATTAATTCAACACAAATTAGGTCCTGCTTCATTATTACAGGACTGTAAATAACAGAATGTGTACATTCATTGAGAATGATACAATGGGCGAGGTTATTCTTGATTCAAATTGGCAACAGGATTCTATCAGGATTGGGTACTGTGACACATGGAGTCCCTCAAGGATCTGTGCCTGGACCACTGCTCTTCCTGAATAACAAACAATCTTCGCAATCATGAACACTGAAAGTACCAACAGAACATCTGCAGAAGACACAAAACTGGAAGGTTCAGCTAAATCAGCACTCCAGACTGCGACCAAAATGGTCGCAAACGTTTTGCGACTTACATTCTCACATCGGTCGCGCACTGTGCGACCAACACTTCATGCACTGTGCGCCTATTCTGGGCAGCCATTCACTCCCTAATTATCAGCCGCGAATTTTTTTCTGCAGGTCGGTTGGTACCATTACGTACATCAGCCAATCACAGATCGCTGGTGCCATCAGCCAATCACAGCTCGGCTGTACTCATGCATCGATGAGAATGGCAAAGCATTCGACCATGTCACTGTCAGCTGAGTTGAGCGCGCGGCAAAATTGGAAAACCTTTTCTGACAATAACGATGTAAATGCTCCACAATACTCGAAATTACAAGTACGCTAGCTGGTCTGCTGCAGAAGTCCAATAGTCTACGTAGTAGGCCTTGGCTTCGGTGACTAATACTGCAGATCGGAGAGCAAATTTCATGATATCAGAAAGTGTTTTCATTCCCGGTTTTTTATTTCGCCATTTAGATTTTGCGCATTTCTAAGGGTAATGGAAACGCACCCGGAGTGAGAACTATGCCCGACGTTATTAGACCGAAAACACAGTCTACTTCGTGACCGTAAACTGTTCATGACACAGTTTCGAGTCTTGCTGACACCAGCTATGGGTGCTTGCGTCCAGTGGCGAATGGTATAATTAGCGTTTCAATAACAATCGCTAACCTTCTATCCTGATGGATTAGGTTGGATGCGCACTTCCACTCTGATCTGAAGTTCCGCATGTACATGATTATTCATGCAGTATGTATGAAATCTGTGACTGGTTGGTCCGAGTGCAAGATTGTTCATTTTCATTAGAGTACGATAAAGATGAGAAAAGCTGCGGTTCTTATAGATTTATAGTCCGTTCTCTTTGGGGTTCTGATAATTGGCCAGCTGTTAGAGGAATAGTATTTTGTCGATTGCAACAAATGTTCAAAACTGATTCAAAAACTAACTAGTGACGCCTGTCCAATGTACTCCAGTGACGACCATAGGTTTATCAGCGCAATGCCTCAAATATGAGTCTGTGTCACGAACAGTGTAAGGTCACGAAGCAGACTGTTTTTTTTTTGGGGCTAATAACGCCGGACATCGTCCTCACTCTCTGTGTGCGTTTCCGTTACCTTTCAAATGTGCAAAATCTACGAGTTTAAATAAAAAAAAAAAAACTGGTAAATAATAAAAATTATTATTATAATAAGCCGTCCTACTACATTGTTACCGGTGAAAGAATTTCTTGAAACTTTGTGCTAACGAACTTGGCATACTGCACCTACTTTTTACCAGATATTTAGGGTGGATCACTTTGGGAACTATATTCATTTTAATGTTAAACTTTAAATTTGTGATGTAAAAATGTAGCCAAATTATGCTTTTTACGGCTTCAATTCCTCCTGGGTCTCATATTTTCAAAGCAATTAAGCCATGTTTGGTGTCAAATTGTTCCTTGGGATGGCAGCAACAATAACAGTTATAAATTTTAGAACTAGCACAGTGATAACTGGGAGTTATTCATTGATTTATCCCCATATGTTGCTTTTAGGGGGGTGCTCATCTAAATTTGGCTATAATTTTTCTATGAATGATTCAGTTTATGTACTGGGCAGAGTTTGATGAAAAGTTGTCCCTTGGAGAAATGGAGACTTGTACGTACATTTAGACTTGTATGATAACTCTCCAAAATGATAACTGCATTTATAAATTTTTCAAACATTCTTGTGAACATCAATATCTACTTTTCTGTTCACAAAGTGCTTTCTGACATTGTTTCTTAAATAAATGCAGCAACTACTGATAGTCTGTTCAGGTATCTTTATTTGGGCTTGAAAATATTCAGAAAAGTATCATGGTACTTTGCGTGACCACAGTTTTGGCCTGCGCGCCTAAATTTTGGCCTGCGCGCCCAACTTTTTCAGGTTGGGAGCGCATGCGCTCCTCGGTCCAAAAGTTAGTCTAGAGGGTTGTAAATAGCTTGGAACCTGAAAGGTATTCTGTGAACTGCATGCTGAAGTGTACACACACCTGGCAAATGAAATTCTATATGAATGTAGAGTTTGTAATGTGGAAAATAAAATCATAAAGCAGGAATATGGGACTTATAAAACTAGAATGTATTCGATTTGAAAAAGATTTACAACTGACCGAAGACTTTCCAAGTCCAAAGCGTTTTGCTGCAGCAGTGAAACAGCCAGCAGGACTTTGGGAGGGTGCTGTTGATTCTGATCTCAAAGGACAGAAATAAATTGAAAGAAGGCATGTTTATCTCATTCAATACCTTTCTCAGACCACACAAGTATTAAGAACTGTTGTGGGACCAGACAACAAGAAAGATATAGAGACTCTGGAAAAGGTAAATAAATCAATAAATAAATAAATGAAAAAGGCAACCAATTTGATTCTTGGAACTAGATGGGTCATAAGCACTCGGGACGCTTCAAGCTCACTAAAATTTGGTGGGGTTTTTATCATGGCATTTAAAATTAATGAAAGGAATTGAAGTAAACAAAAGTGGTGAATTCTGCCAGTTGAAATGGGAAGATCTGGTGTAAATGGCAAAGCGAGTAATATTCCGTGCAGATGTTAACTAGACAGTCGGTCGCCTGCTGGTCAACATGTATCCCCAGACCCCTAAAGCAGTCCAGCCAAAAATTATTGGCTTCCTGACCTTACCACAGGCAAGGTCAATGTCAAATATGACAGGAATCAGTTGAAATTTGTGGCCCGTAGAGCGCTAACAAGCAAATCTCTACAGAAGCAACGGCGGATGCAGTGTGACGAACGCTGATCCGTAGTATTCCCGACTCATGGTCCAGGGATACAATAGGTAGACGGATTTTTTTTCAGACAGAGTGTAAGTTACCAAGTCATGCAGTAAAGACTGAAACTCGTGATTTTTTCAGGGTTTTAACTGAGTGATATTCATTTTACAGAATTATTTAGTCTTTTACCAGTGGAATTTGTTCTTTCATGCCTATTGAATTCAATGTGAACTTAAGGTTTTTTCTTTTTTTTAAGGGTTGTGTCACACAGCACCTCAGGACAACATCACTTCAAAATTTTTTTTTTTTTTTTTTAATACTGGTGGCGTCATTGGGCTGAATGCCCCCTTGTCATTACATGCAGGCCCATTCATGTGAAAATTTCCCTTGACATAGGCCTGGTGAACCCCAGATGTGCAGAGCTGTCCAATTCAGCCCAACCCACTTCCCCCAAACTAAATATTCCCATCAAAAATTCCCTTCATATTATGCATCCAACTAAGGGTTCCCAGAATATAGATTTGTAAATTGAAAGAAACCATTTCATTACACCCTTGACTGTCCGCAGTGAGAAACTATTTAAAACAAACACCGAGTTGTACTTCTCCATTGTTCTATAATCACATGAGCAGCTAAGTCAGACTGACAAGAACAAACATCCTTCTGTCCTTCACATATACCCCATTTCTTCTGTTAGGATTCAGGCAGGCCTACAGACAAAGGTTGGTTATATCATATTTTGAATGGTAATGATACACTGCATATTATAGAGACAATTTTTATGCCATAATAAACAGAAAATTAATGCAAAAATCAGGTAAGACTGAGGATACTAGCCCAGCTATTAAGTGTCAAAATCAATCAACTGCCTGGACCAAACTCATTGTAACCCTGGACCAGCCAGCACTGTTTATAGTCCAGCAAGGTTTCCTAACCAAATATCATGCATGTGCAGTTACACAAAAAACATTTTAAAAATCCACAGTTCTCTCTCCTCCCCTAAAATGCAGACAGTTCTTATCCATATTGTGCCACATTTCTACTGGAACTAAGTTTGCACCAATAAATTTGATTCATGACATCATGGCACTGTGATTGAAAATGCAGCACCGGTATCTTCCTGTGCCCAAACAAATTTTCAACAAATTTCCGGGACCACAATAGACAGTGGGGTCTGTAGTAAACATCCAACCTGTGCCATTACTGACAAAATGATGAATAATGATTTTAAAAACAAAGACAAACATTTTTTTGCCCTCAGCTCGGTAGCTCAACGGGCATTTTGAGAATTGATGGCACTTCAGCAATTTTTGGTCCAAAATTTCTAACCCTTTCTCCATGTGTCTACCAAGAAACCACAAGCCGTCTATGGTAATCTCTCACCGGTTCAGACATGGCATGTCCAGCTCACACGACTCCTACGAATGGCCCACATGCAGTCGTCAGCACTTCCATGGTGCACTGACCACTTCCCTCGCTAGAACAGTTTTCTCACATCCTCCATCTACACAGTTTTGTTTTCCCTGAATGAACACCAGATATTACTGAAAGTACAAAAATGCTTATGGATAAAAAAAAAAAAAAAAAAAAAAAAAAAAGATCTCATGTTGGACCTCATTTTTTTATATATATATATATATATATATATATATATATATATATATATATATATTATATTATATTATATATAAAAATAAAAAAAACAATTGAAAAACAAGCTTATCAAAGACTACGAAAGTCCGCCACTAAAGACTGGATACACACACTCGCGGATGGAGGGATAGACAGACGAACACGGCCCAAATCAATAGTTTCCCGACCTACCCTTCGGGTGGCGGGGGACTACAAAGCAATTTTGAAAGGCCACTACAAAGGTCGTAGGTCAATTTTAATACTTGCATTGTTTTTCTTGACCTCAACTTAGATGCTCTACATTAAAAGATCAGATTTTTCAGTAAGATAAGTTGAAGATTGCTCAAAAAGGTCAAGGTCATGGGCCACAGGTCAACAAAACATTCAAAAAGGCACAACTAGAGCATACAGCCAACCTAAACAAGCAATTTCGAAAGGCTTCCGTCAGCAGTACCGGAGATACACTCCGGGCACAAATAACAGTGATAGGGGTGATCACTGAAAGGCCAAAGTTCAGAGGCCAAAAAAAGGATACAGACATAAAGCTTCGGTAAAGGTAATAAAGTAAGCATAAAAACACAAGCCTGCTGCATAAATTTTCAGAGTAATAGACCTGAACAGACACATGCATGCAAGGACACCGCCTAAATCAACAGTCCCGTGACCAACGCTTTTGGTGGTGGGTGACTTATCAACAAGTGTACAGTAGGCCATTCACCACTTGGCTTAGACTGTATCCTTAGACACCTTCCACATACCTTAGTGGGGGCGGTGATCTGGTGATATAGGATATTGAGATGAAGATTAAGGAACACTTTACTGGGTACTTTGTCCTCTGCATTTGATTCATTCTTGTAACTAAGGAACAGCGGGCAGCCACAGTGCTGCACCCGGCGACCAGCTCCAGCTCTAAAGCCACCGCCATGGGCACTGGGAGGAGTGCTCCGACAGAACATGTCTCTCGGGTTGGGAACCCACGCGAGCACCCAAGTAAGGCAGAACATGAGGGGGGAAAAAAAAAGACCACTTAAAAAGAGAGATGACATCGCCAGAGAGTGCTGATAGGGCCTCAATTCGGGCAGCTGGAAAGGCCAGCTTGGTTTCGTCGTGTTACTCCTCAGTCCACAGGATTTATGCAGACCATTTCCTTAGCCAAACAAATCAAATGAAGAAATGTGTTCACTCTTCCCAGAGTGGAAAAAGCACATCACTGCTACACTAAGAGCGCAGCCAAATGTGCGAGTGCACAGCACTATAAACAGGCATGGATACGGTGCCAAAACCTTCTGACTCCGAGCTGGACACAATATCAAGGCCGAAAATCCGAGACCGCACATCCAAAATCACTTCATAAACATTTCCTACTCTATAAAATGAAGATTGTATCAGCGATGAGCAATATATTGCAACAATAAATTTTTACAAAGCACTCCACCACATGCTAGGTTTGGATATTCACTCAGTCTCCAATGCCAAAAGCAAAATCACTGATATTCAACTCTGCCTTTTCCATTGGTTCGGAAAACAAACACCAGCATTAAGAATTGTTTGTTTCAGTACAGGTAGCCTGCTGCCTGGCCTTCAGGCAATTTTTCAGGATAAGGTCACGATGGAACAGATGAGGCAAAAATATGTTCAAAAGACCTTTTCTACTTCAGAACTCTGAAGGTTCTTCAATATACTACTTGGCAAGCTTCAACCAGACTATTCTGTTTCTGCAGCCAAGTAGAGGTTTGTATTTTGCAGTGTAGCCTAGGTATTTGCATAAGTCTTTAAAATGCAGTACTAAGACATTCACCAATGTCCATTAGCTAAGGAACATCTCTGATTGGTTGGACAGGTGCATGAGTTTTTTGTAATAACTCTAAGAACCCTTCAGAAATCTAAAGATGTTGAGTTCCTTGTCCAATTAGGAACGGACTTAAGTTAGTCCAACCTTTGGCCTTTGTAGCAGACCGCTTTCATCATTTTCCAGCATTATTAAGGTGATTTTAACCATCACAACCACAAAATGCTCTCAACAGCTACCGACTTGTTACTTTTGACAAGTCACGAATCGATCAATGAAGTTCATGCCTGTATTGGGTTCTCAAGCCAGCTTCCCATCGTTTGTGTATTCAGGCATCACTTTAATTACATGAACATTTACCCCATCTGACATCCTAGAGGCATGCTTGGTAAGCACAAGAATGATGGTTAAATACTGTTCTTTTGTCTCCCATATGAAATCAATGTGAACAAATCAAGTGGCAAATATGCAAAAACGGTAATATCACCCACAGACTTTCCATGCTGTTGCAAAAAACATTCTGAAGGCACGGAAGTGCAGATTTTATGACTCCATACTGTACAAACAAACTAAAGTCAGAAGCTGAGCAGTAGGTACAAGGGAGGACCCTTATATGGTAATGCAGCGAGTCGACACTGTGTCCAAGTAATTAAACAAGTATGCAAGATTCCACCATAAGCATTTCAATGCCCTTGTCCTTCTCTTCTGCAGAGCAGACAGCTCCAGCGACCAGCCACCATGAGGCAAAGGCACTTCTTGAACAAAAAGTGTTTTATTCTTAAGACTGGTGCCCAAGCAAGGCATATGAAACTGATCACATGCCAAGGCATGCAATAATATGCGAGTTAATCACCATCATAATAAGTACTCAAGCTTCCAGGTTCTCTTCCTTTGACGAGGGAATTAAAAGCACAGAAATCATCCGTTAGCACTGAGCAGTGGCCCTCAAACTCTGTTCTGGTGGACCCCCAGTCTGTCCTAGTTCTTATTCTGCCCACAAATTCTTATCCAACAAGTTTTAAAAGTCTTTAGTTTTTAATTAATTTGGCGTTTTTCGTGTTTTGACTGATTATGAATCCACATTATGTGAGAAACAACAACAAATGCAATTGTGTATAGAAGTATTGTGACTTATCATTCGAGTCGCAGCCATTCCAGAAATGGCGGCTCCCAGTGGAAATACTCAAAGAGCAGCCTCAATAATAGCATGCAGGCCAACAGCTTGCAAAAAAAAAAAAAAAAAAAAAACTGGGCTGAAATTATGGTTGGAGCAAAAATCAGCAAGGAGAGCTATCCCCAACTGTAAGACTGAACTTATTTCAGAGAAAACCAACACCTGTCAGAGTATTTCAGTGCCGACAAGCCAATAATTGTACTACAGCTTCGTGAAGTAAAACCAGATCCCATTAGAATGCAGTATCTAAGAGCGCATGTTGGACGTATTTTCATGCCAGCAGTAAACGCAATGCTGAGGAAGACACGGTACGATCACAGCATTTCATATCCGGAGGTCATTTCTTAATGCGAGGAACAGCCCGAGTGCGCCCTTGGGCATATGAGCACTTTCCAACGCTGGACATGCAGCCTAAAATCAAACACTACACCTAAAAACAAAACGGCGGAGGTCCTATGAACTAATGCAAGAAGCTACTTGGAGGAACTGGGATGAACTTAAATGCCTCTTCACAATTATTAATCCTCGTATATTGCAGAGACGCAGACGGTAGCCTACAATTCACACACCAGTTGGCAAGCCGATGTCGAGCACATCTACCACCGGTGGCAGTATCCAAACGGGAAAAAAAAATAAATCTTAGTACTGAATGCATGTAGGCCATGTCAGCTATCCAGACGGGTTTCAACGCAAATCTACCTTGAGTCATCCACAACATCTGGAAAAACTGGTATTCTACATGTGAGAGCTTGGTGAAAACGGCGAGTAGGACGATTTTCCAAAACGATACTCTTGAAACAATACTTTCGCACGAAGACGAGGGCGGTGATTTCTCAACTTAACATTTTATTTTGGTAAGGTAAATATATTAATTTATGACCAAATATAGTCGTAGCAAACAAATCAGACTTAAGTCAATTAATTAAGGGTGATGATCATCTTCCACCAATGCTTTTAGCAACGAGTGAAGGTAAAACTGGGAACTGTCCGATAGCCTGATTCAGCAAGGTAAAATATGTACTGGAGACATGAAACTCCATCAGCTAACACTGGTAAGGATCAGCCCATTCACCTTAAGTAGCCAGCTTATTTGTGTTCGGCGTTGTTGCTAGTTAACTTGAATTTGCCACGTAGCTCGCCAATGCGATTGATCTCTTCAACACTCAACAGGCGGGCTGAAAACTAGTCAAAAGAAGTAAGTTCAGATAAAAGCAGGTGGTTCATGGCAAAGAAATCCAGAAAAACCTACCTCGCCCAGCGGCACACCGGCTTACGGCACTTTCCGCGAGGAATATCGTGAATTTAGACCAGTTAGGTCAAATGATCAGTTTTTTTTTTAATGCATTTCCATCCGATTAAAACAACCACCGAGGCCGAATTGTCGCCTTTGCAATCAGCCTACTCAGTGCAGAGTGCAGACAAGAAAATAAGTGCGCTCTTCAAAGCACTTACTTTTAGTCACGTGGGATCCTGCCTACATTACGTGAAAACACGCGCATTTTTATAACTAGCCAAAGCAAGCCAATAAACTTACCCATTTCTTCCGCCGGTAGTTGAGGCCCTTGAAAAAAATGTCCATATTCAGCGAAACTCTTTGGGATGATCATTGAATTATTTACCCTAAAATATAATACTACCTCTAACTGGGCGACGGAACCAGAGACAAGGGACAATCTCTGCATTGTGATGTGTCATATTTGGGACGTGCTCTTGTGCAATGGCTCCTAACCACTGTCCTGCCCCCTCTATCGTCCCAACTACCATGATTGCCTTGAAATTTTGCAAACTATCATGTTTTTCTTCTGTTGGTCGCTTTTGTGTTCAAATAAATGGCCTGCTTTCTTAAGCCACGTTGCGTCAGAAATCACCATTTATAGTGGTGGTAAAAAGTGAGTTTGTTAAAACTTAAAGGATTTGCTCATGAGCAGTGTTCTTCGGACAGGTGGCAGAATTCATTGGCTAAATTCATTGGATGAGTGAATGGGTGGATGTGTTGACACGAAATTGTAACTATAGCGTGAATTGATCTTGAAGCACAGTAATGCATTACTGAAATGCATAAAATAATAAATGCTAAAGGTATTGTCACAGTAATTTATTAATTGTTAAAAATAGATTTTGCAGTAGTATATTGGCAACTGAAGTTGTCAGGACTTCAACGCATAAATAACCACAACAATAAGTTAAACACCAGGGAGGTGTACCACAAAGCTGGCTTTGTGACTAAGCTTGACCTTAAGCTTAAGTAAAACCCGGAGCAGCTCCTTTTAATTCAGTCCATGTTCCAGATTTGAAGAGGTTCCTGGTTTTACAAAGTGCTGGAGTCAGGCTTAAACACAGCTTCGAAGTACACCGCCCGGGTGGCGGGCAGTGTCATTATATTACATTACGCCTTCTGCGCTGCATAGTAAATAATATATGGAATATTTTCCCCTGCACTATTCCATGGAGAATACATTTAATTGATATTTCTGTACACTGCTGGGTGAATTTAAGATAACTCGGTTTTGCTGTAAAATTTATAGATTTTGTTTTTTTTTTTTTTTTTTTTTCCAGAATACTCTCCCCAGAAAAGGTTGCCAGATGGGGCAGCTCATGCATGGTTGTAATAATTTGCAGTGTAATTTCTTTGATTCATTTCTCTCAGGTAATGGGTCCAGCTCTCTTACAGTTCCTGATATACTGTATGTACAGTTAAATGCTGTCCTATCTCTGTTCATCAAGAGTGAAGTCTGGCAGCACCCTCTGTTTTCTTGCTTGTTTGCGCTTGGTTGTCTGGGTGGTGACCTAATAAGTGGGCTCACACCGATATGTTGCAAAACACCAATGGAAATTCATAGTTGGAGAATACCTGAAAGTTCTGGACATTCTGTTGATAATAAAATTCTGATTGCCCCTTTGCTTGTTTCTGAGGTCTTGGTTGTCTCGGTGGTGATTGTGAGATAAAGGGCCGACCGTAAAACACTTCGGGGAATTCATATAAGGGGATTGCCGGAGAGGCAGTTCCAAGGTTCTCCCTCCCGACTTGTTCAGGATACAAAAAAATTCTCAGGTAATCCGTCATTGTGGTAGTACGCTCGTATGTTTGTGAATCGTGTCCCTGTCACGTTCAGAGCAAGCTGACTCCTCAATCTTGGCCGAAATCTTAGGTCTCGAACTCATCTTATGGAACTTCACTGCAGAGGTATAATGAAGGATGTTGTGTGTCATCAATATATGACCAATCAGAATTCCAATTTGGTTTGGAATTCTTTGCCCTACTAGTAAAAATCCCGGGGGCTTTTCATTAGGGAAGGGCGCGTATTACAGAAGATCATTTGATCTTTGTTGGAAAGAAGTAGGCCAAATAGAACGATTTGAAAGATCCCGTACAGTCGGTAGGAGACAGGCAGAATTTCAAATCAACTTTGCAAGGACTGCCTAGTGAATTTAGACGATATTTTGTATGACACACATACAACTTTTGGAATAACTCACTACCAAAGAAAGACATTTAACGTTCCCTGCCTTGTGATTTTATAGGCATTTCATATTATGAGGCCATGTTTTGCCCTCCAACATTTTCTATCCTGATTCCACTGTGTCTCTATGGCAGCGGTTTTTAAACTTGGTCCTGGGAGACTCCTGTGTATGCTGGTTTTCATTCCAACCGCATTTACAATTGCAGAATTTGTAACGAGCTTCTCATTTTAAGTAATTAGGAGCTTCTGATGCTTAGAGAGATTATTTACCCTTCTAATCCACATTACGTCAACATAGTTTTTCAATGCCACAAAAGACTCCCAAATTTGTATTGTGTTTATTGCTCTTTAGCCAAACAATTATCCTACATGGAAAGACGTAATAAAAGTATGAGTTCAATTGGCCAGCTATAAGACTTCACAGGTTGCTAGGTTAACTTATTCGTTGAATATGCAATAATTTGCTATTTTTTCCTCATACTTAAACGCAATGCAGGCGGGCCTCATTATCATTTGTGTAGGAGGGAATTCATCATCATCCGGAGGGTTAGGATTGGTGGCTAGGTGTACATACCAATTAAAAGCTTGCCGATTAACCTCTGTCTTTGATTTTGTTGGTTAAACATGATTTAACAATTTTCATGTGATTATAAGCATATCACTATTTACAGTTTGAAATTTACTACAGTCAGTATGGGCTATATGCTCCCAGAAGATGTATTTTTGGCTATTTCTGATCGAATGTGATTTAAGGTCTCAATTAATCCCACAGTATTAGATTCCAGTTTAGAAAAATTAACAGCTTGTTAATGTTCTGAGGCCGTCACTGCAGTTGGAATGAAAACCGGTACACACAGGGGTCCCCCAGGACTGGGTTTGAAACTATCTGCTCTGTGGCACTAGGGTCTACCTTCATGTTATGGGTTGCTTTAAAATGAATATTGGCTTACAACGTTGTAAGGGGCTCCAGATGCGTGACAAGCTATTTCAATATTCACAGCACCTATGATATAAGAATGTTCAAATGAGCACAAAATTACGATCAAATGGTTCAAAGGATATAACACATAGTACAGTTTTAATTTGAGTTTTAAAACAGCAAATTCTTGTGGGGGTCTGACCTTGCGGTTTGGAATCTAGTCAATCAGCCATCTGCCCTGTAAATCAACGACTGTGAACACCTCCGTCCGTACTCCCTCAGACGAAAAATGAGAGCAGGGATTAGGAGAGAAAACCAGTGAGAGATCTAGTGGGGGTGCAGAGCATGAGTGGGGAAAGGTGCAAAAATTTGAGTTTCTTTCGAATTGTGTGGTTATTAATATTTTATGTATTTGTTTTTGGTTTACGATTTTGGATTACGAATGCATGGAGTTTCAAATGGACTATAATGTAGTGGAATGAGGAAACAGAAAGAGGAAAATGGGATTTGAAATGGAGGAGGGGGATGGAAAATATGTGGTGGCAATGAAGATAAATGTCAAATGATACAAAGCCATCCATGGATATTAGATGGTCCTTGAGCAGGGAAATTTGTTAACACTGAGATATGGGAGGTAAGGGGAGTGAGGGTAACAAGAACTGGACAGGTAATTGAAGAGCCTAGTGCTAAAAGTACTTAAGTCACATTTCCACACCCCTTGAGTTAAGGACAGGAAAACGTTTTTAATAGTTACTAAGCTCCATTTTCTCAATTTTTTCAAAGTGGATGTTTTGTGACTTCAGTACATTTAGCACATGGGCCTTCAATTAACAGATTTCATAGATCTATTATATATTCAGACCATAATTTTCTAAAAAAATGAACATTTTGTGACTTAAGTACTTTTAGAACTAGGTTCTTCAGTTGTGGAATGCTGTTCAAGGAAGCTGAGGGATATGGCTTTTAAAATGAAATAATACAATGTGAGAAAAGTGGTGAGTTTGATACATGAGGGGCAAAATTCTTGTGAGGGGGGTTATTAGTGGGTCCCATTCTTAATAAATGCAGAAAGTTTTCTGGAGAAGGAGGGAGGATGCGGGGCAAGGTGGCTTAAAAGCCATCAATCGAGAAGAGCGAAAGAGCAGCACACTACTACTAGAGTTTGATGTGGAACTGGCTCAAAGGGTGTCATTAGATTATGTCAGCCACAGGGCAAGGGCATGTGAAAAGGTTCCACTGCAACATTTCTGGTCTCAAGATTATAGGCTTGTGGCAGCAGTTTGTGTGGAAAAGAAGGCACAGGGATAGAAGGTGTGGAATAGATGGGTGTAATGAAGAGGAATGTGATCTGACCGAAGAACAAGATGCATGCTTTCACTGTGTGCAAAATCACAAAGTGGAGGCAGTTCAAAGTGAGAGAAAGAAAATGGAGTAGGAGATAGATCAACCAGAAACACTTGGTAAATATTGTACGCAGGGCAGAAATCGGAATAGTAAAGACAAGACTTAATAGAGCAGGAGGAGCAGCAGCAAAAGAACAAGAAAGAGGTGAGAGGGAAGTAGTTAATATGGGCAGATGGAGATTCTTAGTGTTCATTGCCATGGCTATTAACTGTGCAAGCAATACCGAGACAGGGAGGATTAGGATGGTGGTGGACGCGGCAAGGCAAATTTTATTGGTATTTCAGATTGTGAAGGTAGATGAAATCCAAGAACTTTTGACAAAGGGGTTTAAAGGGAGTCACACGCCAGGGAAGTAGGGAGACTTTATTTCGATATTTGATAAGGAATGTGGATTAGTGTCTCGGGTTTTTTAAGCTATGAAAGTACTTATGTAATTATTACTATACCCCGTAGGCGGCGGTAAATCACTAATATGGAGCACAATGTTAGCCCCGAACGAAGAAGAATACTGGCGCGCGCACGCAACGTTCGTCGTGCACGTACCATTTGGGTGCTGCTACGTCATCGCGTTCACTTGTCTTTGACATGGCCGCAGTGTTTTTAGTGATGTTGTACGAGTATTCTCCTCTGTTTTACATCGCCGTCGTGTCCTTGTGTTTCATCATAACTGCCGCAATGGTGCTCGGTTGGTACGTTATTCAGGAATACTGAAAAATGGATTAATGTTTACTTCTACTGTTTTAATGAGAGGGATACCCGCTGGTAATGGAAGTAAGAGGAAGTTCGCTTTCTTCGTTAACGTGAGCGTTATTTATGTAGCTTGGTAGCTTGCTTGCTATCAGACATTCATTACATCTAGTTCAGTGGTCTTCAACGTTGTTCCTGGGGAACCCACTGTATGCTGGTTTTTGTTCCAACTACAATTGTAATCGCAGGATTTTATAAAGCTGTTAATGTCTTAATTAGGCGTTTTTCATGTTCAGAATTGTTAATTATTGTCTTTAGCCAAACGTTACATAGAAACATCCAAACATGCTATGAAGAATAAAATACCCTAGAAAATGGTGTGCTTATTTATATAATGCAAGAAATTTCAAGGAATATGACATTTAAAACAGATCAAATTAGACACTGAGGAAATCGGTAAACCCCAAATTCGGCTGCTGGACACAACTGTTTAAACTCTTTAAAATTTAAAAAAACTAAAGGTGAACTTAATTATATTAACATAACACAAAACTGGTTTTTCTCTTTACCATTTGCTAGTCGAATTATTTAGTCACGATGTGCCGATTAGTTTTCACCAATTAGGAGCCAACTACATGTTTAGTTTGATTGGTTACATTGCTTTCTCTCATTTCATGCTGTTATTTCCAGTACATCTATTGCAATGTGCGTGTGGTACTTTTCTATTCTTTATGGCAAACATAGATATGTGTGATAGCTTCTGAGTTAATAGAGCAACTGCTCCAAACATTAAACGCACTTCAGACAAATTCACAGCTTGTTATAATATTGCGATTACAACTGTGGATGTAACAAAAACCAGCATGCACAGTGGGTCCCCAGGAACGACACTGAAGACCAGGGATCGAAGTAGTTCCATGGTCTTCTTAGTTACAAGCGAAGCCAGGTAGTTAACAGTTGGTTCGCCGAATGATGATTTGTGGCCTTCACCTTTTTGTTGACTAAAAGAAAAGCTAGCTAGTCATGTTACAATGCAACTCTGCTGCCAAAGAATTGTGTAAAGCACCTCAGCTAACTTGAAAATGTATGTTAACTTGCTTACCGACTTTCCATTTTCGCTAGCTGGCTAGTAAACTCGGTAGTAACGTAATGCTGCGATTCTACCAAACGCGAAACGAATTATTCGCGCGGCCAGATTATATGCAGAGAAAGTCGATGCAAAGACGCGAATACACGCGAGACGGAGTCGTGCCTTCTCTTGTGTATTCGCGACTTTGCATTGATTTTGCTTATAATATGGCCGCGCGAATAATGTGTTTCGCGTTTGGTGGAAACACCGCATTAAGGTTAAGTCCGTGGTTGCGCGTCAAATGCTTTAGGTTGGTGTGTGAATGGTCAGTATATCACTCGCATTAACTTCAGGGAATTTAACTGCCCACACCGTCTTGCCTGTTGGTAGCTTGAGAGTAGTTGTATACATTAACTATATTTTAATTTGAGGGAAGTCCCTCTGTGTTTGTTGTCATTTTCTGTAATAACGCAATTTCTTCTACAAAACGCATCATGTAACGCTGATGCTTTCCCGACGTCTCTGAAAGGTTCGGTTTTGACGTGCCAGTGATCCTTCGGAGTTCTGAGGACGTGGACTCGTCATGGAATATTCCAGAGAAGCGGATGGTACAGAAGACCAATCCATTTTCTCTTCAGATTGGCACTTCCCCTTCCTCTGTGGCAGGTGAGAGGTCTCACTCTATTAGCATTTGCCTTGGAAACATCACCTGGGCTTCTGGTCATCAGTGAATTAGATTAATGACTAGTGAAGCGAGTTCTTGGTGGCCGTAATGTTGTAGTCTCTTCTCAGAGGGGGTGGCGCTGCGTCCTGGTTGTCTGGAGAGGTGTACGCTCAGCTGCTACTGGGGTTGCGACATCCAGGCTGTACAGGCCGCCCTCCAGGCTCACCAGCAGGGCCTGACCCTCAGCAGCCCTCCGGTCTTCCAGCAGGCCCTGGGTTTCCAGTACCTGCACTGCCAAACTTTCCTGTATCCTTCTTGCATCCTCCCTGGTGTTCGATGCGCTGCAGAAACCACTGGAATAACTAATTGATCGCAGCTAGTATTTTTGTGTTCCATTTAGGCGTAATGGGGTGCTTTTGTAGACCCAAATTGAGCATAGTCCTTGTACTAAATTGAGTTTTGCTTGAAAATTTTCCATTCAAAATTAAATTTGGTGCAGGATGAGGTTTAATCTATTCATGTCAGTGAGACTGGCCCCATCTTTTTCCTTTCAAATGAAGGCTTGGCAGTTCTGGTCCTAGATGGCTGGTGTGTAAGTAGGTTTTTGTTTCCTCCAAGTACCATGACTAAATTAGTCAAATGTTTCATTTTGGGACACAAGACTGTCTTGGTGGCCATTTGTGAGCATTTAAAGAAGTGTGGCTGAAGTGTGAGGTTTCAGATATAATTTGGCTGGTTAAGTAATAAACAGCTAGAAACTGGAGTGAGAACCTACAGCCCCCATTGCCCACCTCTGTTCTAAATAATACAAAATATTGCCTCACAGGTCAGATCTTTTGACTCGCTACACAATTTAAAATGAAAAAGGAACGCTGCACACTCGAACTCCAAGCGCAAAAATTTATTATGAAAGCGTTTCGGCCCTAGGCCTTTGTCAAGTCTACCATACATTGACTTTGTCAAGTCTTCACAAAGGCCTCGGGCTGAAACGTTGTCGTAATAACTTTTTGCACTTGGAGTTTGAGTGTGCGGCATTCCTTTTTCATTTTAAAACTCCTACACTCTTGCCTGCACCTCATAAACACCTGCGATGCGCGTTTCCTCTTCTACTCACTACACAATTTGTCTGCGGATTACTTTTAGCTTGTTATGAAAACAGTAGTTTATAGAGAGCTTAATTGAGTTGAACAAAGTAAACCCAGGTCTAGTGGGGAAGAATGTAATGATGGATAACCTTGGAGAAGGCTGACATACCAAGCTTATAACCTACGAACTCCTAACACATATGAATTCCTTACTCTGTGCAGCGTCTTCTTAATTTCTCTGGATACTAAAGTGTTTCAGTCTAGAGGAGGATTTCATGAAGCAGGATTGAGTTTTCCGCATAAATGCACTGATTAAAACCCAGAACAACTCTGTCTATGACGGAGTTCCTGATTTGGCTGGTTCAGGAATTTACTCCCTGGAGTTATTCCGTTAACCCTATAAGTGAGCTTTGCTAAACCGGGTCCAGGCAGCAGGCAGATGTTTGCTCCTTTGACTGAACTTCCAGTGTAGAGAGAGGGGAGGCAGAGGAACACATCAGCCGAATGCCGGCTGATCTGGGGGTCACCGATTTCGGACTGATGCCTCGTTCTCGCTACCCGCTTGTTGCCCTGCTGACCCTCGCAGACCAAGAAACCCGTGACGTGTATGACATCGTAAGTGCTGGGCTGCCGCATCTCATCTCCATCACTTTACCCTTTGCCTCCTTTTTCTCGCCTTAAAATGGATCCAGCTCCTGTCATCATTAAAGGTCCCTCTTATGCCACCAGGTGCACAGCTAATTAGCCATTATGAGCCAGTTCAAAGTCTCACCTACCTGACATCACAAGGGGGAGTGATCACCCAGAATAATGAAATCTGATTGACTGCTTGGCTGAAGGTGATCAGTTCTTCTTCCCTCTGGTTGGTTACTTCTCCATGTGATGTCAAGAGGGAAAAGATTTTGAAATGGCTGGTAATAACTAATTAGCTGTGCACCTGGTGACATAATAGGGAACTGTTAAGGAGACTCCAATCGATGTACCCTCAAGAGTTAAGAAATGGGACGAAGGAGACCTCATCAAAAGTCCTCTGTGGGTTTGTTTTTGTGTGCAGTTGGTCGACCTGTCGCTCCGCCTGTTCCATTCTGCCACGCATCAGCGACTGATGTTTGAAGTGGCCAGGGCATTCCATTCACCTACTGTATGTTTTGTTGCAGCCCCTCTATCTTCACTTCCTTTTCGCCCTTGTTCTTGCCTCTTCAATGGACTGTGCTTGGAACTGGCTCTGAGGCAAGGGATGAAGGGAAGGGAGTGGAAAAATGAGGTTGCATTTGATTGGGCCACACGAGCGACATGGGCTGCACCCGAGCATAAATCGAACAGCTAGTGTGAGAACCTTGGGCTATGTAATTAGTCAGGAGTAAACTCCTCAGATCCTCGAGGGTCACTCGTGTCCAAGATGGCGTAGGAAAGTCAAGTTGGATTGGTTTGCAAAAGGTTTTCTCGGTTTAGTAACAAATTGATTGATTCATTTGGCATTTCTGCTGTGCACAGGTAAAGAGAAATAAGTCAAATCCTATTTCAACTTGGTAATTTGTAATGACGATGGACGCTTCTCTTCTTAGTAGCCCTTTCATACGATGTTCATCGGCAGGCGGCCGGTAGTCAATAAACAGGAAGGGTGGATGGTGTTGACAGATGTCGAGAGAGATGATGTAGCACATTGGCACTGCACATGCTCTGTGACCTACTCCCTCGATCTGAGTGTTACCTAATTGAATGCAACCTAAGTGATTGCAATAAGCTGTGGGGTTGTATGGGTCAGGGGTCAGGTGACGGGGCATTCAGCATCATGGGAGGTGAGACTTGTAGTTTTTCTGTGGGTGGGGATTCAGAACTCATGGTAAATAGTTGTGAGTGAGTGTCTCTCCTTCATTGAAATGGCAGAACTAGCGCAGAATTTTTTTTTTTTTTTTTTTGTGGCTAACGCCGACCAAACCTGTGTCCAAAAACCTAGGCTTGCATTATCTTTCTAAACAAAGCAAGATCCCCCCGCTCAACTCTTGGCGGTCATCAGGACCTTGATATTCGCGCTCATATGCAACAAAGTTGCGTCAAAGAGAGTTGTTGCAAAACCAAGGCCATGCACAGCTGATGAAATAGATCCTTGGGCAAATACTGGATAGACTATGAAGAGGAAGTTTCTCATGGGTACTTTGTGTTTTTCAGGTGGCAAACGTGACTGTTGTGCACGTTCCAGATGACAAGTACAGACTTTCTGCCCGTATCCTGTTCCAGTACCTCCTCACTGCACAAGGAAATATGTTTGAGCTAAAGGTAACTTCACTGACCATTTTCATCTTCTGGAACCTTATTTTACGTTTGTTTAACGGCTTGTAAGTGGCAGGTAGCTTGGAAAACCTTGGGTGAAATTTCCCCTTGACTTATTGTGAGTTGCATAGTTAGTATTTATTTAAGTGTTTACTGACGTATTTGCCATGTACACACAGTGATTAGTCGATAAAATCGAGTAGTTGTAAACAATTAAATCAAATTATGTTGATAATCAAGTGATCATTGTTTTTCTAAACAAAAGAAGTCAGAGTTCCCGGATTCTCCCTTCTTAAATTTAAATATTTTCGCTGAATATTTTTGGGTTGTGGACTGACCTAGACATTTGAGGACATTATCTTGGGCTTTGTGAAACACTGATTGACAATTTTAACCATTCTCTGACATTTTAGAGACCAAATGACTCATCGATTAATCAAAAAAAAAAAACTGATCAGTCGACAATTTAAATGATTGTTATTGACAGCCCTTACATGCTGTTGTAAAAAACACCTGAAGGCAGTGGTTCTCAAACTCTGTCCTGGCGCCCCACTGTGTATGCTGGTTTTTGTTCCAACCACAATTGCAATCTTAGGATTTTAACAAGCTGTTGATTTGTTTTAATTAGGTGCATTTATGCTAATATCCACATTGAGATATATTGTAAATATCTGCAGAGGGAAACAATTTAACCAAACATTTAATCAACATAAACAATCAATAGGTTCCTCATTGGTGAAACACTTGACACATGGTGGCAAAACCCAACAATTTACTTGGCAAACAATGGAGTCACACCTGTTGTGTTTCGTGTTGATTTTATTTGGTTCAGGCAGGTTATTTGCGAAAAACTCAAAACACCTGTGTTCAGAAACCTAATTTGGAGTTTACTGAATTTCTCAGTCTAATTTGATCTGTTAAAAAATGTTTTCACCTGAAAATCCTAACAATATTGAAAATTAAGCACAATATGTTCCAGGGGGTTTTATTCTTCATGGCAGAATGGATATGTCCATCAAAATGTGACTTAAGATGGTAAATAACTACTCGAAACATGGAATGCTGCTAATTAAGACAAAGTAACTGCTTTTTTAAATTCTAGAATTGCCAATTGTGGCTGGAACAAAAACCAACATACACAGTGGGGCGCCAGGACCGAGTTTGAGAACCGCTGCCTTAAGGGAACATTTAAATGCCAAAACGAAGGTGTCTTTTTGAGGTCCCTGAAACCAAACTGTCATTGGGAGATGACTGTGGCCCCTCATTAATTCACCTGTGTTTGCTTGAGGTGGAGAAAAGCAAATCTGTCCGGACCCTGAGGAAAGGCTTTGGAGGGAATTGCGATGTAGGCTCTGCTAATGGTCTGTGATGCGCAGTCAGTACTAAGTGTCTCAGAGGCTCTATATTATATCCCCTCTCCTCCGCAGCCGCTCTTCATGTCCACTGAGGAAGGGGGGCGAGGTGACGTCACAGACCCTGCTGTGGGAGAGGAGGAGGAGGAGGAGGAGGAGCCTGGCGCTGAGGGGGCGGGGCTGAAGGCAGAGTGTGAGGCAGAAGAGGATGAGGAGGGGTCGGCAGGAGTGGGCAGGGACTGCGTCGTGTGTCAGAACGCTGCAGTGAACCGCGTCCTCCTGCCCTGCAGGCACACCTGCCTGTGCGACGGCTGCGTGGCCCGGGTCCAGCACTGCCCCATGTGCAGGGCCTTCGTCCTCGAGTCCTTCACTCTTACTCGGTCGCCCCCTGGTGGTGTGGAGGGGGAATAAGAACAAGGGATTGTTTTGGATCCTATTTTTTTCTGTGCTTGATTGATCTTCCCTGATGCAACTGAGCCAACCAAGAGGACACAGAATATTTCATAGGTTCTGGTACACTGGGCATGCTCAGTAAAACAAAATAAAGTGGATAGATCCAATATGGTCATATAGTTGACTCAGGTCTGGTCAGGAACGTCAAAATGCAGAAAAGTTGGCTGCGTCCACTTGTGGGTTCCATAGATCTCAGTCGGAGCAGATCATTGACACAATGCATGGATTTGCGTGGGCTGCCATGTCTGACTATTGGGCTTTATGCCAACTGAGCGCTTCTTTGGCACCCGAGCATGTGCACGGGGAACCTAATTGGGAGGTCGTGAATCTTATTGAAAACTAAATCGGACCCTTTTGTGCAGCTCAAAAAAAGGCAGCTACCCTGCTTGGGAGGGTAATTAGTTTTGTGCAGAGGATATTTTAGAATTAGAATATTGTTTTGTCGTAAAAGCCTTCGTTCTTGGTGAACTTCAATTGAGGAAATCAGTTTTTGACTCCAGGAGTGGAACTCCAGTATGATGTTCATGGTGATGAGATTCAGAGAGCCCTACTAATGTATTACAGTTTTAGCAGGTCTTCGTACGTCTTAACAGAAGTAGTTTGGCTCTAAAGTGGTAGTGTATGATGAGGCTAAAATGCAAGCTTGTAAGCCGAAAGCACCAAGGTCACATTTTAGCTTGTTGGGTGATCTTACCGGTTAAATATTCAGATGAATCTTTTTTTTTTTTTTAAAGAATGCATTTCCATTAATATCCACGGAGCATTTTTCTGAATGATAAAATAATTTGGACAGCCAGCTTGAAAGCTAGCTAGCTAGTCTATTTGTAGTTGTGTAAGAAGGTAATTGGGTTTGTCATTTGGTCCAACGTAGCTGTTTTAAAATGAAATTTGAATTAGTCTTTTGCATTAGGACTGCTCTTTGGCCCTAATGCAGCCTAAATAACCTCCAAGCCTTGTGTGCTTTTGTAAAGGCTGTTAGGTCTGGAGAAGAGAGAGATTTTCTCATCTAATAAAAATCATTCAGAAAACTCTGTGTCCCAGTGATAAACACACACACATGAACTCGGACCAACAGAAACTTCACACATTTATAAATGTTTCCTACTCTGGCTGCTGTTTGATACATATTTGGAAATTTCCATCTTGCATTCATTTATTCACTTAATTTATAAAATGTGTAAAATTGACTTTGTTTTGTCGTATATTTTTGAATAGTTTTATTTTTTTCCGGATTGGAGACTGTCCATGAAAAGTCAGTGTGTGGGAGAATGTGAATTCAACTGTTTTTAGGTGGTTTTTATATTGTTTTCAATGTGCAGGTGAAATATTTGAAATCAAATAGACCATTCGCAAATTTAGCCGCAAAAATGTGTTTCTGTGCATGTGAATGCTGCTTCATACAATCGCAAACCAAGTCAGCTGTTGAAAATGTCCTGGGAATTTCCTCTGTATGGAAAAGTCTGGCTGGAACTAGGCAGTTTTTTTTTTCTTTTTTTATTGCACCAGTAGTGGCATTTACAATGACTGAGGAAGATGAAGCATACAATAAAAAAAAGAGCATTTAAAACACTTAAAAGAATTATTACTTGAACCTGTTGAATCGGACACATTGTCCATCTTCCATTCACTTACAGGCAAGCCAAAAGTGTTACAACCCTGGTGGGTCCGTCTCCATTCCCACGTGATTTAACCGCTGTCCCCAAATAGCCTACCTGTCATTCATGCGAATTACTCTGTGCGAGCCCTTGTTTTTCATTGGTGCTCAACCCAGCCCAGCCCATCACCAAACTCCTGTCTGCTCCGCTGCCCGCTCGCTGACGTGCCTGATTGGTCCAGTGTTCCTGTCCTCCTCCAATCCCGGATCAACAGATCGTGTTTTATCAATAAAGCGAGCTGACAAACGCACGGCTGTGATTTAATGTGCAGTCCGTCCTGTTCTGTTAAACTCTATGATTACCCGTTGTTTCGCGTGTCTTGATTGTTGGAAATCGTACGAAGTATAATGACTTGAATGTGTAACTTACACTCCGGTGGTTACTCGTTGTTTTTGTCAATTGTGTGAAGTATTGATTGTTTGACAACCATATGAAATATAAGGACTTGAATCTGTAATTCTGGAGTTTAACTCTGCTAATTGTATGTGTTTTATTCTGGAGACAGGACCAGATAAGAGCACTCGTTCTTGCAATTTGTCGGCCTTTAGTTTAGTGGTGCTACTCACTCACTGTTGTTTATTTTTCTTTTCTCTCTTTTTTTTTGTACAGTTGGTTAAGCCCGTTTTTTTTTTTTTTTTTTGGTTCTTTGTTTTGAGGAGCACCATTGCGGCCCTTTGTTTTCCCTTTCTCGCGTGTACCAACCACTCTTTTGTTATTCAGTTTACTCACAAAACTCCTGCATTAAACCTGTACCTTCACTCTAACCTATTACCATCTGGTTGTCACTTCCTTCACCCCTGACCAATGGGGATGTAACAACAGCTAAACTGATGAAAATTCACACCGTTGCAATGGAACGCCTGAATCATGATTCAATGGATTTTTACTCCTCAATAATATGTAATTATAGAGCATTTAAAACAACTATAAGTTTCTCTTATACTGGTTATAATTCTTATGCTGGTCAAATGCTATGAATGAAATACAGAGTGCTTATAGCTGAGTCTACACGTAACCTCCTGTTTTCTTTTAGTTTGTTGAGAATTTTATCCCTGCGTGTAATTAAGTATACACCATACATGCCAACTCTACCGCTTTTGGGAGTTTTTTTTTTTTTTTTTCAGAATGAAACGCCTCGAAAGAGGCAGTCTACCGCAAAAAGCGGTAGAGTTGTCATGTATGAGACACAGCGTCTCCTCCGTAAGATTTGTGTGCTTTGAGAGGGGGTATTGCCCCCTTGTGGTAATATGGAGAACGCCCTTCTCTGACAGGATTTTACATCTTAAAGCCTCTGGAAACTTGTCTTGACATTGTGAAAATTCACGTATAATATCAAAGTTGAGTGTGTCATAAAGCATCTACAAAATACTGAGTGAAAATTAAGATTCATAACTATTAGAAAACCTAGTTCAAGAACGGCTCATTTTGCTGTTCAGTCCATTTCTCAAGACAGCGTGGGCGTGGCGCATCGCGGTTTCACTTGCCACTCCCTCGATTTGAATGACATCTCACTGCCAGATGATGCCAACAATGGCAGAAAATATATGCTGTCAGATGCTTACACCGGTGTGTAGTACAACCCCAATTCCGAAATAGTAGGGACGAAGTGTAAATTGTGAATAAAATCAAAATGTAATGACTTTCAGATCACGTGAGCCAATATGTTATTTACCATAGAACATAGATAACATTTCAAATGTTGAAACTGAGACATTTTACATTTTTATCCACAAAATGAGCTTATTTCAAATTTTCTGGCTGCAACAGGTCTCAAAAAAGTTGGGACACAGGCAAAAAAGGGCTGAAAAAGCAATTAATATATAAGAATCAGCTGACGGAACATTTAGCAAGTAATTAAGTTAACTGGCATCAGGTGTGTACCATGACTGGCTATAAATGGGATGTCATAGAGAGGCTGAGTCTCTCAGAAGTAAAGATGGCCAGAGGCTCTCCAACCCGAGAAGGCTTGGGTAAAAAAAAAAAAATTGTGGAATACTTTAAAAACAATGTTCCTCAATGTCAAATTGCAAAGGCTTTGAAGGTTTTATCATCAACAGTGCATAACATCATTAAAAGATACAGAGAAACTGGAAAAATCTCTGTGCGTAAGGGACAAGGCCGAAGACCTTTACTGGATGCCCGTGATCTTCGGGCCCTCAGACGCCACTGCATCACTCATCGGCATGATTCTGTCATTGACATTACTAAATGGGCCCAGGAATACTTCAAGAAACCACTGTTTGTAAACACAGTCTGCCGTGCCATCCACAGATGCCACCTAAAACTCTATCATGCAAAAAGGAAGGTATTGTTGAGCATGATCCAGAAGTGCCACCGTGTTCTGTGGGCCAAGGCTCATTTAAAATGGACTGTAGCAAAGTGGCAAAGTGTCCTGTGGTCAGATGAGTCCAAATTTGACATTCTTTTTGGAAATCATGGGCGTCGTGTCCTCCAGGCTAAAGAGGAGAAAGACCACCCCTCCTGTTATCAGCGTTCAGTTCAAAAGCCAGCATCTCTGATGGTATGGGGATGCATTAGTGCATATGGTGTGGGACACTTGCATGTTTTAAAAAGCACCATGAATGCTGAAAGGTATATGAAGGTTTTAGAGCAACATATGCTCCCCTCCAGACGACTTCTATTCCAGGGAAGGCCTTGTGCATTTCAGCAGGACAATGCAAAACCACATATTGCAGCTATTGCAACAGCATGGCTTCGTAGTAGAAGAGTCCGTGTGCTGAACTGGCCTGTCTGCAGTCCTGATCTTTCACCGATAGAGAACATTTGGCGCATAATTAAACGAAAAGTCCATCAAAGGAGACCAAAAACTCTCCAGCAGCTGGAAGCCTGTATTAAACAAGAGTGGGATCAAATTCCAATGGCTAACTCAAGAAACTTGTCTCCTCAATGCCCAGACGCCTCCACTCTGTGTTAAAAAGAAGAGGGATGCTACACCATGGTAAACAGGCCCCTGTCCCAACTTTTTTGAGACATGTAGCAGCCATCAAATTTGAAATGAGCTCATTTTGTGGATAAAATTGTAAAATTTTTCAGTTTCAACATTTGCTATGTTATCTTTGTTCTATTGTGAATAAAATACTGGCTGGTGTGATTTGAAAGTCATTGCGTCTTGATTTTATTCACAATTGACACTTTGTCCCAACTATTTCGGAATTGGGGTTGTATTAGTCTACCATATCTAGGTAGCTCCATTAAAAAACGCACCAGTGAGATAAATACTGTATTTACTGCAAATTGAAGAATCAACTTTTTTTTCTTTGTCCGGTGAGATACGAGCAGGATCATAGAAACCGCGGACTTTACGTGGACGCGCCGAGCACTTCAGTAATAACGAACATTTGCGTTTTTTCTGACGTGTGCAATGATGCTTAATTGACTTGTTCTTTTGAGTGGTGTTCAATGGCTTACATAAAGTCAACCAAGAAATAAAACATGCCACGGCATCAGGAAAATGGCGTGGCTAACGACACGAAAGAAAAAAAGCATCATTTGCACTGTCACTGATCAACAACTGGCTGTCTGTCCGAGAATGGGAAACAGGCCCTGTCGCTCACCGACCCCGCTTATGGCAGCCGTGAATGACAGCTGTACCTCAAGGGCGCGATATCCGGTCACAGCATGCACGGGACAGATCCTAGACAGAAACCCAAACTCGTTGTGAGATTAGGGTCTTATGCTACGTTCATACCGCTATGTTGAATATGGTGAAATTACCACTTACCGGTTGCGAACAAGATGACACACACGGAGAGCGTTCATTTGCTGCCAGTCTGTCACGGGCCACATCATGGGCGATAATAATAAAGGTATCAAAACACTAAGTTAACTTCCCAATGACAAAACGACAGAAACATTATGGAAATGCAACAAACTCTGGGACATAAAGGTTCATAATAAGTTGCTCCTTGCGATATTCGCAGTACGTGTCCGAAAGTCGGACAGGGTGTTAATATAACTCCCTGTCCGAAAGTCGTATGGTTTGAATATAACTCCGTGTCCGACAGTCGTTTTTAATTTCTTCAAATCTGCTGAATCTTTTAGCCTAGATATTAAACGTGAATGTTTTGATAAAACGGCTCAGTTCTTCAAGATGAGTACCGAGAATTTTAACCAATGTTTCTGTTTAAACTCTGCTCAATATAGATTAGTCGATATCGGACTTAGTGCATTTATGACAAATTTAGCGGCTGTCGGACAGAGATCCTAAAATACTCCGTGTCCGACAATCATAAAAGTTCTAATTTTTCGAGTATTCCAGCAATTATTAGACGTTTGTATTCGACCTTCACAAAATGCAAATTGATAGCTATCGACTTCTCTTGGTCTTTTTATTCGTCTGTTTGAACTCCTCCGTTGAAGACAGACAACAGTCTTTATTCGGTCTCTCTTTTGAAAATTAGTCAGACGGATCGAACAGATTCACGCTTAATTTCCACACCAGAGATAAAATAGTGCTCGTACTCAGTGAGCAAATGAATTCCATGACCATTGACATTGTGAATTAAATATTGCATGCACGATCAAGATTATCGGCCGCGAAATGCAAAATAAGCTGTCCGCAGCCAAAAAAAGTAAAAGTATTGATATTTTAACAAATTTATAACGAAATAAAGAACAAAAATAGGGTATATCACCAACAAACAGAACATCCAATGGGCACCGCAATCATTCATTTGGGCCATTTTTATAAATGCAACTAAGTCCGTACAATGCCTGTCGGACACTAAATGCAAAATACTCTGTGCCCGACAGCCACAAAAAAAAGAAAAAAAAAAAGAAAAAGGACGATTAGAACAGATTGATAACGAAATAAAGAATAAAAAAAAACATTTTAACAATAAATAGAACATCCAATGAACACTGCAATTTATTTATTTTAAGAGAGACCGAATAAGGACTGTTTTGTCGATCTTCGACGGAAGAATTAAAACAGACGAATAAATAGACCAAGAAAAGTCGATAGCACACAATTTGCATGTTATGAAGGTAAAACACAAACATGGCTAAGTTTGTAGGCTATGTCTAATATTTGCTGGAATACTCGAAAAATGTGACCTTTTATGACTGTCGGACACGGAGTGGATCTCTGTCCGACAGTCCTTAAACTTATAATTAATGCTTTAAGTCCCGCAATGTCGACTTATCTATATTGAGCAGAGATTAGACAGAAACTTAGGTAGAAATTCTCGGTACTCAGGCCGAATTGGCGGGAGCAAGACAGCTTTTATAATTGGAAGTGGCTATATCTACGACGCCGTACACGGTGATTCGGGGCTATATCTACGACGCGCGTGCGCACTGACGTTTTTTCACTTGTGCTGGCAGCTTCCAAGCTCAGCACGCTTATCTGCGGTCTAGGGTGTTTGTTTTTAATACAAACTCTCAGACCGCTTTCGCACAAGGTACGATTTTTCTCGTGTCACAGTGCGATTGTTCACAGTTAGGATGTGTCCTAACTCAGTACACAGAAAGTTGGCATTGCAATGAGAATTAGACTTAGGATCTTGGGACCTGTAATGCTAATATACCAGTGCTCAGCAGAGGAGAAAGAAGTACACATATGCCTGACTCAACTCAAATTACAGATACTCTTGTAATAATAATAATTAAAAAAATACTCCACTAAAAGTTATAGAACTGTGTCCGATTTTTTTATTTTAGCAAAAGTATCAATGTACAAGCTCTTGAATTTCTTTAAGTATAAAAGTAGATGTCGCTAGGGTACTTTCGTAGCAGCAGGTTATACTGCGACACACAAACAAAAAAACTGTGCGCCTCGACAATTGAAAACAATCATTTTTAGAACTGACAACTTCAAAGTATTCCCCTAAATAAAACCATGGATTTAGAATATGGTTTTCTGTGCGCATTCTGGCTGCCTCCTCACTGATTGATGATCTTTCATCCTTGACACTGCTCGATGATTTTGTCACAAGCATGACTGTGTTTATTGAATAACCCTCCTCTCTCTGTCAGCATCTCCACCTCTACTACTTCCACCCTGATACACCCATTGTACATTCAGTCGCTAGGTTGTCCGCCTATCAGTTCATACATATGATTTGTCACCATTAAGATGTGTTGCGAATCTGTGATTGGCTGTCCAACTGGATGCTTAAACGTATAATGTAAAACAGAAACTCAACGGCAGAAAAAGACAAGACCGTTCTATTCAGATTCATATTTTTGCTCCGGAATACGTGATACATAAATGATTGACTGCGAGTCTACCTCTGCTGTAGCTAGCTTATTTCACTATGGACATTAAAGGAAAAGTTCACCCAAAAATGAAAATTCACACTACTCACCCCAAGGCTAATCAAAGGGTCCATGAATTTCTTTCTTCCTCAAAACACTTTTGGAGTTCCAAAGAAAAACAGCATTGAAGACAAATCCAAATCAATTGAAGTCAACGGAGACCACTTTTTCAAGCGTAAAAAACATAATTTTAAAACCACAAAATGCCTCCATACTGCTCGTGCGGCATAATCCAAGTGTCCGTAAGCCCCGACATTCAAATTTGACTCATAAAGACGTCTTTTTAATAACCAATATGGCCACTAGGCTAAAACAGCCCTGTTTATTTTCGCGGAAGAAGTTGACCTCGCTAAGTTGGCCGACCATAAAAATGCGCTGTTCAGTCAGTGAATACGAACATTCAAAACTGCAGTGCGTTTCTCCAATTGGAGATGTTTAGGGCCGTTGCAGAATTTTTTGCCCTCGTTGGTCACCGTAACTAGAGGTCTTGAATTTTAAACTTCTTCCGTGAAAATGATCAAGGCGGCTACACTGGAAATTAAGGCTAAAAATGTCGCGGAAAGACGTCTTTACGAATCCAATTTTAATGGCGGGGCTTACGGACACTTGGATTATGCCGCAAGAGCCGTATGGAGGCATTTGGTTTTTAAATGTTGTCTTTTACGCTTGAAACAGTGGTCTCCGTTGATTTCAATTGATTTGGATTTGTTTTCTATGCTGTTTTTCTTTGTAACTCCAAAAGTGTTTTGAGGAATAAAGAAATTCATGGACCCTTCGATAAGTCTTGGCGTGAGACCATGACGAGTGAATTTTCATTTTTGGGTGAACTTTTTTCTTTAAGCTAACAGGTTAATTTCTACCACTCACAGACTGTAGGCTAGGCTACCCACCTATCTTGCAGAAAAACTGGGTCACATAGTGACACCCTTTCTTTTGCCTCTCTCCTTTCTCTCTTTCCTTTTTTGGAAACCGGATTTTATTTTAGTACTAGGCAGCATTTTAGCGCTCTGGCGCAACTACAGACTGCTACTAAGCACCGTCACCGGTGAGGACCAAACCATTTCATGCAGATACAGGGGGGTGGTCGGTCAATATGGATGTTTACTTTTTGGTCAATGTGGATATTTAACTTTTGCAGCCAAAAACAAGTAAAAACAAAGAGATTGTTTTTGATCGTTTTCTGACAATATTTGAAAAAAAAATATTCTCAACCCAGATAGCAAAATCATATTTAAATTTTTACCTATTTTTTGGGGCCCCTGTCAGCCAGGGGCCCTTGGAATTGTCCAAACTTTTCCCCCCTATACGGCGCCCCTCCACATATGCCAAAATTCCAATACAGCGCGTTGCAGTATGCACCTAGGTAGTTTTAAATTGGGAAATATACAGAAAGGAGCAGTTAACTCTTGCGTAGAAAGAATTCTGTATCCAATCTCTGCTTTTTTCTGGCTTTTTATTTGCCAGTACGATTTTAAAAGGAGGCGCCAATATGTTTTGGGGGATTTTATTATTGAGAAGGGACTTTAGAATATTAATATCGCAAATGCATGCTGTGCGTGCCCTAGCAACCCGGTGTGTCATCACTCAGTAACATGGATTACCACATATAGCAGCACAAGAAATCAAACACGAAATTTTCTTGGCTGAATTTCAGTGGCTAAATCATCAAAATTGCTCCCTACAACTGTCAAACGCGAGCCCATCATCTTGGATTTGCCCGGAGACGACTGTCAAACCAGAGTCCTTCATCTTGGATTTGCCCGGAGTCGCCTCCGCGCATGTCCACTCCGACTTGCCGTAGATATAGCCCCGAATCACCGATTATGGCGCCGTAAATACAACCACTGCCTTTATAATTTCAGTTAAGGGTGGGACAAATGAGTTATTTTTTAATTGGTTTGGCTTATTACGCAATAACCCACTTAGAAAACCATGCCCAATTCAACCGGAGTAAGAGGATAGGTGCTAAAAATTAAATGACAAAATCTCGGATTTGAATTGGACATAATTTCTAATATTGTAGTATGCTTACCATTATGCACATACAACCCTAAATAACGTAGTTCAAAGGTTTTGGTGGACTTGGGTTTTCAGAGGCTTTAAACACCTATGTCAGGTCACAGACCTCAACAATGAATTTGATATCAACCTTCCCTACGACCATTCACCATGGCTAGTGTGTAATATTCTGTATATTCTGATTTTGATTGCACTGAGCACATTGTATATGGCGGACAAAGTATGTAATTGTTTGGTTACTGTCAGGGCCGAGTGTGTGGGTTGTTCTTGGTCACCAAAATGTGTAACTTTTTGGGGCAGCTGTTAACCTGTAGGTCTTCTCCTAGATTATTGCACCTGCGTCAAACTGGTGCAGCTGTGGGATTGTAGAGCTGTTTTTTTTAAATCTCCCAACAGTAAAACTGATACTAATGTTCTGAAGACAGCATTGTCTACAGAAATGTTTCATCTATGCTGAAATAATTTCATATCTTTCAGAGCACGAGAGAGTGAGTCTTACTCCTTTCACCTATTAATGCCAAATGTACTGTGATGCCCCTCACCTGGGAAATGCTGCAACAGAGGACTTCAGACCTCAAATTTATTTCATGATTTGCATGTGCAGTTGTAAAAATCTTTTCTTCTGTAGTTCGACACTGTACTAAAATCATGTCACTGTGTGGTGCAAATTGAGGGTATCGCCAATACGCAAAAAATTCCCCGATGTAGCACTTTCGGCAAAATATCTTGCTACATCCGGAACCCACTTACTTCCGATGCGTTGCTAAGATCACGGCTATCAGCTCGGCCGTGCACGGCGCGCACGCATACGTATATGCGGTCATTGTGCGTATACGCGTTATACACTTATATCGATACACGGCCACCGGCAACCGCGAAGATATCTGCTACTTTCGACAAAAAAAAAAAAAATAAATAAATAACGAGAATTGCGCTCTTAGAACTGTGTCTACCGTTTGGATGTTGCCATGGAAGGCCCCTCTCGGAAGCGACTGGGTAACCAAACTATCCCATAATGCATCTGAAACGGGGCACGAATGCAACATCCGGGCATTTTTTGCGTATTGGCAATACCCTCAATTGACGATGTGATTGTGTTAACCTTTGAGTTTAGAAACTGCCAGGCTGATTGCATGTAGAGTTTTATACATTGAGTCGAGGCTATTGTTTGTCGAATAATGTAATACATACACAGTGTGTGACTGCAGTCACTGGAGATGCATATAAATCTGTATGAATCAGAAAAATCTGCAGGAGCTCAGAAACACCTCACAGCAGAGAATGGACTCTTCTATGATTATTTTTGGTTTTGTGGTTTAATACGTCCAAATGACGTGCAGCAGATCCAGGGTTAGACCTACAGGAGAGCCGCGTCTTTGACCAGTACCAAGCAAACCTGCTCAATAGACAAACAGTACTTTGTATTGAAATTTACTGAATAGTTACACTGTATTAACAGAAGCAACATCTCAGCATAACCAGTGTTTCTCATTCTGGAGTCCATGTGCACCACAGTAGATGATGTCAGAGCTTCAGAAGAGCAGATTTTAGCCCTGAACAGATTTACTCATATTGAGCTCCTGCATAATATACAGGGTGTATCAAAAAAAAGTTCACACTTTGAAAAATATCTCCAAAATTGATATAATATTATTTTCCAAAAATCTATGATGATATATTGATGGACCATGCCCTCATGCTCCTATTGACACCTTGTTAATCGCCTGCTGTTCCGCGTGAGTGAACACAGATTGTTTATTTTCACCCGATTTAAACAGGCTTGCGCACAGAAATGAGATGATTAAAAAAAAAAAGAAACACAATGGTTGGCAATTTTGGACATTTGATTTTTTCCTCACAAATTTTCATGAAAATTGGATAAACCCTTTGTCCGCTACCAGCCCACTAACATTGGACTCACATTCAGCTATTCTCAGCACACTTACAACAGCATGACTTTACTTAAGTCCATGGTTCAAGGAACATTGCATTCAAATTTCAGTCTTCGACGTGGGCTCCATTCCTTTGTACACAGACCTCTATTCTCCTCAGCATGTCATAAACAGACCGTCGGACCATTGCAGGATCCTCCCTCAAAATGGCAACCTCGGCAGTGATACGTTCCTCCAAGTCATCCAGATCTCTCGGTGGAGTGGTGTAGACTTTCGACTTAAGGTGGCCCCACAAGAAGAAGTCAAGTGGGGTCAGATCTGGCGATCTCGGGGGCCACTCAACTGGACGGTTCAGCGCAGTAACTTGATCTCCGAAAAGTTCAGTAAGACGTTCGGTCACGTTCCTTCTTCGGTGTGGTGGGGCCCCGTCTTGTGCCTACCAGGCTCGCCTACACTGTCCATTCCGTCTGCCCTGACGATATCGTGGAATTCCGTTGATTACGCCTATCCATTCACAATAACCACTGACCTGTTATGAGGAAGGTAGAATCCAAGTCTGAAGTTGGCGGGCTGGTAGCGGACAAACGGTTAATCTAATTTTCATGAAAATTGGTGAGAAAGAAATTAAATGTCTGAACTTGCTAACCATCGTGTTTGTTTCGTTTTTAACCCTCTCAATTCTGTGCGCAAGCCAGTTTAAATCGGGTGAAAATACACAATCCGTGTTAACTCATGGGGAACAGCAGGCGATTAACAAGGTGTCAATAGGAGCATGAGGGCATGGTCCATCAATATATCATAACAGATTTTTGGAAAATGATATTATATCAATTTTGGAGACATTTTTCAAAGTGTAAACTTTTTTTTGATACACCCTGTATAATCATTAATAACTCCTGCTGGGTCACAGGTCAACACATCAGGGAAGAGAAAATCATGACAGAAAAACAGCTCATTTTTAAATTGAAGTTTTATTCACAGAAGATCACAGTAAATACAGAAAAGTTCAGCCATAGGTTCAAATAAACTATGATGAAACTCAATCCATTGAATCCATGATAGTTTACAGAAATGAAAGGAAATAAGTACATTAGTGATCATTCTGCATTCCCCCATCAGCTGCAGTTACACTCTGAGACTTTCACATGGGAGCTCTTGTAAAAATGAATGAAAGCTGCTGTAAAAATGAGTAAAATTACTGGCACCTCACACAGGAGTTTGCCACAGGCTTCTTTTATACAGAGATGCAGAGACAGGAGACAGAATTATTACTTCACTTCAAAAGCATTTTATCCTACATCTTTCACCAGCATCAAACTCATTTAATCATCTTAAGGACATAAAAACACTGATCATCAGTGAAGCCACTGAGCCAAACTCTGAAGAGGCAGAACACGCCCCCTTTAGATGAGTCATGATTATATTCAGCTCCACCTGTTTTACATTATTCTCAAAGATAAACAATCCAATTAACTCAGGAAACATACAATACTGTCAGGTGTGTGTGTGTGTGTGTGTGTGTGTGTATGTGATTTTGTGTGCGGGTGCATGTGTGTGTGTGTGTGTGAGATTGTGTGTGTGCGCACAGGTGCACAAGTGTTTATGTGCGTGAGAGTGAGTGTGAGCATGTGAGGGTGAATGCGTGCAGGAGTGCATGAGTTTGTTTAGGCATAAAAGGGTGTATGTGTGTGTGTGTGTGTGTGTGTGTGTGTGTGTGAGAGAGACAGGGACCATAAAAGAGTGTGAAAATGTGTTCTTTTAAGAGGCTGAGTGTGGATATGAGTGTACACTCCTGCTCTGTACACACACACTCCTCTACCATCATCATCATCACAAACACCTGCTCTGTACACACACACTCCTCTACCATCATCATCATCACATACTCCTGCTCTGTACACACACACTCCTCTACCATCATCATCATCACACACTCCAGCTCTTTTCACACACACTCCTCTACCATCATCATCATCACACACTCCTGCCCTGTACACACACACACACACACACTCCTCTACCATCATCATCACACACTCCTGCTCTGTACACACACACTCCTCTACCATCATCATCATCACACACTCCTGCTCTATACACACACACTCCTCTACCATCATCATCATCACAAACACCTGCTCTGTACACACACACTCCTCTACCATCATCATCATCACACACTCCTGCTCTGTACACACACACTCCTCTACCATCATCATCATCACACACTCCAGCTCTGTACACACACACTCCTCTACATCATCATCATCACACACTCCTGCCCACACACACACACACACACTCCTCTACCATCATCATCACACACTCCTGCTCTGTACACACACACTCCTCTACCATCATCATCATCACACACTCCTGCTCTGTACACACACACACACTCATCATCATCATCATCACACACACTCCTGCTCTGTACACACACACTCCTCTACCATCCTCATCAAACACTCCTTCTCTGTACACACACACACTCCTCTACCATCATCATCATCACACACTCCTGCCCTGTACACACACACACACACTCCTCTACCATCATCATCATCACACACTCCTGCTCTGCACACACTCCTCTACCATCATCATCACACACTCCTGCTCTGTACACAGACACTCCTCTACCATGATCACACACTTCTGCTCTGTACACACACACTCCTCTACTATCATCACATGCATATTAGCAGTGGTGGGGAAATAGGGATGTTTGTTCAGTGTGTATCTATTTGTGAAACTGGCAATGAGAGTGTGTGTGTGTGAGGGTATGAGTGTGTGAGTGAGATTCGTTATGAGAGTGTGTGTACGCGTGTGTATATGGGGGAGTGTGTGTGTGTGTGTGTCTGTATTCGCGGGTGGGTATAAGTGTGTGAGTGGGTGGATATGAAGATGAGTGTGGGTGAGTATATGCATGTGTATGTGTGTGTGTGTGTGTGTGTGTGTGTGTGTGTGTGTTTGTGCGCTTGTGTGTGTATGTGTGTGAGTACTTCTACTCCAGTTGACAGAGGGACACTGTGGAGTTATTCAATCCAAACCCAGCACAGAGGGGTGTGTGTTGGGTGAAGTGTGTGTGGACTGTGTGCAGGAGGGTCAGTGTGTCAGAGTCAGAGACGCTGTAGAAGGACAGAGTGCCGGCCGGACGGTCCACACACACACCGACCCTGTACACACACACTCCTCTCTCACCATCATCACACACTCCTGCTCTGCGGTAGGGGGAGGGGGGGGCAGGTAAGCATGTTCGGTTCTCATTGTGCCAGATGTAGTAATGGCTCTCAGAGCACCACAGACACCAGGAGATTTTATTCTGTCCAAACCAACAGTCCCACCCCTCTCCTCTCCTGCTGATTCCTTTATCTGTCACTGCTATATAAACCCATCCCTCCTCACACACACTCCATTCAGCCTCCCAATAACAGCGCTCACACGCACTCTCTCTGCACAAAACCTGCTCCCAGTGCGCAAATCTCTCTGGATGATCAGGATACGGCTCCTCTCTCCTCAGTGTGTGTGTGTGTGTCACCTTCCTGTTCCCCTCAGACAGAGACAGCTCTCTGTGCGCTGTGTTTGGATCCAGTGTGAGGTGACAGCCGTCTGCACACCAGCGAAATTAATGAGATTAATTATCATTAATCATCTTTACCTCATTATCTCATTGTGTGTGTGTGTGGGGGGGGAGATAGAGAGAGAGAGAGCAAGCTGTGACAGTACCTGTATGTGTTTGTGTATATATGCGCTTATATCTCCGTGTGTGCGTGTGTGTAAGAGAGATGTTTTAGTTAAGACTCTCACACACAAACACACACAGAGCAGAGAGTGTGTCTGTGGAAAGTGCTCTGTGTCGATACACACTCACATTTCCTGGGTCCTGGTTTGGTCCTGTTCTCTCCTCCATGGTCCACACTGTAAGAACAGCAGAACACAGTGAGTGAGTGTGTGTGTGTGTGTGCGTGTGTACTTACAGCAGTGTGTGTGTGCGCGTGCATTGTGTGTACTTAGGACTCCAGGAGAGACTGCAAACTATTGCTGAGACAACCCTGCCAGAGTCCCAGTGTGGCTTCAGGAGAGGGAGAGGGTGTACAGACATAATCTTCGTAGCAAGGCAGCTCATGGAGAAGACCCAAGAGCATAACGACAAGTTGTTCATCTTGTTCGTGGACTTGAAAAAGGCATATGATTCTATCCAACGTACTGCCCTCTGGAAAGTTCTTGAGATGGTCGGCGTCCTTCCCAACATGCTTAGAATAATTAAGTCATTCCATGACGGCATGGTATCAGAGGTCAGAGTGGGAAGCTCAGTTACTGACAGCATAGAAGTGAGAAATGGCCTCAGGCAAGGATGCACTCTAGCACCAACCCTATTTAACATCTATTATAGTGCGGTTATCTCGAACTGGCTAGGCAGATGTCCGTCGGTGGGGGTGAATATCAGATACAAGCACAGAAGGAGACTGGTAGGAGATCGCACAGCGAAATCCCGCCTAAATACAGTCAGAATCACCGAATCTCAGTTTGCAGACGACACAGCAACATATGCTACATCTCGTGACATTCTTGAAACTTCAGCATCTGAGCTTGTGCAAACCGTGAAGCAATGGGGAATGACAGTTAGCTTAGAGAAGACCAAAGGCTTGTTTGTGGGTGCTGACATCAATGGAGTAGACGGTGGGCCACTGACTCTTGAGTGTGGAACTGTGGAGATGGTAAACAGCTTTCCCTACTGTCATGACTTGAAAATCACAACAAAGAAAACCTGCAATGACAACTTAAACAAATTTATTCTTCACTAAATAAAAAAACCTCTACAAATAATCCACTGTTCAATCCTCTAATAACACTCTAATGCAACTATGTAACTCTGTTGCCAAAACAAAAACTCTGCCTTTTCTGACCAGAATCACAGCATTTATATAGACCAGCAACATTCTGGAAAGATCTGGATTCCTGGGTAATCCCGCCCCCTCCAGGCAAGAAGAAGCCAGAAACTTCTAGAAAGCACTAGTCTATTACATTACAAAGAAGTGGTATTGCATCAGATCATGTTTTGCTACAGACACACCACCAGAGGGTGCTGATGAACAAAATAAATAGCTGACCAGCACGGCAGCAAAAACAGCATGTAACAAATCTCCACTTACAAATGATATACAGTGCTTTACATAAAATACTCATACATAACACTACCTAGGCAGCATCATTGCAGATAATGGAGAAGTCACAGCTGAGGTTACAAGTAGAACTGCTAAAGCTTCAAGAGCCTTTGGCTGTCTGAAGAAAGCCATCTTCCAGAGCCCTAATCTGTCAATTCCAACCAAGAGAGAAGTGTACCGTGCAGCTGTCCTCTCAGTCCTGCTATACGGTGCTGAGACTTGGACTCTTAAAGCAGAACATATCCGAAGGCTAAGATCTTTCCATAACAAATGCATTAGGACAATTCTTGGAGTAACGAGATACCAACAATGGAAGGACAGATTGACCTCAAAGCAATTGGCATCCATGTTTGGTATGGAACAACCTATTGAAGACATCTTACAGACTCATCGCCTAAAGTGGCTTGGACACCTAGGCCGTATGGGGGAGGATAGACTACCTAAGGTGATGCTCTTTGGCGAGCTGGAGAAGAAACGTCCCTCCCACGGAACCAAGAAGAGGTGGCGTGATTCAGTTAAAGCAGACCTACAACAAACTGGCTTACACATGGATGAGTGGTACAGCCTTGCACAAGACCGGCCTCAGTGGCATAACACCTGCCTCAAAGGAACTAGATGAGAAGAACCTACTAGAACTAGCCCTAACCTCAGCCATCATTGCCCATATGGCAGATCATTTTGACGTAAAGGAGACCTCACAAGGCGCAGCCAATTCTGCGACCAATCATAACCACCAACCCTCACAGTCATTATGTCCAGAGCTTGCTCAAGGACACCGCTATCATTGGAAAATCGGCGGTTTAAGGTTTAAGGTGTGTGTGTGTACTTACAGCAGAGTGAGTGTGTCCAGTTTAGCCGCAGACAGTGTTCTCACTCCAGAGTCTCCTGGGTGATTTTATCTCAGTTCCAGCTCTCTGAGGGGTGTGTGTGTGTGTGTGTGTGTGTGTGTGTGGCGTGTGTGTGTGTGTGTGTGTGTGTGTGTGTGGTGTGTGTGTATGTGTTACAGTGTGTGTGTGTGTGTGTGTGTGTGTGTGTGTGTGTGTGTGTGTGTACTTACAGCTGTGTGTGTGTGTGTGTGTACTTACAGCAGTGTGTGTGTGTGTGTGTGTGTGTGTACAGTGTGTGTGTGTGTGTGTGTGTGTGTGTGTGTGCGTGCATGTACTTACAGCAGTGTGTGTGTGTGTGTGTGTTTGTGTGTACTTACAGCAGTGTGAGTGTGTGCAGTTTAGCAGCAGACAGTGCTCTCACTCCACAGTCTCCTGGGTGATTGTATCTCAGATCCAGCTCTCTCAGGTGTGAGGGGTTTGAACTCAGAGCTGAAGCCAGAGAATCAAAAGCTCTCTGTGTGACTCTACAGCCTGACAACCTGCAGAGAGAAGAACACACACACACACACACACACACACACAGAAACAAACACACACACATATTATTATTATCATCAGGATATAATCCAGCTCTCCCTGTGCCTCCTGCATGTTTCCTCTCTCAGTCCTCTGTTGGCTGCGCTGCTGTTGCTGTACAGTATGTGCTGGGGGCATCGGCACCGACTAGGGTTTAATATTGGGGGAGGGGCAAAAAATGAAGGTAATATTTGATGATGTCATCATGCTCCTGGTGCATGTGTGTCAGTCCAATGTTGTCCCACTCCTTTCTATAAAATTGCTTTTATGAAGAGGATTTGAGGAATTATAAATTTACGAGTAACTCTTTTTGGACTCAAGTACCAGGGAATCTAATGAATGCTGTAAAAATCACTGCTGTCTGAGTTTATCTGCATTTTCCATGACTTATCAGAATTGAGGGTTGCGCTGTGCATCAAACAACTACAATACGCAGTCCAAAACTGAAGTATGGCCAACTCATAAAAATGTAAATTCCTGAGCACCAGTGTGTGTGGGAGCTTTTATTTAATTATGAGTAAACAACAGTTAGATCAGACCACACTCTTGCTTCATATTACTCCAGCAACTCAGCTGATTTTAATATGGTGCACGTGATTCTTATGAATGTGTTAGCTGAGGTTTACAGAGAGTTTGAAGCTCTGTGAATTGAAGTTTAGAGCACATTAATTCGTATCTTCATATAATGGCTTTTATTTGAGACGTTGGTCGAGGGAACATCCATGTTGACAGATGGCCCATAGAAACACTGAAACGGCCTTCTGTTTTTGGAAACGAAAGACACTTGGGCAGAGTTACATTATACACTCAGCGAATAAAGTATTAGATTTCATAAACAATTGGTAAATTCATTTATAGAATGTGCTTAACACAGTTGCAAGATCATTTGATAGTCTTGAACATTTTAGTATATCTGACATTTTTTGTAAAACGATGAATGCTCTATCCATCATAGTTTGTCTCCAGCTCATTGACCTTATTAACAAGAGAATAATCCAGTTTGTTGAGTTTAGATGAGTTCTTATAGAAACTGAAGTGAAAATAGCACCACACATGGACGCACTGAGCAGAAATCATGGGTTTCCATTCACTTGAGGACAGGCTTCCAATCAGTTACACGGACATGAACATCCACTGAGGAAGTAATTATATTTTATAAACAGTGGGTAACGCCCTAACTGAACTGTTGAGACTGTGGCTGAACACGATTGTATATTAATTTGTACCTTATAATACATATTTATTCTATTTTATTCATTTCACTGTATATTTAATCAACTGGAATAGTTTTTATCTGTACTCAGACTCTGCTGATCTTATCCAGTTTTATCCAGCTTTTTTTTTTTAATCTCAGACCCTGCTGATTTTGTTAATATGTTGAAATGAGTGCTGATGGAATGATCTGGAGAAATGCTCTTTCGTTTTGTTTTTACTCTGCTACAAGCAAAATGACAATAAAGATTGATTTGATTTGATTTGATTTGATATTTTGAAAACCTTGTTCTTCTTTCACCAATCAAGAAGACTGATAGGAGGACCAACACTGAAGTGTTTTACTGTTTAACTATTGACACAGGCATAAATGTCAAAATGTTTCTATTCACCTTTGACTGGTCAACTGCAAACAGATCTCCCTAATCGGCAAGAAATGGACAGAGAAAGGAATCACACACCTCCACCACGTTTTTGACCACAATTCCATGCTGACATTCCAACATCTCAAAAACAGATATGGCTTTGAGAAACAACAATATTTCCAGTACATTCAATTAAAACACTCAATTAAGGCAAAAATTGATATCTGTAACACACACTTGGAACCACCACCACTATTAAACAGCATCAATAAAATAGCAGAATCAAACAAACGACTCTCCAAACTGTATAAACTAGTATCTCACACAGACGGTGCACCTCATATCCCAATAAACAAATGGGAAAAGGACCTTAACATCCATGCTGAAAAATGCTTTTGGAATAAGATCTGCAACAACATCTTTAACATGTCCAGGAACACTAACATAAGACTTATACAGTACAAAATCATTCACAAAACACACATTACACATCACAAAATGTACATGATGGGATTAACGGAATCAGACACGTGCACTCATTGCAATCTTAGAACAGCTGATGATTACCTCCAAGCACTCTGGCTCTGTCCACCGATACAGCATTTCTGGAGAGAAATTAACCACCACACTATCACTATTCTTCAGCTGGTGCATCCTGTTATCCCCCGCTTTATGTATACTTGGTGATCTGGATACACTCAATACATGCCCCAAACCAATTACTATACCCCTAATTGTAGCCCTGACTATTGCCAAAAAACAATATTAGTAAACTGGAAAAGTCAGAATAACATCAATATTTCACCGTGGTTGGATCTCTTAACAAAACAGATTTCATTGGAACAACAGTCAGCTATACAAAAAATAGGACCAAGGGTCCTGTAGCTTACCGGCAAGCAGTCTTACAGCGATGATACAAGTTATGAAAATTTCATGTGAAGTTTGACATTTGAATCAATGAAAATCAATGTCAAGGTCACTAAATAAAAGTTCACATACATTTATAAGACCTTCTGTAATACAATCCTAAGCTCTGAAGCAGTTGATACAAGTCATTATAATATGTCAATATGTATTCAATATGTCAATTGAGAACTTTAAAGGTCACAGAATGTCAAGTTGCGGTCAGCAAATGGACTTAATATATGACTTTCTAAATGTCTCTATACATACCTTGGCTCAATCTGTGACCATTTTGATGATACAAGTCATTGTAATTTCACTGTCGAGAGGTCACTGACAGTCAAGTTGAATGTCACCAAATGAAAGTTCATATGTGACTTCCTAGATGTCAGTAACACAAACCTAGGCTCCATCTGTGACCGTTTTAGAGATACAAGTCATTGAATTTTCGCTACGTCACATTTGACCTTTGAAGGTCAATATGAAGGTCACCAAATGAAAGTTCATACATGACTTCCTATAAGCCCGCAATCAAAACCTAAGCTCTATCTGTAATAGTTTTGGTGATAGAAGTCATTGAAATTTCACTGTCTGAAGTTTGACCTTCGAAGGTCGCCCAAGGTAAGGTCAAGGCCACCAAATGAGAGTTCATACATGACTTCATATAAGTGTTCAATGCACAAATGTTCCCAATCTTCTATATTTTCAAGCCTAGAAACCTTTGAAAATTGTAAAATTTTGCTTGACCTCAAGTTTGACCTTTCAAGGTCATCTGAGGTGAACTTTAACACAGCCAAAATAAAGGTCATATATTACTTCCTATATGTCAGTAATACAAACTTAATCTCTATCTGCAACCATTTAGCTTCCACAGGCGATTTGGCCCATTCTCCATAAAACCCAATGTTAAAGTACAGCGCCCCCACTAGACCCACTTCTGTTGATTCAATCAAAATGGCACTCACACTGTACATAAAGCGTATCAAGGTGAGTTTATTGCCAGATTTAGAAAAAAAAGTTATCAGACAGTTTTTGAGAAATTTTTTTTGAAATTTCAAGTCATATCTTTTAACATTGTTAATATATTCCCTGACCTCGAGTTTGACCTTTCAAAGTCATCTGTGGTCAAATTTAATATTGCCAAAATAGAGGTCATATATGACTTCCTATATGTCGATAATACAAACTTAATCTCTATCTGCAACCATTTGGCCTCCACAGGCCATCTTGCATATTCATAAAGTACAGTGCCCCCAATAGACCCACTTCCGTTGATTCAATCAAAATGGCGCTCGCACTGTACATTGACGGTACAAAGGTAAGTTGATTGCCTGATTTAGAAAAAAATTTATCACACAGTTTTTGAGAAATAATTTTTTTAAATTTCTCAGTCCCATCTTTAACATGGGAGCCAAAATTTCAAGGGCCCATAAAACGGACAAAAATGATTCAATCAAAAATCCGAGAAAAAATGTCTGGAGATATGGTCTAGTAATATATTATTACAAATTTACACAAAAATTCATCAGGCCAAAAAAAAGATGAAAAATGTTCCAGATGACGGACGATGGACGCCACACCACGACAATATGGCCTATGGGCCTATAAGCTAAAAACCAACTTGAACAAATTAATAAAACATATTCAACACTCCTCAACTCTATTCTGCTACCGGTGAGCTAATGCCGTAGCACAGCAAAACCCAAGTATATTAAATTAACACTGAAGCCATCTTGAAAAAAATGAAGTGCCTGAATTGCATCTAAACCCAAACAAATCATGCTCCCTACTGGAAAAAAAGGGGAAAAAAAAAGTTTGGTAATGTATAAATGAGTGAATCACTCCCCCGTCTGCCCTTCCACTTTGTTAGTTTGGTCTATGTCTAAACATCAGATCAGTCTTAGTCCTAGCTGTCCCCCTCCCCACCACCTACTGTTACTGTTATTTAAGTAGTTTTTTCTCCTGTCTTTTTTTCATGATTTTGTCTCGTTTAAAGAAAGCAAATACTAATCATCTGTCAGTTCCATGATTTGTTTGTCAGTTTCATACTGTATGGTTTTGTTTTATCAAGTTTTGTTTGATTCAGATTTATTTGTATAACCCTTCCTCCTGTCTTTATCTTTTCTTGAGCCCTCCCCTCAATAACTTGTTCATAAAAATAAAGCTGGGGGGCACCGTGGCGGGAAAAAAAAAAAAAAAAAAAAACAGGTCAACTGATCTCTCTAAACATTAACAGCAAGTAATTAAGAAAAATTAACAGCTCATTAAAATTCTGCCATTGGAACAGTGGTTAAAACAAAAACCAGCACACAGGGGGTCCCAGGACCGAGTTTGGGATGCACTGGCCTAAGGGGTCAGAACAATCTGTAAGCAACTTTCTCTGAGGAGAAATCAGTCACATCAGAGATAATCCTGTCGGCAGCAAAGTCAGAAAAAATCATTATATCCTGACTGAACTGACTAAATCAAGACTTATTATTATTAATGATTATTATAATGATCACTATTTGTGGACCATTTAAAAACCACTGAAGCAGAAAGATGTGAAAAACTGGGCGGGGCTTGGGCGGAGCTATGGAACCCCACCCCTCCCCCCCATTTCTGATGATTCAGAGTGAAAGTAAAATAAATGTCTTGCTGAAAAAATCCTGTAAATAAACGCTGAGCGACTCGCGGACAAGAAACCTCACTCTTGAAAACCTTTATAACAAGTCTTGTGTTTTGATTCTGTTTATATTTGCATTTGGAATAGTGATCTCTGAAAGGTCAGGTGACAGTAGGGCACCATACACTGTAAACCTCAGACTGACCTCAGATCAGCTCTGACCTCACCTTTAAATTGCCCCTGTTTACTGTAACAGTTTCCTATGCATCTAAGACCCCTTTCCCACCTGCATCAGACTGACTCTCCTGTAACATCTGCTGTGAAGCCGACTCTTCTAATAAACACCCTCGTGACACTTTCACCTGATCTGTGTGCTTCCCTGGTCTGGTTCATAACAGCCAAGGGCCTGATGTACCCTGGGAACGGACACGTGACGTGTAACGTGAGCGGGGCGGAGCACAGCGTTTCACCTGCTACACTAGTTGCATTTCTGTTGCATACGGTCGCGTGCCAGATGTGTTTTCCAGAGGAAATTTCGAGCACTCGGCATTGGAAAATGGGTGCGTTAAAGCATTTTTACTTTAACTATTACAAAATACGACCTGTGTACACGTGTACTGTAAATTTATTTACATTTGCGCTTTCACATTTTGGCGATCCTATCCATATTACTGATTTATGCTGTGTAAACGAGTTGACTGATTAGCGTTTTTATGCATGGAGTTGTGAAATAATTAGTACTTAACAGATTATTTTATTTTCATTCATGGACAGCTCCAGCTATTAATAAGAGGAAGGAGATTGCCCTCTTTTTATTAATTCGGAGCCTTCCTGCTGTTTTTATCCACAGATGATCACCTTCACTGCCCACATTGAGTTTTCCCAAGTGATATGTTTTTTTTTTTTTTTTTCTGGTACAATAGGGAAGTATAGCCTACAATAAAAGGTGTTGAATTTTCAATAGATTGTTTTAACTTCAGGATACACTTTGATGAGATTGTTTGTTTTTTTAGACCCACAATATAAATCAAACAAAAACAGTGGCAAAGCCACTGCACCCGCTTGGCCAAACGTGGCCAAAATGGAACGCCCTATTGGCCAAAGTATTGGTCCGATCGACAGCTCAAAATTGAACTTGGTCTGGACCTTAAGACGCTTATATACACATATGAAATTTGAAAAGGATCCATATACAAAAACTGAAGATGCTAGAGTGCAGACAAGCTGAAGGGTCAAAAAGTTTAAAACATCTGCAAATTCAGAAAACACGACAGACCACCACTAAAGACCCTGAGCAGAGCATAAGCCCCTTGGGCATATTTTTTGGCCAGAAAGTGGGCAATTTCTACAAAAACTTGCCAAAACACCTGCATAGCATCTTAGCTCAATTTCACAACATAGAATGCAAATGCCAAAAACCTGCATATTCAGGAGCTAGAGCTGTTTGAAGTTTTACAGAAAAAAGCCGCCTGGTGGCCAAAACCAAGAATCGAAGCACTACCAAAATCGAACTGGGGCTAGATCTTGGGCCCATATACATGCATATAAAATAGGAAAAGGATCCGTTGAGAACTGTGTCGGATACCCCAGTGGTTTTGTTTAATTATGAAACACTGCAAACTTTCCATAGCTCACAAACTAGCTGAAACGAAAAACACCTGCATATTCAGAAAACACATGCAAAATTCGGTCACATTTTATGACGTTTGACCTATATAACCTTTTAAAATTAGGTCAAATGAAAAACCCATTACATATATGATGAACCCTTGGCAGAACAACCTACAGTAAAAATTTGAGCATCTTAGCTCATAGAATCTGAAAAACAAAAAAATTATCGTTGCACAGTGCATAGGGAGCTAAAGCTGTTTGAAGTTTTGCAGAAAAAGCCGCCTGGTGGCCAAACCAAGAATCGCAGCATAACCAAAATCAAATTCAGGCTAGATCTTGGGCCCATATACATGCAAATAAAATATGATAAGAATCCGTGGAAAACTGAAAGCTGTATTGCGATTTTTGACAACGACAATTGTGGGACTTTCCTCCGAAACTGACGACGCCAGACCACCACGAATGACCCTAAGCACAGCATAAGCCCGATTAGGCCTGTTGGCCAAGCGGGCTAAAAACAAAGTTAGACTCCTATGACTCTGGTACAATCGAATTTTTCATTTTAATCACTTTTAAACTTGTACTCGTTTTTGATACAATTTCATGTAGTTTTTGCCTGTTGGAGGGGCCGCGTTGCCGCGCTAGAGAAAAAAAAATAGACCAGGGGCCTTATTTATAAAAATTTGCGTGGATTTCATACCTAAATAATAAGTACACACAAAAAAATAAAAATGACATTTTGTGGAAAATAACCTAATTAATAAACCCATGGGTAAAATAAACTGCATGGAATTTTCATTTATTGAATCAGGATGGACTTGGAATTTATTGACATTGTGCATAATCTTAATAATTTCCCTTTTTTTAATGTCAAGTTTGTTTTTATAAATCAGAAATCTGCAAAGAAAATGACGTACATATCTTTTTTGTGCCTACGCACCGTTTATTAATGAGGCCCCAGCCGCATAAATGAAGAGATTTGTCGCACGGGCTGGCGGGATTGTGTACAGCTGAAGCTGCCGGTGGAGCAGCTTCAATAGACAATAATGTGTGCATTCTGCTGCGACTGACGTATTGCGCTGCGAACACGCCTGGTGTATTTCCAGCCTAATACAGGTGATAACTGAGGAAAAATGAGGACGTCTATCTCCCTAACAATGTAAGAAAATCTGTGCACTCACCCCAGTCTCTGCAGTTTACAGTGAGGGTCCTCCAGTCCAGCAGAGAGCGCTGTCACTCCTGAATCCTGCAGTTCATTGTCTCTGAGCTCCAGATCTCTCAGCTCTGAGTGAGGAGAACTCAGGACTGAGGCCAGAGCATCACAGCAGCCCTCTGTGAGATTACACCAACCCAGCCTGTGCAGAAACACACACACACACACAGATTACACCAACCCAGCCTGTGCAGAAACACACACACACATACAGATTACACCAAGCCAGCCTGTGCAGAAACACACACACACACATACAGATTACACCAACCCAGCCTGTGCAGAAACACACACACACATACAGATTACACCAAGCCAGCCTGTGCAGAAACACACAAACACACATACAGATTACACCAACCCAGCCTGTGCAGAAACACACACACACAACACACACACACACACACTGATTACACCAACCCAGCCTGTGCAGAAACACACACACACTGATTACACCAACCCAGCCTGTGCAGAAACACACACATACAAACACACACACACACACACACACACACACACACACACACACACACACATAACACAAGGGGGCGCAGCTCTGCTGCTGACCCTGCCCTCACTACTGTTTGGTTGTTTGTTTGTTTGGTTGCTAAGATTTTAATTTGTTTTCTTATCGTCTATTTTGCGCAGTTCTTTTTGTCTGATGTGGATTACACTTACTGGGAACGCCACTGCACGGTGCACTTTATTGCCATTATGAATTTCGCATCATTATGGATACTTTTTTTGCCTCGTTGCGTTTGCTCCTGGAAACAACTGCTGGATGGGCCGACAAGACGCGCTGAGCTATACGCGAGGGCACCTGCTCTCACTTCGCAAAACCGGCGGATCCTTATCTGTCACCTTGCCAGCGGACTCCTACGAAATCTGGCGGCCTGAAAGATGCCCGGAGAGGAGAAAGAAGGAGAGGAAAAAGCGGGGATCGAGAGGAGGAGTGCGACAACGGCTCTGGAAACGCTGGAACAGATTTCCACTGCCTGTTATTGCCCTGTCTAACGGGCACTCGGTAAGCAACAAACTGGATGAACTAGTGCTGAGAGCTGAACATGACTGTGATTTCAGACTGAGCAACTTGGTTTGCTTCTCAGAAACTTGGCTGAAAGACTATCATGAAACCCCGTTTATGACAGGGTACACCACAATAGGGGCTGACAGAGATGAGTGCAGCTCATTTAAATCCATCGGAGGGGGGCTGTGTATGTTTGTCGATGACAGTTGGGCTACACAGTATTGCATACGGGAGCGAGTGTGAACACTACACTTTGAGATTTTAACGGTATCCTTCAGACCTTTTTATTTATCTCGGGAGTTCGGTCAGATCACCGGTATACTCACTTATGTGCCTGGGCCGAATGTTGACACAGCAGGGGAGAGAATTGCGGAGTATTATAATGACGCTCTCACTCGCTCCGCAGATCAACCTGTCTTGATTCTTGGGGATTTTAACTCTTGTAATTTATTTGAGCACATGCCTACCCTTCAGCAGTATGTGGACTGTCCCACTCGTTTTAACCGGACAATTGATCGCTGCTGTGGGAACATCCCCGGTGCTTATAAAGCGGCATGCAGACCTCCCCTCGGGAAATCTGACCACAATGTCGTACATCTCTTGCCCAAATACAAGGCTGTGGTGAAGAGAGCAAAACCCGTCACCAAGCACATACAAGTCTGGCCTGAAAAATGTAAAGAGCGACTCAGGGACTGCTTTGAGGAGACTAACTGGGACATTTTCTTTCAGTCCTGCCAGGATGTTGCTGAACTTACTGACACTATTACGTCTTATATTAACTTTTGTGAAGGTGCAGTGTCTGAAACTAAAACTTTGAAAATTTTTCCGAACAGCAAGCCTTAGGTGTCCAAAGAGCTGAAAAGCTGCCTCAATGAAAAGAAGATTGCATTCTGTTCTGGCAATGTAGAGTTACTGTGTGGGAAAAGGAGGCAGTTAAGAGAGAAAATCCTGAAGGCAAAAACTGAGTTTAAAAATAAAGTTGAGGGCAAATTTTTAACTGGCAATGTAAGACAGGCAAGGAACAGACTAAACATTTTAATGGGTAGATCCAGTAAAAAGGACAAAATTCATACAAGTAACAGTCAAACATTTATCAATGATTTGAATAAATTTTACTGTAGATTTGATACGGTGGACGATAGAGCTGAGTGTGATGAAATATGCAATAATCTCCGTGTAGAACCACCTATAGTTGTCAGTGTGGACGATGTTGCTGCAAGTCTTTCTAGGCTGAAGTCGAATAAAACCATTGGTCCAGATGGTCTTAAAGCCCGTCTGCTTAAAGACTGTGCTCCCCAGCTAAAAGGAGTTTTCGCTAGACTGTTCCAGCTCCTAATAGACACACACAGAGTACCTAAATTGTGGAAATTTTCAATCATTAGACCTCTGCCTAAAAAGCCTGGTGCAAAACTGCCTAATGATTTTCAGCCTATCGCAATAACCTCCCTGTTGTGTAAAACCATGTAGCGTGTTTTAGCCAGTTACCTGACTACCACTGTTGCCACCATGTTGGATCCACTACAGTTTGCATAAGAAGGACAGAGGCACAGATGATGCTGTGCTGACTTTGCTAAACACAGTCACAAAACATCTTATGCATCCTAAAGCATATGCAAGAGTTTTATTTGTGGATTTCAGTTCTGCCTTTAATTCAATGAAGACACATGTCCTGCTGAAAAGGCTTAGTGATCTTAATATTAATTCAGGCCTAATTCTCTGGATCAGAAATTTTCTTTTTTGCCGCCCACAGGGGGTCTGTGTCTGGGGGAGCACATCGGCTGTGGTCAGTGTGAGCACCGGCTGTCCACAGGGCTGTGCTCTTTCTCCAGTGCTATTTTCACTTTTTACAAATTTTTTTATGGTCAATGACCCGAATTTTAAGCTGTTCAAGTATGCAGACAACATGGCCCGAGTCGGCCTTTTTCAGAAATCAAACTCCTCAGGTATCGCAGCCTATCTGGATCACATTCAGAGCCTTCAAACATGGTGTTGCACTCGTCAACTAGAAATTAATGTCGACAAGACGAAAGAGTTGATTATCTGTACCAAACGAGATGAGAAAATGGTGCCAGTCTCACTTGATGGCCAATTTGTTGAGACTGGGGGAAATTTTAAATATCTTGGCACAGTTCTAGACTCTAGTCTTAGCTTCTCAGAAAACACGGAGTACATATCTAAGAGATACTCACAGCGACTTTACCTTCTCATGAAACTCTGCAGTCTCAGTGTTAGTCAGCAGATTTTAGAGCTTGTTTATAAAACTATTGTGGAGAGTGTTTTAACATTTCATCTTCCTGCCTGGTACGCACACCTGAATTGCAAACTTAAGAATAAACTCACCAGGACTGTGTCAATGGCAAGTAAACTAATCGGCAAACCCCAAAAGCCCCTGACCCAACTTTTTGCAGAGAGGACACAAAAGAAGGCAAAGAGCATTCTGAGAGACAGCTCTCATCCTCTCTTCAGCCAGTTTGAGCCTCTTAACTCTGGGAAGCGCTATAGAGTCCCTCTGGCAACCAAAAATGTTTTTTAAAAAGTTTGTCCCAAGTGCCATTAGTATTCTCAACTCTGCTAAGTGACTGATGAGATGTAAGCCACAGACATGACATGTTCTGTTTTTAATTGCACAATGTCAAATGGTCTTATTACTTCTGTTTTATTAACCGTTGTATGTCCCTACAAGTGTGTGCTTCGATGAGCCAAGGACAAATTTCCACCTTGGTGGACAATAAAGATTTATTCTATTCTATTCTACTCTATTCTATTCTATTCTATATTACAGCAGCCCAGCTTGTGGAGGAACCACAAACACACAATCCCACACACAGTGTTAAATATTTATTTACAGTTGCTAACCTAACCCATTACCTGACCATAACCTCACCATCTCAGAAGGACTACCCTTTGGTCTCCATAATGACTTCTGGTCCCGACAAGGTCAATATTTATAGTAGAAACGGTCCCCAATAGGCAACAAAAATGCGCAAACACACACACACACACAAATTACACCAACCCAGCCTGTGGGGGAACCAAAAACACACACATACACGTGCACACACTCAAAAAATACACACAAAAAGACACAAACAAAAACACACACATGCACTTACACAAATTACGCTAACCCAACTTGTGGAGAAACCAAACAAACACGCGCAGACACACACGCACAGATCACACCGACCAGCTTGTGGAGAAACCGAACACAAATTAACTCGCAAGACAACACAGATTACACTTATCCAGCCTGTGGGGAAACCATACACAAACACACACACACACACACACACACACACACACACACAAACACAAACAAAAATTACATCCAGCCTGTGGAGAAACCAAACACACACACACACACACACACACACACACACACACACACACACACAGATTACACCAACCCAGCCTGTGGAGAAACCACACAAACACAAACACACACGCAGATTACACTAACCCAGCCTGTGCAGAAACCAAACACACATACACACACTGATTGGCTCTGTTTGTACCACAAACACCACATTTTGTGCTAAATGGTAATTTTCTGTGTACTTGTGATAGTTAATGCTAGACTGCAGTGGTCTCATCTGTTAACAAATAAATCTTGTGCTGTTGATAATAATGAACGCACATGCAGTATCTTCAGCCAGTCAGCTCTACATGAATGCGGTCAGTAGATCTGTGACTTCCTGTATATTCTCTGAGGGCAGCAGGAAACTGTCCCTCTTGACTGCAGCTTTTTGTCTCCGCCCCCTGCTGCCTGATCTCATCCACTTTTCAGACCAGCGCAGCTCATCTCGAACGAGTATCACTTGGGTCCAAAAGTTCTCCCCACAGCCCGTTTTTACGTGAGAGCTTCTGGAAACTCAGATTAGTGGTGTGTTTACCTCCTAGGACTGAAGCTCTTATGTCAGAGAGCTCTTATTTTACTGACTGGCACCTGTAGATCATCTCTCTCTCCAGGCGAGAGGCTCTTGCAGCTGATAATCCCACATGAGCACACCCCAGTCAGTATGCTGTAATCAAACCCGTACTCACACAAACATTAAGGACACTTTTTGTCCCTTGGAGTTCAGAGAACTGAAACACAAAGCATGTGACCCTTTAATTGAGTGATATTAGTTCTGCCATCATCTGCCCTTCATGATTTGATCATGATTTAATTGTGATTGACAAGAGAACTACTAAAACTGAAACAATACCTTCCAGAACATGACCACAAAACATAAGAGTAAATGCATGTGTCCTCTCACCCTCTCACATTCCCCTTGTAACACAATCACTCACTAACACGATATATCACACACACTCACACTCCCTCACTCACTCATTGAAAATAACACAAACATAGACACAACACGGCAAGGCAACACAAAACAGGACAAGACAAAAAAAGACACTTATCCAGTACATTAGCTTCTTCAGCTAAAAATCAAGGAGATCTGCTCAACAGCATTACACAATGCTGCCACTGTAGACACTTTGCCTCCATGTATCCTAGCAATGGATTGTTCCAGGATTAAGGTAACTGATTAAGTTAAAGTCACAATACAGAGCAGTACTCACCCCAGTGTCTGTAGTTTACAGTTTGGACTCATCAATCCATCACAGAGCAGCTTCACTCCTGAATCTCCCAGGTTATTGAAGCTGAGGTCCAGATCTCTCAGGGGTGAGTTTGATGACTGAAGAGCTGAGGCCACAATTTCACAGGACTTATCTGTAAGATCACAGCTGTTCACTCTGAAAAGAAGAGATAATATATTATAAAATAAGCATGAAATACTCAAATCTGCCACCACGACATGGCTGATATTAAGGTTAAGGGGGTGCCACAAGGTTCCATCTTGGGGCCATTACTCTTTCTCCTATATAAAAATAAACTCTGCAACCAGTCAAGATATTCTTTATATCATATGTATGCGGATGATACAGTCTTATATTCTTCTGCTCCCACTCTGGAGGCAGCACTTTTAACCTTCAGGTTGATTTTATTTCTTTACAGAGCGCACTTAGTGACGCCAGACTTCTTCTGAATGCAAATAAAACCAAAGCCATGCTGTTTGTGAGTAGTCGTCCCGAGGTCTTCTCATCTCCAATCAGATCTATTGACAGTGTCCCTATTGAGTTTGTTGATAAGTATAAATATCTCGGCATATGGCTGGACAAAGATCTCAATTTTAAACATCATATTGCAAATCTGACAAAAAAGCTCAAGTTCACGCTAAGCTTTCTATACAGATTAAAAACCTGTTTCTCAACTTCCTCATGCAAATGTTTGGCAACTGCCCTTTTTCTTTCTCAGCTAGATTATGGACACACTGTTTATAGATTTGCTTGCCCCACTGTCTTGGCCAAACTTGACCCTCTTTATCATGCTGCATTGAGATACATCACTAACTCTGCGTTCAGGACACATCACTGTATCTTGTATAAACTTACTGGGTGGTCCTCGCTTGTTCTGCGCAGGATGCAGCATTGGCATATTTTAACATATAAGGCTACTCTTGGGAAATTGCCTTCTTACATATGTTCCAAATTTATGCCTGTAAGTAACCCCTATAACCTCAGATCCAGCAGTGTGCTTCAGTTCAAAGTGCCATCTGTACTAACTGAAACTGGAAAAAAAGAGTCTGTCTTACTTTGGTCCATGGGCTTGGAATGACCTGCAAAAACAGCTTAAACTAGATTCTCTTATTTCTTTATCGTCTTTTAAACAAAAAATCTCAGTAGTCATTACCACAAGCTGCACCTGCCATGACTAAACAAATGATCTCTCTCTCTTTTCTGCTCTTTGCACATTGCTATAGCACTATAGCTGCTATTTAGATTTTATTGGTTTTAAGATTAGACGTTAGATTTTGGGTCTAAACTTTTGGCCTTGGCATATTATGTTTTTAGATTTGAGTAAAAATGTCTTAATTATGTATTAACAGATTTTAGCTGATCGTATACATGCGCTTCCAGTTGGGTTCTGTAGTATTATATTTCAACTGAATACTCACTATTTTTTATTGTACGAGGTTGGTAGTCTGATTATTTTGTATTGTTTTATATATATATATATATATATATATATATATATATATATAGTATTGTTTTGTCTGAATATGCAAACTGCTGTGTGCTGCCTACTTGGCCAGGTCACAATTGTAAAAGAGATTTAATCTCAATTGTCTATCTGGTTAAATAAAGGTCATGAATGAATGAATATCAGGCCAGGAGATAAAACACGGTGGAGGGATGGATGTAAGAAAAGGCACATCTGCACAATAAGATGTAGCCATTTATGAAAATTTTGCTGAGTTTTTCCGAATGAAGAGTTCTGGCCCTGAAATGAAGCGTGACGGACAGACATGCAGAAGGACAAAACTCATTCCTGAATCCCCATCCACTTCCTGGTGAGGGATAATACTAGTATCAGATAAACATGAAACATATAATATGCACAATATGTAACAGTGTTAATGGTACTGACCTGCACATGGCAGCACTTTGGACCTGAGAAGTAGACGTCCTGCAGCACTAAACTGTGACAGTTCTGCAAATGTAATTCTGACTCAAAAGGCTCATTTTCTCATGCTGTAAGTTCTCTGAATTGGGGCTGAGGGCCCATCTACCTTTCCTACAGTCTTCCCTCTGGGCTTAACCCTCCCATCCCAACCCAGAACAGCTGCTGCCACTAAAAGGAAAGATGTAAATGACAGCGACACCTTTCAGAGTCGACAGTTAAAGAGCCTCCACATCCTCCCACAGCAGAGCAAGCTAACGCAGAGATACACACAGATAAAGGCCCATTCATTTACAAACAGGAAGTGAAAGGAAGAGACGTGTTCTCACATGATCAGGGAGTGCAGTGCATCTGTACCACTGGTGTTAGACATACAGAGCTCCATAATGTTTGGGACACATATTCTCCGACAGCGATGTGTCTCTCTATGCCACAGTTTTATTCTCAGCTTTCTTTAAAGTGTACGTTTGTAGTCGACTCAGAGTTTTACAAATGAGGCCCTGTTGTCTTCCCCAGCTCTAGTGGCCGCTCATTCAAATTGAGCTTGTGTGTTAGCGACCCCTACTGGTTGCCTTGTGCTTCCCTTGTTGTTTCTCTAATTGCAGGTAAGACACAACTGTTATGGGCCTACCTGTGCTATCTGAGGATCGAGGGTCCACTCCTATGGGCACACACACAGCTAAGAGTCTCACAGGAGGAAACACATCGTGCTTTAGGTGTACGAGTCTTCATGAATCCCTGTCCACACAGCTTTAAAGTTCACCATTCCTGCTTTGCGTCTTTTCCTTTGTGTATCTCAATACTTTACTTTGATCTGTTTGATAAACATACCCTGATTCTGCAACAAGAGTGGAGCCGTGTGCATCTCCCCATTCATATTACAGTTTAGTGTTAGCTGGTGTAACAGGCACCAGCAGTGGCTCCATCTAAAGAGAATCACATTATTCACTTCCTGAGCTGCACAGAGCTAAATGTTTATAATGACACATCAGCCCAAACCACATATCTGACTGCAGATCACAAAACTACAAACCTCTCTGCACCTTAAATGAGCAATTCCACCTACAAATGTCTGCATTTGAAGAAACATCAAAATAGAGCCTGTCTTATAATTGTGCAGAAATACAGCCTCACTATACAATAGTGGCTGTACAATACAACCACTGAAAATGTGGAAATAAAATATGTGGTCAATCATTAACATTATTGATGACACCATACTCACATGGCCTTCCTGCAGTTCCTGATTACTGGTACCAGTCTCTGATAACCTGCTGCTGATGTGTTGTAGGTCTTCAAGTCAAACTCATCCAGGACCTCCTCTGACATCAGTAACACAAAGGCCAGAGCTGAACACTGGTGCGGCTCCAGCTTTTCATCAGAAAGTTTCTCTGATCTCTGGAATTCCTGGATCTCCTTCACTAGAGAGGCGTCATTCAGTTCATTCAGACAGTGGAACAGGTTGATGGTTCTCTCTGCTGAAGATTCCCCTCTGATCCTCTCCTTAACGTACTGGACTGTTTCCTTAATGCTCTCTGATCTACTTCCTGTCTGGGTCAGTATTCCTTGTAAGAGAGTCTGAATGGAGTCCAGCGAGAGGCCGAGAAGAAATCGGAGGAAAAGGTCCAGGAGTCCATTCTTACTCTGTAAGGCCTGATCCACTGCAGTCCTGTGTAACTCCGACAGCTGTACTTTGTACCTGTGAGGATCTGATTCTTCTGCTCTGAGCACATTTCTGTTCTCATTTACACACGCATGAAGCACAAACAAGGCAGCCAGATACTCCTGAATGCTCAGATGCACAAAGCAGTAGACCTTCTCCTGATGCAGCCCACACTCCTCTTTAAAGATCTCTGTACACACCCCAGAGTACACTGAAGCTTCCCTGACATCAATGCTGCTCTCCCTCAGGTCCTCTTCATAGAATATCAGATTACCCTTTTCCAGCTGCGCAAAAGCCAGCCGCCCCAGTTTCAGGACGATTTCTGTATCTGATGCTGACGTCTTCTGTGGGTTTGTCTCACTGGTGCCATGATACTTATCATTCTTCATATGAGTCTGAATGAGCAGGAAGTGAGTGTACATTTCAGTCAGAGTTTTGGGCAGATCTCCCCTCTCTGCTCCACCCAACATTGTCTCCAGAACAGTAGCAGAAATCCAGCAGAAGACTGGAATGTGACACATGATGTGGAGACTCCTGGATGACTTTATGTGGGAGATGATTCTGCTGGCCTTTTCCTGATCTCTGATTCTCTTCCTGAAGTACTCCTCCTTCTGTGGGTCATTGAACCCTCGTATCTCTGTCATCTGGTGGACGCACTCAGGAGAGATCTGATTGGCTGCTGCAGGTCGGGAGGTGATCCAGAGGAGAGCAGAGGGAAGCAGATTCCCCTGAATGAGATTGGTCAGCAGCACATCCACTGATGATGACTCTGTTACATCACAGCAGATCTCATTGCTCTGGAAATCTAGAGGAAGTCGACACTCGTCCAGACCATCAAAGATAAACACAACTTTGACTTCATCGCTGTTAATACTTTTAATCTCTTTCAGCTGAGGAAAGTAGTGCTGCAGAAGCTGCATTAGACTGAATTCTTTGTCCTTCTTCAGATTCAGGTCTCTGAAAGGAAGACTGAAGATGAAATCAATGTCCTGATTGGCTCTTCCTTCTGCCCAGTCCAGAATGAACTTCTGCACAGATACGGTTTTCCCGATGCCAGCGATGCCCTTTGTGAGCACAGTTCTGATGCGTCTATGTTGTCCAGGGAAAGGCTTAAAGATGTCATTGCAGAGGATTGCAGTCTCCTGTGTGGTTTGTCTCCTGGATGCCGTCTCAATCAGTCTGACCTCGTGTTCATTACTGACCCCCCCACTCCCCCCCTCTATGATGTAGAGCTCTGTATAGAGCTCATTCAGGAGGGTTGGGTGGCCCTGCTTTGCTGAACCTTCAAATATGCATTCAAACCTCCTCTTCAGATCAGATTTCAGTACCTGCTGGGCTCTTCTCAGGAATTTATCTGAAGAGAGAAAATATGAGAAATAACAATTCCTACTCAATAACAGATTTTAAAGAGGAATAAAAAATATCAGAAATATTATGTCATAGTACTTGACATTAATCAGAGCAATGTCTGTATTTTACAAAGCGTAACAGACCTTTCAACTCAAATCATAAATGCAAAAAAAAAAAATCAGCAAAAAAATCACATCCTGTTACAGTTAAACTGTATATATACTAACCAGCATTAAAAATGCACCACCTTAATTTCATGGCCAAGATACAAATTATGTATGCAAGAGAAAAACCACTCTGAGTCAGTTGTTAAACATTATCATTAGACAGCTAACGAGGCGTGAATTTGATGAAAAAGAGTAGGAACATACCTTTAGAAGTTGCATTCCTGTGTGCGCGTCCCTGCTGTCGCTAGGTGGCAGTATTGTCATTATTCTGTCACTGGGAAGATTGCCTAAAAGTTTTGGGGGTATCTTTGCCCTGTCTCATTGTCCACAGTTTATAAGCTATGAGGTAAATCAAAGAATCAAGGACAGTCCACATGAGTCCATCTGTGTAACACAAGTGTATGATCACAAGCGCCCAATAACTCACACAGTTCACCAAGGTGATGTTCATGGGACCCAAGTGTCCGAATCCACAGTCAAAAGTCACCTGAAAGCTGCAGAGGTGGGAGGTAACAACCCCATTTGAGCCCATTTTCACCCTACATCACTGTCAACATCCTCAGCAGTGAGGACAACAAAATCAGATTGATGTTTCTAATGATCAAACTGGACACAGACCAAATGATTTAGGTTTAGATTTCTTGCCTCTAGTTTGGCGTAACCCTTACTTTTAAACAGTACTACTGCTGAGTCTTTGGTGAAAATGGGCTCAAATGGGGGTTTAACATGCCATTTTAGGAGCTGTTAGGCGATTTGTGACTGTGGATTCAGACACTCAACCCCTTTGACATCACCTTGGTGAGCCGTTCCAGTCACTGATTGGCTGTGACCATGCACACATGCACGTGTAACCCAGATGGACTCAATTTGAATGATCTTGATTCTTTAATTTACACTGTGTCTGGCAAACTGTGGACAGTCAGGCACGAGACAGATACCCCCAAACTTTAGGTCAGTCTTCCCAGGGATGGAATAACGACAGTGTTGCCATGTAGCAAGAGCGCAGAGGCGTATGCACACTCACAACATTCTGGGTGTGTTTCTACTCATTTTCATCAAGTTCTCGCCTCATTAGCCATCTAATGCAGATGTTTATCAGCTGACTCAGGGTGGCTTTCGCCTTGCCACATTTTGCAAGATCAGATTTCATGAACAGACCCAGAAAGACATCACTGCATTTAGCCCTTGTGACAAAAATCTTGACTTTAGCTTTTTCTGCCTGAAATGACATTAAAATATGCTAAAGACCTAATTTTGCATTTTGCCATCTTGTCAGGAGGCATAATACACTTTGATAACAATTACACATCACGAATATGCATAATTTGTATTCTGGCCATGAAATTAAGGTGGTGCATTCTTAATGCCGGTCAGTATAATTGTACAATTAGGACGAACCAAAGTATCTTTTTTACAATAACTTCAGCACCAATTTTAGAAATGAAGTTTTTTTAAAAAAAATCAAAGTAGACAATCAATCTGCACATTTTTTCATAACTTTAAAGTTTTTTTTCCCCAACTGATAATTAACGTCACATCACTCCTAAATGCTGAGTTTTATGGACAGTGATTCCTGTAACATGTTTCTATCCATTATGTTTCAGGATGAGGTGAAACTCACTGACACAAATGACACTGGAATATCCACCAACTGCACAACCTCTTTAGAAGTGATATTTCACCATCATCCTTTATCAGACACTGTTCCTGAGGCTCCTGTTCCTCTGTTACAGATGACAGTATCAGATTTGAGAGAAAATCTGGCTCTGAGCCGAATCAGTCGGAGCCCAATTCTCATGACCTATGACCTCTCTCACAGAGCTCCCACAGGCTGTACAGCTTCCACAGAGGCCCAGGTAACACCGAGGACTGGCAAGACTCTGTAAACCTTCAGCAACAAAGTCTTGGTCTATTTTTAACATATAGACACTACTGCATGTACAATCCTGCACGAGCTGACAACTGATACAGCAGAGGAACATTACCGATGAACTTTTACGAACAACTCCTCTAGAGATGACTCTCACTGCCAGTGTAAAAGATGCCTTTAGGGAACGCCGACCTCACACTGCATACAGCAGAAGACCCAGCCTCGCAACACATACAATGCTGTGAAAAAGTATTTGCCACCTTCCCAGTTTTTCCTGTTCTTGCCCATTTCTCATTTTGAAATGTTTCAGATCATCCAAATAATTTTAGAATACGAAAAAGACAACTTGAGTTAACACAAAATGCAGCTTTTGTTTGATTATCTCATTCATTGAAGCAGTCATTCAAAACCTGTATCGCCCATGTGAAACAATAACTAGGCCCCTAACTGGTTGTGTCTCCCTTGACAGCAACAACTGCAATCAAATGTGTGGGATAACTGGCAATGAGGCTTTTACATTGCTGTGGAGGAGTTCTGGCTCACTGTCTGCAGAATTGTTTTAATTTGGCCACATTGGAGGGTTTTCGAGCCTGAACTTCCTATTTAAGGTCATGCCACAGCATCTCAATTAGATTCAAGTCAGGACTCTGACTAAGACACACAAGAACCTTCCTTTTGTTTCTTTACAGCCATTCAGAAGTGGACTTGCTTGCATGATTCAGATCATTGTCCTGCTGCAAAACCCAACTTCACTTGAGCTTTAGGTTCCAAACTGATTGCAGGACATTATTCCTCAGGATTTTATGGCAGTTAAGCAGAATTCATGGTTCCATCAACTATGACACACTGCCCACATCTTGAAGAGGAAAGCAGCCCCAGACCGTCACACTACCACCATCATGTTTGACTGTTGTGATGATGTTCTTAATGTGGATTGCTGTGTTAGCTTTACACCAGATGTAACTGCATCCATGCAGCTCTCGCATGGGTGCCATTTTCACCAAGTCATTTTCTTATCGTGGAATCATGAACACTGACCTCAGGCGAAGCAAGTGAGGCCTGCAGTTCTGTAGATGTTTGTCTGCGTTTTTTCTGACCTCCTGGATGATTCGTCAGTGCACTCTTAGAGAAATTGTGGTTGGCTGCCCACTCCTGGGAAGGGTCACCAGTGTAACCTCTGTTATAAGTTTCTCCATCTGTAGATAATGGCTCTCACTGCAGTTTGCTGGAGTTCCAGAGCCTTATAAGTAGACTTGCAACTTTTTCCAGACCGATAATTATCAACAACTTCATTTTCCCCTGTTCTTGAATATCTTTAGATGATGGAATCAAGTGCAGCTTTTTGCCAAACTCACACTGCCAGATGGGTCCTATTGAAGTGATGTTTAGATTCAACATGGCTGGCTGTGATCATTTCTGGGTGTGTCCAGTGAAACTGAACCCAATTATCAATTAAATTTGTTTAATTTGTCAATTTATTAACTCAGCGGGCAACTGCTTTTTTATATAGTGCCAGGTAGGGTTGGATAGATTTTCTCCTCCAGTAAATAAAATTTACAAGCTGCAATTTGGGTTGACATGGGTCATCTTTGTCTAACATTAAACACAGTTTGATAATCTGAGACACTTCAGTGTGATGAATATGCAAATAAAGAAGAAATCGGGAGAGGGGAAAATAGTTTTCCACAGCACTGCACTAGAGGAAACTCCAGCTCATTCATACTTTCACCAAAACCCCACCTACAGCTGCATTATTGCTTCTCCAAGGACAACCCACAGTCGCCATTGGAAACAACGCATGAGGACACACCTCAGTAAGACTGACTGAACATTCAGGCAGTAGCTTTAGTTCTGTTTAGTCTTAACTGAGCTTGATGTGAATTGTTGTGTTTCAAAAACAGTAATTTGTCATTTGAATTCTCTTACTGTGCTGCTCATCTCTCTCCGGTGCGTCTTTCTGCTTCATGTTCCTCAGGATGTGGAGAGTGATCTTCAGCGACCTCTCACTGCCACAGGCCTCCAGCATCTTCTCAGCTATGTGCAGGACCTCAGGATCCACCTGCTCTCCCTCACTGCATTCTGGGCAATCATGATGGCTCTTGGGTGTAGACAGACTCTGAAAGTACTCTGCATAATCCTGACTCAGATGGGTCTGAAACAGCTTCAACTTTTCATCCTTCTTCAGCTTCATCAGAGTGTGCAGGAGAGACTGAAATAAACAAATAAATAGGAGTGCTCCATCAGTGTGAAATAACCACATGAAAGTGTGTCATACAATAAATAAATACACATTAATGAACTCTGGACCACTCCCAAAGTGGAGGAGAGTATTCGGTGGAACGAAGGATAGGGGATCGGGACGAAGGCGATGTTGTATGGACTTAGTCTGTGATTATGCGAACATTGGGAGCCCCAGGTAGGGAGACTCAGGGTGGGGCTCGCGTCTCTCGTCGGAGTCCGTGTAGGCTCCTAAGCCCCCAGAAGGTGTTAATGAATCGACAATAGATGGACTCTACGTACGTCGTCGATATAATTGCGAATATAGCTTGCGTTAGAGTTTGACGTCCGGTGGACGAGGATTTTAATCAGGTGGTCCGGCCCTCCTCGTTTGGATGCTGTGGCGGCACCACCGATGCAAAAGGATGCCCGGGGAAGTATTCCGGCGAAATATTGGATATAATTAAATTCGATTCAGTTCCATTTATTGTATAGCGCTTTTCGCGGATAGATTGTCACAAGGACGCTTTACGTTCGAGAGATTAAATAAATGAAAGGGCAGTGCCCAGCCCATTCTCCACAAAGCAAATGAGGCAAAACTCCCAGTAGGGAGAAAAATCCTCGAACGGTGGCGAGAAAAAAACTCCCCAATCTCAGAAAAGAAATCTCAGGAGGAGCCCGGCTAAGGTGGGGAAGCCCATCCTCCGCGGGCTAGCTAATTAATAGTAAAATAAAGTAATAATATAATGAATGGCAATAGAGATCAATTAAAGCCCATTTAAATAGGGATGTCTGTAGCTCCAGGAAGTGGCATGTCGAAGATGGTGCAAATCTAATTCGAACATGGCGTGTGGGTCGTGAATAACGGGTCTTGGGGACAAGCGTGGTTATTGTGTCTAGGGGTGACGTAGTTTGATATTGGCTCAGACAGACTGAGGGCAGAGTCTAGGCGGAATAAGAATATGGGCTGAGAAATGCCGAACTGATCCGTTTTACTACTCTTTATCTTGAGCATGAGACAGTCGGTGGAGTAGGATGAAATGTCGTTCAGGCTGGCGTGGCGAGGGGGATTATAATTAGTGGAGAGTGGAGCGAACTCGGAGCATCTCAAAAACCGAAGAGGGCTAGTAGGAATATGGCTTTTAGAGTGGAATCTGTGGGAGGAGAGTGGTACCCTGAGTGCAACATCTGGGTGCAGCGAGAGAAGAGGTCTGCCATTAGGGGTAAACGTTTGGCCGGAGCGAGAGGTTCTCGTTTACGTAAACCTTTAGTAGTGACTGCACGTAAATGTGGGAAATTGACGGGCACGGATAACCAGTAGTCGGTTTGACGAAGAGATTGATGCTGCCAAGATAGACTTGTATTGAGGCCGGTCGAACGTGGTGTACGGAGTGGATGTACGAAATGAAGCTCGTGATAGGAACTACGTCGAGGGAATCAAAAATCTTGGGGCTGCTTTTGCATCTGAAAGTGAGACGAACGGCAAGGTAGTAGCGCCCCTTCCAGGAAACGGCAAAAAAAAAAAAAAAAAAATCCCCAAAAAGGTGGGTCGAGTGGGACGACCTTAAAAGCGTTTGTGATATCGGCTTTAGCCAACCAGGCGCCGTGACCGGCGAGGCAGATGAGCGGTGAGGCGAAGGACAGTCAGTAAAGGGTTAAACACTTTTAAACCTTCTCGCAAACCGCGCTAGTGTCCCCCGGTTCAAAATGTTTTCCGCTTGCTTCTGTTCTTCTGGTTTTGCCTGTTTCAACTACTTCCCTTTTTTCTATTTTTTTTCTTCTACCACCCCCTGTCTTTGCGGCGAATACTGCAACGGAGAATGTGCCAAGTAGAAGTGCCTCCGCGCTCTATTGGGGTGCGCGCGCAATCCGTGAACGGAGCCGGGCGAAGGTATAACTGAGACTTAAGATGGATACGCGTGCAGTATCTGTGGATGTTTGTCGACGAGGCAAAGTGCACCCATAGCCGAAGAGCTGCGCCACTGCGAGTGGCCGTGAGGTGGATATGCATAGTATCCGTGAATGTTTGCCGACGAGGCAGAGTGTACAGAAAACTGAAGTGCTAGCGAGGCGCTAGTGAGCTGCGCCACTGCGAGTGGCCATGAGGTCATACAGCAACAAGCCACGAGAATCCGCTCTACGGTCTGAATGAAGTGGCAGCTAAATGGCGTTGTTAGGTACGATGCAGCTGAGTGATGGCGAATATACTTGCTGCAAAGTCAGCGAAAGTTTGGGATTTGTCATCCTTGCGGAGTCACGTCAAATATATGGACATACCCAACAGGCAATCGCTTGCCGTACGGCCGAAGCGTAAAGCGAGATCGAGAATGAGTATAAAGAAATTGTCCAGTTCTTGCGTCCGATGAGGTAAGGACTGGGAAATTCTGTTTCGTAAAGTGGGACGGCGAATGGCGAACTCGGTTCGCGTGAGCTTCCCGGAACGAGCAGGGGTCGGGTGTATGGGCTGTACGGGGTCGATTTTTTTTTTTTTTTTGCTAAAATGTGACTGCGGAAGTAGGGGCAACAAGTAAGTGGTATGGTAAAAGCCAGTACCGTCGTAGCGTACAGCGGGATGGAGAATGAGTTTATCATAATCGTCAAGTTCTCTCCTCCGATGAGGAAAGTACTGGCGGATTGTGTTTCGGTAGGGTGAGACGGTAAAGAGCGAACTCGGTTCGCGTGAGCTTCTCGGCTACGAGGGGCATATGGGAGGTAGGGAGGTGGCTAGTGTGTGGTGAAACGGAGGTGAGGGGAAACTGCGAGGGGCCAAAGTAGTTGATGGGAGGGGCGGACCTGTAGGAGAAAGCACAGAATTAGTGACTTGGGAAATGGGGGGGCGGGGAAAGAGGCTGAAGTAGCCCAGAAGCCGGGTTTAAATCTGGGGAAAGGATGGGGGGGCGCATGTGCACGAAGCAAAAGTGCAGCCTGCGAACACAGGGACAGAAAAAAAGGGGACGAAAAGAGACCGAAGAGGTCGTAAACGGAGGGAGCAGGCACGGGGGGGGCGGAGACTAGCTGGTTTGCGAAAGGAGTGACTTCTGCCGAGTCTGGAGCTGGAGGCCGTCGCCAAGCGTGATGACCTGGCGCTGGGGACATTGATGGCGGAACCCAGTAGAGCTGTGTGGTCTGCATACGTCTGGTCTGCACGTGGGGAGGATCAGCTGCGTTGGCGTGGGAGTCGGTGAATTATTTTGGTGAGCTGGCCTTGTTGTCGGAGCGGTGGAAGGAGATTTTCTTCTGCTTGAGTGCCCGATGGAGTCTGGCGACGGTCGAAGGCAGAGCCTGGGATGAGCTTTAAGTGCGAGCCGTGGTAAGCCTCGCTGGGGTGCCGCGGGCTCTCGCTTCTGAGCGCCGCTGTTGAGGAGAGGCGTAGTCACTGCAAGACGGCGGCCTGGACGGCACGGAGCCCTCGGTCGTCATCGCGGGGGGAGCGTGGTTCGGAATGTGAACACCGCGGTTGGGGCGAGCGGGGGGCGCTTGGTGGTGGAGGTACAAAGATGGCAGAGCGCGGGCGGGTGCGTGGAGGAGAAGCGGGAGTTGCAGGAATGGATTGGGAAGGTTCCTCTGGAGCCTTAGAGTCTTGGAATTATTCTGCGTACGACGCACTGTGCGGAATTTCGCCTTGCTTCAGGTAAGCGAACTCTTGCTGTGCGCTGGGCTGTGTGGTTTGCGAGTAAACGACGTAGAATCGAGATGAGCGGGGATTGTGGGAATGAAGGTGGTATATATAGGTGCGCATTGGGAGTGGTCTTGTTCATTAACCTTTGTTATCGGGAACACCCTTTAATATATCAGTCTAGAGATATGCCTGTCTCAGACAGGACGAAGAATTAGCCCCCCAGATTTAGTGTGCCATTCGACTAAAGTAGCTGTTACCATATACTGTCCACTCAAATGATTCCCCCAATACTGAACGTCTTATTCGTAAAATGACAAAATCTCCATGAACATGAGCACCAGTCCTCATATTGATAATAATGCAGATGTCAGGTTTGTAAACAACCCACCATAAGGTTCATGAATAAAACTGAACAAAATTCACCCCTGACCACTAAATTTTCAAAGTAGAAAACTGACAAAATGTCCATGAAAATAAGTTGGACCACTTTCAAAATTGCAGGCGCGCAGGTCTCTCATGGTGATAATGATGCATGCCAAGAAATGCACCATGTGATTTTACAGAAAAGCTCCGGACAAATCTGTGTGCTTGGACGGACAGACAGACAGAAAGATAAGCTGATTCCAGTAAACACATGAAGGTTATAAATAAAAACTAAAGTAAAGTCACCATGACGACTGCATTATGCTTCATGTGTTTATTACAGCCAGAAAAGGGACAGATTCTTCCAGACACCAAACATGCAGCAGTGGCAAATGCCCATATTTGAAGAGCAGCTTTTGGAATGATCCTGCTTATGATAAATCAAGCATTTCATCACTATAATGGATTTGCTCTGCACACCCATGTAAATGTGCTGAACTGAAGGTACATTTGTTCTAAAGTCTGGTTGAAGTTCTGCTCTGTCACTGATGTTAGGGACCAAGAGAGTAAATCTGGGCTGTATGTACTAAGTCATCCATAACGGCTCCAAAGAATTCCCTCAAACTTTGACTCAGGAGTTAAAACACTCTCTCCAAAAAAGCAGGACCTGTGTCCTACATGCAAAAAGAGCTCAGATGCTTTTACACAGACTCAGCAAAGACAAAATGCCATTTTAAGGAGCCGATCTTGATTCGCAGCACTTCCAGGAGGAACTACAATGATGTCCCCTGATAGGCCTCCCTTAGCCAACAGCCAGCCTTCATAGAGCTGCTGAACTGGAGCAGTTAGAAACCTGCTCATGCCTGCATTGACATTATATTAAAAAGGAAGATGCATTCATACAACCCAAATTCCAAAATAGTTGGGACGAAGTGTAAATTGTGAATAAAATCAAAATGCAATGACTTTCAGATCACATGAGCCAATATGTTATTTACAATAGAACATAGATAACATTTCAAATGTTGAAACGGAGACATTTTACACTTTTATCCACAAAATGAGCTTATTTCAAATTTTCTGGCTGCAACAGGTCTCAAAAAAGTTGGGACACGGGCAAAAAAGGCTGAAAAAGCAATTAATATATAAGAGAATCAGCTGAAAGAACATTTAGCAAGTAATTAAGTTAACTGGCATCAGGTGTGTAACACGATTGGCTATAAAAGGGATGTCTTAGAGAGGCTGAGTCTCTCAGAAGTAAAGATGGCCAGAGGCTCTCCAACCTGTGAAGGCTTGCGTAAAAAATTGCGGAATACCTTAAAAACAATGTTCCTCAACGTCAAATTGCAAAGGCTTTGAAGGTCTCCTCATCAACAGTGCATAACATCATCAAAAGATTCAGAGAAACTGGAAAAATCTCTGAGCGTAAGGGACAAGGCCGAAGACCTTTACTGGATGCCTGTGATCTTCGGGCCCTCAGACGCCACTGCATCACTCACAGGATGATTCTGTCATTGACATTACTAAATGGACCCAGGAATACTTCAAGAAACCACTGTCTGTAAACACACAGTCCGCCCTGCCATCCACAGATGCAACCTAAAACTCTTTCATGCAAAAAAGGAAGCCATTGTTGAGCATGATCCAGAAACGCCACCGTGTTCTGTGGGCCAAGGCTCATTTAAAATGGACTGTAGCAAAATGGCAAAGTGTCCTGTGGTCAGACAAATCTAAATGAGACATTCTTGTTGGAAATCATGGGCGCCGTGTCCTCCGGGCTAAAGAGGAGAAAAACCACCCCTCCTGTTATCAGCGTTCAGTTCAAAAGCCAGCATCTCTGATGGTATGGGGATGCATTAGTGCATATGGTGTAGGACATTTGCATGTTTTAAAAAGCACCATGAATGCTGAAAGGTATATAAAGGTTTTAGAGCAACATATGCTCCCCTCCAGATGACGTCTATTCCAGCGAAGGCCTTGTGTATTTCAGCAGGACAATGCAAAACCACATACTGCAGCTATTACAACAGCATGGCTTCATAGTAGAAGAGTCCGTGTGCTGAACTGGCCTGTCTGCAGTCCTGATCTTTCACCGATTGAGAACATTTGGTGCATAATTAAACGAAAAGTGCGTCAAAGGAGACCCAAAACTCTCCAGCAGCTGGAAGCCTGTATTAAACGAGAGTGGGATCAAATTCCAATGGCTAAACTCAAGAAACTTGTCTCCTCAATGCCCAGACGCCTCCACTCTGTTTTTTTTTTTTTTTTTTTTAATGTATCTACTCACTGTGTTTTACTTATTGTATTTTATGTTATATTGATTGTTATTGTGGTTATCGACCCAGTTACTGGACTTGTGTCTGTTGGGACTCGAATTCAATAAATTCAAGAGGGGATGCTACACCATGATAAACAGGCCCCTGTCCCAACTTTTTTGAGACCTGTAGCAGCCATCAAATTTGAAATGAGCTGATTTTGTGGAAAAAATTGTAAAATTTCTCAGTTTCAACATTCGCTATGTTATCTCTGTTCTATTGTAAATAAAATACTGGCTGGTGTAATTTGAAAGTCATTGCATTTTGATTTTATTCACAATTTTTACTTTGTCCCAACTATTTCGGAATTGGGGTTATACATATGAACATGACCCTGCTCTAGCCAAAGCTTCTCAGCTGAACTGCACATTCATGAGAAACAGATTGATGTGATACAGTGTTATTGCTTTCACTGACTAAGGGCCATAACTCTGCAAAAATTTCCCTACAAAGCTCAGAGTCAATAGGTTTCAGTTTCACAAAAATAGGTTTCCATATGGGGAGTTTGGTTCCAGTCAGCAAAACTCTTTCCCAGTTAAGGAGTTCATTGACATAGAAAAAAGGGCCATAACTCTGTAAAATACTGTCTGACATTGCTCATTTTCAATAGGCTTATGAATCACGATATTATGGTACTGTATGCACAGTTTGGTTCCTTTCAACTAAGTCCTTTTCCAGGTGTTCACAGATATACGGACGGACCCTTGGCTTGAGGTCATAATTGGCAGAGGGTAAAAACTGCCAAAAAATTCAGGTTCCTTCGGACTGTGGGGAAATCTCCTGTGTGCAGCTCTGTTTGGGTAATTCCACAGGTTATTAATAATACTGAGGTCTGGGGCCAAATGTATGAAGCATTCAGAGTAAAGCTTATGTCTCAGGGGCATCAAACTCACTAATGATGCTGTTTTCATCTTTACTGTTTGAGTTGCATGATTTTTAATACAAAAGAATTCAAGCACAAATAAATGGCAAAATGTTCCTGTTTAAAATTTCAAAGAGGAGCAAAATAATGTGTGAAAAGAACGATGCAGTTTGCATATTAAAGATACTTTGTTTCTAATAAAAATTAAATGTGAGCAAAAGCATGTTTTGCATTTTCTAAAAGTTTCATTTTTTAAATGTGCTGTCCAATGAAGGCTTGCTATTGGCTGATGTAATTCCTGAGGGTGGTCTGTCAGGGTGACATCATTAATGTTCCTCTTCAAGGGAGGAGAAACCTTTTGGAAAAAAATTGTCATTTTTGGATAGAAATCATTCATACTTGGTGTATTGACAGTACATGACCTGAAATACACAAAATATGAATTCAAGATGGCCGCCACCCCGATTTCACCATTATTTCTTTGCCTTATATCTCAGGACTGAAGCAAGATATTTGAATCAGGTTTTTTTTTAATTAGATTTAGTTATGTTTACACCTTCTTCTGAACTAGAATAAAGCATTTACACATAATACTAGAGATTTAGTGGGGTAAAAGAGGATTTTGCCATTTTTCGCCCCCTCGATATGAAATATAAATCACCATAACTCACAGACCCAAAGTGCTAAGCCAAAACTTTTAGTTCAGTAGACTTCCTGATATGTACACAGACTTCTGTCAAAATTTCATGAGAAAAGCTCCACAAATAAGGGAGATATAGTGCCTTAAATTATAGCAATCGGGGCAAAAATCAGGTTTTGAGAAAATCTAGGTTAAAGTCAAAGTACACCTACAACTTAGAACATTAAAATGCCCCTGAAGCATAAACTTCTCCCTCCTGCTCCCTCTGATTGATTGTCCTGTTCTTGAGCAGACTGAAGTGATTTTTGGGTTTCTCCTCCCCTTAAGGCATCTCACTGTGCTGTGATATGAACTGGGATCAGCTGTGAGAATGGCATGTGCTCTTTCATTATTCTTTTGAGTACAGACAGCAGTACATTAATGTGTATTTCATAATGCTTAAGATAATTGCGCTCCATGAAAACAGAAAAAGCTCAATTAATCCCTTCCGGAAAGTCACATGTGAAAACATGATTTTACATGTGAAATACACGTGATCACATGTGAATAACGTGATCACATGTCACCTCATGTGGAATGGGAGAGTTCCCTTAAATTTCACATGTGAATACATGTTGGTAAGACGAGCTCACATGTGGTTACATGGTGAAAATAAAATTCACGTGACCGTCGACACGTTTGTTCTATCAAGATTCAGCTTACATGTGGTCATGTCGCCTCGTGGAACGCATATTGGGTGTATGTCACCTGCTTACATGGTAAAAGCAAAATTCACCTGACCGTTAATACAGATGTTTTATGTCGCACATTTGTTAAGTTGCATCTTGATACCATCAAGCATTGTTGAATATCTGGCGGTAAGCTTTTTGACTTGAAAAATAAATTAAAGATTCAATTTATGTCATGTGTGACTTTGAACAAATTAAAGAAAAACACACCACATTGCCAATGATCAGCATCTTTATTTGAACATTTACTTGGAATCCTACACTGTAAAACCTAACAGTATATCCAACCAGTTAAATTAAGTTAACAGTAATTAAAAACAGCAGTAACTTTATTAAGGCACTCGATAGCCATGCGTAACGCCCAACGACTGGTCCGCCGTCTTCCTACTCTCATTCTCACTCTCACAAGTAATCTGCACAAAACCGGATCCTTACATATCATCACGTCGCATGTAAATACACGTCATCACATTGATTCCAGGGAACTTGTATCATTCAGTCACACGCGCGTACCAGTTAATCATGCTCGTTACAACGTTTATGATCACACATTTTGACTGGCGACTAGTTTAGCAATGTTTGCCAGCTAGCGATAGCATGACAACTTGCTAACATGTCAGATACCAGCTAGCTAGATAGTAGCAGCTGTGCATGTAAGCGACGCCAACTTCCGTGTTAGGTTTCGTTCCTGACATTCAAAGAGCACGCATAAAATGCTATAAAGAGCCGTCCACACTGAGAAAGATAACTATAATGATAACCATAACCATAATGATTTGAGCATCAACACTGATGAACGATATCGCTGTGTAAACATTGATGTTGTGCGTTCCAGCTGTGTCAGAGCCCTTTTTTCTCTGTGATGTCATCTGCCATGGTAAATGAACGCGAAGCCCTGTAACATAAATTCCGACTTATTTTGATTGGCGGTCAGTTTTTCTAACATGCGTAAAATCGCTCTGAAAGTGACCACAATTATGTTGTTTGCCATTAACATTGTTGTTACAGTTGTAATGTGGACTTAACCATGTACGTGAGTTACACCGATTTTTAAGTCACCCTTAACTGGTCTGAAGACATGGTCGATCGGATCGCACATACATGTCCTGCTTCAGAACGTTCGCTGGTGTAGTTGGCTTGTCAACAAATGCACGTGTAGACAGATTTCACGACAGTTGTTACAGACAATACCGTTTATCAACTGCAGGGGGACACCGCGAGCGAATCCGGCAAAAACTACATAGCGCTGCTTTAAGTTAGCACAACACAAAATATACATGTACTTATAACTCAGTTAAAGGACTTATCCACACTTAATTAAATGAGTTAACAAACTCAAATGATTCAAGGCAATCGGTTTACTCAAATAGTATGAGTTAAGTTAACTTCCCAGGTTTTACAGTGTATATAAAATAAGCTGGGATATATTTTCTGTACTTTAACCGACCTTCATATTTCTTATACTCAATTTATACAATCTCCAAAACACAGACAATGATTCAAGAAATGTCATGATTACTGTACTCAAACAGTACATTATTCACAAAGTTACAGCTACCCATTAAACCATACCTTCTACATTCTCAAAAGCAAACAATAAGAAAGTAACTTATTAAGTTGCATCACATTTAAATGCTACAAACTGTGCCAGAACACAAACATATATGCTTTCCCCAGAGTTTAAGTCAATCTCTTTCAAAGTTGTTTGGCAGGAGACAAATAATTTGTTCATTGCTTGCATCATCTTCATAATATACATATTTGCCTTCCAAATCCTTTGTGCTAACAGCAATCACATCAACATGGTTTATGTATTCTATGAAATATATGTGTTTCACCTTAGCCCCTGTTTCACTACATTTAGGAGCAACTGTTTTCCCTCTTTTACAAATTATAGGGCCAACCAAGCACAGAATGTGTTCTGTCCCATCCGCAGTGAAGACTTTCACAAAGCTCTGGATTTGCCCTGGTCTGTCCTGGTCTAAATTTACCACTGTGTTATTTCTACTGTAACTGACAGTAATTACTTTGGTTCCACCTTTGGTTGGCGTTTACACTTCAGCGATAAATGGGAACTGATGCCATGAGCCAGCAACAAACTGAGTTGGTCTAGTGGTTAAGACCACAGTGTGTGGTGTGCTTGGAATTACTTCGCTCCCAGGTTCGAATCCAGCTGCTGACACTAATGTAATGTCTTAACATGTAAATGTAACTTAACATGTAAACCTTTGTTCACAGCTTCAACGGTGGAAAAAAGAGAAAAAAATGTAATACAGTAATTGATTAATGTTTTTGGGAATCAAATGTGACCACATGTTCTGTGGAATCACATGTGGACATGTTTTGGGGAACCACTTGTCCTCACATGTGACCAGACATGATATTGGGAATCACGTGGCCACATTTAATTGGAGCACATGTGACCGCATGTGGTAGTCCCAATTTCCCATGTGTACTGTCACATGTGATCACATGTTATTTTTTTATGTGGTCACGTGACTTTTCCGTAAGGGAAATAATGAAAACATTCAGATCTTACCTTTTTCGGGAAATATAATGTCTCCGAACTCTTCTTATTTAAAGAGCAAGACGGCAATGCCTGCGGGGCCCTGTGAAAAAAAGTGTTTCATGAAAAATCCAAGAACCACAGCTCTAACTCACAGCACATGGAGACAGAGCTTCCAGTTAAACTCATCCTCTTACTGCAGCTCTAACTCACAGCACATGGAGACAGAGCTTCCAGTTAAACTCATTGTAGTACTGCAATCCCACCTTTTTTTTATCATTTGCCTTTTCAAAAAGTCGACATGGTCATCACTATCCCCTGCCACCATCAAGGACCATAACGCCACAAATAAACACGCTTTGACATCCATTTTCAAGTGTTATGACTTGAAAATCACAACAAAGAAAACCAGCAATGACAACTTAAACAAATTTATTCTTCACTGAATAAAAAAAACCTCGACAAATAATCCACTGTTCAATCCTCTAATAACACTCTAATGCCACTATATAACTCTGTTGCCAAAACAAAAACTCTGCCCCTACTGACCAAAATTACAGCATTTATATAGACTAGCAATATTCTGGAAAGATCTACAGGATTCCTGGGTAATCCCGCCCCCTCCAGGCAGGAAGATGCCAGAAGCTTCTAGAAAGCACTAGTCTATTACAAAGAAGTGATATTACATCAGATCATGTTTTGCTACAGACACACCACCAGAGGGTGCTGATGAACAAAATAAATAGCTGACCAGCAAGGCAGCAAAAACAGCATGTAACAAATCTCCATTTACAAATGATATACAATGCTGTACATAAAATGCTCATACATAGCACCTCCCCTCTTTAAGAAAAGAAAGGTTTGCTAAAAGCTTTCTTTTGTTAAAACTAACACAGTTTTATAATTAGTATAATCTTGAACTTTTCACAAAAGTATCATTGATCATTATAACAATCATATACATAACAACCAGTGCAATTTTCACAATCAAATAGAAAAGTAAAATTACATTTTTCACAATCAAATAAAGAAATAAAATTACATGCGTGAAAGTGTATCTGGGATAACATTATCTTTTCCCCTGCTGTGTAAAATATCAAAATCATACTCCTGCAAAAGTAAACTCCATCTTAGTAATCTTTGATTCTTGTTTTTGATCTTACGCAAGAATGTGAGGGGATTGTGATCACTGAAGACCTTGATGGAAGTAGCTGAACAAGTCAAATAGACTTCAAAATGTTGTAAAGCCAAAACAAGTGCCAAACATTCTTTTTCAATTGTTGAATAGTTTTTCTGATGTTTATCAAACTTTTTGGAAAAGTAACAAACAGGATGATCTACTCCAACAGTGTCTTCTTGCAGTAAAACTGCGCCTGCACCAATATCACTGGCATCAACAGCCAACTTGAACTCCTTTTTGAAATTAGGAGATAAGAGAACTAGTGCGTTTTTGAGGATAGCTTTCAGTTGGTCAAATGAATTTTGACATTTTTCATCCCAAACAAATTTTGCATTTTTCTTCAGTAAATTTGTCAAAGGTTCAGAAATGATAGAGAAATTTTTACAGAATTTTCTGTAGTAGCCAGCCATCCCCAGAAATCTCATTAGTTGTCTTTTAGTTGTAGGTTCAGGAAATTCAGTGATAACTTTTACATGTGCATCAACTGGTTTGACTTCTTGTTTCAGGTATTTCTGCTTCTCTGGATTCATTCTGTAAGGATGCTGTTTTACAGGCTTGGCATCATCTTGTAGGATGACATCATGGTAAACCATATCAGTCCTTGATGGAACGTCAGGGAATATGTGACTATATTCAAATATGAGCTGCTTTAGCTGTTGTTGTTGAAAAGGGTCCAGGTGGGACAACTTGCTGTCAATATTTTGAAGAATGTCTGAATTTTCAAGTTTGGCTGGACCAGGTTCATTTTCCATTGCAGTCACAATCTTCTTCAGAATTTTCCAGTTCAATTGTATTTACCACGTTGACTGGCTTTTGCTGAGTGTCTCTGTCAATGTATTCGTTCAGCATGTTGATGTGATGCATTTGTTTTTGTTTCCTCCTTCCAGGGGTTAAAATGATGTAATTTAGATCACTGACCTTTTTGAGGACAGTGTAAGGGCCGAAATATCGAGCTCTTAGAGAGTTTCCAGGAACTGGCAAAAGTGCAAGGACTTTGTCACCAGCTTTAAAACTTCTATCTTGGGAATGAAGGTCATATCTGGGTTTCACTTTGCCCTGAGCCTCTTTGAGATTAGACTTAGCAAAGTCACAAGCCTTAGAGAGACGATTACGGAAGTCAGAGACATACTGAAGCAAGTTCATTGGGACATCATCTTCGGCCAGCAACTTTTCCTTCAGAAGCTTCAGAGGTCCACGGACTGTATGCCCAAAAACAAGCTCAAAAGGACGGAACCCAAGAGACTCCTGAACAGCTTCATGGGCAGCAAACAGAAGAAGATGGACACCTTCATCCCAGTCTTTCTCTGTGTCAAGGCAGTAGGTCCTTATCATGTTCTTCAGGGTTTGATGGAACCTCTCCAAAGCACCTTGACTCTCAGGATGGTAAGCTGATGACCTGTATTGTTTAATACCAAGCTCATGCATAACTTGTTGAAATATGCCAGACATGTAATTTGACCCTTGATCAGACTGAATAGACTTAGGAAGACCAAAAAAGCAGAAAAACTTGGTAAGAGCCTTGATGATAGTCTTCACCTTGATATTACGAAGTGGAATTGCCTCAGGAAACCGGGTGGAAGCACACATGATAGTCAGTAGGTACTCACAACCAGATCTAGTCTTTGGCAATGGTCCAACACAGTCAATGATGATCCGACTGAAAGGTTCTTCAAAAGCGGGAATGGGCTTAAGTCGAGCCTTTGGAATATTCTGGTTCGGCTTCCCAACCATTTGACAAGTATGACAGGATTTGCAGTACTCCTGTACATCGGACCTCATGGAAGGCCAGAAGAAATGGTTCCTGACACGTTGAAGGGTCTTCTTGATACCCAAATGACCTGACATAGGATTGTCATGGGCCAAACTAAGAGTTTCTTGACGATAAGACTTTGGAAGAACAATTTGATGGGTGATCATCCACTCTTCATCTGCAGAAACATCAGGTGGATGCCACTTTTTCATAAGCACACCATTTTTGTAGTAAAAACAGACAGGAACTTGAGTAGCCTCTTGTTCACTTGCAGCCTGTGGTAGAAGATGCGCTAGATCACAAGCTTGTTGTTGCTCCTGAATAAGTTATTTCCGAGACAGAATGTCATTAGAATGACCTGACAAGGACAAGTCTGAAGATTTCACAGACATCTCAGGACTGGAAGGTTCCTGATGAAAAGACTGCCCAATGAAGGTGTCAGCCAGGTTGAAGTCCAGGTCAGCATAATCTTGAATAGCCTTTTTGGCCATAGAACGAGTAACTGCACATGAAGGATAGAGGTCTGGAATTTCCTCCTCTATAGATTCAGATTCTTGATCGATCAAAGGAGTGTCAGTTACAACAGGGTAGGGCACAACCTTATCCCCAGCAAGATCATTACCAAGAAGCAAATGAACACCTTTGAAAGGAAGAGAAGACCTAACACCAACAGTAACAGGCCCAGAGACCAAGTCTGATTTGAGATGAACATTATGGAGAGATGCACTTGTAAAATCACATTCTACTCCTTGAATAAGGACATCAGCCTGAGTAGACGTTTTGTCTGAAAAAGGCAGAATATCTGCAAGAATAAGAGATTGGGAAGACCCAGTATCCCTTAGAATTCTAACAGGAGCAGATGAGGAAAAATCATGTGAAAGTGAGACAAAACCATCGGTGATGAATGGCTCAAAACCCTCCATAACAGAATCAGACACAGAAGGTAGAAGATCAGGCGAACTGACCATTGATACAAGAGATTCTCTCTTAGTGAAAGCAGTTGGCTTGGTTTCTTCTCGTTGTTGTTTTTTCTTGAGAGCATAACACTCAGAAATAAGGTGACCCTGCTTTTTGCAGTATTGGCAAGACACAGAAGGTAAAGAATCCGAGGATTGCTGCTCACTGGAAGGTTTCCTCTCAGAAGTGGCCTTGGAATCATTAGAAGTGTTATTAGAAGAAGTCTTGGACTGAGACTTGTTTTGAAATTTAGAAAAAGTGGATTTTTGGACAAAAGAAGACTTATGAGTTCATGCATAAATATCAGCCAGGGTGGAAACATCTCGCAAACTATTGACTTGTTTCTCCTCAAGGAAAGTCTTGATATCAGGCTGGATACACCTTTTGAATTCCTCAACCACAATAAGTTGCCTCATTCTGTCAAAATCTTTCTCAACTTTCATGGAATTACACCACTGATCAAACAACTGTTCCTTCAACCTGCCAAATTCAACATGAGTTTGACTGGCTTCCTTGCGAGAATTCCTAAATTTTTGCCTGTAAGCCTCGGGGACCAATTCATCACCCTTCAGAATGGCAGATTTGACAAAATCATAATCAGAACACTGTTGGACAGAAAACAGGTTATAGATTTTCCTAGCTTTACCAGTAAGAACACTTTGTAACATCATTGTCCAATGCTCTTTTGGCCATTTCAAATTTTCAGCAATTTTTTCAAAATGGGTGAAGTATTGGTCTGCATCATTTTCTAGGAAGGAAGGAACAAGTCTGATGTGTTTAACCACATCAAAATGATCAGAAAGTCCAAAAGATTTTGTAACAGTACCTGCTTCTATTATCTTCATTTCCAATTCATACTGCAAGTGCATCCTTCTTTCTTCCAGTTCTCTCTCCTTCTCCAACCTTCTTTCTTCCCTCTCTTTCTCCAACCTTCTTTCTTCCAGTTCTCTCTCCCTCTCCAACCTTCTCTCTTCCAGTTCTTTCAGGCGTAGCTGAAATTTAAGTCTTTGCAGCTCTGTTGCAGGCACCTCCACATCTTTAATCAATTCTGCTGCTTCTTCCCCAAAGATATCTTCATCGATGAAATGTTGCACCAAAATGTTCAATATTTCTTGTTTCTTCATTGATGATTTCACATCAGATAATCCAAGGATTGAGGCTATTTGCAGCAAGTCCTTCTTCTTTGCCAGCACAATTGATTCCTGGGTTGGAGTTTTCAAAAAATTTTCAACATCAAAAGTCATGATGGCTGGCTTTTCAAATAGTCACAAGATTTAAAATAATAATTCAGCTTTAATCTTTGGTGAATCCGATCTTTGATCCAATGAATGGTTTATCTCGGTAGAACCTCCAATTTGTTATGACTTGAAAATCACAAAAAAGAAAACCAGCAATGACAACTTAAACAAATTTATTCTTCACTGATAAAAAAACCTCTACAAATAATCCACTGTTCAATCCTCTAATAACACTCTAATGCCACTATGTAACTCTGTTGCCAAAACAAAAACTCTGCCCCTACTGACCAAAATCACAGCATTTATATAGACTAGCAACATTCTGGAAAGATCTACAGGATTCCTGGGTAATCCCGCCCCCTCCAGGCAGGAAGATGCCAGAAGCTTCTAGAAAGCACTAGTCTATTACAAAGAAGTGATATTACATCAGATCATGTTTTGCTACAGACACACCACCAGAGGGTGCTGATGAACAAAATAAATAGCTGACCAGCAAGGCAGCAAAAACAGCATGTAACAAATCTCCATTTACAAATGATATACAATGCTGTACATAAAATACTCATACATAACACAAGCTTAATCTAGATCATGACTAGCTTACTAAGCATACAGAATTTGACTCATGTAACTGTCATAGTTTTTGAGGTAACTTGTCTCCACAGAAAGTGAGACGGAGGGACAGAAGGAAAGGCAGACGGAGCCCAATCCGATATCCCCCTCACCAGTTCGTGGCGGGGGATAATAATGCACCAACTTTTTTAGAATTGGAGACGCACAATAATTTACCTACTACAAGTGAAAGTAGTCAGGGAAACGGATTTATAATGATAATGTCAATATGACACTCTTAACTTACCTTTGATCACCTGTAAATTCTCCTTTCAAGTTCCAATCACGATCCATAGAACGATCACTCTTCAGAGACTGACAGCTGGGTACAGGTGACCCTGGTCTCTCAACCCGAACCCTGTAAATTCAATATGGAGATAGAGCTTCCAGTTGAACTCATCCTCTTACTGCGTGTTACTGCATGTTGCATGTTAACTCAAAATGTGCTAATATTTCTCATGAAATGGTAAAATATCTCACTTTCAACATCTGATATGCTGTCTATGTTCTACTGTGAATAAAATGTGGGTTTATACAATTTGCAAATCATTGCATTCAATTTTTATTTACAATTTGCTCAGCATCCCAACTTTTTTGGAATTGGGGTTGTACAAAAATTGATACCAACCCTTAAGATCCATTCTTTTTTCACATATGATGATGATTTTTTTAGGCTTTCCATTCAATCACGTACAATAAAATAATTTGATATCAGTGAGCCTAAAGGCCCATGGAAAGCCTTGTGACAATAAATAACTGTAATGTTCATTTCCATTCTTTCTTCCCATTGGATGAAATGCAGCTTCAAATAACTCAGGCAGAATTTGCTGAATTTGCAACAGAATGATCACATAGATTTATTTGAATCATATCATTTTCAATCATAAAAACAGTGAAGTTACTACATGTATTAGCAAGAACATTTTGTAAAAAATGAAATTACATTTCAACAATATAGTCTGTATAAATAGTCTCAGATGGATTTTATGAAACCTACCTCATCAGCAAACAAACAGTCCTTACAATAACATAAATTATGAGAACATTTTCTAACTGATCAGACGCATTAAATCCATTTTTTTTCCTCTCAAAAGAGTACAGTATGAATCTGAATGCAATTGTGTTCTGTTGTTGTTGTAGTTATTTGTATCTCTGCATGCCATTCTATGGCTTTATAAACACAACAAAGCTGGAGGCTTTGAGGGTCTTTGTGTAGGTTTAAGTTCAGCAAACTAATCACCAAAAGGTACAGAAATATGCAATACAGTCTTAGGCCACAGGTCCTAGTTCAGCAAAATTTGCAGTATTTTTAATCAAACTTTTTTTCCTGTTAGTCCTACATTAACATGATTTTTTTATCTTGTTTTCACATGCAATGTAAGTTCATCTGGCTTGCATTTCACTAGATCCCTTGGACTAAGATCAGACAGAGGGACCACGCCATCTCTGAAACACCTCTGCAACTCCTTCAGTTTCTGTCTGAATGGTGAAAGGCATTTAAACAGGGTTCCCAGCATTTCATGAAAAGAAAATTCCCCGAGTTTCCCCTAATTTTTCCCTGAGTGAATCCTGAAATTTCAGGAGATATTTCAATCACACAAAATGCTCAGAACTTAGGTGGTGGGCACAGGATTTACTGTAGCAGCGAGTGATTGAACACCTCAACAACGTTTTGAATGGGGTTACAAATTGCGTGTCCGACCTGACACTGCTATAAAGCATGGTGGGCATGAAAGTGAACCACATCACCAGCACCAGAAGATCAGCAGAAAAATCCCCACCACCACCCGTACATGTTAACCCCATCACCCAGCTAAGCAGGATGTCACGAGATATTAAATGCTAGACAATACAGTGATATGCTGCTAATGACATCTCTGGGGGCAAGGGACGCTTAACTCTGTGTGACTTGGCTGACAGCTTTTCCCTGACCCAGATCATTGATCAACCTACTCATATTAAGGGCAATGTACTGGATTTAGTATTTACCAATTCCCCCAAACATTGCTCCAATCCCAATATAACATTTGGTCAGTTTGACAGTGATCATGCTGTGATCGAGTTTCATTTCCAAACTCGTGTAAACAGACTTCGCACATGCGCGCAAAAAGTGTACAATTTCAAAAGAGCTGACTTTAATGGGCTACGATCTCGCATGGGCAAAGTGTCATTTCACTCTGCTCTGCTTCATCCCGATTTTATTGCTAACTGGCAAAGTTGGTTAGGTCTTGTGCATTCTTCTATCAGTGAATTTATTCCTACTACTGCAATCAAGGATGTAAATTCTCCTGCCTGGATTGACAGTGAAGTACGTCACCGGAAGAACAAAGTACAATCCACATGGAAACAAGCTAAAAAACGCAACACTGCAGCACTGTGGGCGAAATTTCGTAAATTAAGGAATAAATTTAAAAATTTATGTACTTTTAAGTATAATCAGTATTGAGATGTTCTCGGCGCTTCTCTTGCCAAAACACCAAAGCGCTTTTGGGGGTTCTTCAAGAGTAAAACAAAAACAAAAAGTGCCCCTAGCCTTTTTGCTTATGGTGAGAAAACTGCCTCTGATCCCAGCGCAAAGGCTCGCCTGTTCAATGAGTATTTTCAATCCCTTTTCACCCCCCAGCCTTCACTACGTACATATCCGGACATAACGGTTTCCAAGCATGCTCATTTGGGTAGTGTAACGATTACTGTCCATCACGTGGAATCAGTTTTGACCAACCTTGATACAAACAAAGCGTGCGGGCCAGATGAGTAACCTGCTCAGATTCTAAAAGAATGTGCTCATGAATTGGCTCCGTCACTTTGTAGTCTGTTTAATAAATCTCTTCAAACTGGAGAGCTGCCTCTTGAATGGCTAAGAGCAAATGTTATTCTTGTGCACAAAAAATCTGATAAAGAAAATGTGAGAAATTATTGACCAGTATCGTTATTGTGCATTTGTAGCAAGGTGCTGGAAAGCTGTATACAAAATGTGGTTTATCTTCACATAGTGCCTGTTTTGCATCATCTTCAACACGTTTTTGTAAAGGGACGGTCAACAACAACACAGTTAATTCAGGTTTTTCACGAAGTAGGCAAAAGTGTTGATCAGTCCGGACAAATTGATATTCTGTATTTAGATTTTTCATCTGCTTTTGACTCTGTACCCCACGATTTACTTCTGCATAAACTTAAGACTTATGGATTTCATGGCAATCTCTTAAAGTGGCTTGCATCATATTTATTTAATCGTAAACAAAGAGTTGCTGTTGACGGTGCCCTATCTTCCTAGTCTCCTGTTACATCAGGAGTTCCACAAGGGTCAATTTTAGGTCATTTAATGTTTTTTTTGTATATCAATGACATGCTGGACTTAGTAAGTCCGGAAACACGGGTTGCTTTGTTTGCGGATGACTCAAAATGGATAAGAGAAATCGGAAACACGCGAGACTGTTCACTATTGCAGTGCGACCTTGAAAACATCCTAGACTGGAGCCGCAAATGGGACATGAGATTCAACTCTGTCAATTGTAAACTTTTGAGTGTTACAAGGAAGAGATCTCCCATTCTTTACTAGTACACAATGGATGGTAATATTATGGAGAAAGTCAACTGCATGCGTGATCTCGGGATTGTGGTGTTCTCAAATTTATCATGGGACGTACATGCAAATGTATTGGTCAGTAAAGCAAATCGTATGCTAGGATTAATTCAAAGAACCTGTGGTCACTCATGTTCAATTCAAATGAAAAGAAAACTGTACATTTCGCTCATTAGACCACTTTTAGAATACAGGGTGGGGAAGCAAAATTTGCAAAATAAATCACCATCCATAGATTGTATATTATTCTCAACTGGCGTGTTTATTGAAAAAAAAGAGATTAGACTCAGATTACAGCTTATAATCTTTGCTTTTTCAAATAACAGGTGCACACAATTCAGGGGAGTGGTTGTGGGATTGTTGGTACTTTAAATGTCAGTGCAAGTTTTGCTTCCCCACCCTGTATTCTACCCAATCTTGAGCTGTATCATCAAAAAAATCTCTCCTTCACATCGAAGACGTGCAAAGAAGAGCCACAAAGTACATTCTTGGTTACAATATTTGTGATGGAAGTGATTACAAAGCCTATCTAATGAAGCTAAACTTATTACCTCTTGGCTACAGGCACGACATAATAGATTGTGTATTTTTGTGTAAATGTTTGAGGGGTGAATACGACATTAACTATGACCATTTTGTTTCATTTCAAACTGATGATACATTTTTAATGAAAATTCCAAAATTTATATGAAAACTTTTCGACATTCATATTTTAATAGAATATTTTACCTATGGAATGCTAATCAACTCTCTCAACCTTCCTATACCACAGCTGCTTTTCAATTGAAGTTACTTAATTATTACACAGGAAAGTTTAACGACAACTTTTCTTCTAACAAGTCTTGTACATGGGTTGGCAAATGTCATTGTACACGCTGCCGACATAGCTCAATTTTTGGCCACTTTTTATCCTGTATTTCTGATGTACCCATTCACTGCTTTTTAATTGTGTTTTGTTTCTTTTTCTGTTGTCTATATATGTACTGGAGGATTGCTCATTAGAGGTGCTTTGTCACCTGTGCGATCTCTTCCTGACAAGTGTCAAAGTTTAATAAATAAAACTCCCTTTTGGCTTTTTAGTTTCCAGAAAACACATTCAGTATGGAGGCAAATCTGTCTCATAATCCAAACTAAAATAGATTAACAGAAATACTTTTTTTTTGACTCATAAATAAAATGAATAATAAATAATCCAAACTGCATTTTCATTTTCTTCTTCAAGACTGCTCATTCTGTGACTTAATTAAAATGAAAAAGAAAAGGACGTTTAAGATTTAATTTTCAAAAGATGTCCCAGCAAATAATTGCAAATGCATCAGCAGAAAGGCTTTTTTCATGTCAAGGTTATGGCTGCATTATTTGACTCATAAATAAAATTAATAATAAATCATCCAAACGGCATTTTCATTTTCTTCTTTAGGTTGCAAATTTCATGACACAACTAAAAAGAAAACAAAGAGGACATTGCTCTTTCGTTTTCATGTCCGCCCCACAAAAAGTGTTCCATAATTCAATTGAATTGGCAATCCCAAACGGTGCAGGAGAGTGACGTCATACAGCAGTAGCCGTGTAACACGTCGACCTCCAGTTCTCTATATGCGCTTCTGTGGATGAATCAGCAGCTATTAAGGTAGAAGAGAAGTATGGGCACTGGATGTATTAATATATAAGCGGCCCTTTTATTCCAAAGTCGTGAAGATAGCCACGGAAGTAGCTACATATGCAGTTCTGGTGGGCAGGACTGTATGAACCTGCTTGTAAAACAGAACGCGTGCCGATAATCCCTCCAACCATTGATTGATCTGAGTGTAAGCACACGGTTTGAGTGGAAGCAGGTGGAAGCATAGTTGGAGGCACTGACTGTGCATGGACGCACCCCTGGATATGAGGGAGTTTCACTGAGAGTATAGCTAAAGTTTTCCCCCAAAAGATCCTGCTCTCGCACTCAATTAGCCCCTGCGTGCGCTTGGATTAGACCTGGTTCCACTCAAATCGTGTGCTTACACTCCGATCAATCAATGGTTGAGCGCAATTTGTTTTACAAGCAGGTTCATACCGTCCTGCCCACCAGGGCTGTATATGTAGCTACTTCCGCGGCTTTCTTCATGACTTTGGAATAAAAGGGCCGCTTATATATGAATACATCAGTGCCCATACTTTTCTTCTACCTTAATAGCTGCTACATATAATAGTTGCCAGGTAACAAACACATCGGCTTGCAGTTGGTGTGCCTCACTGCAATTTTATGGATGAATGGCAGGGGTGCACTGAGCTGCAGGAGAGAGACGCATCCTGCTGCAAGCATAGTGTTGCCACATAAAACAGACGTGCGAAACTGATAACAATCTGGTCAAGTTTAATGGACTGAAAGCATGTTTTATGCAGTAGTTCCTTGTAATGTTCGTCATCTTGCAGGAAAGTAGTTAACTAGCTAATTAACATCGTGTTAGCCCAATGATCTGACTGTTCATGAACAACACATCGATTGGCCGAAACATGACTGACTTATTAAGCATACAGAATTTGACACATGTAACTGTCATAGTTTTTCAGGTAACTTCTCTCCACAGAAAGTGAGACGGAGGGACTGAAGGAAAGGCGGATGGAGCCCACTCCGATATCCTCCTCACTAGATCGTGGCGGGGGATAATAATGCGGCAACTTTTTTGGAATTGGAGATGTACAATAATTTACCTACAACAAGTGAAAGTAGTCAGGGAAACGGATGTATAATGGTAATGTCAATATGACACTCTAAACTTACCTTTGATCACCTGTAAATTCTCCTTTCAAGTTCCAATCACGATCCATAGAACGATCACTCTTCAGAGACTGACAGCTGGGTACAGGTGACCCTGGTCTCTCAACCCGAACCCTGTGAATTCAAAATGGAGACAGAGCTTCCAGTTAAACTCACCGTCTCACTGCAGCTCTAACTCACAGCACAAGGAGGAAAAGATTCCAGTTAAACTCATCCTCTTACTGCAGCTCTAACTCACAGCACTTGGAGACAGAGCTTCCAGTTAAACTCATCCTCTTACTGCAGCTCTAACTCACAGAACATGGAGAAAAAGATCCCAGTTAAACTCATCCTCTAGCTGCAGCTCTAACTCACAGCACATAGAGACAGAGCTTCCAGTTAAACTCATCCTCTAACTGCAGCTCTAACTCAAAGCACTTGGAGACAGAGCCTCCAGTTAAACTCATCCTCTTACTGCAGCTCTAACTCACAGCACAAGGAGGAAAAGATTCCAGTTAAACTCATCCTCTTACTGCAGCTCTAACTCACAGCACATGGAGACAGAGCTTCCAGTTAAACTCATCCTCTTACTGCAGCTCTAACTCACAGCACAAGGAGGAAAAGATTCCAGTTAAACTCATCCTCTTACTGCAGCTCTAACTCACAGCACATGGAGACAGAACTTCCAGTAAAACTCATCCTCTTACTGCAGCTCTAACTCACAGCACATGGAGACAGAGCTTCCAGTTAAACTCATCCTCTTATAGCAGCTCTAACTCACAGCACATGGAGACAAAGCTTCCAGTTAAACTCATCCTCTTACTGCAGCTCTAACTCACAGCACATGGAGACAGAGCTTCCAGTTAAACTCATTGTTGTACTGCTATCCCACCTTTCTATTATCATTTGCCTTTTCAAAAAGTGGACATGGTCATCACTATCCCCTGCCACCATCAAGGACCATAACGCCACAAATAAACACGTTTTGACATCCATTTTCAAGCTCAACGTAGATCACGACTTGCTTACTAAGCATACAGAATTTGACACATGTAACTGTCATAGTATTTGAGGTAACTTGTCTCCACAGAAAGTGAGACGGAGGGACAGAAGGAAAGGCAGACGGAGCCCAATCCGATATCCTCCTCACCAGTTCGTGGCGGGGGATAATAATGCGGCAACTTTTTTGGAATTGGAGATTTACAATAATTTACCTACAACAAGTGAAAGTAGTCAGGGAAACGGATTTATAATGATAGTGTCAATATGACACTCTTAACTTACCTTTGATCACCTGTAAATTCTCCTTTCAAGTTCCAATCACGATCCATAGAACGATCACTCTTCAGAGACTGACAGCTGGGTACAGGTGACCCTGGTCTCTCAACCCGAACCCTGTAAATTCAATATGGAGACAGAGCTTGCAGTTAAACTCATCCTCTTACTGCAGCTCGAACTCACAGCAATTGGAGACAGAGCTTCCAGTTAAACTCATCCCCTTACTGCAGCTCTAACTCACAGCACATGGAGACAGAGCTTCCAGTTAAACTCATCCTCTTACAGCAGCTCTGACTGACAGCACATGGAGACAGAGCTTCCAGTTAAACTCATCCTCTTACTGCAGCTCTAACTCACAGCACATGGAGACAGAGCTTCCAGTTAAACTCATCCTCTTACAGCAGCTCTGACTCACAGCACATGGAGACAGAGCTTCCAGTTAAACTCATCCTCTTACTGCAGCTCAAACTCACAGCAATTGGAAACAGAGCTTCCAGTTAAACTCATCCTCTTCCAGCTGCGCTAACTCACAGCACATGGAGACAGAGTTTCCAGTTAAACTCATCCTCTTACAGCAGCTCTGACTGACAGCACATGGAGACAGAGCTTCCAGTTAAACTCATCCTCTTACAGCAGCTCTGACTGACAGCACATGGAGACAGAGCTTCCAGTTAAACTCATCCTCTTACTGCAGCTCTAACTCACAGCACATGGAGACAGAGCTTCCAGTTAAACTCATCCTCTTACAGCAGCTCTGACTGACAGCACATGGAGACAGAGCTTCCAGTTAAACTCATCCTCTTCCAGCCGCTCTAACTCACAGCACATGGAGGAAAAGATCCCAGTTAAACTCATCCTCTTACTACAGCTCTAACTCACAGCACATGGAGGAAAAGATCCCAGTAAAACTCATCCTCTTACTACAGCTCTAACTCACAGCACATGGAGACAGAGCTTCCAGTTAAACTCATCCTCTTACTGCAGCTCTAACTCACAGCACATGGAGACAGAGCTTCCAGTTAAACTCATTGTTGTACTGCTATCCCACCTTTCTATTATCATTTGCCTTTTCAAAAAGTTGACATGGTCATCACTATCCCCTGCCACCATCAAGGACCATAACGCCACAAATAAACACGCTTTGACATCCATTTTCAAGCTCAACGTAGATCATGACTTGCTTACTAAGCATACAGAATTTGACACATGTAACTGTCATCGTATTTGAGGTAACTTGTCTCCACAGAAAGTGAGACGGAGGGACGAAGGAAAGGCAGACGGAGTCCAATCCGATATCCTCCTCACCAGTTCGTGGCGGGGGATAATAATGCGGCAACTTTTTTGGAATTGGAGATGTACAATAATTTACCTACAACAAGTGAAAGTAGTCAGGGAAACGGATTTATAATGATAGTGTCAATATGACACTCTTAACTTACCTTTGATCACCTGTAAATTCTCCTTTCAAGTTCCAATCACGATCCATAGAACGATCACTCTTCAGAGACTGACAGCTGGGTACAGGTGACCCTGGTATCTCAACCCGAACCCTGTAAATTCAATATGGAGACAGAGCTTCCAGTTAAACTCATCCTCTTACTGCAGCTCGAACTCACAGCAATTGGAGACAGAGCTTCCAGTTAAACTCATCCCCTTACTGCAGCTCTAACTCACAGCACATGGAGACAGAGCTTCCAGTTAAACTCATCTTCTTACTGCAGCTCTAACTCACAGCACATGGAGACAGAGCTTCCAGTTAAACTCATCCTCTTTCTGCAGCTCTAACTCACAGCACATGGAGACAGAACTTCCAGTTAAACTCATCCTTTTATAGCAGCTCTAACTCACACCACATGGAGACAGAGCTTCCAGTTATACTCATCCTCTTATAGCAGCTGTAACTCACAGCACATGGAGACAGAACTTCCAGTTAAACTCATCCTCTTACTGCAGCTCTAACTCATAGCACATGGAGACAGAACTTCCAGTTAAACTCATCTTCTTACTGCAGCTCTAACTCACAGCACATGGAGACAGAACTTCCAGTTAAACTCATCCTCTTACTTCAGCTCTAACTCACAGCACATGGAGACAGAACTTCCAGTTAAACTCATCCTTTTATAGCAGCTCTAACTCACACCATATGGAGACAGAGACAGAACTTCCAGTTAAACTCATCCCTCTTATAGCAGCTGTAACTCACAGCACATGGAGACAGAACTTCCAGTTAAACTCATCCTCTTACTGCAGCTCTAACTCATAGCACATGGAGACAGAACTTCCAGTTAAACTCATCCTCTTATTGCAGCTCTAACTCTCAGCACATGGAGACAGAGCTTCCAGTTAAACTCATCCTCTTACTGCAGCTCTAACTCACAGCACATGGAGACAGAACTTCCAGTTAAACTCATCCTCTTACTGCAGCTCTGACTGACAGCACATGGAGACAGAGCTTCCAGTTAAACTCATCCTCTTACTGCAGCTCTAACTCACAGCACATGGAGACAGAGCTTCCAGTTAAACTCATCCTCTTACAGCAGCTCTGACTGACAGCACATGCTTCCAGTTAAACTCATCCTCTTACTGCAGCTCGAACTCACAGCATTGAAAACAGAGCTTCCAGTTAAACTCATCCTCTTGTAACTCACAGCACATGGAGACGGAGCTTCCAGTTAAACTCATCCTCTTACAGCAGCTCTGACTGACAGCACATGGAGACAGAGCTTCCAGTTCAACTCATCCTCTTCCAGCCGCTCTAACTCATAGCACATGGAGACAGAGCTTCCAGTTAAACTCATCCTCACTGCAGCTCTAACTCACAGCACATGGAGACAGAACTTCCAGGAGCTCTAATGGAGACAGAGCTTCAGTTAAACTCATCCTCTTATAGCAGCTCTAACTCACAGCACATGGAGACAGAGCTTCCAGTTAAACTCATCCTCTTACAGCAGCTCTAACTGCACAGCACATGGAGACAGAGCTTCCAGTTAAACTCATCCTCTTACTGCAGCTCTAACTCACAGCACATGGAGACAGAGCTTCCAGTTAAACTCATCCTCTACTGCAGCTCTAACTCACAGCACATGGAGACAGAGCTTCCAGTTAAACTCATCCTCTTACTGCAGCTCTAACTCACAGCACATGGAGACAGAGCTTCCACTTAGTTATAGCAGCTCTAACTCACAGCACATGGAGACAGAACTTCCAGTTAAACTCATCCTCTTTCTGCAGCTCTAACTCACAGCACATGGAGACAGACTTCCAGTTAAACTCATCCTCTTTGCTCTAATCAGCACATGGAGACAGAACTTCCAGTTAAACTCATCCTCTTTCTGCAGCTCTTCACAGCACATTCCAGTTAAAATCACTGAAGCTCTAACTCCATGGAGACAGAACTTCCAGTTAAACTCATCCTCAGCAGACTGACAGCACATGGAGACCGAACTTCCAGTTAAACCTCATCCTCTTATTGCAGCTCTAAACAGCACATGGAGACAGAAAGTTAAACTCATCCTCTTATGGAGCACATGGAGACAGAACTTCCAGTTAAACTCATCCTCTTATGCAGCTCGAACTTATGACAGAGCTTCCAGTTAAACTCACTCACAGCTAACTCACAGCACATGGAGACAGAGCTTCCAGTTAAACTCATCCTCTTACAGCAGCTCTAACTGACAGCACATGGAGACAGAGCTTCCAGTTAAACTCATCCTCTTACTGCAGCTCTAACTCACAGCACATGGAGACAGAGCTTCCAGTTAAACTCATCCTCTTACAGCAGCTCTGACTGACAGCACATGGAGACAGAGCTTCCAGTTAAACTCATCCTCTTACTGCAGCTTGAACTCACAGCAATCACAGCACATGGAAACAGAGCTTCCAGTTAAACTCAGAACTTCCATCCTCTTCCAGCAGCTCTAACTCACAGCACATGGAGACAGAGCTTCCAGTTAAACTCATCCTCTTCCAGTTAAACTCATCCTCTAACTCTAACTCACAGCACATGGAGACAGAACTTCCAGTTAAACTCATCCTCTTACTGCAGCTCTAACTCACAGCACATGGAGACAGAGCTTCCAGTTAAACTCATCCTACAGCTCTAACTCAGCACATGGAGCAGAACTCTAACTCACAGCACATGGAGACAGAGCTTCCAGTTAAACTCATCCTCTTACTAGCAGCTCTAACTCACAGCACATGGAGACAGAGCTTCCAGTTAAACTCATCCTCTTTCTACAGCTCTCAGCACATGGAGACAGAGCTTCCAGTTAAAGCACATGGCACATGGACAGAGCTTCCAGTTAAACTCATCCTCTTACAGCAGCTCTAACTCACAGCACATGGAGTGATTTCTGAGTACCTCTTTCTGGCAGTGTGGAGGCCCCCATCTTCAGGGTCTGGCTCCCGTTTGAGGCTCATTTTTGAGGCAGTGCCCCTGTCGCACTAGACTGGATACACACACAAAGGAGATACGAAATCAGCCCATCTGTAAACGCACAATAAGACAATATAGTGCACAGAACATATAGACGCTCTTATACACATATACTTGATAGACTGTGTTTTGTGAAAAAACTGTTCTGTTGAATTCAAACCACAGGTTTTCTCTGGAGTTCATGTCTGCGGCATGTTTACACTGCAAAATATTATTTTGTGATTGTATTTACTGTATATTTTTAGATTACGCTTAAAATAAGTTTGGCCAAGAAAAAATGTTTAGCTTTGGACACACTTAAAATAAGTGTGGGCAATGGAGAAATGTGCATCTTGGCCACACTTATAAGCGCGTCTACCGCGAATTTCGATTAATTTTTGTGCTTGGACGCACTTAAATAAGTGCGAATAGTCGCTTCGATTTATCAGTTAATTAAATCAAACTTCTGCTGCACTCCGGTTTTCCACCCCAACGGTGTTTACAGCAATAGTTTTCCAAACTGCAGCCTTCTGGGCTCCCTTTATATCACTCTTAAAGGCTTCCAAATAAAATTATTTTGTTTTTCTCCACCTCGGACGTGATAATTTATATTTCCTGCTCAGTGAATTTGTCTTCTTTGCCGTCTTTCGAGAGTCCATGTCGTAAAGTGGGCAGGACTATGCCTCCCGGAGCATGAACTTATAGGGGCGTGTCATGTAAATTACGATGGTTCCAGCTGCCAGATTTATCAACGCCACGCCAGTTCTACACCGAAATCAGCGACGTACACACTTTTAGTAAATCTGACGTGACACCTGGCGAACGCTGATATTTACACCAGAATCTACACCAGATCCAACGCAAGTTTGATAAATGAGGGCCAATGAGAGGAAAACTAACCCACTCACTGAATCATTCGCTGTGTCCATAACTGCTTCCTGTTACCTACTTTATTCACAGAGGACATTTCTGTTTCCCTACACAGTTCATTACAAAATCACCTTTAATGCTTTCAACAGCTAATGTGCACTGACTGGATATTAACCTTTAACATTCTTTTCATCAATGTGGCATTGTCCAACGGACTTTCACTGTTAGATCTCTCTTTCCTATGACATGAGATGCACATTTTGCAGCTTGAAATATATATATGTAATATTTTAATGTAATCGCTCTGAAGGGGTTTTCCATAATAAAGACCAACTCGCTGAACATTACCCCTCTCGCAGAGAACGGAACACAAAGTGCTTCACAATGACAACTATGATACCAAGGCAGCGCAGGAGTTGATAGGAGACATGAGAGAGAGCGGGACACGAAAGGAAAACAGTAAAAAGCTCGAAGACGACACACAATGGCCCCGGAAGGACAGGGCCTCCACCCCGGCCCAGCGCAGGGCCCCGAGAGGTCCCCTGTGAACGACCGGGGAGCAGGCCCGGCCCCCTGGAGCGGTGCGGGGCGGAAGGGGAAGGTGGCAGCCAAAAGTAATCAGACAGGGCGGGTTTGGGCCCTGCCGCAGCCGCACCCCGGGTCGAGCCGGGTGCCTGGCGGAGGGGTTCCTTTCTCGCTCCGACCCTGCCGCAAACCCCGTCCCTGATAGCCAGCCGCAGAGCGGAGATACGGGTAATAATCTGACGGGGCGCGGCCGCCTTCCACGGGACCCCCTGGGCCTCTCCGCCCACAGCCTCCCCACGGGCCTCGCCCCAGCCCGCCCCGCCTCCCGAGGCGCCCAGGCAGGCAGCGACTCGGGGGCCCCCTGCCCCTGAGAGGCCGGGGGCCGGAACGTGTTCGCGCCCGCCACGGCCGACTGCTGCCGCGCCCCAGGTCCAGCCAGGGGTCCCCGGAAAGGGCTCCCCCCTCGCCTTCGCCCCCTCCAAACCCCATCTCAATGAGTTGCTGCAGGGCGGAGTTATTTGCCGAAAAGCCTTCCCCCGCCCCGCCACACCACGCCCCCCCACGGCCCAGCGACCGCCAGGGCGCGTCTTTCTCCTCCGGGTGACTCCGCCCAAAAGGCCCCTGCGGGCCAGGCTCGGGGGTGGCGGGGAAAGGGCTGAACCGGCGTCACCCTCGTCAGCTGGCTGGTCGTAATGTTCTGGAGCATGGACCCCAATTTTAAAAAGTAATGTGGCAGTGATACCTCCAGCTTTCAGAAATTTGACAACGTCCCGCTGCGGGTGACCAGTTTGCCATTTTTCTGAAATACAAGTCCCGCTCTTCGGGATAAATTTGGGCCGTTTAACAACAACGTTTAGGGGTATTACCGCCACCAAATGGTAGGGAATGTGCAGTGTCGGGACATCAGGGGGCGGGGTCGGACATCAGGGGGCGAGGACTGATGTCCTGCACTCCGCAGCGAGGCTCACTCAAAAGATCTCCAGAAGCAATACATAATGCCGCAATCTAAAGAAATTCAAGAACAGATGAGAAACAATGTCATGGACATCTATCAGTCTGGAAAGGGTTACAAAGCCATTTCTACGGATGGGACTCCAGCAAACCATGGTGAGAGCCATTATCCACAAATGGAGAAAACTTGGAACAGTGGTGAACCTTCCCAAGAGTGGCCGACCAACCAAATTTACTCCAACAATGCATCGACGACAGGAGGGCACAAAAGAACCCAGAAAAACATCTGAAGAACTGCAGGCCTCACTCGCCTCAGTTAAAGTCAGTGTTCATGATTCAACAAAAAGAAAGAGACTGGGGGAAAACGGCATCCAAGGGAGAGTTCCAAGGTGAAAACCACTGTTGACCAAAAAGAACACAAAGGCTCATCTCACATTTGCCAAGAAACATCTTGATGATCCCCAAGACTTCTGGGAAAAAATTCTGAAGACTGACGAGACAAAAGTTAAACTTTTTGGAGGGTGTGCGTCCCGTGACATCTGGCGTAAAACTAACACAGCATTTCATAAAAAGAACGTCATACCAACAGTCAAACAAGGTGGTGGTAGTGTGATAGTCTGGGGCTACTTTACTGCTTCAGGACCTGGACGACTTGCTGTATTGATGGAATCATGAATTCTGCTCTCTACCAGAAAATCCTGAAGGAGAATGTCCAACCATCAGTTTGTGATCTCAAGCTTGAGCACACTTGGGTTATGCAGCAGGACAATGATCTGAAACACACCAGCAAGTCCACCTCTGATTGGCTTAAAAAAAACAAAATGAAGGTTTTGGAGTGGCCTAGACATAAATCCGGTTGAGATTAGGCCTTTCGAGATAGTCAATAAATCGCCTTATCGTACAATTAATGTAAATGATTGTGGTCATTTTCCTGACCACGATTAATTGCCGCAATTAATGTGTGGTTATTTTCTTAAGAAAAACTATGCTGTGTTTTACAGGATCCGCTGCAGTTTACTTTCTTTCCACTCTCCTTGCCTGTGTCTCTGATTGACACACGGGGGAGGGGCGGAGGAAAAGAGGTGATGCGTTTTTTGTTGTTTTTTTTTTTCAAAGAAGTGCAATTGTGTGAAATGACCACAAGAGAGCTCTGTTCTCCATTTTGAGTTCAGTTGTTGTAGAATAATTATTTTACTTAATCTTCATGTTATTTTGCACTTCTGTGCCAAATGCTTTATATTTTTCAGAACAATTTTGCCTTACAGAGCCAAACTTGGAGTGCTTTTGTTGTTTTGGTTGTAAAACGTTTGTTGAAAGAGTTCTATTTATTTTGGGATATAAAAATGTTTTTTTTAAAGGTGACATAGAATCAAATACCGTTTTTACCTTGTCTATGTTGAATAGCGGTAATCTACCCGCATTCAAGAACATACGAAAAGTGCTAGACATTCTGAACATCTCCGTTTCATAGAAATTCCTCTTTTAAAAATGACCGCCAGAAAACGGGCCAATCTGAACAACGGATACATATGATATCACATGTATCTCACTGCCCCCCCAATCTCATTCCGTTTCCTCCCCTTCAAATAATTTGCATATTGTTATGATTCTGTCAGTTTGCCATGTCTATTCTGTTTTGCCATGTTCTGTTTAGTTTGTTCCATGCCATGTTTTGTTTCTGCCATGTTTTGCCATTACCCATATTTCTGTATATAGTCCGGTTCATGTTTTCCACCATGCCCTTCTTTGCACTTTGTCTCCCCTGTCTGGTCTTTTGTTACTACAGCTCATTCCCCAGTCCTGCGTGTCACATGCTTAGGTGATTTAATGGTTTCTGGGTTTCCACCATTCCTTCTAGTCTCGTTTGCTTCCTTCACCTTACTTTGCTATTTTACTAACCCATACTAACAGTTTATTATTTTGTTAAGATACTAACCAGACTAACATTGTATATAATACTAACTTACTAACGAGCACCAGGGATTGTATAGCTGCACTTACTAATTGATTAACAAGCTCTCAGCACTCGCCCTATTCTAGTCTCCGCCTCTTGCCTTCTCTTAGTCTTTGCTGCTATTCAGCGGAACCTGCTCCACTCTGTCCTGCTTCTCATTATCTGTGCACATTAGAATTCAACCGGAGCTGTATGTTTTGTCATAGGATTGTCTCGTGATGCCTGTCCTCGTTTTGGCAGTTGCCTATTTCATGTGATTAGGTTCTCCTCATGTTCCCTCCTTTGTAATCAGTCTGTCTTCTTGCACTTGTGTCTTGTTAAGCATGTGACTTCCCATGAATGTATATTAGAGTCTTCTCACAGCAGTTCTTTGTCAGAATGTTTTCCTTTGTCTGCTTTGCCACGCTTCTCTCGCTTTTGTTTTCATAGTGATTACCTTTCTGACTGGACCGTCCTCGTTTTTTGATTTTTGCCTATTCCCTGTACTTTTGCCACATTCTCAGTGTATCGAACCTATTTTGTCTGACTGATTTTTGTTATTGGTGCCCTGTTTACGATTCTGGGTTTCGCCCTTTGGATTCTGATTTTTGGATTGTGGACATTGTACCGTTGCCTGCTCTGTTGGGGGTTTCCCCCCTTCAGAAATAAAGTCTCCATTTTTGCATTCACTGGTTCTTGCTTCTGGTTCCTGGCGTAATCCTCACATACACGTCTTCATGCAATTCCATTGCTTCCAATCCCTCAGTAAAGACAAGCGTGAGAATTCCAGAGTCATAATCGATTTCCGTGTCACTACTGGGGAAATCCACCGTAATGCACGTCAAACGGATTACCTTATTGCACAAGGACTTAAATTCCGCAAATTAATTTCTTCAGTGCGCTTTGACTGAATACTCACTGATTCCGGCACAGGAACGTCAATGCGAGAGACTCACTTCGAATGCGTAAGCTTTGGCAGCTCGTTTGGAGGGGGGGGGAAAAAAAAAACCTTCAAAAATACTTACCATTCAGAAACGTTTAAATCCAGCTGGACTGGTTCTTCCTCCAATTCAGTCCTCATCCGATTCGGGCTCAAACATACAAGGCCGAATCTCTGAATATGCCATAGCTGCATAAAGTTGGTCTGTCCGTGTTCTGAAGTCAGCGAGTGTATTCCATTTTCCCTACCGCTCTGGGCGAAGTTACATTCTTCTGAGTGGCAGCAAAGCCAAATCAGCATCAAGTGCTTGCATTTCATAATGAGATTGCCAGTTAAGCCCGAAAGGTCGCCAAATAGGTGCAAAACAACGCGTTCAAAATCCCCCACCCTAACATAGCTTTTTGAGAGAGGTTTTTAGGAAGCTTCTGAGGCATTACAAACCCAACCAAAATTTTGTTGTCAATATGTCACATCCCAGAACAGGGATAAATACCCCATTCAACCATTCTGGGTCACCTTTAAACATTATAGTTTTTAAATATTTTTGAATAATAAATGTTCATTGATATTCTAAAGCTTGTACTTGCATTATTTATCATTATAGCTCTGGCACAAAAATGTCTTTAAAATATTTTTTTTAAAACAAAATGACAATAGTATTCTTAATTGTGATAATTTCTGGGACAATATATCGAGTAACAAAAAAAGTTATCGTGACAGGCCTAGTTGAGATGCTGTGGCATGAACTTAAACAGGCGGTTCATGCTCGAAAACCCTCCGATGTGGCTGAATCAAAACAATTCTTCAAAGAGGAGTGGGCCAAATTTCCTCCACAGCAATGTGAGACTGATTGCCAGTTATCGCAAAAGCTTGATTGCAGTTGTTGTCACTGAGGGTGGCACAACCAGTTATTAGGTTTAGGGGGCAATTACTTTTTCACATAGGGCCAGGTGGGTTTGGATAGCTTTTTTCCCTTAAAAGGAACCTATTATGCTACATTTCCAAGTTTATATTTTGATCTTGGACTCCCCTAGAGTACTCCTGATCGTTCAAAGTCCAAAAAAGGGTTCTTATTTAGCTCATACTGCCATCCTCAAAAAACCCCATTTGTAGTCCATTGTAGTCTCTGCCTGAAACGCCTCATTGGGGTCGCTTTTCCGCTATAGCCCCCCCTCTCCTGTGTGCCCACTTTCTTCTGACTGGCCGACTCTGTGGAGGACGGAGCTGGGCGGGACTCGGCAGAATGCAGTTTTCCAGGTCCGCCTTCCATGTATGAAACGTGAGACGCATCTGCTGCCATCTGAGCTAAGCAATCGGCGGGGAAATTCCGCAATCAAACACAGTACATGTGTATAGATCTAATGAAATGAACTGATTCTAAAAAACGCAGCAGCGAAAGTGGAGGATGCAGTGCGAAAGTCTGGCAGCTCAAGCTCAAATTTGCTATCTACCTACGGCTACTATGGTGAGTACACCGGTGTTTCTACTCTATAGCTAGGATTGAGGGAAAGCTAGAATCCACCCCATACAGACACATTTGTAGAACGAGTCGACATACCCAAGTGTAGACTGGAGACCGTAGAAATCCAGTGGGGCTGAGTTTAGAGGGAAACATGGACAGTGAGGAGCAGCAAAAAGTGAACCAACAACTTATGGACTGCTTAGGTGTGTACTATAAGGACATGCAGGTTCGTGTGCATAACTGTAGTGTGTCGTTAGCGTGGAGTAATGAACAGCTTCTGCGCTGGTATATGACGGAGGAGTGAAAGCTCCAGGCTAAACGGTCTTTTTGGAAATTGCCCGTGGTAATGGTTTACTTATTCCGCCGGAATGACCAGCGTTTGCATGGCAGAAAATGAGCGTGTTAAGCCGCTTTCATACCGGACGCGAAACTAATTTTTCGCGCAACAATTACATTCAAAGTCAATGCATTGTATTTACATTGACTTTGAATGTAATCTGTCGCGCGAAAAATTCGTTTCGCGTCCGGTGTGAAAGCGGCTTAACGCACCCATAACGCGTGTATTCATGTCTTTGCATTGACGTTTAATGTAATCTGTCGCGCGAAAAATTCGTTTCGCGTCCAGTGTGAAAGCAGGTTAACGCGCCCATAATGCGTGTATTCGCGTCTTTGCATTGACTTTGAATGTAATCTGTCGCGAAAAAAAATTTGTTTGGCGTCCGTGTGAAAGCAGGTTAACGCACCCATAACGCGTGTATTCATGTCTTTGCATTGACGTTTAATGTAATCTGTCGCGCGAAAAATTCGTTTTGCGTCCAGTGTGAAAGCAGGTTAACGCGCCCATAATGCGTGTATTCGCGTCTTTGCATTGACTTTGAATGTAATCTGTCGCATGAAAAAATTGCTTTCGCTTTTGAATGTAGCTTAATGCACCCATGTATTCGCGTCTTTGCATTGACTTTGAAAATCTGTCGCGCGAAAAAATTTGTTTTGGCGTCCGTGTGAAAGCAGCTTTATGGATAGTAGGCGACAGCTAGAGAGAGTTCCGGTTATGTTATGAAAATAATACAGGTTTTACGGACAGTAAGTTCCATTAGCGTGGACAGTTGCTTATGTATTAGCCAGAACAATTTCTAAAGGGGGATGAAGTTATGCCTGGGCAATGCAAAGAAATGGTTTGTTATACCAGACACATTATATCTTGCGCATTTCGCGATGGCATTCACCGCAGCAGCATCAGAGAGCTTGCCCAGATATTGGTCAAGTATCCGCTGACACCGGTCATGGATAAGTAAAACCGTGTTTCACATGCACCCAAACACGTACCCCAAGCTCTGCAAAACCTACGTCTGGTCTAACTGCAGCCTTTTCAGCCCAACTTTGCAGACACATACAGCACCTCTCCGGTTAGCTTCAACTGTAGTGGCTACAATCGGGCAACATTATGATGAAACTGCCACATTGATGCTTACCGAAGTAACACAAGCATGCCGATGAGAATTACTGCATATACGTTAACCAGGAGAATTTTTAATTAGCACGGCAGCACGCAAACTAACATGCAGTGGCTGGCAACCGAGCGGTCCTAACAATCACAGAGATAAACCCTTGCAATACAGGTTTGACAGAGAGCAAGTTCCGTTACCGTGGACAGTACCAAGCATCCAAATTACAAACAAGTATAAAAAGTTAGCTTCAAATGAGGTTAATGTTCACACACATTCTGTTGAATTTCCTCTGATATTACTCTTGCATATTTAGGACACAAACATTAGCAGCAGTAACTTGGCTACGTTAGCCGCAGTGCTGCAGCCACAATCATCAGGCCATCACGTTAGGTTGGCTTATGCCGTAAAAGCAACTTACAGCTTCTGCGTCTGTGAGTCACGGACAGTCGCGACCGATCCAGGATTTATCTTTAGATATTTTACAAAGCCTGCATTTGAGGCCAGTTGTTAGTGCTGACTATTGTTAGTGGTCCTGCTAGCCACCTGTAACACGTTAGCTTCTCTTACATTATTTGCTGTTATATCGTTACTTACAGCTTGTGGCTCCAAGCGCTTGATTGATGCAGCTGCTTCAGAAGGTTTGAGATTATCCTTTGTTGACAAAGCTGCTTTGAAAAATGCTTATCCAGCGTCCCTTTATCCTTTTTGCAAACAAAAAAAAAAGATTTCTGGTGTCTTTTTTGGTGCCGTCAAAATGCTAATACACAAACAGCTTAGATGCTTATCCGAATTATCCTTTATTGACAAAACTGTCTTTGGTGAAATTTGGCCGTGGCTGTTTGCTGCCAGCAAACAAAAAAGCTACCCACTGATTTCTGGTGGCATCGTCTTTTGGAAGAGAAATAGGTGCTTTTCTTCGCGTCAAAAAGTAAACGGACAAGCAGCTTTGGGAGAGATACTGACAAAACTGCACCTCAAATGATCTGCGGTTCTTCTTTTGTATTTCCAAAAGTGTAGACGCTACTAGGGCATGGTATGATCCGCGGTTGTTTGTGCCTGCTAGAATAGTTTCCGGTGTGGGCAGGTCCAGCGCTGTGATTGGCTCTGGCTAGGTATGTATTAATTGGAGGGCAAACCTGACATCAGGTTTTGCCCAGATCTCGTGAAGATCTCGGGAGGAGCTGTTCAGAGAGGAAATCACGTTCACGAAATCACGTTCTTGGATTACGGCAAAACCTGACTATGGACATCCAACATTATAACATTACTTATATGTATTAAAAGAAGGATCAGCATAATAGGTCCCCTTTAATAAATGAAATTATCATTTAATAACTGCATTTTGTATTTACTCGGGTTATCTCTGTCTGATATAGGCATGGGCAACGCTCTGCATAAACTCTAATGGAATGCGTAACAGCTGAACTGGGGCGGTAAACAAGCCTCAGAAGACTTATAAAAAAATGATGTAAATACCATTTTCATACAAAAAGAACACAATGGTTTGATTAAAAGCAACCTTTTCAATAGGATACCCGCATTTCATACATGAACTCTAAGTATTACATGCCAATTCATAATTTGAACAGAGCTATTATTCGCCCGTTGGATGAATGCGTGACCTCAATTTGCGCCATGTTTACAAACTTTCAAGTGTAATGGCGTGGCAAAAATATCCATTTTGGAGGTAGATTTCAAACAGCCCGCGCTGACATGATACCCCAGCTACGGCCCTGATTGACTTACAGCCATCTAATTTGAGAAATTACGAGTCTATTCGTCCAAACTAGACCTCCAGGGGATGTGAAATAAGTTCGACAGAAGTTGTTGAAGTTCGTTCTTGAGTTCGCCGTGACTTCATCTCAACAATAGCAAGAAAGGTGAGTGTATTTTTACTGTAACCTACATAGTTAGTTGACAGAATATCCTGTGACCCTATTTGTGAAGTTTCAGTAAAATATACCAAGGAATAAACCAGCGCCAGGCGTTCAAAACCTACCAGTGTTCTGACAAATTTTGCTACCTATCAAAATATGCCACCTCGCGAACACAGGTCACAAGATTCATTCACTTATACCCTTCAATTCGAGACTGCGAGGATGGAAATCTGAATAATCAATTAGGAAAAATTCTCGGCTCTCGGTAATTCTGTATATCGTTTAAACATTTTGTTAATCGGATTATGAAAGAAGACTGAAAATAAGCGCCCGCTTTTTTTGTTTGGGTGTAAAAGCGCATATTTAAAGGAGAATACATTGTATATTGATTAAGCATTGAACTCTGCATTAGTCGAACTGTTTTAATATTTGTTGATGACATTGCTTCGCTTCCTGGAAGCAAGTACGCACAAATCTGCTGTCCTAGTGAGCATTTCAGGTTCAATATACTGAGTAATAACGCCATGGCGGAAACTTAAACTGGCCCGTCATTCTGCCGAATAGTCTTACTAAACTAGTTAACCGTCTGATTGCTAATCAAGCAAAGGGGAGGTTTCTGCCACGCCAAACTAACCTCCGACTGCACGTCACTGTGTTTTACTATGAATTATTCACAGTAGCTCATTGAAACTATCATGGGAGGAGGGTATATGGACATTGTAAAAAAAACAGTGCAAAGGTTTTTTTTATCACCACTGGTTATTGAAGGGGGAACGTTTGATTCATTTAAGTAGCAGTGGGAGGGCAAACAACTGCCGCATCAGCGACTTCACTGCATTTTATATAGTAATGGGTGAGTAGCGTTAATGTTTGCCTCCCACCGATAATTTTGACATTTTTGCAGGCCATTGATCCAAAAAAAACTTCACAGGCAACCCATTCATACCATTTTTTAATATCAATGCAAAACCTAATGTTTGTTGAACATAATTTGGTGAAATTCAATGCATTTTCCATTAAAAAGGGCCTAGGGGGTGCTGCTGTACTTCAGAAAAGGGGTTGATGACTTTAGCATCAATTATTTCTGTTAGGGTACCCTAATGGATAATTTGGCCAGGTTTATTTCTGAGTAGACTGCATTTTCGAAAATGCCCTCAGGCTTCACCCCCCAATTTTCACAATGGGTTTTGTTGATAAATGCCGAAATCAGCCATTTTTGGGAACCTGTGGCTCTGAGACCCTTTCCTGTAAAGGCGTTGGACTTGTGGCAAACTCTTCGTCTGTGTCTTCTGTACTTACCTGCAAAAAATCATTAGAAAACAATAAAAACTTTTTTCTCAGCAACTCAAGAAATGTTGTCATTTTATTCATTTGTATTGCCCATGCCTATCTGATATAAAAATTTATTTGATGATCTGAAACATTTAAGTGTGACAAATATGCAAAAAAAAAAAGAAATCAGGAAGGGAGTAAATACTTTTTCACAGCACTGTATAAATATAAATAAATAAATATATATATATATATCGTTATCGTTATGACATAAGATAAAGTCAAAGTACTTTATCTTATTTTGAATTTATTGATTCTGCCACTTTCACGCTGTAGGCTCATGCTTGACTATCATTTCCTAAGAAGCACAATTCAATATCCCAGTGTTTTTATTGACCAGTAGGGAGCTCTCGAGTGCATTCGAAACCTCAAGAAATTAACTACACCTCAAAACATCTGACTGGAAAGCTTAAACTCTTCATGAAGCGTCATCTCACCAGCACTAAGCAAAAGTAAACCGTCGTGACAAGTGAGCATATCAAATTGCATTTGAGATTCAAATCTTGATCTCCGATTAGAAGAGAGAGAATGGTCCAGGTTTGAAAGCAATGACCGCAAACTATAACCGTACCGTGTTCCTCGTCGCCTGTCTTACTACGGCAGTTGTACGTTTTTAAAAATCTCACCCTGTACTCTGGAAGTAACTAATTTTCTAAAATTAAGATCACAAAACACGCATATAAGTTTCATTTAATGTGTTGGCAGGGGAGAGTGCTGTCTGCATTAACTGACGTAACTCATTTTTAAAGTGAGATTAAACTTGAGTTTCCGGAGCATGAGTGGACTGGATAGGCTTACTCCTTCTATTTATGAAAGTCCTTTCTGTCAAAAATATCTGTGCTCCTGAAGGTCGATGAAAACAAATTTTACTTTCCGACAAACTGTAGATTTTTCGTCGTCATATGATTTTACCGTCGCATTGAAAACGATTACCTCATAGGTGAAATAAGGGCCGCGGAAATGTTTTCTGGAAAAGCGCTAAAATTAGTCTGACTTCCCGGCAGATTCGTTCTCTTCCCAACACCCCATTTACCCATGACTCCTGTTCTCCCCATCCCACTCCAGAACACGCAACTTACTTCGATACTTTACCTAAATTTAGCTGTTCTGGTCCTTCACCTCGTCTTCTTCCCCTCTTTACTCCGCAATGGCGCTTCAATTTACTTTCACTTTCGGTACTGCCAGTTAGGCAGTTTTTTTTTTTTTTTTTTTTGCTGCGCATGTGCCTTAAGGATACCTCTGAATTTACATAAATATTACCTATTTTATTTGTCAGACTATACATAAATACTTTCACGCAAAATCATGGCTTTCTGGCCTTTAGCATTGATTTTATTTTCTGAGAAAGAAAGGCCATGTCATGGTTTTAATTCTTATGCTGCGTTCGAGAAGCTGGAAGTCGGGGCCGAGAATAATGTAATACCCGAGCTGGACTGCGTTCTGTTGAGCAAATCGGAAATATTTGGGCATATATATAACTAAAAATCATATAGCCAGACATCTTAATTTCTCGAACAGAATTAAAAAGAAAACATCCATTTTTAATATGTGGCTACAGAGGGACCTGTCCACTCTGGGTAGAGTTCTGTCTAAAGCAGAAGGCTTATCGCGCTTCATATATCCATCTTTATCTTTATTTGTAAATGAACTGCCAAACATGTTAACAAAATCTTTTTAGACTTTATTTGGAGAAATAGATCACATGAACTCAAAAAATCAGTACTTTCCAATAATAAAGCAGAAGAAGGTCTTGGATTTCACTGACATCATCAATACTTTTAAAATCAACTGGTTAAGAAGATGTCTTCAAAATCCCTGACTCAGTTTGGTACTTTATTCCAAACCATATATATTTTTTTTTTACCAAAATTGGAGGTCTTGCTTTTCTGTTAAAGTGCAACTTTCTACCAAATAAATTACCAATCAAATTAACAAAATTTCATCAACAAGCCCTTTTGGCATGGAAGCTGGATTTTGTCCACAATTTCTCACCCCATAAAACCTTCCTTTGGAACAACTACCATATACTAATAAGGAACAAATCTTTGTTTTTGCCTAAATGGCATCAAAGAGACTTTAACTACATATTCAATCTCTTTGACAATTCTGGTAATATGTTAACCTATGAACGCTTTATGGTTGTACACAGTTTCCCTTGCCTTTTAAAAATTTAATGCTGTAGCTCAGGCAATTCCAAAGGAGTTAACTCAACTTGTGAAGAGCCACCTTATTTACAATGAATACAAGACTTCTCAGCCATTTTTAATGGTAGATGGACTTGAATTAACTGACAGAAAGTGCAACAATAAACATATTTGCCAAATTTTTCAAAGGCAGAATAAATAATACCTAGAGGCAAGTTTTTTTGGCGGTCCCAGATTATGGGCATACAGTGGAAAAGGGCTTGGCTGTTACCCCACAAATATTCACTGTAAAAAAAGATCCTAATTTAACAGGAAATAACTGAATTTTTTACAGAGGTTTCCCATTTTTTAGCATTGTACACAAAACACCATAAAATCACAAACATTACCTATAAATTAAAAATGCGATTGTTATTTTAAGCATTATACCAATAAAGACAAGTAACATTTATTTCTCATTTTTTTACATGAAAATTATTCTATAATTTATACAGTGTTTTTCCGTTTTCTTACTTTACATAAAAATGTATCTAAAATGACAATAAATATCCATAATTAAATATGTAGCTTGTTATATTAAGGTTCATGTCCATACCTACAATTTAGTGGTTTTCTTTGCAATTTTAAGGTGTTTATTTTTAATTTTATGGGCTTTTTCTGTCAAACTAAGTCTGTATACAAACTTGGAAAACTTTTTTTCCATCACATTAATGTTGCAATCGGTAAAGATGGAGTGAATATTCATGATTACTTTACACAGGGCTTGGATGACTCCATAAATAAATAAATTCTCAACTTAAAAATCATTTATTCACATATCACTGTAAAAAGATCAGTATTTTCTTCTTAATCATGGTGGAATAGAAGCACAAATTTGCAGAAAGAAAATTATTATCACAAATATCTCAAAATTACACAAGTTGAGAACATGAGTGAACTTACTGTTATTTTTAATCTCGAATATGCTACAGCTTCAAAAATTATCATTTTGTTAATAGCATCATGATAACAAAACTGATTATGACAGCTTGGTGAAAGTGGATGTCCAACTCTGATTCCTCAGATACATAAATATGAGCAGCTTCATTTGGTCAAAACAGTTTGCATGTCTAACCCATCTACTTAAGTGCCCAACATCTATGTACCAGGCAAAGAGTGGCCAAACAGACCCACTTCACAATATAGCTGTAGGGAGCTGTGTCCTCCAAAATTTGTAAGAGGCTGAGGTCTGCAAACTGGTCCCATTCAGTTGCCTCATGGGTAACACCAAACAGGACACTGCTAATTCTCCCTGGAGGCAAACATGTCAGTTACTGGCTGTCCAATGTGATGCCAAAGTTAACTGGCTAAATTCAGGTTGAGTTTTACTTGCTCCAGTAGCCCCTGACTATCAGACCCATTGAGATATTGTGCTGCACCACTGTTGGTGTTACAGTGCTGTGAAAAAGTATTTGCCCCCTTCCTGATTACTTTATTTTTTTACATAATTCTTATGAATTTATTACCCATGTTTTTTAATTCTGTACTGTTCCTTTTAAGGAAACCAATAATAGACACAATCATGCTTTTAGTTAATATCAGCATAGTAACATGCTCACAATGACTAGACAAAAATACTAATGTTTAGTGTGTTCGCATGTTAACATGCTAAATACCATTATACACAAGATACAGCAGATGTTGATGGGAATGTTATTTTGTGAGTATTGCAAATACTTTGTCATGGATCAACCAAAGTATTGGACAAATCAAAATCATGAAATGTAAAATGTCAGATAATCACAAACATTATCACAGTTCCTCCTAAGGGCACCGTGAAAGTTTTTTTTTTTTTTTTAAATTATGCCAATCAGTTTAAAATATATTTCACTCCGAACCAAAACCTGCAAGAAAAAGGCATTCTCGGATAACTCTGAATTTTTGTACAAAATTGCATGACAATCTGATAGTTCTTAAATTATGCCAGCCTGAAGTCATTACAGCCATGCCACCCTGCTGGAAAAACCAGCATGGACCAGCACCAAAACACAACATAATGCTGGTCATGCTGAGCCCCTCGAATAAGATCCAACAGGAAAGACAAGAACTTGTTTCCTCTTATCTTAGGATTGAAGGCCGAGTGGAATATATGGAAGTAAGTCGGATAAATTACAGATGGTGACGACAATGTCATCCATTGCTTTTTCCTGGGAGTGCGACCAGCATAGTTGTGTTTTGGTGCTGATCTTTGCTGGTTTTTCCAGCAGGGTAAAAGTGCTGAAAAACATTAGGACTATAGCAGGCCAAAGAAAACGGTCTTTGTTTGAAAAAGTTTGTCAGATGTCTACCTTTTTCAAAGACCCAGCAACACACAATTGAAAACTTGTTTGGTTCGTCTCTGGGTTTGTTACAGGACGTGCAATTTTTTTTTTTAGTTTGGTTCTGGTGAAAATCGACTTCATTGTGTTGTGGTGTGAAGTTTAGCGAGAATGTGGCATGTTTTCGATTTTGCGTTGCTGGTTATTTGAAAAAGGTAGGCATCTGACAAACTTTTGTTGCAGCTTGGCCATTTTCTTTGGTAGGCCTGTATGGGAGAAGCAGAGGGAAACAGGTCAGGTGTGATCAGCTAAGTCAGGATGTGATAACAGTTCTGTTGACCTAGCAACATTAGCTTGCTTTATAATCTCTAAACCATGCCCAGTTGAAATCTGTGTGCACCAGCTATCGTGTTTGATCCATTGATGGAATACCGTATTCCATTTCTATGGGTTTGTTTAGTTCTGGGTGGATTTCTGGCAAGTGGAAAGCCTACAGAAATGTTTAGGCATTCATTTGAAACTAAGCTCTCTCTCTCTCTCTCTCTCTCTCTGTATGTGTATGTGTATGTGTGTATGTATGTGTGTGCGTGCGAGTGAATTGAACCCCATTGGTATTAATAAGACACACTGCATCATTAATTTTCTATTCGTACAATGCAATGAAAAAGGCCTTTTGACCAATTAATGAAATATAACAGCCAAAAACATATACTATTGTCTAGATTTATCTTTAATTCATTGAAACAAAACATCTTTTTGTGTAGTTGCTATGGTTACCCCGCCGAAACTATTGGCCAATGTGGCCAATGACAATTGAGCACGCCTTTTATGGTCAAGTTTTGAAATACATCTGTTGGAGACCTGGCTGAGCACTCCAGGTGTCAACGGACAACAAAAAGAGGAATATGAACACAGAGGAAAAGTCAGACGGGATGTTTAGAGAACTTAGACCTATCCTGCTACAGTATTGGTGATATGACTATGAGGTAAGGAATACATTTCCCTTGTAATTTTCTGCAGCTAACAACCTAACGTAACGTTATGTTTTTGTGTTCACTTCCTTGGCTTAGACTGTTACACTGTGTTAACGTTAACTAGCTATCGGAAATTAGCTAGCTAGCACAGTTACAGGTAAAAAAAAAAAGTTTAAAGGGGACCTATTATGCTGATCCTTCTTTTAATACATATTAGAAATGTTATAATGTTGGTTGTCCATACTCAACCTCTGATACAGGGGTTTTGCCATAATCCAAGAACATGATTTCGTGAACGTGATTTCCTCCCTGAACAGCTCCTCCCGAGATCTTCACGAGATCTGGGCAAAACCTGACATCAGGTTGTGCCGTCCAATTAATACAGACCTAGCCAGAGCCAACCACAGTGCTGGACCTGCCCACACCAGAAACTATTCTAGCAGGCACTAACAACAGCAGATCATACTATGCCTTAGTAGCGTCCACACTTTTGGATATACAAAAGAAGAACCGCTGATCATTTGAGGTGCAGTTTTGTCAGTATCTCTCCCAAAGCTGCTTGTCCGTTTTGGATGCAAAGAAAAACACCTATTTCTCTTCCAAAAGACGATGCCACCAGAAATCAGTGGGTAGCTTTTTTTGTTTGCTGGCAGCAAACAGCCAAGGCCAAAGGGAACTAGCTGCTTGTGCTCAGCATTTTTCCAAAGACAGCTTTGTTAATAAACGATAATTCGACACTGGATAAGCGTTTCAGCTGCTTCTCAAACCTGAAGCAGCTGCATCGATCAAGCGCTCGGAGCCACAAGCTGTAAGTTATGATATAACAGCAAATAATGTAAGTGAAGCTAACATGTTACGGATGGCTAGCAGGACCGCGAATGATAGTTAGCACTAACAACTGGCCTCAAGCGCAGGCTTTCTAAAATATCTGAAGATAAATCCTGGATCGGTCGCGACTGTCCGTGACTCACAGACACAGAAGCTGTAAGTTGCTTTTACTGCATAAGCCAACCTGACATGATAGCCAGTTGATTGTGGCTGTAGCACTGCGGCTAATGTAGCCAAGTTACTGTTGCTAATGTTTGCGTCCCAAATATGCAAGAGTAATATCAGGGGAAATTCTACAGAAGGTGTGTGAACATAAACCTCATTTGAAGCTAACTTTTTATACTTGTTTGTAATTTGGATGCTTGGTACAACTGTCCACGGTAACGGAACTTGCTGCCTGTAAAACCTGTATTGCAAGGGTTTGTCTCTGTGGTTGTTATGACCGCTCGGTTACCAGCTACTGCATGTTAGTTCGCATGCCGTGCTAATTAAAAATTCTCCTGGTTAACTTACGCAATAATTCTGATCGGTATGCTTTTGTTACTTCGGTAAGCATCAATGTGGCAGTTTCATCATAACGTTGCCCAATTGTAGCCACTACAGTTAGTGATCACTTCACTTATCCATGACCGGATCATGCCGGTTACTTCACAAATGTCTGGGCAAGCTCTCTGGTGCTACGGTGAAAGCAATGCAAAAGGCAGAAGCTCTACCGTGTCTGGTATAACAAATGATTTTTCTGCACTACCTTGACAAAATTTCATCCCCCTTTAGAAGTTGTTGTGGCTAGGAAAGTAAAAAGCTCCCATAAAAAATGGCAGCCTTTTAAAAGATTAAATAGGAAATTCTTTCCTGTAGAAGTGATCGATTTCTGCTAGCTCCACATAAGCAACTTGTCTGCACTAATGGAACTTACGGTCTGTAAAACCTGTATTATGTTCATAACATAACCGAGCTCTCTCTAGCTGTTGCATACTATCCATAAAGCTGCTTTCACATCGGACGCGAAACTAATTTTTCGCGGGACAGATTAGCCTACATTCAAAGTCAATACAAGACGCGAATACCGCGTTATGGGTGCGTTAAGCAGCTTTATAACGGACCGAAACTAATTTTTCGCAGGACTGATTACATTCAAAGTTAATGCAAAGATGCGAATACACGCGCTCGCTTTATGGGCACAAATTTTCAATCCATAGATTAGCACATTCAAAGTATGCGTTAAACGAATATTTTTGCGTTAAGCAGCTTTGACAGATTAGCTACATTCAAAGTCAGTGCAAAGACGCGAATGCACGCGTTATGGGCGCGTTAAGCAGCTTTCAAAACTAATCGGGACAATGCAAAACTAATTTTTAAGCGACTGATTACATTTAAAGTCAATGCAAAGATGCGAATACATGCGTTATGGGCACATCAAGCCGCTTTCACACCGGACGCGAAACAAATTTTTCGTGTGACAGATTACATTCAAAGTCATGACCGCTTATCAGCTACTGCATGTTAGTTTGCGTGCTCCGCTAATTAAAAATGCTCCTGGTTAACTTATATGCCGCAATTATGATCGGTATGCTTGTGTTACTTCTGTAAGCATCACTATGACAGTTTCATCATAACGTTGCCTGATTGTAGCCCACGACAGTTGAAGCTAACCGGAGAGGTGCAGTTAGACCAGACGAAGGTTTTGCAAAGCTTGGTGTGCGTTTTTGGGTGCTTGTGAAACGATCGCTTTACTTATCCATGACCGGGGTCAGCCTGATACTTCTCCAATATCTGGGCAAGCTCTCTGATACTACCAGTGAAAGCAATAGGGAAACGCACAGGCTATAACCTGTCTGGTATAACAAACGATTTCTCTGCATTGCCGTCGATTGAATATTAAATTCTTTCCTGTAGAGGTGATCGATTCGCTAGCTCCACATAAGCAACTGTTCATGCAAACGGAATTCACGGTCTGTAAAACCTGTATTATGTTCATGACATAACCAGAGCTCTATCTAGCTCTCGCGCACTATCCACAACGAGCCCATTTTCCGCGAGCAAACGTTTGTCATTCCGACACGGTAAGTAAACCATTACCATGGGCAATTTCCGAAAAGGCCGTTTAGCCTGGAACTTTCGCCCCTCCGTCATATACCAGCGCAGAAGCTGTTCGTTACTCCACGCTAACGACACACTACAGTAATGCACACAAACCAGCAGGTCCTTATAATACACACCTAAGCAGTCCATAAGCTGTTGGTCCACTTTTAGCTGCTCCTCACTGTCCATGTTTCCCTCTAAACTCAGACCCACTGGATTTCTACGGTCTCTGGTCTATACTTGGGCATGTCCACCCGTTCTACAAATTTGTCTGTATGGGGTGGATTCTAGCTTTCCCTGCATCCCAGCTATAGAGCAGAAAAACTGCTGTACTCACCACTGTTGCCATAGATAAATAGCAAATTCGTTCTTGAGATGCTAGACTTTCGCCCTGCATCCGTCACTTTTGCCACTGCATTTATTAGAACAAGTTCATTTCATTAAATCAATACACATGTGCTGCGTTAGATTGTGGAATTTCCCCGCCGATTCTTTATCAGATGGCAGACTTGTCTCACGTTTCACTCTGGGGAGGCGGACCCAGAAAACAGTGTTCTGCAGCCTCGTCCCGCCCAATTTCGCCCTCCACAGAGCTGGCCCTCAGAACTCTGCCCTCACTCAGGGGTTGGAAGCAATGTGTGTGTTTCATGATTGTTTGAATTGTTTAAACGAAATAAGACCATTTGAAACATCTTTATGCAATTCCATTGCTTCCAACCCCTGTGTAAAGACAAATGTGAGAATTCCAGAGTCATAATTGATTTCCACGTCTCTAGTGGTGAAATCCACCGTAATGCACGTGAAACTGGTTAACTTCCATGCTCAAGGACTGAATTCCGCGTGAGAATTTCTTAAATATGCGTCAATTGAATAATTGCTGACTGCGGCATGGGAACGTGAATGCCTCTAAGAGGCGTGAGACTTACAGCGAATGCGTGAGAGTTGGCAGCCCTGAAGCTAGCTACGTTTCGTGGCTTTCTGGCATGAATCATGTCTCCCGGCCTGCAGAACATAATGTTAGTTAGCTAACGAACTCTGAGTGTGATTTAGTCTGAAGGTTCTGCTTGTTCTGTATGCAGCAAGTCTTAATTGTGGCAGTACATGAACTAGCTAACGTTAGCAAGTTGTTCGTTGCTGATTTACGGCTCAGCTTATCATTAGTTAATAAAATTGTTGTAACATTCATGCAACATTCAGTACTAATGGAGGCAAATGTATTTGAGCGGTGACTTATAGTTTCATTGACGTAAATTTTACTAGCTAGCAAGCTAACTGTAATGCCACTTAATGTTATTTCCCAATTTGGATGTTTGCGTTCGCAGTTTTGGTTTGTGATGACATTGCTGCTGTCTTACCACAGTGCATGGGGAGTTCGTTGATCAGTTCAAGAAGAACGCAAGAATTGGTTGTTGGTCGTGTTTGTCACACAGTCAAAAAGCGGCAGTGTTAGGGTCGTGTATTTTGGGAAAAATTTGTGTGGGTCGTGAACCGGGCGGAAGCTGGTAGTGAAATGTGACAATGCAGACCTAATTACGACCTAATTTCCGCCTGACGACTCAAAACCGCTTGCCTTCAGACTTTAACTCTGAATCTGGTCGTTTCTTGCTCACCACTGGAAACCGAACACGGTCGTCTTGACATCATGTAACGTTGCCAAGACTACTGAAATAAACGGAGAGGACAGGAGGTGGGGCACTGCAGCTTGGGGCAAGAGTACCACACACAACCTCCACTTTGTTGGGTTTTTTTTTTTTGGCCAGAATGATTTTAAAAGGGGGCACAAATATTTCTAGGGGGTTTATGGGTGATAAGGGGGTTTAGATTCATGGGGGAACGATTTTAAAAGGAAGTGGCAGATGCGGCGTGAGGAAAAAATATTCTGCGGTAATTCCTGTTTCCATATCTTTACTCCTCTGTCGTGTCACTACCTCTTCAACTTTTTATGTCCTTTTTTCACCCTTGTTTTTTTTCTCCTTTGATAAAGCTGTGAACAAAGATTTACACGTTAAGTTAGACATTACAATAGTGTTTGCAGTGGGATTTTAATTGGAAACCCGTGAACAAAGCAAAGCAAACAAAGCACCACACACTCTAGTCTTAACCACTAGACCAACTGAGTTTATTTCTATCTGGGTGCATCAGTTTCTATTTATCGCTGAAGGGTAAAAGACAACCAACGGTATAACGTTCTATAACGTTCTATAAATAATATTCATTTTCCTTTTTATTTATTTATTGTTATCAATGAGGAGACGTCATGTGAATACCCATTTTGACGTATTTTATGCTGGTGAGCTGGCTGATCCGTTGACCCTGGGTGGAATAATTTGAACCGAACAAACCATTGTTTGTGTACGAGTTGGGTTAAGGTTAGGGTTAGGGACAGGGATAGGGATAGGATTACCTATGAGTTAGGTTAAGGTTAGGGTCAGGGATAGGGATAGTTCAGTTTGTTTGGTAAGCGTGAGCACGAGTGTACCGTGCTCGGGCACGGTACGCGAGTACGGTTGGAAGAGGTGGACTCGATCCATCTGTACTTGTATCAAATGAGAAAGCAACCATACTTGAGCACAGCAGATTACCGCTATATGTCACGGCTGTCTTGTTCTAACAAATGCAGCAGCGAAAAGATATCTCCATTCAAACGAATAAATTCAATGCTTGCTCGAAATGTAGGCGGACGAAAACACAATCACCACTGGGTACTACACACAAACACTTGGAGTCCTTTAGAATTATTTGTGAGTAAATTACATTCGCATAGTTATCACAGAACAACATATGGCAGGCCACAGGCATACCCAGGCGGGGAATCAAACCCCAGACTCCCCAACAAGAGTCTAACCCGCTGACCACATCGCCAACGAGCCAGTCCCAAATAGAAAATGCCGTGCCCATGACAAAAACTAGCCGATACATGTGTGAAAGAGGTCAAGGAAGCCAGCCATTTCCCATCCTCCGTGAGCACTGTGCAAGCAGAAACTAAGGACCAGAAAGCTATGATGACCCAAGTGACCTGACGTACAAAGACGATCATTATTTGAGCAACTTATGACTTGGGCAACACTGAGTCTGTATTCAGTGTGAAAGAGGTCAACGCAAGTTCTTGAGCTAACCTTGATAGTCTTGTTTTGATAGTTACAAGAGTCATGAATGGGTCGTGTGAAATAAACGACTCCAGTCAGACAGCATTTCGCCCCAAGCCAGCCTAATCCCATTCTCCCTGAGCACTGTGTACTCTGTCACGTTATGAAGCAAATCTGAAATTATTCATTGAAAAGTTAGCTAGTGAGCCATAGTTTAGCGAGCCAAAATTACATTTATGATCGTGAGTGTGTGTGAGAAGGATAGATGACTAGTATGCTGTAAAACGAATCTATCCCACCTTTGTTACTTTGATATGGTTACATGAGATACGACTTTTCATTGTTTCACGTTAACTCCCAGTCTTAGTTACCGTTACCATTCAACATTTCTACAAAAATGTGTTTTCTGCTAGACAACTTGGACTGATCCTGTGCACTCTTCATTATTTTATTCAATGAATGAATATCAGTAATTACATTTGGAATAAGCTGAACGGAATCAAAATATATGCAACGTTAACTTTCCATTTAGCTAGCTCGTAACGCAAATTCCCGGATACTTCTTTTTCTTATTCCGCAGACATGCTCACCAAGGCAAGATAACGTCAGTGGAAAACGATGAAGTACCATAGGTGACACGATATCAGGAGATAGTGGGGTACAGAATTAGTCCGAGGGACAGGCAGACAAAAAGGCAATTCATGTGGAGATTGAATTTGTTCTTACTTATTTTTCACTCAAATTCAGATAAGTCATTATGAGATTTTTTTGTGGCCCTGTTTAGTCATATTTTGCATGCTTATGTCTTGACCCAGAAGCCAATAGTTAATATTGTTTGTTTTGGCGTGTGTGTGTTTGTGTGATTTCCCCTCTTGATCCAGGTGTTTTGGGAATGAGAAGTCTCCAGACATAAGATCTTCAGAGGCAGTGAGTATTCATTTCATTCTAACATAAATATATAAAATGGATACCTTGCACACAAGTGGCCATATGATGTCAGCACAAGTTATTTATTATCTATTCTTAAAGAGTTGTTTATAATCTTTTTGTGGAAGGAAACTCATGTGCAAAGTGGCACAGTCTATAGCACTGCTGCCTCACAGCAAGAAGGTCCTGGGTTTGAATCCTGGGGCCTTTCTGTGTGGAGTTTGCATGTTTGCGTGGGTTTTCTCCGGGTACTCTGGTTTCCCCCACCCACAAAAACAGGCATCCAAAACATTCACTCCTTACAGTACCCCTGACCGAGGAACTGGCTTTAGAACTGGAGTTGGTCCCCAAGCGCTGCTCTGTGGCTGCCCACTGCTCCCAACTATAGGATGGGTCATATGCAGAGGACAAATTAGCCCACGGGGTTCAATAAAGTGTCTATTCTATTCATGCAAACCCCGCACTGAGGCACCAGTCTGGCTTGAACCCCTCAGACAATAATTTGATCATCTTTGCTGTTTTTGTGTATAAAAGGACACAGTCACCCATCCTGACTGCTGTACAATGAGTGTCGCAGTGCCAAAAATGTAGTGCCTTAGACATGAATATGATTCCCTATTTTTAAATTTCACAATGGGCACAATTATTTGCAGAATTAAACTGAACTTTATAAAACTCTCAATAAACATGACATCAATGGATGATAAAGCTATCAGGCTTGTAGTCTTGTGAGTCGAACATGATGATGTGATCATTTTGTTTTTCAAATGTCCATTTTAACTACACAGAAATTTGGCTTATGCTTGGAGAGATGTTAGAGAGACGGTATATTTGGCCTAAACCTGTTATGTCTGTTCAGCTGCCTATATTTTTCTGAGGAAATTTTACATTTCCCTTTTCAACACTGGCAACTGGTAATAATAAGAAACTTGCTTACTCTTTTAGATCAAGCACTTGCACAAGGTTTGCAGGGGAGAACAGGCCCCCACCAGAGAGAAGAACATCACTAGTAAGTATCAACTGCAGTATGAAAGACAACATATTAAATGTTAAATGTTAACCACTATTTATAAACCTTACATTGTGATTAAAATATGAAGAGTTTCATACTGCCCACTGCTCCTAACTATAGGATGGGTTTAATGCAGAGGGCAAATTACCCCACGGGATTCAATAAAGTGTATCTTATCTTATCATAGCAAAACGAGAGATATCCATTTTTGCTGTTTTGAGAAAAAGGCCTTTTTTCTTCCAGACAAAAAGTTATCCAGAAAACCAGTTATTTTTTTATTTCTCAGTCTTGCTCTTGACTTACCAAACATATTTAGCCAGAAAATAGAAATCTAGCATCACTTTGATTATTTGGTACTGGTAATGCATTAAAGGGGACCTATTATGCTATATTTCCAAGGTTATATTTTGATCTTGGACTCCCCTAGAGCACTCCTGATTGTTCAAAGCCCAAACAGGGTCCTTATTTAGCTCATACTTCCATCCTCAAAAAACCCCATTTCTAGTCCATTGTAGTCTCTGCCTGAAACGCCTCGTTGGGGTGGCTCTTCCGCTATGGCCCCCACTCCCCGTGTACCCACTTTCTTCTGACTGGCCAGCTCTGTGGAGGGCGGAGTTGGGCGGGACGAGGCTGCAGAACGCAGTGGGTCTGGCTCCCCAGAGTGAAACGCGAGACACATCTGCAATCTGATAAGGAAGCAGCAGGCAAATTCCGCAATCTAATATTATACTTGAATATAGATCTAATGAAATGAACTTGTTCTAACAAAACTTAGCGGCGAAAGTGGAGGACGAAAAGTGCGAAAATCTGGCAGCTCAAGCTCAAATTTGCTATCGGCTACAGTTTGCTACGGCGACAATGGTGAGTACAGCGGTTTTTCTACTCTATTGCTAGGATGCAGGGAAAGCTAGAATCCACCCCATATAGACACATTTGTAGAACGGGTCGACATACCCACGTGTAGACCGGAGACCGTAGAAATCCGGTGGGTCTGAGTTTAGAGGGAAACATAGACAGTGAGGAGCAGCTAAAAAAGCTTATGGACCAACAGCTTAATGGACCTGCTGGCATGCATAACTGTGGTGTGTCGTTAGCGTGGAGAAGCGAACAGCTTCTGCGCTGGTATATGACGTAGGGGCGAAAGCTCCAGGCTAAATGGCCTTTTCGGAAATTGCCCGTGGTAATGGTTTACTTATTGCATCAGAATGACAAGCGTTTCCTCGGGGAGAATGGGCGCGTTATGGATAGTGTGCGAGAGCTAGCTAGAGCTCCGGTTATGTTATGAGCATAATACAGGTTTTACAGACCGTAAGTTCCGTTTGCATGAACCGTTGCTTAGGTGGAGCTAGCAAATCGATCACTTTTACAGAAAAAAATTTAATATTCAGTTGCCAATTTAATATTCAATCGACAGCAATGCAGAGAAATCGTTTGTCATACCGGACACGTTATAGCCTGTTCGCCTCCCTATTGCTTTCACCGGTAGCATCAGAGAGCTTGCCCAGACATTGGAAATGTATCAGGCTGACCCCAGTCATGGATAAGTAAAGCGCACATTTCACAAGCACCCAAAAACGCACCCTAAGCTTTGCAAAACCTACGTCTGGTCTAACTGCACCTCTCCGGTTAGCTTCAACTGTCGTGGCTACAATTCGGCAATGTTATGATGAAACTGCCACATTGATGCTTACTGAAGTCACACAAGCATACCGATCAGAATTACTGCATGTAAGTTAACCAGGAGAATTTTTTAATTAGCACGCACGCGAACTAACATGCAGCAGCTGGTAACCGAGCTGCCATAACAACCACAGAGACAAACCCTTGCAATACAGGTTTTACAGACAGCAAGTTCCGTTACCATGGACAGTTGTACCAAGCATCCAAATTACAAACAAGTGTAAAAAGTTAGCTTCAAATGAGGTTTATGTTCACACACCTTCTGTAGAATTTCCCTGATATCACTCTTGCATATTTGGGACACAAAATTAGCAACAGGCAGCTCGTTAGCGCAGTGCTACAGCCACAATCATCAGGCCATCACGTTAGGTAGGCTTATGCCGTAAAAGCAACTTACAGCTTCTGCGTCTGTGAGTCACGGACAGTCACGACAGATCCAGGCTTTGTCTTCAGATATTTTAGAAAGCCTGCGCTTGAGGCCAGTTGTTAGTGCTAACTATCGTTCGCGGTCCAGCTAGCCAGTAGCCACCCGTAACACGTTAGCTTCACTTACATTATTTGCTGTTATATCGTTACTTACAGCTTGTGGCTCGGCGCTTGATCGATGCAACTGCTTCAGGTTTGAGAAGCAGCTGAAAGGCTTATCCTGTGTCGAATTATCCTTTATTGACAAAGCTGTCTTTGGTGAAATGCTGAGCACAATCAGCTAACGTTCCCTTTGGCCGTGGCTGTTTGCTGCCAGCAAACAAAAAAAGCTACCCACTGATTTCTGGTGGCATCGTCTTTTGGAAGAGAATTAGTTGTTTTTCTTTGTGTCCAAAAGTAAACGGACAAGCAGCTTTGGGAGAGATACTGACAAAACTGCACCTCAAATGATCTGCGGTTCTTCTTTTGTATTTCCAAAAGTGTAGATGCTACTAGGGCATGGTATGATCCGCGGTTGTTTGTGACTGCTAGAATAGTGTCCAGTGTGGGCAGGTCCAGCGCCGTGATTGGCTCTGGCTAGGTCTGTACTAATTGGACGGCACAACCTGATGTCAGGTTTTGCCCATATCTCGTGAAAATCTCGGGAGGAGCTGTTCAGAGAGGAAATCACGCTCACAAAATCACGTTCTTGGATTATGGCAAAACCCCTGTATCTTATGTTTAGAAACTTTTCAGAGGTTGAGCATGGACAACCAACATTATAACATTACTAATATGTATTAAAAGAAGGATCAGCATAATAGGTCCCCTTTAAAATAGTTTGAACTTTTTTTTTACAAAATGAGATATATCCATGGATATGTCTCGTTTTGCCAAAAAAGTGAAATGGATATGTCTCACTTGTGGGGGTGGAAGGCTCTAATTTCGGCATCATGAAATAAGGGATCAAATCGCTGTTTGACCCAAAACGGACACTTGGACATGTGTGGCTATCCCTTGGCTATGTTTCTAATATCACTACTAGAAAATTTTGAATTTGGCGATGTCTCGTTTTTTTGATGAAACTCTTCATATGTAGTATGAAGAATAACTTATGAAGTAACACACAGTAATATCTTAAATGTATTTTTTTTTTTTTTTTACAAAACAGTTATTCCACTATCAGAAAAAAAACAGGCAATATCGACCCTAGATTGAACAGAATCAGTATAGTGAACGCAGCAAGGGGTTTACCAAAGTCCTCATACTGATCGCATTTTGAACTTGTGAAAACCTAGGCATTCTATTTCCTTGAATGCAGTATAAATTCTAAAATGGATGGCCATATTTGGCAAAAATGCCACTATAGTCAGTATTATTAGCGAAGGCTAATGGTTACTGATTATGACCAAAGTAAAAACAAGCTGCAACAGTTTGATATTTTTAGCAACGGAAGTAAACTGAAAATAAAAAATGGCTAGCTAACTATAACTAACATACTCCAAAAAAACTACATCAGGAGAAAGACTCCATCATTGACTTCCTTCTCTTTAATGCTGTCAAGCTCAAGGAACCCTACTGTCTGGTTCAAATTGGAATGGCTCCTGTTGTCCAAGTCTGCATGGCATTCCCATCCCTGCGTGGTTTTGTGCTTTTAAGAAGTTTTCAGTGAATCTTAGTGTGTTCTTTTCTTCTTTTTTCCCCAGATACACGAAGAGTCCATCTGATCACTGGCAATTTGGTGGAGGATTTTTACTATTTGCTACATTGCACTGTCTCTTACGGTACCGATTAACTGACCAATTGTGGTATGTTTTGATTTTAGTTATATATATATATTTATATATACTCTTTATATTTAGAATTCTGGATTAAAAGACAGAGTAAGGTTTGTCTACATATATTTTCAGAACTGTACAGAGTCCCGAGGGATCTTAAGAATTTAATGTAACAATTTAAAACTGAATTGGGAAATACAAGCTGAAAAACAGACCAAAGCCCCGTCAGCTCCATTTTGCATTTTATAAAAGAAAAATCACAACCTTAACATGATAGTTGCCTTAACAGACAAGAGGAACGCGGAAAAATGCCATTTTTAGTTTTTCCAATTCCTCCTGAGGGTCTTTGAAGTACTGTTTGTAAATACTCGGCTGATAGTGTACATTTACATTTGAATGCATTTAATAAAAGTGTTTCAGACGCAGCAGTTTTGTGTACTCTGTTTATTGTTTCCGTCCCAACTTTATTTGAAACCATGAAAATCGTGTAAATGTATCAATTTATTGCCGTTGTTTTCAGTTGAGGATATTTCACGGTAATCTTAAGGTGTATATTTATTCTATTGTTAATCAGTGAAGTAGCTTTAAATATTGCATTTCATTTAAGGTTTTAAATCATAAAATACTGTACTTACACTTTATCTCTACTAGTTTTTAATGTGATCTGAGCATTTGTTTACACTTTATCAAAGGTCTCTGATTATAGTAATTCAGGAAAAAAAAATCAGTACAAAAATTTTTTTTTCTGTTGCTATCTTTTTATTGAAGGTGATCAAATATAATAATTCAGGAAATTAATGTAAAATTACTTTCTCTGCTATGCTTTTTGGTGCTATCACTCCAATAGTTGGAGTTTGTTCATTATAATTCATAATTAATTATTCATTAATAAGTGTTTCACTGCAGAACTATGAGTGGCATCACTTTATTGAAGGTGTTTGATCATTATAAATCAGGAAAAACCTGAAAAATAATGGTGTTAGTCTGCAGAACTTTAGGGGCCATCACTTTATTGAAGATGCATTAATGTAATATTTCTGAAATAGCTGTAAATGACAGTATTTCTCTGCATAAAATTTAGTGCTAACACTTTATTGACAGAGTTTTATTGTTATAATTCAGAAAATAACTAAGATAACAGAGTTTCTCCTGCAGAACCTTCGTGCTATCACTTAATTGAAGGCCTTATATTGTAATAATTCAGGAAATAGCAGTAAAATAATGGTGTTTCTCTGCAGAACTTTGAGTGCTATCATTTTATTGAAGGTGTTCGATCATTATAATTCAGGAAATCCCTGAAAAATAACAGTGTTTCTCTGCAGAACTTTCAGTGCTGTCACTTTATTAAAGGTTTTATACTGTAATAATTCAGGAAACAGCTGTAAAATAATGGTGTTTCTCTGCAGAACTTTTAGAGCCATCACTTTATTGAAGGTGTTTTATTGTAATAATTCAAGAAATAACAGTTAAAAAACAGTGTTTCTCTGCAGATCTTGTGGTGTTGTCACTTTATTGAAGATGTTGTATATTAATAATTCAGGAGAAATGTGTGAAATAACAGAGTTTTTCTGCAAAACTATTAAAGCAATCACTTTATTGAAGGTGTTCGATCATAATAATTCACCAAAAACTTGTAAAATAACAGTGTTTCCCTGTACTTTCTTGAATGAAAATATCTGTAAATTTATTGTTTTTATTCTTTATTTGATTTAGAATATTTTACTGTAATTTTAAGGTTTTTTTTTTGGCAGCCATTGCTGCCAGTCATTTACAAGATTTTTTTTTTTTTTTTTTTTTACAGTGTTGCATTTTAATAAAGCCAAAGAAGTTCATTTTAAAAATCTTGCTCAAACTTTACTCCCTTAATTGTTTTATTGCTAAATTTACTGATATCAATGCGTTGTGTTCCTTTTGTGGAAAAAAATGCAGACACTGTCTCTCATTTATTTTTTGATTGTGAGATAACAAAAAACATTTTAGTATGATCTTAAAAGTCCACTTTTTGAAATTGGCCAGCGTGAGATGCTTGTTTAACTTAAAATATATCATCTGTTATTATGTTGACACTTATTTATCCCCCTTAATATTTTTCATTTTACCCTTTTTTTTCTTATTTGTTTATTTAATTTTGTTTTCTGTTTATTGTTTTTGTTAAATTTTTAAAAAAATAAATAAAAAATAATAAAATAAAATTAGAAACGAAAAGCTTGGGTATTTGTCCCCGGAGGGGAGCCTTTTTTTGTATTTTTGGTAAAGATACGATTTTTAAAACCCGCAAAAAACAAAAAGCCCCGATAATATTTAATGGTTTTTATGAAATGAAACAGAATTGAAAAATTCAAAAAAAACAGTTTTTATTACACATTTGCACTTGATCAAAAAGGGGGGCCAGAACTCAAATTTAGGGAACCGATTTTTTAAATAATTTTCAAAATTGAAAGGGGAGGGGGGGAAATGCCCGGGGGCAGCCTTTTGGGGGCCAAAAAACCCAAACTAAAAACCAAAAAGAAAATTTTAAATTTATATTATATATTTATATATAAATTTTTTAAAAATTTTTTTATTGGGAAACCTTAAACCAAATTTCCTTTTTAAAAAAAAAATCATTTTTTAATTTCCCTTAAATTAATTACGAACCCAAAAACTCAACTTATAGGTGGGGCCCGTTTCTTAAAAACATTCAACTCCAGTTGGGGTTTTTTATATTAGTTCCCCCCCGGGAAAAATTTTCAATCACGCTTTTTGAATTTCCGCTTTTTTACTGATTAGAAAATTTTGCCAAACCCTTTTTTAAGGGGTTAAAAAATGCATGGTTTCAAAAAATTTTAAATTTTAAATAAATAAAACTTGAAAATAAAGCTAAGGGAAATGATTTAAAATTCTTTTAAAAAAATTTAACCCCCCCTTTTAAAAAGGGGGTTTTTAAAAGTGAAAAGGTTTCCCAAAATTTTGTGTGGGAGTATATTTCATTTTTTTTTTTAATTATTACTCATTTTTCTTTTAATTTGGAATTTTTTTTTGGTAAAACAGCGGGAAAAATTTACCTTCCCCGGTTGTCCCGAAAAACCCCTCTGGAAAGAATGCTTCCCCCGTTTTTGTGGTTTTTCTTTTCACTTGGGGATGCCCAGCAATAAATATTTTTTCCCTTTTGGCCCCTGGATCCTTTTAACAACCCCCATGGAGGTTTTGGGGTGTTTTCGTTTTTCGGTGTTTTTTATTTGTGTAGCCCAAAATAAATAGTCCCAAAAATTGAACAAAAGGGGGTGAAAGAAAAGGCTTTTTTAAAGAAAATCAAGCCTGCCCTGGTGGGGTTTTTTTGGGTTTAACCTTGGATAACGCAAAAAGGGGGGGTGGGGTCCCTTTTTTCTGGGAGGGAAAAACCCGGGGTTTTAAAATGGGGGAAAAAAACTTTTGGCCCCAATTCAAATTTGAAAAAATTTTTGGGTGTTACAGGGTTTTGGACCCCCCCCCCAAAATGCAATTTTTGGTTTAAAGCTCGGAGCACTTCGGGTCGTTTTTTAAAACAATTTTCCAAAAAAACAAAGGGGATTAAGTTTTGGGGGAAAAGATTTAAAAATTTTTCCCCAGGAAACTGGCCTAGAAGGCTAGCTACTGCCCGGGGAACCCTGAAAGGTTATAAAAAAGGGGCCAAGTACAAAAAAAAAATTAAAAATAAAACACAAAAAAGATATGGGTGTTTTTTCCCTAAAAGCCCGGGCCCTTTGGGGAACGGATTTTTCCCCCTAAAAATTTAAGGAAAGGGGGGTTTTAAACGAGGTTTTTGGGGTTTTTTTTAAAAATCTGGCAAAAATTAAAAAACACTATTAAAAAGATGAAGATTAAATCCTTTTAATGGTTCCTCCCCCAAAAAATTTTTCTAAAACCTAATTTTTTGGAAAAATGGGAAAAAAAAGTTTTTCCCAAAAAAAATTTTTTTTTTTTTTTTTTAAAAACCCCCTTTTTTGGTTGAATTTATCAAAAAAAAAATTTCAGTTTAAAAAAAAATTTTTTTAAATTTTCAAAAAAAGAATTTTTTGAATTTTAAAAAAAAAAACCCAACATTGAAAATGAAAAAGGGTGTTAGTTAAATAATTTTTTAAACCCCAAACACGGGAGAAAAACTTTTAGGGGTGTTTTGGGGCCACTGCAAAAAGGGGTTGAAGTTTCTTTAAAGTCTTGTTCATTTTAAACCTTTTTTAAAAACGATCTCGTGGGGATTGGTTTTTTTACTTTTCAAAGATTCCGTTTTGAGTAAAAAAAAAAAAAAATTAAAAAAATTTGGGTTTTTTTTTTTTCCCTCACTAAGGGGGGGGTTGGCCTGCAAAAATAAAAAATAAATGGTTTTTTGAAATTTGGACCATGGGAGAGATTTCAATGGTTTTTGGTATTTGAAAATAGGGAGGGAAAAAGAGATTTTTTTTTGCCCCTGGGGTTTGGGGGGGGGGTATTTTAATTTTTTTTAAAGTTTTACCTTGTTTGCCCACCCCTGCCTTGCCCAATTTGGGGAATTTTGTTAACACCGAAATTTTTAAGGAATATTTTTTTTGAGTTTTTTTGGGGGGGCAGAAATTTTTTGGGGGGAATGAAACCCCTGCCTGAGCCCTCCAACTCAAAAAATTAAATCTAAAAATAATTAAAGAATAAAAAAAATTAAAAAAAAAATAGGAAATCAAGTTAGAACTTCGTTTTGCCTTGCTAATTTTTTTTCATTTTTAAAGGAAATAGCTTCTGGGTTTTTTAAATTTTTAAGCCCAAATTTTTATTTTATATTACATTTTTTTTAACAAATTTTTAAAAAATTGATTAAAAAATTTTTTTAGTGAAAATTTGGGGGAAAATTTAAAAAACCTTTGGGGATTTAAAAAAAGTTAGTTAACCCAAATTCCCAAAAAATTTAAAAAAAAATTTTAAAAAATTTTTTGAAAAATTTAAAACGTTAAATTTTTTCCAATTTTTTTTCTTTTAAGAGTTTCCAAAAATTTTCGATAAAAAATAAGAAAAAATTTAAAATCTTTTCAAAATTTTCCATGAAAAAAAAAATTAAAAAATTTTTAAAACTCAAAAGTATAAAGTTCAAAAAATTAAAAAAAAGCAAATTTAGCAAATTTTAATTTTTTTTAAATTTTTTTGTTTTATTAAATATTGGGGTTATAGCCCAAAAAAAGGTTTTTTAAAAAAAAAAAAAAAGAAAAAATAAGGAAAGGTTTTTTTCTCTATAATTTTAAAACTTTTCAAAAAACATTTTGGTTACTTTTTTTTCTTTTAATTTTTTTTCATTTTTTTTTCAAATTGCTTTAAACCAAACCCAAAAAATTATTTTAAAAATTCTTAATTTCTTTTTCTTAGAATTTTTTAAAAAAATTTAAAAAATTCAAATTTTTTTAAAAAACCTGAATATTTTTGGTTTTTTTTAAACCCCAAAATTCTTTAAATATTAGGTTTGTTGCTAAAATTATTTTTGTTTATTAGCTTTTTTTGATTTATTTTTTTCCCCTTTTTTTTTAAAAACTTCCCCAAAACGAATGCTTTTTTTAAAAAATAGGAAGTATTTCTTTTTTACAAAATTTTCCCCACCTCACCACCCCCAAACAACATTTGCCCCTTTTTGAAAAACTTTTTATTTGGGAAAGGTTTTTTTCTTAATTTTTCCTTTTAACTCCATTTTTAAAATTTAAAATCCCCAAATTTCCTTATCCCCATTTTTTTTAAAATTTACAAAATCCTGCTTTGTAAAAAATTCCTAAAAACCCGAAATATCTTCCGGGGACCTAAAAATTTTACTTATTGACTTTTTGGGTGAATTTTTTTTAATCAAAAAGGCCCCTTTTTGGGGAAAAAACTATTAAAAAGCCCCAAAAATTTCACCTGGTTGTTTAAGAACTCTAAATGGCACCCCCCAAAAAAAAAAAATTGGGTGAAAATTTTAAAACCCCGACACAACCCCCAAAACCCCAGTGCCTTTTTTTCCCCCTTTATTATTCTTTAAAAACCGGGGTTTTTGAAAAACAAAGTTTTCTATTTGGGGGAAAAAAAAAGCTTCCTGAAACGTTAAAAAGGTTTAAAAAAAGATTGGGCCCGTTTGGGAGGGGTTCCCTTTCCACTATTCCCGGTCCGGAACCCTTTTTCCCGCCCCCGCGGCACCTTTTGGGTCCAACCTTTTTTCAAAGGGGTTTTTTGAGGTCCCTAAACCAAAATGTCTTGGGGAGAACCCTTTTTTACCCTTTTTTGGGTGGGAAAATCGTCCGGACCCAAAAAGGCGAGGAAATTTTTTATCTGTAATGGCTGTAGACACATATAATGTCCAAGGTTTTATAATTTTTCCGCGCCCCCCCTAAGAAAAGGGGGGAGGGCTCACGCCCACTGTAGGGAAAAAGGAAGCCTGGTGGGGGGGCTGAAGGCGATTGAGGTAAGGGAAAGGGGGTTTTCAGGGGGGGGGCGGGGCCCTTTTTGGGGGTGAGTGAACCCCCCCTTGCAGGCAACCCCCTCCCCTGCTGGGGGGTAATGATGTGCAGGGGGTTGATTTTCTTACCCCTGCCCCTGGTGGGTTGGGGGGGGGGGTTGTTTTTATCCATTTTTTTCTGTGTGATTGACCCGGGGAATAGGGAAAAAGGCCGAAAATATTTTTCCCTTAATGGGATGTAGTAAAATAATTTAAAAAAAAGGCATATTTGGTGTTGGTCAACGAAATAGAAAATTTTTTATTGGGGTTTCCCTAAATTTTGGGGGGGAATGTGAAAATGATATTCGTGTGAGGATTGGGGTTTATTAAAAGGCCCTTTTTCCCCCCATGGGTTTTAAAAAAGGAAAGTTAAACCCTAACCCTTTTTTTTCAAAAACATACCCCTTTGGGGGGGTAATTAGATTGTTAAATATTTTGTTAAATATTTTTTTATAAAAGCCTTTGGATAACCAATTTGGGGTTTTTTTTTTCCAAAACTCCGTTGGGTTAAAAGTAAAGGGGGAATGTATGGGGGTTTTAGATTTTTACCCCCCAGAATTTTGGCCAAAGGGTTAAAACAGTAGGAAAAGCAATTTTTAAACCAAAACCCATTTTTTTTTTGGTTTTTGGGGGATCCAAATGTTAAAAATTTAAAAATTTTTTTTAAAAAAAACTTTCATTTTTCCAAAAATTTTTTTTAATATAAAAATTTTACTTATTTTGAATGGTTTTTTTATTTTCCACTTTTTTTAATTTTTAAAAATTTTTCCAAAGGTTAAAGGGGTTTAAACCGGAAATTTTTTTTGGGGTTTTTTTGAAAAAACATTTTAAATACGAAAGGGTCGCTTTGACCCGCTTTTTTCCCCAAGTAGCAGACCCCTTTTTTAAAAACCAAAGTCATTTTTTTTTTTCTTTTTTAAAATTCCCAAAAAAACGGCCTAGGAAAATTTTTTCCGTTAAAAAGGTTGGGGTTAAAAAATTTAATTGCTTTTCTTGGACTGCTTCCCAAGGCCCCAGTTCGCCCCAAAAAAACCCAAATGTTTTTTTTTTGCCCAAGTCTAATCGTTAAAGACGTTTAAACCCCAAAACCATTTTTTAAACCACCCCGGCCCCTTTTTTTTGTTTAAAGCTTTTGTTTTTAAAAGATGTTTTTGGCCGGGCCCCTTTTCCATTTTTTTTTTTTTAAAATTTTTTTAAAAAATTTTTTCCTTTTTTTAAGTTTCTTTTCGGGTTGGGGGGGGGTGGGGGGAAAAACAAATTTAAATTTTTAATGCCCCTTTTTTAAGAATTTTGGATGACTTTGCCTGAAACCCCCCCCGGGGGTTTTTCCCAACCCCTTTTTTTGTTTTCTTAATGGGTTCGTTGTGAAAAAATTTTAAAACCCAAACCCCCGGCAATCCCAACCTTCCGAAAAAAAAATCGGCCCGGGTTTACAAAATTTTAGGTTCTTGCTAAATTTTTTAGGGGTTTGGTTTCAACCAAAAAAATTTAAAAAAAAAAATGTTTCAACGGAACTTTTCTCCCCATTTTCATCAAAACCTCTGCTAAAGAAAATTATTGGGGTCTTTAAGCCTTTTTTTTGAAAGGTGTTTTCTGGAGAAAAAAAAGGTGTTTTCCCCAAAAAATTAAAAAAATTATTTTCCTTTTAACCCCTTTGTTTTTCCAACAAAAACCCCATTTATAAATTTTACCCCCCTGTTTGTCTTTTTGGGCATTCCATTTTAAATTTTTTTTCTTAATTTTAAAGTGTTTGCTCAAGTTTTTGTTTATATTTTTTAAGATTTTTGGGCGAATTCCCTTTTTTCAGTGGTGGGAAAATTAAAGTTTTTTTTTTTAATTTATTTTTTCTTGTTGGGGAAAAAATTTAAAACAAATTTTGGGGAAATTACAAAAAACCTAAATTTATGAAAACCCCTTTAAAAATTATTATGTCCCTTTTTTAAAAAAGGGGGAAAAAAAATTTAAGCCTTACCGATTTAGGGGCCAAAAATAGCTTTTTCCCCAAAACCCCCCCTTTTTTTAAAATCCCCCCTACCTTGGAACAAAATTTTTATTTTTATTGTATAGTAATTTAAAAGAAAAAAAATTTAGTTGGGGTATTTTTTTTGGCATAAAATTATTACGGGGTTTTGGGAAAAAAAATCTTTTTTTTAATTTTATAAAATTAATTCCCTAATCTTCTACCCAAAAGTTCTTTATCAAAAAAAAAAACCCAAAGTTTGGGGCGACAAATTTGAATGGAAAATTCGGGGAAAAAAAGGGCTTAATCATAAAACCCCTTTTGTGAATTAAAACTAATTTTTTTTGTTTTTAGGGGGGGAACAAATTTTGCTTTTTTCCCCCCCCATATTTTTTTGACACTTTATAAGGGAAAAATTTTTAAGTTTTAAACAAAATATATTTTTAATATATTATGGCCCCCGACTGTATTAAACCCTTTTTTGAAAACCTTGAATGGAAAGGCCTTTTATTTTCCCCCTTTTTTGGGATCCCCCCCCAAGGGTTAAAAAATAAACAAAATTCTCCAAACCCCAAAAAATTAAAAAAAATTTATCTTTTTAAAATCCAAAATTTCAATCAAATCTGTATTTTATTGTAATACTTAAAAAAATAAAAAATGATTCAACCTTTCATATTTTGAACACATGTACATTTGTATTTGTACCTTGAATTCCTGTAGTGCTCTTTATTCTAGATTATGGCAATTTTCATTTTCATGTTCATTTTAGTTCATAATAATTACCATCATTAATTTCTTTCACAGTAAAAATATTATATATAATAAAAATTAGTCCTGAATATTCACTCATTCACAGCTTGAGCCGGGGGGGAGTCAACTCTGAGTATCATCACTCTACTTGTAGTACTATAAATTTAATCATTGATATCAATCTTTAGAATTAACATCCTAGGGAATGAGGTTTTGATGCATGTTTTGTTCTTCCACTGTTTCCTGTAGCATTGAGTAATGTAACGTGAGTAATGTGACTTTTTTTCTTTAACTGTGTGTAGAGATAATAGTTCACTAACCTATGCCAATTGCTTTTGTTCTCTTAAAAAGTTTAGTAATAAAAGTTCAAAAATATTATCAATCATTTTGCTGTGTCTTTTCTAGTTTAGCGAGATATTGAAAGCAAATTTAGCGTAAAAATGCCATGAGATTTTTAAGGTATCGTGTGTAATGCTGGACAAAAGTCAGCCTGGAAGAACATATAAGCAGAATTTTTCTAATGTTGTCAAATGTGGATCTTGAGGAGGGCCAATGGTTATCATGGTAAAAAAAAATAATAATGTTTAGTCCATTGACAAAATCGGGAGACACCTTCATTCAAGAGTCCCGTGCATTAAATGTAACGTGAGTAATGCAGGAATTGCCCCATTGGCAAATTAAGCTGCAAAAAAGTGGTGTCCCTGTGCATGTGAATGCTGCTTCATACAATCACAAACCAAGTCAGCTGCTGAGAATGTCTTGGGAATTTCCTCAGTGTGGAAAAGTCTGGCTGGAACTTGGCAGTTGTTTTTTTTTCTTTCTTTCTTTCTTTCTTTATTGCACCAGTAATGGCATTTACAATGACTAAAGGAAGATGATGTCATGGTTTGTGAGGCGTGCGTGTGTCTTGGACATTTCTTTGTGGCTCTCGTCCTGGGACGAGATCGAATTCCTTTTCAATCGGATTCTTTTCCCGGCTGGCTGATTGAACTGCGGCGGCGCTTCCCCGGACTCTATATAAGCCGGAAGTCCGCCACGCCTCCTTTGCGAGAGTGTCTGTTTGTAGCTAAGCACTATAGCCGCAGATATCTGTAGTCAGGATTTGTGTGACTTTATATCTTCCAGTTATTATTGGATTTCCTTCCGCTTTAGGAATTTTCCCTTTTCAACTTTTGTTCTCTCTCACGTTGCTTCCGTTTTTTTCAGACTATTATACGTCCTTTGGAAACGTGAGTACTTTCTGGTGGTCTGTATAATTCTCTGTGTTCGTATTGTGTCTGTACTGCTCGTTCTCTCTCGGGCCGTTGCACTTGGCATCTCAATTTTACCAGCCATTACAGATGAGGCATACAATAAAAAAAAGAGCATCTAAAACAGTAAAAAGAATTATTTCTTGAAACTGTTGAATCAGACACATTGTCCATCTTCCTTTCACTTAACATAACATAACGTGAGTGGCGAGAACAGCCCGTTCAGCCCAACTAGGCTTGCCAGTTTCTTTTTACTTTCATGAAAGCCGACAGCTAAACTGATGAAAATACACACAGTTGCAATGGAGCGCCTGAACAATGGATCTTTACTCCTCAGTAATATATAATTATAGCGCATTTATAACGACTATAAGTTTCTCTTATACTGGTTATAATTCTTATGCTGGTCAACTGCTATGAATGAAATACAGTGTGCTTATAGTGGAGTCTATACGTAACCACCGGTTTTCTTTTAGTGTTTTGAAGTCTTAGTGAATTCTGTCCCTGCGTGTAAATTAAGTATACACGGCGCCTCCTCCTTAAGATTTGTGTGCTTTGAGAGGGGGGTACTGCCCCCTTGTGGTGATATGGAGAATGCCCTTCTCTGACAGGATTTTACCTCTTAAGGTAGAATACTGCTATTAAGCATGAAAATCTTTATTTCATCACTTACATCAAATTGCTTTATTGATATGAGAAGCAAACATTCAAATTAGCAGGGATGGAGGTGATTTGCATAAATTATGCAAATTAGGTGTCCAAGATGGCCCCGCAAAGGGGCATATCATGACAATTTCAAAACACCATACCTCAGTAACTAATAGACATATTAACTTCTTATTTTGCACACAGGTTGCCTGATTCAGCATTTATGGGCTAAACCTCTTAAAGTTGGAAACTTTAACAAAATGCAAAGGTTTTTTGAAACTTTGCTCTTAACTTGAAAATTCTCTACCTCATTATATATTCAGCACCCCCTGAAATTAAAAGAGTACCAAAAGGGCCATATTTTTTAGGTTCAGGACAACCATCATGCTGTAAACTATTTATGTTCCAAACTTCATTAAAATCGGACTAGCGGTTTTTGAGAAATGGCGCGTGAAAAATGTGGAAATGGTACAAAAAGTCAATTTTCAGGAAACCCTAAAAAAAACCCTAAAAACGTCTAAAACATTAAAAAACCAAAAAATGACATTTTTTGCAAAAATCAGTATTTTTATAGCAGTAATCTACCTTAAACACCTGTCTCAGGTCACAGACCTCAACAATGAATTTGATATCTACGACCATTCGCCATGGCTGGTGTGTAATATACTGTATATTCTGATTTTGATTGCACTGAGCACATTGTATATGGCGGGGTAAGTTTGTAATTGTTTGGTTGCTGTCAGGGCCGAGTGTGTGGGTTGTTCTTGGTCACCAAAATGTGTAACATTTTGGGGCAGCTGTTAACCTGTCGGTCTTCACCTAGATTGTTGCACCTGCGTCAAACGGGTGCAGCTGTGGGATTGTAGAGCTGTTTTTTTTTTTAATCTCCCAACAGTAAAACTGATACTAATGTTCTGAAGACAGCATTGTTTGCAGAAATGTTTCATCTATGCTGAAATAATTTCATATCTTTCAGAGCACGAGAGAGTGAGTCTTACTCCTTTCACCTAATAATACCAAATGTACTGTGATGCCCCTCACCTGGGAAATGCTGCAATAGATGTGAGAGGATTTCAAACTTCAAATTTATTTCATGATTTGCATGTGTAGCTGTAAAAATCTTTGCTTCTGTAGTTAAACACTGTACTAAAATCATGTCACTGTGTGGTGCAAATTGACGATGTGATTGTGTTAACCTTTGAGTTTAGAAACTGAATTTCTTGAGATATCCTGGCTGATTGCATGTAGAGTTTTATACATTGAGTCGAGGCTATTGTTTGTAGAATACTGTAATACATACACAGTGTGTGACTGCAGTCACTAGAGATGCATATAAATCTGTATGAATCAGAAAAACTGCAGGAGCTCAGAAACACCTCACAGCAGAGACTGCACTCTTCTTCTGTGATTATTCTTGGTTTTGTGGTTTAATACATCCAAACGATGTGCAGCAGATCCAGGGTTAGACCCACAGGAGAGCCATGTCTTTGACCAGTACCAAGCAAACCTGCTCAATAGACAAACAGTACTTTGTATTGAAATTTACTGAATAGTTACACTGTATGAACAGAAGCAACATCTCAGCATCACCAGTGTTTCTCATTCTGGAGTCCATGTGCACCACAGTAGATGATGTCAGAGCTTCAGCAGAGCAGATTTTAGCCCTGAACAGATTTACTCATATTGAGCTCCTGCATAATATATAATCATTAATAACTCCAGCTGGGTCACAGGTCAGCACATCAGGGAAGAGAAAATCATGACTGAAAAACAACTCATTTTTAAATTCAGTTTTATTCACAGAAGATCATAGTGAGTAAATATAGAAAAGTACAGCATTTGGTTCACACAAAAAATGAATCAATCATCATGAACTCAATCCATTAAATCCATGATAGTTTACAGAAATGAAAGGAAATAAGTACATTACACTGATCATTCTGCATTCCCCCATCAGCTGCAGTTACACTCTGAGACTTTCACATGGGAACGCTTGTAAAAATGAATGTTAGCTGCTGTAAAAATGAATAAAATAATTGCCACCTCGCACAGGAGTTTGCCACAGGCTTCTTTAATACAGAGATGCAGAAACAGGAGACAGAATTATTACTTCACTTCAAAAGCATTTTATCCTGCATCTTTCACCAGCATCAAACTCATTTAATCATCTTAAGGACATAAAAACACTGATCATCAGTGACGCCACTGAGCCAAACTCTGAAGAGGCAGAACACACCCCCTTTAGACGAGTCATGATTATATTCAGCTCCACCTGTTTTACATTATTCTCCAAGATAAACAATCCATTTAACTCAGAAAATATACAATACTGTCAGGTGTGTGTGTGTGTTCGCAAGGGTGCACGAGTGCATATATCTATGAGAGTGGGCATGCAAGGGTGAGTTTGTGTGGGAGTCTATGAGTGTGTTAAGGCATACAAGGGTGTATGTTTGCAAGTGTGTGTGTGTGTGTGTGAGTGAGAGAGAGAGAGAGAGAGATAGATAGAGAGAGGGACCATAAAAGAGTGTGAAAATGTGTTCTTGTAAGACACTGAGTGTGGGAATGAGTTTATACTCCTGCTCTGTACACAAACACTCCTCCACCATCATCATCACACACTCCTGCTCTGTTCACACACACTCCTCTACCATCATCATCATCATCACACACTCCTGCTCTGTACACACACACTCCTCTACCATCATCATCACACACTCCTGCTTTGTACACACACACACACACACACACACCTCTACCATCATCATCATCACACACTCCTGCTCTGTACACACACACACTCCTCTACCACCATCATCATCACACACTCTTGCTTTGTACACACACACTTCTCCACCATCATCATCACACACTCCTGCTCTGTACACACACACTCCTCCACCATCATCATCACACACTCCTGCTCTGTACACAAACGCTCCTCCACCATCATCATCACACACACCTGCTCTGTACACACACACTCCTCTGCCATCATCATCATCATCACACACTCCTGCTCTGTACACATACTCTCCTCTACCATCATCATCACACACTCCTGCTCTGTACACACACACTCCTCTACCATCATCATCCTAACAGGCTCCAGCTCCGTGGTCGGAGTGGGAGGGCAGATTGATATGTTGAGTGTGTGCGTAGGAGAGTGTCTTTATAAGTGCGCACGTGTGTGAATTTGGGGGTGTGTGTGTGTATGTTTGTATGCGCATGTGGTTACAGTGTGTATGTGAAATTGCCAATGAGAGTGTGTAATATGTTTGTGGATATGGGTGAGTGAGTGTTTGTGTGTGTTTTTCTACTCCAGTTGACAGAGGGACACTGAGGAGTAATACACTCCAAACCCAGCACAGAGGGGTAAGTGTTGGGTGAAGTGTGTGTGGACTGTGTGCAGGAGGGTCAGAGTGTCAGAGTCAGAGACGCTGTAGAAGGACAGAGTGCCGGCCGCATGGTCCACACAAACACCGACCCTGTACACACACACCCCTCTCTCACCATCATCACACACTCCTGCTCTGCGGTAGGGGGAGTGGGCAGGTAAGTCTGTTCGGTTCTTATTGTGCCTGATGGAGTAACTGCCCTCAGAGCACCACAGACACCAGGAGAATTTATTCCAGCCAAACCAACAGTCCCTCCCCTCTCCTCTCCTGCTGATTCTTTTATTTGTCACTGCTATATCAACCCATCCCCTCTCACACACACTGCACTCAGCCTCCCAGTAACAGTGCTCAAACACACTCTCTCTGCACAAAACCTGCTGCACAGACTCAAATCTCTCTGGATGATCAGGATACGGCTCCTCTCTCCTCGGTGTGCGTGTGTGTGTGTGTGTCACCTTCCTGTTCCCCTCAGACAGAGACAGCTCTCCGTGAGCTGTGTTTGGATCCAGCGTGAGGCGACAGCCGTCTGCACACCAGAGACATTAATGGGATTAATTATCATTATTATTATTCATCTCATTGTGTGTGTGTGTGAGAGAGAGAGCCGTGACAGTACCTGTGTGCGTTTGTGTAAATATGTGCTTATATCTCCATGTGTGTATGTGTGTGTGTGTGTGTGTGTGTGTGTGTGTGTGTGTGTTTAAGAGAGATGTTTTAGTTAAGACTCTCACACACAAACACACACAGAGCAGAGAGTGTATCTGTGGAAAGTGCTCTGTGTCGATACACACTCACATTTCCTGGGTCCTGGTTTGGTTCTGTTCTCTCCTCCATGGTCCACACTGTAAGAACAGCAGAACACAGTGAGTGAGTGAGTGTGTGTGTGTGCGTGTACTTACTGCAGTGTGCGAGTGTGTGTGTGTGTGTGTGTGTACTTACAGCAGTGTGAGTGTGTGTGTGTGTGTGTGTGTACTTACAGCAGTGTGTGTGTGAGTGTGTGTACTTACAGCAGTGTGTGCGTGTGTGTGTGTGTGTGTGTGTGTGTGTACTTACAGCAGTGTGAGTGTGTGTGTGTACTTACAGCAGTGTGTGTGTGTGTGTGTGTTTGTACGTACAACAGTGTGAGTGAGTGTGTGTGTGTGTGTGTGTGTGTGTACTTACAGCAGTGTGTGTGTGTGTGTGTGTGTGTGTGTGTGTGTGTGTACTTACAGCAGTGTGTGTGTGTGTGTGTGTGTGTGTGTGTGTACTTACAGCAGTGTGTGTGTGTGTGTGTGTGTGTGTGTGTGTACTTACAGCAGTGTGTGTGTGTGTGTGTGAGTACTTACAGCAGTGTGAGTGTGTCCAGTTTAGCAGCAGACAGTGCTCTCACTCCACAGTCTCCTGGGTGATTGTATCTCAGGTCCAGCTCTCTCAGGTGTGAGGGGTTTGAACTCAGAGCTGAAGCCAGAGAATCACAACCTCTCTGTGTGACTCTACAGCCTGACAACCTGCAGAGAGAAGAACACACACACACACACACACACAAACAGAAACACATACACACACGTGCACACACACACACACACACACACACACACACATTATTATCATCAGGAAGTAACCCAGCTCTCCCAGTGCCTCCTGCATGTTTCCTCTCTCAGCCCTCTGTTGGCTGCGCTGCTGTTGCTGTACAGTATGTACTGGGGGCATCGGCACCAACTAGGGGTTAATATTGGGGGAGGGGCAAAACATGAAGGTAATATTTGATGATGTCATCATGCTCCTGGTGCATGTGTGTCAGTCCAATGTTGTCCCACACCTTTCTATGAAATCGCGTTTATGAGGAGGATTTGAGGAATTATAAATTTACGAGTCAATCTTTTTGGACTCCAGTACCAGGGACTTTAATGAATGCATGTAAAAATCGCTGCTGTTTGAGTTTATTTGCATTTTCGATTACTTTTCAGAATTGAGGGTTGTGCTGTACATCAAACAACTACAATGCGCAGTGATTGTTTTTTTTAGACTCACAATATAAATCAAAAAAAAAAAAAAGCTAGACTATTCGTATTAAAATTGAAAAACATTGGATGTTTCTTCTTTTTGGTTATTAAATATGAGTGTTGCGCGTTCACTGTGTGTCAGTATAGCATAATAGGGGACCTTTAATTATGAGTAAACAACAGTTAGATCAGACTCTTGCTTCATATTAGTCCAGGGACTAAGCTGATTTTAATATGGTGCACGCAATTCTTATGAATGTGTTAGCTGAGGTTTACAGAGTGTTTGAAGCTTTGTGAACTGAAGTTTAGAGCACATTAATTCATTTCTTCATGTAATGACTTCTATTTAAGACATTAGTCGAGGGAACATCCATGTTGACAGACGGCCCATAGAAACACTGAAACTGCCTTCTGTTTTTGGAAACGAAAGACACTTGGGCAGAGTTAAGCTACACACTCAGTGAATAAAGTATTATATTTCATAAACAGCTTCATAAACTGTCGCTGCTTCTAGGTCACTTCATTTTAGAAGCTGCTTAACACAGTTGAGCAAGATCATTTGATAGTCTTGAACATTTAAGTGTATCTGACATTTAATTTGTAAACACGATGAATGCTTTATCCATCATAGTTAGCCTACAGCTCAGTGACCTTATGAGCTAACAAGAGACGGGTCTTAATAAGTGATTCAGTTTACGACACTGAGTGAGTGAGTGCTTATGTGATGCACTGAACTGAAAATAGCTCCACACATGGACGCACTGAACAGAAATCATGGGTTTCCATTCACTACGAGGACAGGCTCTCCAATCAGTTACGTCACGGACATGAACGTCCACCCGAGGAAGCCAATGGTGGATTACAGCTTACAGTGGCAGGTATTTTGAAAACCTTGTTCATCCATCACCAATCAAGAATACTGAAAGGAAGACCAACACTTGCGTGTTTTACTGTTTAACTGTTGATACAGGCATAAATGTCAAAGTGTTTCTATTCCCTTTTAACAGGTCAACTGATCTCTCTAAACATTAACAGCAAGTAATTAAGAAAAATTAACAGCTCATCAAAATTCCATCATTACAACAGTGGTTAGAACAAAAACCAGCACACAGGGGGTCCCAGGACCGAGTTTGGGATGCACTGGCCTAAGGGGTCGGAACAATCTGGAAGCAACTTTATCGGAGGAGAAATCAGTCACATCATAATCCAACAGGCAGCAAAGTCAGAAAAATAGTGGCAAAGCCACTGCTCCCGCTTGGTCAAACGTGGCCAAAATTGAACGCCCCCTACTGGCCAAAGTATCGGTCTGATTGGGCTGAAAATCAAACTTGCTCTGGACCTTAAGACTCTATATACACATATTAAATATGAAAAGGATCGGTGAAAAACTGAAGACGCTAGAGCGCAGACAAGCCAAAAGTTTATGCACGCACGCACAGACGCATGACATACCACCACTAAAGACCCTGAGCAGAGCATAAGCCCTTGGGCCTTTTTGGCGGGCAAAAAAGCGAACATCTTAGCTCAGAGAATATGGGAGCTAGAGCTGTTTGAAGTTTTGCAGAAAAAGCCCCCTGGTGGCCAAACTGAGAATTGCAGCACGCCCAAAATTGAACTGGGGCCAGATCTTGGGCCCATATACATGCATATAAACTATGAAAAAGGACCGTTGATAACTGAAGGCGCTATTGCACTGAAAGAAAATCTGTGCATTTTACGACCTTTGACCTACATAAACTTTAAATTTAGGTCAAATCAAAAACCCATTACATTTATGATGAACCCTTGGCAGAACAACCTACAGTAAAAATTTGAGCATCTTAGCTCGTTGAATAAGGGAGCTAGAGCTGTTTGAAGTTTTGCAGAAAAAATCCCCCCTAATTGGCCAAACCGGGAATGCAGCAAGCCCAAAAAATCGAACTGGGGCTAGATCTTGGGCCCAAATACATTCATATAAAATATGACAAGGATCCATTGAAATTTGAAGGCACTACTGCAGTGAAACAAAATCTGTGCATTTTACGACTTTTGACCTACATAACCTTGAAATTTATGTCAAATCAAAAACCCATTACATATGATGATCCCTTTGGAGAACACCCTACAGTAAAAATTTGAGCATCTTAGCTCATACAATAAGGGAGCTAGAGCTGTTTGAAGTTATGCAGAAAAAGCCGCCTGGTGGCCAAACCAAGAATCGAAGCACTACTACAAAACCCAAAACCAGTGAAGTTGGTACGTTATGTAAATCGTAGATAAAAACAGAATACAATGATTTGCAAATCCTTTTCAACTTATATTCAATTGAATACACTGCAAAGACAAGATGTTTAATGTTCAAACTGAGAAACTTCATTTTTTTTTTTTGCAAATAATCATTAACTTAGAATTTAAAGGCAGCAACACATTGCAAAAAAAGTTGGCACAGGGGCCTTTTTTACCACTGTGTTACATCACCTTTCCTTTTAACGACACTCAGTAAACGTTTGGGAACTGAGGAGACCAATTTTGAAGCTTTTTCAGGTGGAACTCTTTCCCATTCTTGCTTGATGTACAGCTTAAGTTGTTCAACAGTCCGGGGTCTCCGTTGTCGTATTTTATGCTTCATAATCGCCACACATTTTCAATGGGAGACAGGTCTGGACTACAGGCAGGCCAGTCTAGTACCCGCACTCTTTTACTACGGAGCCATGCTGTTGTAACACGTGCAGAATGTGGCTTGGCATTGTCTTGCTGAAATAAGCAGGGGCGTCCATGAAAAAAAAGACGTTGCTTGGATGGCAACATATGTTGCTCCAAAACCTGTATGTACCTTTCAGCATTAATGGTCCTTCACATATGTGTAAGTTGCCCATGCCTTGGGCACTAATACACCCCATACCATCACAGATGCTGGCTTTTGAACTTTATGCCTATAACAGTCCGGATGGTTCTTTTCCTCTTTGGTCCGGAGGACACGGCGTCCACAGTTTCCAAAAACAATTTGAAATGTGGACTCGTCAGACCACAGAAACACTTTTCCACTTTGCATCAGTCCATCTTAGATGAGCTTGGGCCCAGCGCTTGGGCGGTGTTTCTGGGTGCTGTTGATAAATGGCTTTTCGCTTTGCATTGTAGAGTTTTAACTTGCACTTGCAGATGTAGCGACGAACTGTAGTTACTGACAGTGGTTTTCTGAAGTGTTCTGAGCCCATGTGGTGATGTCCTTTTACACACTGATGTCGGTTTTTGATGCAGTACCGCCTGAGGGATCGAAGGTCACGGGCATTCAATGTTGGTTTTCGCCTTGTCGCCACGTGCAGTGATTTCTCAAGATTCTCTGAATCTTTTGACGATATTACGGACCGTAGATGATGAAATCCCTAAATTTCTTGCAATAGCTCGTTGAGGAATGTTGTTTTTAAACTGTTCGACAATCAGCTCACGCATTTGTTCACTAAGTGGTGACCCTCGCCCCCATCCTTGTTTGTGAATGACTGAGCATTTCAGGGAAGCTGCTTTTATACCCAATCATGGCACCCACCTGTTCCCAATTAGCCCGTTCACCTGTGGGATGTTCCAAATAAGTGTTTGATGAGCATTCCTCAACTCTCTCAGTCTTTTTTGCCACTTGTGCCAGCTTTTTGAAACATGTTGCAGGCATCAAATTCCAAATGAGCTAATATTTGCAAAAAATTACAAAAGTTTACCTGTTCGAGCATTAAGTAACTTGTCTTTGCAGTGTATTCAATTGAATATAGGTTGAAAAGGATTTGCAAATCATTGTATTCTGTTTTTATTTACGATTTACACAACGTGCCAACTTCACTGGTATTGGGTTTTGTAAAATCGAACTGGGGCTAGATCTTGGGCCCATATACATTCATATAAAATATGACAAGGATCCGTTGAAAACTGAAGGCAGTATTGCAGTGAAACAAAATCTGTGCATTTTACAACTTTTGACCTACATAACCTTGAAATTTATGTCAAATCAAAAACCCATGACAAAGATGATGAACCCTAAGCAGAACACCCTTCAGTAAAAATTTGAGCATCTTAGCTCATAGAATAAGGGAGCTAGAGCTGTTTGAAGTTTTGCAGAAAAAGCCACCTGATGGCCAAACCAAGAATGGCAGCATGCCCAAAATCGAACTCAGGCCAGATCTTGGGCCCACATACATGCATAAAAAATATGAGAAGAATCTGCGGAAAACTGAAAGCTGTATCGCACTGAAACGACAATTGTGGACGCACTGACGCATGCACGCATGACAGACCACCACTAATGACCCTAAGCACAGCACAAGCCCCTTGGGCCTGTCGGCCAAGCGGGCTAAAAAAATCATTATTTCCTGACTGAACTGACTAAATCCAAAATTATCATTATTAATGATCATTATGATGATCTTTAATTCTGGACCATTTAGAAACCACTGAAGCAGAAAGATGCAAGTATACCCAACTGCAGCCGCGGGTAAATTACAATCCACGCCCCCTATAAGCCGCGCGGATACAGTACAAACCACGCCCACCACAAAGGGGTTGGGGTTAGGGTTAGGGTTAGGGAATTTCTTGTAGGGGGCGTGTTCTGTACGGGGCGTGCTTTGCACACGGCTGCGGCTGCAGCTAGACCCTTCTCGAAAGATGTGAAAAACTGGGCGGGGCATGGGCGGAGCTATGGAACCCCACCCCTCCCCCCATTTGACAGTTCAGACTCAAAGTAAAACAAATGTCTTGCTGAAAAAATCCTCTAATTAAAAGCCGAGCGACTCGTGGACAAGAAACCTCACTCCTGAAAACCTTAATAACAAGTCTTGTGTTTTGATTCTTTTTATATTTGCATTTGGATTAGTGATCTCTGAAAGGTCAGGTGACAGTAAGGCACCATACACTATAAACCTCAGACTGACCTCAGATCAGCTCTGACCTCACCTTTAAATTGCCCCTGTTTACTGTTACTCTTCCCTGTGCATCTAAGACCTCTTTCCCACCTGCATCAGACTGACTCTACTGTAACATCTGCTGTGAAGCCGACTCTTCTAATAAACACCCTCGTGACACTTTCACCTGATCTGTGTGCTTCCCTGGTCTGGTTCATAACAGCCTCATACAGGTGATAACAGGAAAAATGAGGACGTCAATCTCCCTAATGTAAGAAAGTCTGTGAACTCACCCCAGTCTCTGAAGTTTACAGTGAGGGTCCTCCAGTCCAGCAGAGAGCGCTGTCACTCCTGAATCCTGCAGCTCATTGTCTCTGAGCTCCAGATCTCTCAGCTCTGAGTGAGGAGAACGCAGGACTGAGGCCAGAACATCACAGCAGCCCTCTGTCAGATTACACCAACCCAGCCTGTGCAGAAACACACACACACAGATTACACCAGCCCAGCCTGTGCGGAAACACACACACACACACACACACACACAGATTACACCAACACAACCTGTGCAGAACACACACACACACACACACACACACACACACACACACATTACGCCAATCCAAACTGTGGAAAGAGAAACACACACACACACACAGATTACACCAACCCAGCCTGTGCAGAAACACAGACATGCACACACACACACACACACATCTTACACCAACCCAGCTTGTGGAGGAACCACAAACACAAACACACACACACCCACACACAGTGTTAAATATTTATTTACAGTTGCTGGCGTATACAACTTTGGTCTAAGTCTTTGGTTCAAAAAACTGCAGCAGCTCAGAAATTTCGTCAACAATCTTTCATAACCAGCCATGCAGCCAGCCAATGTATGCAGTTATGGTCCTCCAACAGAATATAAGCAAAACGTATATACATAATTAACGCGATCTATCCTGAAAAAAATCAAGACTATTACCGTAATATTAGCAACAACCAAATAATAATGTAAATTCCTCTAGTTATAACATTAAGTACACTTTCCGCTGGAGACAGAAAGCTACACAATATCACACGCAGTGCTTCAAAACCTCCACAAGAGGTCTCCCTTGACCATAAAATGAATCAGTAGCGCGTGCTGAATGATTCCAATTACAACAGCACGCGATATCATACAAGAAGCGCCAACAATCTCATTACAATCATATTACTGGATAAGGAGTCCCCCATGTGTAACAAATCTAATCGACAGTATTCTCAGCATAGACTGTAAAAAAGATGGACGCAGCACCAGGGTCTGAAAAGTGAGGCCAATGCGGAAATCTCAAAAATTTGCATTATATTTAATGGCCAGCAGATGGCGACGTCGGTGGTTGCAGAAAGAAGTTCAATGCTATTGAAGTCTATGAGAAAATGACCCTATTTGCCACCTGATTTATTATTTAATTAATGATTTTCCACTTCATTTTCTGGTATCTATCACAAGTTTGAAGTCTCGTTCGATATATCATGATGTTAATTTTTGTAAATTATGGTCCCACGTGGACTAGAATAAAGGATAAAGCCAGAACATGCTTTTGGGGCGTGGTTATTCTCTGGTCCTCGTCCGATACGGTCAGATACAGAGCCACGGTCCTCCCCGGATCTTCAATTCACGCTCTCGTACAATAGGAATCACATCCGGTTGCAAAATGACAAAATGGCACAATTCAAATGGCCAAAATCGAGGCTTCCTAAATGGTATGCTGAAACCAATGGGTGACGTCACCGTTGCTTCATCCATCTTTTTATACAGTCAATGATTTTCAGAAGGGAAAATACAAAACAAGTGGTCAGTATTACAACGGAACAATATAATTACTGCCGATTAATGAACCATTTGTATAGATATTTTTTACATTGCAGTACGTAATTTAACTAGCTAACATTAAATCACATAACTATGAAAACAAGTGTTTGACACTAACGTGTCTAATGTCCCCCGCCGTTAATCCATATCACATATTATCAAGTAAAAGAATTATTCAGAAATACTAAAGATCACAAATATGAAAAAAGTTCTATATTATTGAATCCAATGCAAACAAGAAATGGGACGTCGGACGGACGTGCAGACGGACGCCGCTGAATACATAGTCCCCGTTTCGCGTTGCGATCTGTGATATAAGACAAAATTCAATAGGCCCATGAAATCGGGCATGAAAAGCGGTCGAAGTCATGTGATGACCTTGAAAATAGGGTCAAGGTCACCAAAATCGACTGGGGTCTGCGCGTTCCCCCCATGTCTGCTGTGGTCAAGTTCAAAGGCAATCGGATCGACGGTTCATGAGATATCGCGTTAACAAGAAATCAGACATGAAAAGCAGTCAAAAGTCATGTGATGACCTTGAAAATAGGGTCAAGGTCACCAAAATCGACTGGGGTCTGCGCGTTCCCCCATGTCTGCTGTGGTCAAGTTCAAGGCAATCGGATCGACGGTTCATGAGATATCGCGTTAACAAGAAATGGGACGACGGACGGACGGACAGACGCCGCTGAATACATAGTCCCCGTTCGCGTTGCGGCGGGGACAACTAGCATGACCTGAAAATAATTATGGGCAGAAATAAAAGGTAATTATTATTTACATTTACACCCATTTTGTAGAACAACCAATAATGATAATGAGTTACGAAACCTATTGATTCATACACGCACAACTTATAAGGACAGCTGGAGGCCTGTTTTATGCCCTTACAACACAACAGGTTTTCGGCAGGCTAAGATAGCGCAGTGCGCGTGTCCAATACCGTCATAGTCCACTGGGTCCGTTTGATTGAGGCTGCCCAAGGAAGTGCCAGAGCAGGGAAATTTACAGACACAAACACCAAACCCTGCCAGTCTAAAAACCACGCACAAACAGACACACACGCATGCGCAAATTACACCAACACAGCCGGTGAAGAAACACCCCCCCAAAACACACACACATCATGTACACACAAACAAAGACTCAGACAAACACACGCACACATACGCGTGCACACACACACACACACACACACACACACACACGCAAGCATATACGGATTAGACCAAACCAAACACACACATGCAAGTTTGTGCAACATTCGTTATTAGGACACTGCATTGACTTCCATTCATTGTGGACAGCCAAACCCTATCCCAAAGCAATCATGGCCAGCCCTAACCATATGCCTACCATAGCCTAACCATCTCAGAAATAACCTTTGGGCATACTAGGACCAGGCTTTGATATCCATAAGGACTTCTGGTTACGACAAGGTCAGTATTTATGGTAGAAAAGGTCCCCAATTTGTGACAAAAATGCACAACACACACACACACACACACACACACACACACACACACACACACACAAATTACGCCAACCCAGCCTGTGGGGGAACCAAAAACACACACATACACGCACACACACTCAAAACATACAGTTGAGGACAAAATTATTAGCCCCCCTACAAAAATGTCACTGTTTTAAAAGTATTTCCCAAGTGCTTTTAAACAGAGCAATACATTTTTAACACAGCTTTCTTAGACATCCTAGTTTTATTTTGGATGCTTACATTATTTTAGTTTGCACACAGAAATGAAAATATTCCACAAAAAACAAAAACTACCAGGCTCAAAATTATTAGCCCCCTGGATCCTAATAGTCAATTGTGTATCCTTTTTGCTGGATAACAGCCTGCAGTCATTTGCTGTAGTTTTCAACAAGTCTCTGACACTTCTTTTGAGGAATCCCAGCCCATTCTTCTTTGGCAAATCTCTCAAGCTCCTCCAGATTTGATGGCCCTCTGGCATGGATGTTATTCTTTAGGTCACCCCACATATTTTCTATGGGATTTAAGTCAGGGCTTTGTGCAGGCCACTCAGTTACATTCACTTTGGTCCTCTGGAGAAAGTTCTTCTCCAAGAGAGACGTATGTTTTGGATCGTTGTCATGCTGGAAGATAAAGTGACGGCCCAGACCCAGTTTTACTGCTGACTGCTTAAGGGTTTCTTTCAAAATCTCCACATATCTTTCTTTGTTCATGATTCCTTACACCTTGACATGATTTCCAGTTCCAGATGCACTGAAGCGTCCCCACAGCATAATACTCCCACCACCGTGTGTCACTGTGGGGACGGTGTTCTTTGGGTTATATGCCTCTCCCTTTTTTCTCCAAATATAAGCAGCGTCTCTATGGCCAAAGAGTTTCCAGTATGCATAATCTTTCTCCAGGTTGTCCGGAGCATACTTAAGTCTGGCTTGAAGGTGTCTCTTCTTCAAAAGAGGAGTTTTTCTTGGTCTGCACCCTCGCAGTCCATTCCTGTGCAGAGGTCAAGTGATTGTCTTCTTACAGACTACCATTCCTGATGTGGCCAAGTCATTCACCAGTGTCTTGGCAGTTGTTCAGGGGTCTTTAGACACACCTCTCACTAGTTTTTTTCCAGGGCCTTTGAAATCTTTTGCTTCCTACCTCTGCCAGGCTTGTTCTGTACTGTGTGGCTGTCTTTGAATGTCTGGATTATACTTCTCACTCCAGTTCTTGACACTTGCAAACGCTTGGATAGCTTTGCATATCCTTCTCCTGCTTTGTGTGCATCAATAATTCTCTTTCTCAAGTCCAAACTGATTTCTTTAGTTTTCGGCATGGTGCTTTCTCAACTGACCGCTCAATGACCCATACTGAGGCTTTTATACCATGTTTTAACTTAATTGTTGAGTGAAATCACCTGATTCACCTGATCACCTTTAAGCACATCACCTGTGAAGTTAAAGCACATCATTGCACAAAAGCGGTTTGTGCAATGACTTAATAAATGGTCATTTTTTAAGGGGGCTAATAATAATGTCCCTGGTCTTTTTAGTTTTTTTTTTTTTTTAATAATTCTGTTTTGGTCCGCAAATATAAAATAATTTGTGCTTTCTAAAGAAAACTAGTATGTTCAGAAATGCAGTTTTGAAAATTCCTTGCTCTGTTAAAAAAGTACTTGGGAAAATCTTGAAGAAACTTCAAATTTCATAGGGGGGCTAATAATTTTTGCCTCGACTGTACACACAAAAAGACACAAACAAAAATACACATGTGCACTTACACAAATTACGCGACCCAACCTGTGGAGGAACCAAAAACACACACACACACACACACACACACACGCACAGATCACACTGACCAGCTTGTGGAGAAACCGAACACAAATTACGCGCAGAAAAACACAGGTTACACTGACCCAGCCTGTGGAGAAACCACACACACACACACATATATACACACAAGCATAAACAGATCACACCAACCCAGCATGTGGAGAAACCGCACACACAAACACACACGCAGATTACACTAACCCAACAAACACCAAAAAACCAAAAACCAAACACATACACACACAGATTACACCAACCTGGCCTGTAAGAAATCTCACACACACATAGATTACACCAAGAGTAAGAGTAAGCCTGTTACAAGCCTAGTGGCCCATCAGACCGGTGCTTAACCCCCGTTTCCATGGCATGTAGCGCCTAGGGGTATTACTACCCCTAGATGGGATGCCAGTCCATTGCAGGTACTCCCCCAGCTCTTAGTCAAGTTTCATCACCTATTTGCTGGTACCCATTTATACACCCTGGTGGAGTGAGGCGTGGAATGTGGGAGTGACGTGTTTTACCCAGGAACACACCACGAAGGCCGTGGCCGGGGCTTGAAGTCAGGACCTTACAATCCCAAGTCAAGCCTACTTAACCACTGCGCCATCGCATCTCCACACGAGCTAATAATATCTCTCACAGACATATACACACACTGATTGGCTCTTTTTATACCACAAACAACAAACTTTGTGCTAAATGGTAATTTTCTGTGTATTTGTGATAGTTAATGCTGGACTGCAATGGTCTCATTTGTTAAGTTAAACAAAATCTTGAGCTGTTGATAACTAGGCCTACGCTGTCGGCGGCCGAAATATCCCCGAAATTCCCCAATCCTCGAAGCCCCCTTTATTAGATTTCCCTTTACTAGACCTACAATATGAGGCAAATTTGAGGTCTGTGTAAATAATTGCTCCAGAGATATGGTTAAAAAACTGATTTTTTTCAATATAAAGCACCACCTGGTGGCAAACCTAGGAGTGCATACTTGCCCAAAATCTAATCAGTTCATCCTCTCTACCATATCTACCCATAAGCTAAAAATGAGAAGCCAATGTAAAGTATTATATGAGTTATCGCACTAACGGCTAAAATTTGCGGACGCGGCGGTGGCGACGGCGGGTGGGGCGAAACCATGATATCCCCGAAACTCGTATTTCGGGATATAATAATGAACGCATATGTAGTATCTTCAGCCATACAGCTCTATATGAATGTGGTCAGTTTAACTGTGACTTCCTGTATATTCTCTGAAGGCAGCAGGAAACTGTCCCTCTTGACTGCAGCTTTTTGTCTCCGCCCCCTGCTGCCTGATCTCATCCACTTTCCAGACCAGGCGCAGCTCATCTCGAACGAGTCTATCGCTTAGGTCCAAAAGTTCTCCCCACAGTCTGTTTTTATGCAAGAGCTTCTGGGAACTCCGATTAGTGGTGTGTTTACCTCCTAGGACTGAAGCTCTTATGTAGGACAGCACTTATATTACTGACTGGCACCAGTAGATCATCTCTCTCTCCAGGCGAGAGGCTCTTGCAGCTGATAATCCCACATGAGCACACCCCAGTCAGTATGCTGTAATCAAACCCGTACTCACACAAACATTAAGGACACTTTTTTCCTTTGGAGTTCAGAGAACTGAAACACAAAGCATGTGACCCTTCAATCGAGTGATATTAGCTCTGTTATCATCTGCCCTTCATGATTTGATCATGATTTAATTGTGATTGACAAGAGAACTACTAAAACTGAAGCAATACCTTCCAGTACATGACCACAAAACATGAGTAAATGCATGTGTCCTCTCACCCTCTCACATTCCCATTGTAACACAATCACTCACCAACACAATATATCACACACATACACACACTCACTCACTCATTCACTCACACACACACACACACACACACACTCTCTCACTTTTTGAAAATAACACAAGCACAAACACAACACGATAAGACAACAACAAAACAGGAGAAGACAAAAAAGACGCTTATCCAGTACATTAGCTTCTCAGGCTTAAAATCAAGGAGATCTGCTCAACGGCATTACACAATGCTGCCACTGTAGACACTTTGCCTCCATGTATCTAGCAGTTGATTGTTCCAGGATTAAGGTAACTGATTAAGTTAAAGTCACACAATACAGAGCAGTACTCACCTCAGTGTCTGTAGTTTACAGTTTGGACTCATCAGTCCATCACAGAGCAGCTTCACTCCTGAATCTCCCAGGTTATTGAAGCTGAGGTCCAGATCTCTCAGGGGTGAGTTTGATGACTGGAGAGCTGAGGCCACAATTTCACAGGACTCGTCTGTGAGACAACAGCTGTTCAGTCTGGAAAGAAGAGTATAAAATAAGCATGAAATACTCTAATCTGCCGCCATGACATGGCTGATATCAGGCCAGGAGATAAAACACGGTGGAGGGATGGATGTAAGAAAAGGCACATCTGTACAATAAGATGTAGCCATTTATGAAATTTTGTTGTTTTTCTAAACGAAGAGTTCTGGCCCTGAAATGAAGCGTGACGGACAGACATGCAGAAGGACAAAACTCATTCCTGAATCCCATCCACTTCCTGGTGAAGGATAATACTAGTATCAGATAAACGTGAAACATAATATGCACAATATGTAACAGTGTTAATGGAGCTGAACTGCACACGGCAGCACTTTGGACCTGAGAATTTGACGTCCTGCAGCACTAAACTGACAGTTCTGCAAATGTAATTCTGACTCAAAAGGCCCTTTTTCTCATGCTGTAAGTTCTCTGAATTGGGGCTGAGGGCCCATCTACCTTTCCTACAGTCTTTCCTCCGGGCTTAACCCTCCCATCCCAACCCAGAACAGCTGTTGCCACTTAAAGGAAAGATGTAAATGACAGCGACACCTTTCAGAGTCGACTGTAAAAGAGCCTCCAGCCCTCCACATCCTCCCACAGCAGTGTAAGCTAACGCAGAGATACACACAGATAAAGGCCCATTCATTTACAAACAGGAAGTGAAAGGAAGAGACATGTTCTCATATGATCAGGGAGTGCAGTGTATCGGTATCACTGGTGTTACATATACAGAGCTCCATAATGTTTGGGACACATACTCTCTCTCTTTGATGTGTCTCTCTATGCCACAGTTTTATTCTCAGCTTTGGTTAAAAAGTGTGTTCATGTCGATTCAGAGTTTTACAAATGAGGCCCTGTTGTATCCCCCAGCCCTAGTGGCGCTCATACAAATTGAGCTTGTGTGTTAGCGACCCCTACTGGTAGCCTTGTGCCTCCCTTGTTGTTTCTCTAATTACAGGTGAGGCACAACTGTTATGGGCCTACTTGTGCTGTCTAAGGATTGTGGGTCCACTCCTATGGGCACACACACAGCTAAGAGACTCACAGGAGGAAACACATCTTGCTTTAGGTGTACGAGTCTTCATGAATTCCTGTCCACACAGCTTTAAAGTTCACCATTCCTGCTTTGCGTCTTTTCCTTTATGTATTTTAATGCTTTATTTTGATCTGTTTGATAAACATACCCTGATTCTGCAACAAGAGTGGAGCAGTGCGCATCTCCCTATTCATATTACAGTTTAGTGTTAGCTGGTGTAACAGGCACCAGCAGTGGCTCCATCTAAAGAGAATCACATTATTCACTTCCTGAGCTGCACAGAGCTAAATGTTTATAATGACACATCAGCCCAAACCATATATCTGACAGCAGATCACAAAACTACAAAACTCTCTGCACCTTAAATGAGCAATTTCACCTACAAATGTCTGCATTTGAAAAAAAACATCAAAATAAAGCCCAATAAAGCCTTATCATTGTAAATAAATGCAGCCTCACTTAATTTCACCATGCGTTGTGTTCACTGCCAAAGATTGATCCATTGTATTAATCTGCCAATTATTAAATACATTGTATCCTGAAAATTGGTACCTGAGAAAATAAGTCAGAAATAAAACATTAAGTAAGGAGGTCTTAAGTGAGTTTAGCTTTTGATCCGGCTGATGTTCTGGATTCAGATCATGAAATAAAGGCACTAGATTCCACTTGCCGTCACACATTTCTATTTTACCAAATTAGTTCCTTCCCAACAATTTAATTGCATTTTACTGTGAACAAACACTGAAAATGTGGAAATAAAAGAACATGATTAATATGATTGATGACATCATACTCACATGGCCTTCCTGCAGTTCCTGATTACTGGTATCAGTCTCTGATAACCTGCTGCTGATGTGTTGTAGGTCTTCAAGTCAAACTCATCCAGGACCTCCTCTGACATCAGTAACACAAAGGCCAGAGCTGAACACTGGTGCGGCTCCAGCTTTTTATGAGAAAGTTTTCTTGATCTCTGGAATTCCTGGATCTCCTTCACTAGAGAGGCGTCATTCAGTTCATTCAGACAGTGGAACAGGTTGATGGTTCTCTCTGCTGAAGATTCCTCTCTGATCCTCTCCTTAACATACTGGACTGTTTCCTTAATGCTCTCTGATCTACTTCCCGTCTGTGTCAGTATTCCTCCTAAGAGAGTCTGAATGGAGTCCAGCGAGAGGCCGAGAAGGAATCGGAGGAAAAGGTCCAGGTGTCCATTCTTACTCTGTAAGGCCTGATTCACTGCAGTCCTGTGTAACTCAGACAGCTGCACTCTGTCACTGTGAGGATCTGATTCTTCTGCTCTGAGCACATTTCTGTACTCATTTACACACGAATGAAACACAGACAAGGCAGCCAGATACTCCTGAATACTCAGATGCACAAAGCAGTAGACCTTCTCCAGATGCAGCCCACACTCCTCTTTAAAGATCTCTGTACACACCCCAGAGAACACTGAAGCTTCCCTGACATCAATGCTGCTCTCCCTCAGGTCCTCTTCATAGAATATCAGATTACCCTTTTCCAGCTGCACAAAAGCCAGCCGCCCCAGTTTCAGGATGATTTCTGTATCTGATGCTGACGTCTTCTGTGGGTTTGTCTCACTGGTGCCATGATACTTATCATTCTTCCTTTGAGTCTGAATGAGCAGGAAGTGAGTGTACATTTCAGTCAGAGTTTTGGGCAGATCTCCCCTCTCTGCTCCACCCAACAGTGTCTCCAGAACAGTAGCAGAAATCCAGCAGAAGACTGGAATGTGACACATGATGTAGAGACTCCTGGATGACTTTATGTGGGAGATAATTCTGCTGGCCTTTTCCTGATCTCTGATTCTCTTCCTGAAGTACTCCTCCTTCTGTGGGTCATTGAACCCTCGTATCTCTGTCACCTGGTGGACGCACTCAGGAGGGATCTGATTGGCTGCTGCAGGTCGGGAGGTGATCCAGAGGAGAGCAGAGGGAAGCAGATTCCCTGAATGAGATTGGTCAGCAGCACATCCACTGATGATGACTCTGTTACATCACAGCAGATCTCATTGCTCTGGAAATCTAGAGGAAGTCGACACTCATCCAGACCATCAAAGATAAACACAACTTTGACTTCATCACTGTTAATGTTTTTAATCTCTTTCAGCTGAGGAAAGTAGTGCTGCAGAAGCTGCATTAGACTGAATTCTTTGTCCTTCTTCAGATTCAGGTCTCTGAAAGGAAGACTGAAGATGAAATCAATGTCCTGATTGGCTCTTCCTTCTGCCCAGTCCAGAATGAACTTCTGCACAGAGACGGTTTCCCGATGCCAGCGATGCCCTTTGTGAGCACAGTTCTGATGTGTTTCTCTTGTCCAGGTAAAGGCTTAAAGATGTCATTGCAGAGGATTGCAGTCTCCTGTGTGGTTTGTCTCCTGGATGCCCTCTCAATCAGTCTGACCTCGTGTTCATTACTGACCCCCCCACTCCCCCCCTCTGTGATGTAGAGCTCTGTATAGATCTCATTCAGGAGGGTTGGGTGGCCCTGCTTTGCTGAACCTTCAAATATGCATTCAAACTTCCCCTTCAGATCAGATTTCAGTGCCTGCTGGGCTCTTCTGAGGGATTTATCTGAAGAGAGGAAATACGAGAAATAACAATTCCTACTTAATAACAGATTTTAAAGAAGAATAAATAAAAAATAAAAAATGTGAAATTTTATCACTCAGTACTTGACATTAATTTGAGCAATGTCCATATTTTACAAAGTGTAACAGATCTTTCAATTTGAAATCATCATAAATACAACAAATCAGCAAAAAAAAATTACATCCTATTGCAGTTTTACTGTAAATATAATGACCAGCATTAAAAATGCACCACCTTAATTTCATGGCCAAGATACAAATTATGTATATTTCTGAGGTATCAGTGTTACAGAAGTGTCTGATGCCTCCTGACAAGAGGGCCTAATGCAAAATTAGGTCTTTGACGGGTGTTTATGCCATTGCTGGCCGAACAATCGAAAATCAAGATTTCTGTCACCAGGGCAAAATCTAATGACATCATTTTGGTTCTCTTCACACAATCTGGTCTTTCAATATGTGGCAAGAGAAAAACCACTCTGAGTCAGTCGTTAAACATTATCATTAGATGGCTAATGAGGCGTGAATATGATGAAAAAGAGTCGGAACATACCCTTAGAAAGTTGCGTTCCTGTGTGCGTGTCCCTGCTGTCACTAGGTGGCAGTATTGTCATTATTCTGTCACTGGGAAGATTGCCTAAAAGTTTTGGGGGTATGTGTGCCGTGTCTGATTGTCTACAGTTTATAAGCTATGAGGTAAATCAAAGAATCAAGGTCAGTCGACATGAGTCCATCTAGGTAACACAAGTGTGTGATCACAAGCGCCCAATAACTCACACAGTTCACCATGGTGATGTTAAAGAGACCCAAGTGTCCAAATCCACAGTCAGAATCACCTGAAAGCTGCAGAGGTGGATGTAACAACCCCATTTTCACCCTAAATCACTGTCAACATCCTCACCAGTGAGGACAACAAAATCGATTGGTGTTTCTAATGATCAAACTGGACACAGACCAAATGATTTAGGTTTAGATTTCTTGCCTCTAGTTTGGCGTAACCCTTGCTTTTAAACAGCAATACAGCTGAGTCTTTGGTGAAAATGGGCTCAAATGGGGGTTTAACATGCTATTTTAGGAGCTGTTAGGCGATTTGTGACTGTGGATTCAGACACTCAACCCCTTTAACATCACCTTGGTGAGCCGTTCCAGTCACTGATTGGCTGTGACCATGTACACATGCACGTGTTACCCAGATGGACTCAATTTGAATGATCTTGATTCTTTAATTTACACCGTGGCCGGCAAACTGTGGACAGTCAGGCACTAGACAGATACCCCCAAACTTTAGGTAAATCTTCCCAGGGATGGAATAACGACAGTGTTGCCATGTAGCAAGAGCACAGAGGCGTGTGCACACTCACAGCATTCTAAGGGTGTGTTTCTACTCATTTTCATCAAGTTCTCGCCTCATTAGCTATCTAATGCAGATGTTTATCAGCTGACTCAGGCTGGCTTTTGCCTTGCCACATTTTGAAAGACTAGATTTCATGAACAGACCCAGAAAGATGTCACTTTTTCTGCCTGAAATGGAATTAAAACGCCCCAAAGACCTAATTTTGAATTTACCATCTTGTCAGAAAGCTTAATACACTCTGATAACTTTAAAGTCCATTTTCCAACTGATAATTAACGTCGCATCACCTCCAAATGCTGAGTTTTATGAACACTGATTCCTGTAACATGTTTCTATCCATTATGTTTCAGGATGAAATGAAACTCACTGACACAAATGACACTGGAATATCCACCAACTGCACCACCTCTTTAGAAGTGATATTTCACCATCATCCTTTATCAGACACTGTTCCTGAGGCTCCATGTTCCTCTGTTACAGACGACAGTATCTGATTTGACAGAATATCTGGCTCTGAGCAAAATCAGTCGGAGCCCAATTCTCATGACCTATGACCTCTCTCACAGAGCTCCCACAGGCTGTACAGGTTCCACAGAGGCCCAGGTAACACCAATGACTGGCAAGACTCTGTAAACCTTCAGCAACAAAGTCCTGGTCAATTTTTAACATAAAGACACTACTGCATGTACAATCCTGCATGAGCTGACAACTGATACAGCAGAGGAACATTACCGATGAACTTACGAACAACTCCTCTAGAGATGACTCTCAGAGCCAGTGTAAAAGATACCTATAGAGAACGCCGACCTCGCACTGCATACAGCAGAAGACCCAGCCTCACACCACATACAATGCTGTGAAAAAATATTTGCCACCTTCCCAATTTTTCCTGTTCTTGCCTATTTCTCATATTGAAATGTTACAGATCATCCAACTAATTTTAGAATACAATAATGACAACTCAAGTAAAAACAAAATACAGCTTTTAAATGGTCATTTCATTCATAGAAGCAGATATTCAAAACCCTCATCACCCATGTGAAACAATAATTGGCCACCTAACTGGTTGTGCTGCCCTTGGCAGCAACAACTGCAATCAAATGTGTGGGATAACTGGCAATGAGGCTTTTACATTGCTGTGGAGGAGTTCTGGCCCACTGTCTTTGCAGAATTGTTTTAATTTGGCCACATTGGAGGGTTTTCGAGCATGAGCTTCCTATTTAAGGTCCTGCTGCAGCATCTCAATCAGATTCAAGTCAGGACTCTAAGACGCACAAAAACCTTCCTTTTAATTTATTTAGAGCCATTCAGAAGTGGACTTGCTTGCACGATTCAGATCATTGTCCTGCTGCAAAACCAAATTTCACTTGAGCTTTAGGTTCCAAACTGATTGCAGGACATTATTCCTCAGGATTTTCTGGTAGTGAGCGGAATTCATGGTTCCATCAATTATGACACATTGCCCACGTCTTGAAGCAGCAAAGCACCCCCAGACCATCACACTACCACCATCATGTTTGACTGTTGTGATGATGTTCTTAATGTGGATTGCTGTGTTAGCTTTACACCAGATGTAACCACATCAATGTCTTCCAAAAATTCCATTTTGAGCCATCAGTCCACAGAATATTATTATAAAAGTCAAGATGTTTTTGGTGAATGTAAAATAAGCCTTTGTGTTCATTTTTGTCAACTTGTTTTTGACTTGCAGCTCTCACATGGGTGCCATTTTCACCAAGTCATTTTCTCATCGTGGAATCATGAACACTGACCTTAAGTGAGGCAAATGAGGCCTGCAGCTCTTTAAATGTTTGCGCTTTTTTTTCTGAGCTCCTGGATGATTCGTCAGTGCACTCTTAGAGAAATTGTGGTTGGCTGCCCACTCCTGGGAAGGGTCACCAGTGTAATCTCTGTTCAAAATTTCTCCATTTGTAGATAATGGCTCTCACTGCGGTTTCCTGGAGTTCCAGAGCCTTACAAGTTGACTTGTCACTTTTTCCAGACCGATAATTATCAAAAACTTCATTTTCCTATGTTGTTGAATATCTTGAATAGATCATGGAATCATGCGCAACTTTTTGCCAAAGTCACATTGCCAGACATGTTCTATTGAAGTGAAGTTTAGATTCAACATGGCTGGCAGTAATCATTCCCAGGTGTGTCTCGTGAAATTGAACCCAATTATCAATTAAATTTGTTTACTTTGTCAATTAAGTAACCATGGGGGAAACTGCTTTTTCATACAGTGCCAGGTAGGGTTGGATTGATTTTTTTCCTCCAGTAAATAAAATTTACAAGCTGCATTTTGGGTTGACATGGGTTATCTTTGTCTAACATTAAAAACAGTTTGATAATCTGAGACACTTCAGTGTGATGAATATGCAAATGAAGAAGAAATCAGGAGAGGGGAAAATAGTTTTTCACAGAACTGCACTAGAGGAAACTCCAGCTCATTAATACTTTCACCAAAACCCCATCTACAGCTTCATTATCGCTTCTCCAAGGACAGCCCACAGTCGCCATTGGAAACAACACGAGGACGCACCTCAGTAAGACTGACTGAACATTCAGGCAGTAGCTTTAGTTCTGTTTAGTCTTAACTGAGCTTGATGTGAATTGTTGTGTTTCAGAAACAGTAATTTGTCATTTGAATTCTCTTACTGTGCTGCTCATCTCTCTCCAGTGAGTCGGTGAGATCCTTCTGCTTCATGTTCCTCAGGATGTGGAGAGTGATCTTCAGAGATGTCTCACTGCCACAGGCCTCCAGCATCTTCTCAACTATTCGCAGGACCTCAGGATCCACCTGCTCTCTCTCACTGCATTCTGGGTAATCATGATGGCTCTTGAACAATCCCGTCATCTTTATAATCATATCCAGGACAGAAGAACCCATCTTTATAAACGATCCAAGACAGAGGGATCTTCTGACAGACTCTGAAAGTACTCTGGGTAATCCTGACTCAGATGGGTCTGAAACAGCTTCAACTTTTCATCCTTCTTCAGCTTCATCAGAGTGCGCAGGAAAGACTGAAATAAACAAATAAAAGGAGTGCTCCATCAGTGTGAAATAAACACATGAAAAAGTGTGCTGTAAAATCACTAAATACACATGAATAAATCAGTCTAGAGATGTGCCTGTCTCAGACAGGACGAAGAATTAGCCCCCCAGATTTAGTGTGCCATTCGACTAAAGCAGCTGTTACCATATACTGTCCACTCAAATGATTCCCCCAATACTGAATGTCTTATTCGTAAAATGACAAAATCTCCATGAACATGAGCACCAGTCCTCATATTGATAATAATGCAGATGCCAGGTTTGAGAACAATCCACCATAAGGTTCATGAATAAAACTCTGAACAAAATTCACCCCTGACCACTACATTTTCAAAGGTGAAAAATGACAAAATGTCCATGAAAATACGCTGGACCACTTTCAAAATTGCAGGTGCGCAGGCTCTCATGGTGATAATGATGCTGCCAAGAAATGCACCATGTGATTTTACAGAAAAGCTCCAGACAAATCTGTGTGCTTGGATGGACAGACAGACAGACTGATAAGCTGATTCCAGTAAACACATGAAGGTTATAAATAAAAACTAAAGTCACCATGACGACTGCATTATGCTTCATGTGTTTCTTACAGCCAGAACAGGGACAGATTCTTCCAGACACCAAACATGCAGCAGCGGCAAATGTTCATATTTGAAGAGCAGCTTTTGTAATGATCCTGCTTATGATAAATCATGCATTTCATCACAATAATGGATTTGCTCTGCAGACCACATTCAGTAAATGTGCTGAACTGAAGGTACATTTGTTATAAAGTCTGGTTGAAGTTCTGCTCTGTCACTGATGTTAGGGACCAGCAGAGTAAATCTGGGCTGTATGTACTCAGTCATCCATAATGGTTCTAAAGAATTCCTTCGAACTTTGACTCAGGAGTTAAAATGTTCTCACCAAAAAAGGAGGACCTACAGTATTTCCTACATGCAAAAAGAGCTCAGATGCTTTTACACAAACTCAGCAAAGACAAAGCGCCATTTTAAGGAGATGATCTTGATTCGCAGCACTCCCAGGTGCCGTAAAGAGGAACTACAATGATGTCCCTTGATAGGCCTCCCTCAGCCAATACCCAGCCTTCATAGAACAGCTGACCTGGAGCAGTTAGAATCCTGCTTGTACCAACAAAGACATTATATTAAAAAGGAAGATGCATTTACACATATGAACATGATACTGCTCTAGCTAAAGCTTCTCAGCTGAACTGCACATTCATGAGAAACAGCTTGATGTGATACAGTGTTATTGCTTTCACTGACAAAGGGCCATACCTCTGCAAAGATTTTCCTACAAAACTCCGTGTCGATAGGTTTCAGTTTCACAATAATACCATATGGGGAGTTTGGTCCCAGTCAGCAAAACTATTTCCCAGTTATTGAGTTCATTGACACAGAAAAAAGGGCCATAACTCTGTAAAATATTGTCTGACACTGCTCATTTTCGATAGGCTTATGGTTCACTGTATTATATACTGTATGCACAGTTTGGTCCCTTTCAACAAAGTCCTTTTCCAGTTGTTCACAGACATGCAGACGGACCCTTGGCTTGAGGTCATAATTGGCAGAGGGTAAAAACTGCTAAAAAATTCAGGTTCCCTCAGACTGTGGGGAAATCTCCTGTGTGCAGCTCTCTGTGGGTAATTCCACAGGTTATTAATAATACTGAGGTCTGGGGCCAAATGTATGAAGCATTCAGAGTACAGCTTATGTCTCAGGGGCATCAAAACTCACTAATGATGCTGTTTTCATCTCTACTGTTTGAGTCACATAATTTAAAATACAAAAGAATGCAAGCACAAATACATGGCAAAATTTCTCTGTTTAAAATTTCAAAGACTAACAACATAATGTGTGATAAGAACGATGCAGTTTGCATATTAAAGATAACTTTTTTCTATAAAAATTGAATGTGAGCAAAACTATGTTGCTAAACGTTGCAGTGTATGAAATGCGCTGTCCTATGAAGACATTCTATTGGCTGATTTAATTCCTGAAGGAGGCCTGTCAGGGTGACATCATTACTGTTCCTCTTTAAGGCATCTCACTGTGCTGTGATATGAACTGGGATCAGCTGTGAGAATGGCAGGTACTCTTTCCTTATTCTTTTGAGTAAAGAAGGCAGTACATTAATGTATATTATACGTTGTAAATTGTGCTCCATGAGAACAGAAAAGGCTCCATTAAAATACGTAAAAACAATTCAGATCTTACCTTCTTTGAGAAATATAATGTCTCTGAACTCTCTTTATTTGAAGAGCAAGACGGCAATGCCTGCTGGGCCCTGTGAAAAAAAGTGTTTTGTGAAATATCTAAGAACCGCAGCTCAAACTCACAGCACATGGAGACAGAGCTTCCAGTTAAACTCATTGTCATACTGCAATCCCACCTTTTTGTGATCATTTGCCTTTTCACAAAGACGACATGGTCATCACTATCCCCTGCCACGATCAAGGACTTTAACGCCACAAATAAACATGCTTCGACATCCATTTTCAAGCTCAACGTAGATCATGACTAGCTTTCTAAGCATACAGAATCTGACCCATGTAACTGCCATAGTATTTGAGGTAACTTTTCTCCACAGAAAGTTGGACGGAGGTACAGAAGGAAAGGCGGACGGAGCCCAATCCGATATCCTCCTCACCAGTTCGTGGCGCGGGGTAATAATGCGTCAACTTTTTTAGATTTGGAGATGTACAATAATTTACCTACTACAAGTGAAAGTATTCAGGGACACTGATTTATAAATATAGCGTCAATATGACACTCTTAACTTACCTTTGATCACCTGTAAATTCTCCTTTCAAGTTCCAATAACAATCCATAGAACGATCACTCCTCAGAGACTGACGGCTGGGTACAGGTGACCCTGGTCTCTCAACCCGAACCCTGTGAATTCAATATGGAGACAGAGCTTTCAGTAAAACTCATCCTCTTACTGCAGCTCTAACTCACAGCACATGGAGACAGAGCTTCCAGTTAAACTCATCCTCTTACTGCAGCTTTAACTCACAGCACATGGAGACGGAGCTTCCAGTTAAACTCATCCTCTTACTGCAGCTCTAACTCACAGCACATGGAGACGGAGCTTCCAGTTAAACTCATCCTCTTACTGCAGCTCTAACTCACAGCACATGGAGACAGAGCTTCCAGTTAAACTCACCCTCTTACTGCATGTTACTGCATGTTGCATGTTAATTCAAAATGAGCTAATATTTCTCATGAAATGGTAAAATATCTCACTTTCAACATCTGATATATTGTCTATATTCTATTGTGAATAAAATGTGAGTTTATAAGATTTGCAAATCATTGCATTCTGTTTTTATTTACAATTTGCACAGCATCCCGACTTTTTTGGAATTAGGGTTGTACAAAAATTGATACCAACCCTTAAGATCCATTCTTTTTTCACAAATGATGATGATTTTTTAAGGCTTTTCGTTCGATCATGTTTAATAAAATAATTTGATATCAGTGAGCCTAAAGGCCCATGGAAAGCCTTGTGACAACAAACAACTGTCAGGTTCATTTCCATTCTTTCTTCCCATTGGATGAAATGCAGCTTCAGATTTTGCTGAGTTTGCAACAGAATGATAACTTAGATTTATTTTGAATCATTAAAAAGAGTAAAGTAACTACATGTTTTAGCAAGAACTTTGAAAAAATGAAATTACATTTCAACATTATAGCCGGTAAAAATAGTCTCAGATGGATTTTACGAAACCTACCTCATCAGCAAACAAACAGTCCTTACAATAACATAAATTATGAGTCAAAGAACATTTTCTAACTGATCAGACGCATTAAATCTGTTTCTTTTTCTTCTCAAAAGAGTACAGTATAAATCTGAATGCGATTGTGTTTAGTTGTTATCTCTGCATGCCATTCGATGGGTTTACAAACACAAAGAAGCTGGAGGCTTTGAGGGTCTTTACCCCCCTGAACCCCCCACAGGGGCTCCGCTTGTAGACCCTCTGCAGCCCCCAGACCCCCGGCGCAATTGTCTTTGGTGCCTATTCATCTTGGCTTGCCTGCAATTAGAAAACTTGGCAATACCCCTGTATGCACTAAAGGGTGCGACACGATCCAAATTATCAACCTGCCCCCAGACAGGTAGATTTGAAATCTCGCTGCCCTCCTTAAAATTTCACTTTCCCAGTCCTCTGAAACCCCTTCAGCCAGAAAATTTACAGTGGCTGACATCTGTGTGACATCACAGATTCTGTATATGTTATCAACATTGCTAAATAATAAATCTGTGGAATAACAACTTTCTTCAGTACTTCAATCTCAGTTGTTAACATGGAATATGCAGCCCTTAGTTCGACAAAAATAATCTCCACTTTTTTGATCTCCAGTGTAAGTATAAACATATGTAGGCCAAAGTTCAGCAAACTAATCACCAAAAAGTACAGAAATATGAAATATAGTCTCAGGCCGCAGGTCCCAGTTGAGCAAAAATTTGTAGTATTATCAATTAAACAATTTTTTCTGCTAGTCCAACATTGAAAAAGAGGTGTAAACGTGATTTTTTAATCTCAGTTTCACACGCAATGCAAGTTCATCTGGCTTGCATTTCATGAGATCCCTTGGACTAAGTTCAGACAGAGGGACCACGCCATCTCTGAAATACCTCTGAAACTCCTTCAGTTTCTGTCTGAATGGTGCAAGGCATTTAAAAGGAGTATTAAAGTGAGCCATCTCTGATACACCTCGGGAGGTGTTTCAGCGCCGTCGAAAAGGAGTTTCTGATACACTTCAGCGTTTATGTGAAAGGGACAGCACATGAAGACAGAGCTTCCAGTTAAACTGATCCTCTTTCAGCGGCTCTAACTCAAAGCACATGGAGACAGAGCTTCCAGTTAAACGCATCCTCTAACTGCAGCTCAAACTCACAGCACATGAAGATAGAGCTTCCAGTTAAACTCATCCTCTTACTGCAGCTCTAACTCACAGCACACAGAGACAGAGCTTCCAGTTAAACGCATCCTCTTACTGCAGCGCTAACTCACAGCACATGAAGATAGAGCTTCCAGTTAAACTCATCCTCTTACTGCAGCTCTAACTCACAGCACACAGAGACAGAGCTTCCAGTTAAACTCATCCTCTTACTGCAGCTCGAACTCACAGCACATGGAGACAGAGCTTCCAGTTAAACTCATCTTCTTATTGCAGCGCTAACTCACAGCACATGGAGACAGAGCTTCCAGTAAAACTCATCCTCTTACTGTAGCTCTAACTCACAGCACATAAAGACAGAGCTTCCAGTTAAACTCATCTTCTTACTGCAGCGCTAACTCACAGCACATGGAGACAGAGCTTCCAGTTAAACTCATCTTCTTACTGCAGCGCTAACTCACAGCACATGGAAACAGAGCTTCCAGTTAATCTCATCTCTGACTGCAGCTCTAACTCACAGCACATGGAGACAGAGCTTCCAGTTAAACTCATCCTCTTACTGTAGCTCTAACTCACAGCACATGGAGACAGAGCTTCCAGTTTAACTCATCCTCTTACTGCAGCTCTAACTCACAGCACACAGAGACAGAGGTTCCAGTTAAACTCATCCTCTTACCTCAGCTCTAACTCACAGCACATGGAGACAGAGCTTCCAGTTTAACTCATCCTCTAACTGCAGCTCAAACTCACAGCACATGGAGACAGAGCTTCCAGTTAAACTAATCCTCTTACTGCAGCGCTAACTCACAGCACATGGAGACAGAGCTTCCAGTTAAACTCATCCTCTTACTGCAGCTCTAACTCACAGCACATGGAGACAGAGCTTCTAGTTAAACTCATTGTCATACTGCAATCCCACCTTTTGTTATCATTTACCTTTTCAAAAAGATGACATGGCTATCACTATCCCCTGCCATTTATCAAGGACCGTAACGCCACAAATAAACATGCTTCGACATCTATTTGCAAGCTCAACGTAGATCATGACTAGGTTACTAAGCATACAGAATTTGACCCATGTAACTGTCATAGTTTTTGAGGTAACTTGTCTCCACAGAAAGTGGGACGGAGGGACTGAAGGAAAGGCGGACGGAGCCCAATCCGATATCCTCCTCACCAGTTCGTGGCGCGGGATAATAATGCGCCAACTTTTTAGAATTGGAGATTTACAATAATTTACCTACTACAAGTGAAAGTATTCAGGGACACTGATTTATAATGATAGTGTTAATATGACACTCTTAACTTACCTTTGGTCACCTGTAAATTCTCCTTTCAAGTTCCAATAACAATCCATAGAACGATCACTCTTCAAAGACTCACAGCTGGGTACAGGTGACCCTGGTCTCTCAACCCGAACACTGTAAATTCAAAAGGGAGACAGAGCTTTCAGTTAAAACCATCTTCTTACTGCAGCTCTAACTCACAGCACATGGAGACAGAGCTTCCAGTTAAACTCATCCTCTTACTGCAGCTCTAACTCACAGCACATGGAGACAGAGCTTCCAGTTAAACTCATCCTCTTACTGCAGCTCTAACTCACAGCACATGGAGACAGAGCTTCCAGTTAAACTCATCCTCTTTCTGCAGCTCTAACAAACAGCAAATGGAGACAGAGCTTCCAGTCAATCTCATCCTCTAACTGCAGCTCTAACTCACAGCACATGGAGACAGAGCTTCCAGTTAAACTCATCCTCTTACTGCAGCTCTAACTCACAGCACATAAAGACAGAGCTTCCAGTTAAACTCATCTTCTTACAGCAGCGCTAACTCACAGCACATGGAGACAGAGCTTCCAGTTAAACTCATCCTCTTACTGCAGCTCTAACTCACAGCACATAAAGACAGAGCTTCCAGTTAAACTCATCTTCTTACTGCAGCGCTAACTCACAGCACATGGAGACAGAGCTTCCAGTTAAACTCATCCTCTTACTGCAGCTCTAACTCACAGCACACAGAGACAGAGCTTCCAGTTAAACTCATCCTCTTACTGTAGCTCTAACTCACAGCACATGGAGACAGAGCTTCCAGTTAAACTCATCCTCTAACTGCAGCTCAAACTCACAGCACATGGAGACAGAGCTTCCAGTTAAACTCATCCTCTTACTGCAGCTCTAACTCACAGCACATGGAGACAGAGCTTCCAGTTAAACTCATCCTCTTACTGCAGCTCTAACTCACAGCACATGGAGACAGAGCTTCCAGTTTAACTCATCCTCTAACTGCAGCTCAAACTCACAGCACATGGAGACAGAGCTTCCAGTTAAACTCATCCTCTTACTGCAGCGCTAACTCACAGCACATGGAGACAGAGCTTCCAGTTAAACTCATCCTCTTACTGCAGCTCTAACTCACAGCACATGGAGACAGAGCTTCTAGTTAAACTCATTGTCATACTGCAATCCCACCTTTTGTTATCATTTGCCTTTTCAAAAAGATGACATGGCCATCACTATCCCCTGCCACGATCAAGGACCGTAACGCCACAAATAAACATGCTTCGACATCTATTTTCAAGCTCAACGTAGATCATGACTAGGTTACTAAGCATACAGAATTTGACCCATGTAACTGTCATAGTTTTTGAGGTAACTTGTCTCCACAGAAAGTGGGACGGAGGGACTGAAGGAAAGGCGGACGGAGCCCAATCCGATATCCTCCTCACCAGTTCATGGCGCGGGATAATAATGCGCCAACTTTTTAGAATTGGAGATTTACAATAATTTACCTACTACAAGTGAAAGTATTCAGGGACACTGATTTATAATGATAGTGTTAATATGACACTCTTAACTTACCTTTGGTCACCTGTAAATTCTCCTTTCAAGTTCCAATAACAATCCATAGAACGATCACTCTTCAAAGACTCACAGCTGGGTACAGGTGACCCTGGTCTCTCAACCCGAACCCTGTAAATTCAATAGGGAGACAGAGCTTTCAGTTAAAACCATCTTCTTACTGCAGCTCTAACTCACAGCACATGGAGACAGAGCTTCCAGTTAAACTCATCCTCTTACTGCAGCTCTAACTCACAGCACATGGAGACAGAGCTTCCAGTTAAACTCATCCTCTTACTGCAGCTCTAACAAACAGCAAATGGAGACAGAGCTTCCAGTTCATGTCATCCTCTTACTGCAGCTCTAACTCACAGCACATGGAGACAGAGCTTCCAGTTAAACTCATCCTCTTTCTGCAGCTCTAACAAACAGCAAATGGAGACAGAGCTTCCAGTCAATCTCATCCTCTAACTGCAGCTCTAACTCACAGCACATAAAGACAGAGCTTCCAGTTCAACTCATCCTCTTACTGCAGCTCTAACTCACAGCACATGGAGACAGAGCTTCCAGTTAAACTCATCCTCTTACTGTAGCTCTAACTCACAGCACATAAAGACAGAGCTTCCAGTTAAACTCATCTTCTTACTGCAGCGCTAACTCACAGCACATGGAGACAGAGCTTCCAGTTAAACTCATTCTCTTACTGCAGCTCTAACTCACAGCACATAAAGACAGAGCTTCCAGTTAAACTCATCTTCTGACTGCAGCGCTAACTCACAGCACATGGAAACAGAGCCTCCAGTTAATCTCATCCTCTGACTGCAGCTCTAACTCACAGCACATGGAGACAGAGCTTCCAGTTAAACTCATCCTCTTACTGTAGCTCTAACTCACAGCACATGGAGACAGAGCTTCCAGTTTAACTCATCCTCTTACTGCAGCTCTAACTCACAGCACACAGAGACAGAGGTTCCAGTTAAACTCATCCTCTTACTGCAGCTCTAACTCACAGCACATGGAGACAGAGCTTCCAGTTTAACTCATCCTCTAACTGCAGCTCAAACTCACAGCACATGGAGACAGAGCTTCCAGTTAAACTAATCCTCTTACTGCAGCGCTAACTCACAGCACATGGAGACAGAGCTTCCAGTTAAACTCATCCTCTTACTGCAGCTCTAACTCACAGCACATGGAGACAGAGCTTCTAGTTAAACTCATTGTCATACTGCAATCCCACCTTTTTTGTTATCATTTGCCTTTTCAAAAAGATGACATGGCTATCACTATCCTGCCACGATCAAGGACCAGAACGCCACAAATAAACATGCTTCGACATCTATTTGCAAGCTCAACGTAGATCATGACTAGGTTACTAAGCATACAGAATTTGACCCATGTAACTGTCATAGTTTTGAGGTAACTTGTCTCCACAGAAAGTGGGACGGAGGGACTGAAGGAAAGGCGGACGGAGCCAATCCGATATCCTCCTCACCAGTTCGTGGCGCGGATAATAATCGCCAACTTTTAGAATTGGAGATTTACAATAATTTACCTACTACAAGTGAAAGTATTCAGGGACACTGATTTATAATGATAGTGTTAAAATGACACTCTTAACTTACCTTTGGTCACCTGTAAATTCTCCTTTCAAGTTCCAATAACAATCCATAGAACGATCACTCTTCAAAGACTCACAGCTGGGTACAGGTGACCCTGGTCTCTCAACCCGAACCCTGTAAATTCAATAGGGAGACAGAGCTTTCAGTTAAAACCATCTTCTTACTGCAGCTCTAACTCACAGCACATGGAGACAGAGCTTCCAGTTAAACTCATCCTCTGACTGCAGCTCTAACTCACAGCACATGGAGACAGAGCTTCCAGTTAAACTCATCCTCTTACTGCAGCTCTAACAAACAGCAAATGGAGACAGAGCTTCCAGTTCATGTCATCCTCTTACTGCAGCTCTAACTCACAGCACATGGAGACAGAGCTTCCAGTTAAACTCATCCTCTTTCTGCAGCTCTAACAAACAGCAAATGGAGACAGAGCTTCCAGTCAATCTCATCCTCTAACTGCAGCTCTAACTCACAGCACATGGAGACAGAGCTTCCAGTTAAACTCATCCTCTTACTGCAGCTCTAACTCACAGCACATAAAGACAGAGCTTCCAGTTAAACTCATCTTCTTACTGCAGCGCTAACTCACAGCACATGGAGACAGAGCTTCCAGTTAAACTCATCCTCTTACTGCAGCTCTAACTCACAGCACATAAAGACAGAGCTTCCAGTTAAACTCATCTTCTTACTGCAGCTCTAACTCACAGCACATAAAGACAGAGCTTCCAGTTAATCTCATCCTCTTACTGCAGCTCTAACTCACAGCACACAGAGACAGAGCGTCCAGTTAAACTCATCCTCTTACTGTAGCTCTAACTCACAGCACATGGAGACAGAGCTTCCAGTTAAACTCATCCTCTTACTGCAGCTCTAACTCACAGCACATGGAGACAGAGCTTCCAGTTAAACTCATCCTCTTACTGCAGCTCAAACTAACAGCACATGGAGACAGAGCTTCCAGTTAAACTCATCCTCTTACTGCAGCGCTAACTCACAGCACATGGAGACAGAGCTTCCAGTTAAACTCATCCTCTTACTGCAGCTCTAACTCACAGCACATGGAGACAGAGCTTCTAGTTAAACTCATTGTCATACTGCAATCCCACCTTTTGTTATCATTTGCCTTTTCAAAAAGATGACATGGCCATCACTATCCCCTGCCACGATCAAGGACCGTAACGCCACAAATAAACATGCTTCGACATCTATTTTCAAGCTCAACGTAGATCATGACTAGGTTACTAAGCATACAGAATTTGACCCATGTAACTGTCATAGTTTTTTGAGGTAACTTGTCTCCACAGAAAGTGGGGACGGAGGGACTGAAGGAAAGGCGGACGGAGCCCAATCCGATATCCTCCTCACCAGTTCATGGCGGGATAATAATCGCCAACTTTTTTAGAATTGGAGATTTACAATAATTTACCTACTACAAGTGAAAGTATTCAGGGACACTGATTTATAATGATAGTGTTAATATGACACTCTTAACTTACCTTTGGTCACCTGCAAATTCTCCTTTCAAGTTCCAATAACAATCCATAGAACGATCACTCTTCAAAGACTCACAGCTGGGTACAGGTGACCCTGGTCTCTCAACCCGAACCCTGTAAATTCAATTGGGAGACAGAGCTTCCAGTTAAACTCATCCTCTTACTGCAGCTCTAACAAACAGCAAATGGAGACAGAGCTTCCAGTCAATCTCATCCTCTTACTGCAGCTCTAACTCACAGCACATGGAGACAGAGCTTCCAGTTAAACTCATCCTCTCTGCAGCTCTAAGAAACAGCAAATGGAGACAGAGCTTCCAGTTAAACTCATCCTCTTACTGCAGCTCTAACTCACAGCACATGGAAACAGAGCTTCCAGTTAAACTCATCCTCTTAATGCAGCTCTAACAAACAGCAAATGGAGACAGAGCTTCCAGTTAAACTCATCCTCTTACTGCAGCTCTAACTCACAGCACATGGTGACAGAGCTTCCAGTTAAACTCATCCTCTTACTGCAGCTCTAACTTACAGCACATGGAGTCAGAGCATCCAGTTAAACTCATCCTCTTACTGCAGCTCTAACTCACAGCACATGAAAACAGAGCTTCCAGTTAAACTCATCCTCTTACTGCAGCTCTAACTCACAGCACATGGAGACAGAGCTTCCAGTTAAACTCATCCTCATTCTGCAGCTCTAACTCACAGCACATGGAGACAGAGCTTCTAGTTAAACTCATCCTATTACTACAATTCTGACGCACATGCATGCGTACCTCTCTCTGGCAGAGCTGAGGGCTCCATCTTCACTGTCTGGCTCCCCTGTGTGACTCATTTTAGAAACAGCACCCCCTGCCTCACCTGACTGGAACTACCTGTAAATACACAAAAAAGAAATCATAGCACAAAACATACACACACTCTAATACACAGATACATGATAGCTATTCTTCTGAGCAGACTGTTCTGTTTATATCAATTCATAGTTTTTTTTTTTTTGGCATTCATGTCTGGGGAATGTTTGCACTGCAAAATGTTAGTTTGTGGTAAAAATGACTGTGTGTAAATTGCAGTCGGAGGTCAGTCTTGCAGTTATGCAGCTTCGAGGCTGCAGCCAGAGGAAGCCAGATTTGGGCTACAATGTTGTTATCTGAGGGGAGTTCACTATGCTGTTGCCTTTCACAAGAGCAGGGCCCAGGAGCAGTAGTACCCCAGCCCTACTGCTGGGGGAGGAGGAGGGAGGGAAGGGAAGGGAGGATTCCCCATTAGGCCAGCCCATCCAATCACAACATAATGAGAGAGGAAAACTAACCCACTCACTGAATCATTAGCTGTGTCCACAACTGCTTCCTATTACCTAATTAATTCCCTTCACAGTTCACTACAAAATCACCTTTAATGCATTCAACAGCTAATGTACACTAACTGGATATTAAACTTTAACATTCTTTTCATCAAGATGGCATTCTACTAGGTCGTTTCACTGTTAGATCTTTCTTTCCTATGACATGACATTTTATGTGCCCTTTGGGTTTTTATTGAGTATTTTTTTTTTTTTTTTTTTTTTTTAATTATTCTTTTAACATGAGTGTTTTTTCACATTTAAGGTTATATCTATTGTTAGATTTTATTTATTGTCATTTTAGTTGGTTGCCAGGCTGTGGTCTGGTGTGGCTCTGAGCACTTTCATGTCTGTGTCATCTTTGTGTATGTCAGTGTTGTCCCATATGTTTAATAAGTTGGATGCTCTCTGCTACTGCAACACAAATCTACCTACGTGTATCAATAAAGTAACCTGAACCTTAACCTGAACCTGACATGCACATTTTGCAGCTTGCAATCATTACTAAAATGATAGTCCATACGAACGATAGCTCTGGGGGCGAGCAAAGTGTCTGAAACAGACGGCCTTTTTCCTTTTCTCCCCATTTTTCCTTGACCTCTTTAGTAAATCTCATGTGGGTCAAGGGACAGTTGCAGGGAGATTTTAAAGGCTCCTTGGGACAACTTTGAGAAAAATCGAATGTCCGATTCTTCAATACATCATGAGTTTGACAGCAAAGATAGCCTTCGCAATGTATCGGAAAACTTTGTGACACAAATGGGTGCATCCGGTCACTCCAGCTGTAAAAGACTGTGGCCCATAATCAATCTTTCCTTTTATCCATGGTTAGACTTGTGTTCCCATGCTTGAAGGAAGGAATGAAGGAGCTAATCACCTCCTTTCTTTCATGAAGTAGACAATTCAGACACTCCCTGTCATGGTGACTGGCCAAACGATTTCCAGTTTATGCCCATGCACATGGAGGGTACCTGGGCCTTTCCAGAATTCAGATGCACCTTTTGCCTCTACCCTGTGCACTGATAACGTCTTGGGCTCGATACTTGAAGAACAGCTTCCAGTGCATATTTCACTTAGCTTAGTACTGCTGTCCAAATTTGGTCAGTTATTCCACTCACTGTTTCCCAACGCACTGCTCCATTTATAATCACCACTGCCAAGGAGGTTATGTTTTCAACTGTTTGTTTGTGCATGTGCGTGTTTGTCTGTTAACAGGATAACTCAAAAAGTTATGAACGGATCAGCACAAAATATGGTAGGATGGTGGGTGACAGTCTGAGGAAGAGTTGATTCAGTTTTAGAAGTGATCTGGAACATATTCTGAATTCTGGATCCGGAAGGAGCTAATATACGGTGCAGCGGAGTTCTGCGCTCTATCGGCTGCCCTTCAAGTTGTCCATGTAGAGTGCAGGAAATTGCAAAGAAATGACCAATGTCAGACAGAGCTCTTATCCTCATTGATCAACACATCTTCCAAAAAATGTTGAATTAATTCACCAGTTCTCCTATTTGATATTTCCTTGCTTATCGAAAGTCACTTCAAGTGGAAGTTTTTCCAGATCTATATCTCGCAGAACGTCCCAAAGCTCTGATTTCTGAACAGAGGAGCTTTGAGCGAGTAAACTCAAGAGCAGCCTTCCTGAAAGAGTTTCAGCTGAAAGCCATGATGTCAGTGATTGAACCGATCAATTAGGCCTAAATATAAATTAAATGTAATGTGATTAAATATAAAATGTTATGAAATAATCAAAATTGAATTTTAAAAAATAAATTACTAAGATGTGTTGAACATAATTAAGAATAATAATTAAGAGTGGAATACCAAATATGTGGTCTAAGTAACAGATAGTAATTGATAAAGTGAGAATCCTGGCCGTAGATAAAGCAAATGTTAAAGTATTTCCCCCCTATAAGAGAACAACTTTTAAAAGGTTAAAAACTTGTGGAATTCTACTTATGATGAATTTTGGTTCAACTTTCAGCACTGTTTCACCATTAAATCTGCGTGCAAAAAAGATGAGGGAAAAAAAATGTATTTTCTGACGTCGATTCAATAAAGTTAATGTTGGCACATTGACACCAATTCAAGATTAACTCAATGACTGAGAATCACAAGCATTTAAGTTTTAGTCACTAGGGGGCACAAAACATCCAAACCTCTGTCCTGAAACAATACTAATCCTGTCTGGTTTTTTTACCCCTCGGCCAAATTTTGGCCAGAGGGGTATTGTCGTCACCCGCGTGTCTGTCTGTCTGTCATCTGTCGTCTATCCATGACTTTGTCCGGCTCAGTACTCAGCAACTAATGATTGCAGCTTCACCAAATTTGGTATGGGAACTCATTATGACCCATAGATGTGCAATGTCAGGTTTTTTGCTGGATTTGACCTTTGACCTTAGCGCAGTGATCTTCATCATGGAAATCTTGTCCGGCCAAGTACAAAGTAACTATCGGTCGTAGCTTCGTCAAATTTGGTACGTTAACTCGCTGTGACCCATAGATGTGCAACGTCAGGTTTTTGGCTGGATTTGACCTTTGACCTTTGCACTGTGACCTTGATGCAGGAAATCTTGTCCAGACCAGCACTCAGTAACTATTGATGGCAGCTTCATCAATTTTGGTATGGTAACTCTCTGTGCCCATAGATGTGCATAGGCCGAGGGGTATTCAGCAACGCGTTATGTTTTGTATTTCTAAGTATTCTCGGAATTCTGAAACTAAATAGCTTTCCATGACGGGTGGCCATTGCTTCAACAATGAAGTTAAGTTCTCAAGCGTCTCTCATTAGCGCGAGCGCTTACGTGAAAGGGTTAAATTTCATGCCGCATTTCCCCTTTTTAATGTGAAAACTGGAATGGAAGAACCTGTGAGTTCATGTTAGTGATGGTTCTTTACTAAGATAATTTTTCTCTTTTTTCAACTATTTTATGGGCTAGTTCTTCCGAAATGAATGGGAGAAATATAAGGCGCGGCGACTTTTCAGTCCTGCCGCGTTCATTCAGAACACAATCATTCAGTAATTTTTCCCCAAGTAAAAATTTCTTTAGAAAGGAGCGGCAGATCCCAGTGTTATTAATCATATCGTTTCGTTGTTCACAGCAGTGGCGGGCGGTGGACGGAAAACTGGTGGGGCGGAAAACATCCCTTGAAACGGATGAGATTAGCGACCCGATTTCAATCATTGTTCTAGGTCAACATGTTAGTTTTCCTTATAATCAAATGTTTAGGCGAGTGAATAATAAATTCTATAAAATGTTTAATTCACATGCCTTAATAGGCAACTCTTCACGAAAAATCCACTGTGGATTGTACGCGTTAAATTTTGTCACATCCTGAGCAAGTCGTCAAACCTGCGCGTAATGATTGTTTAATTGAAAAAGATTGAAATGCGCTTTTTTGCGTTCAACTGGTGCGTTTGATTTCTCGTCTTAACGAAGACAATTAGCTGCACCTGAGAGGGGAGAGTTCAAGTGTCCTTTACAAGGGAAATTGACTGAAAACAGATCAAGACTAATAAGCAGTTTAAAGACATGTTTAACGCCCTCCTTGTTCTCTTTCGTGCACCTTTAAGTCGGTTGCCAACCGCTAGAAAACCCCATTGAAGAAGAAGAAGTTGTTCTCTTTCCACCACACGCCACTGGTTCACAGAAGCTCTAACGACGTTTGGCAGGACTGGCTGCCCAGTAAGATAACTGGTGACGGTATATGCAACTCCGAAGGCCGTGGCTCACGCCCTACTCTTCGATGACTTTATCATTTCGTACACCTGCTCACGACGCGACGGTCCCGACCCATGAAATGCATGCGTTATTTATACAACCACGCACAGTCCCGCACCAAATAGAATCATATATTTAACGTAGCCTAAATAACTGCTTCTTCTGAGTCAAACAGCACGGAAAACACCTGACTTTTTCTCGATCACGGGTAAGCCTATTTTTTCTTTGAATAGCCTGCAGCTATCAATATTCACACGGTGCATTTATCCATTTGCGCAAAAAAAAAAAAAAACAAAAAAAACGCATCACTTATACAAGTCATTTTGAAACGGCTATTCTGTGGAGGACTACTATAGTCATCTTACTACTGTTTTTAATTTACAAAGACTGCCGCGAAAGTCAACGTCTGCGTGCGCGCTGATGTCAAGTGCCGATTTTACTTGCAGCAGGGGTTTGTAGCCAATTCAGTGGTCTGTCTGCTACAACCCCTCTCCCAGGTTGGCTACTTCGCCAAGTGTCTAGTTTGTGAGCAAGATATTACAAAATGTAATAAAACGATAGAGATCAGCATGTCAGCGAATGATGAGAGCAAAAATAAGCCGTCGTTACAAGTCAGCATATTAAATTGCATTTGAGATTCAAATCGATCTCCGATTAGGAAAGAGAGAATGGACCAGGGGTGCGTTTCCCGATATCACAGACGCTAACTTACATAGTTGGCCCCATTGACTGTGAATGGACGAACTATCTAAGTTGCTGACGTAGTTGGCAACTACGCTTTTGGGAAACGCACCGCAGGTTGAAATCAATCCCAAGCTATGACCGTACCTTGTCCCCTCGTTGCCTGTCTTACCACAGCAGTTGTACGACTGAAAAGTCTCGCCCTGTTCTCTAGAAGCAACTAATGTTCTAAAATTAAGATCGCCGAATACATATATAAAGTTTTATTTTAATGTTTTAGCAAAGCAGTGGAGAGTGTTGTCTGAATTAACCGACGTTACTCATAATCATTTCCCATTTTTTGAAGGGAGATTCATGAGGAGTTTCCGGAGCTTGAGTGGACTGGTTAGGCTCATTCTTTCTAGTTATGTCTCTCCTTTCTGTCACAAATATCTGAGCTCCTAACCTGAAAGTCGATGAAAACAAACGATATTTTACGATAAACTGGCTATTTTTCGTTGTTATATGATTTTACCGTCGCATTGAAAACGATGACCTTATATGTGAAATAAGGGCCCCACATGTTTTCTGGAAAATCGCTAAAATTAGTCTGACTTTCCGGCAGATTCTTTCTCTTCTACACACCCCATTTACCTATGACTCCTGTTTTCCCCATCCCACTCCACAACACGCGACTTACTTCCATTCTTTACCTAAATTTAGTGGTTCTGTTCCTTCACCTCGTCTTCTTCTAGTCTTCACTCCGAAATGGCGCTCCTATTTTAATTTCACTTTCACTTTTGGGCTGCCTGTTGCGCAGTTTTTTTTTTTTTTTTTGTTGTTGTTGTTGCGCGTGTGCCTTCACGTTAGTTTGATTCATTCGTATGAAAGAAACAGGCATGACAATTTGTCAAAATATTCACGATCATGTTGCACACATAATTTGGTTTATTCATCAAATGGAGGTTAATCCTGCTGCTCATGTTCATCTGTTTAGTCCCACAGAAGGGTAAATGGCCCATGTCACTAATATACAATTACAGCTGCTGCGCAGCAATGGCCGGGGCCGGGCAATTTTAGCCAAAATTAGGAAATTCTGAGCAACAAGCAGAGTGTAGGAAGATGAAAAAAGGTGGCATTCTAATGTGCATTTTACATCTGTTGAGGCTTTAACTCACAATTTCTGGCACAAGAGACTATGCTCTATCTCACGGACAGTGGCGGGTCTAGAACTGGGAATTGGGGTGGCACAGACGCATCCCTTTTAGTCCTGGCAAGTTCTCAACCATTTTCCTTTATGAAGTGTCTAGAGATACGGCAGTTTTTATTGGTACGGCGGTCGATTTGAAGGGATTAGGATAAGGATTAGGGATTATGGTTCGGGGTTAGGGTTAGGGTTAGGGTGAGGGTTGGGGTTTGAATTAGGTTAGGGCAGGGTTTGAAATTGCGACTGCCGTACATCTCTACATTGAAATGCATTGGAAAACTGCCGTACCCGTAGCAGCTGCCTTTCCTTTATTGACGCCTTTTCCAATTATCGTAATTGGCAACTGAAGCCTCGGTTTCTCTCCATATGCAATCTAACAGCGATGAAATCATGGGCTAATCAGTGGTTCTCAAACTCGGTCCTGGCGCCCCACTGTATATGCGGGTTTCTATTCCGACCACAACTGCAATCTTGGGATTTTAACAAGCTGTTGATTTGCCTTAATTAGGTGCATTTATGTTTAGAGCAGTTATTTGTCCCCTAAAACCACATTTGACAAATCTATGCATGCCATGAAGAATTAAAATGTCATATCCACAATGAGATGTGTTAGAAACCAGTATGAATAACTGCGGAGGGAAACAATTTTGACCAAATGCTTAATCAACGTAAACAATCAATAGGTTCCTCATTGGTGAAACTGTCAACACATGGTTGCGAAAACCAACTATTTATTTGGCAAACAGAGTCACACCTGTTTCGTTTTATGTTCATTTTATTAAGTTCAGGCGAATAATTTTGAAAGAATTCAAAATCACCTGTGTTCAGCAACCCAATTTGGAGCTTACAGATTTTCTGAGTCTTATTTGATCTGTTTAGAAATGTTTTTACCTGAAAATCCTCACAAAATGGAAACATTTAATCAACCCATGCAATACCGAGAGTGAAAGGTAATATTTCATTGGAAAGCAGACCAGTTCAATCAACGCAAAGCATTGGCCTATTAATAAGTAGCCCAAATTATTTTTCTGTACTGAATTTAGCCCATGATTTCATCGCTGTTAGATCATATATGGAGAGAAAAGTGTCTTCAGTTGCCAATCACGATAATTGGAAAATGCGTCAATGAAGGAAAATGATTGAGAACTTGCCAGGACTAAAAGGGACGTGTCTGTGCCACCCCAATTCCCAGTTCTAGACCCGCCACTGCTCACTGAGCTAATTGGCAAATGGAAATGTCACATGTAGCTTCTCAAATTGACAAAGCCAGTCACCTGTGTGCAAGACAGCAGCTGTTAGCGTGTAAAGGCAGATTTCAAACAGCTGTCAAAAATTCAGTTATTGAGACAAAAATCTGAAAATACACCTATTGCATTTAGACAGCATGGAGATGTTGGTAATTTGTTTTTAACAATGATTTATTGGCTCTATAAGTGAAAAACTGATGTTTAAAAATGCCATTTTTGCATTGACTCCAATTGTTCGCATGAGAGCGAAATTCAAAATACTGTAAAAAAATTCAGTTTCTGAGATAAAATTCTGATATTTTCCAAACATCATCTACCATGACTCCAAAATTTTGTAATTTTTTTAATGAACATTGAAAATGTATTTACCAAGAATTTGCAAGTATATGTTTACAATACCGTTTACAGCCAAACATTTTGATGCACTGTAGGCTCAAAATTTGATAAATCAAAAATCTGTGTAGGTCGTTTGTGTAGGACAGTCTGAATATGCTCTGTAGCAAGTTTGGTGTCAACTGAGCAAAAATTGTGGGAGGAGATAGGTTTAATTAGTTTCACAGTTTTTGAAAAAAACAGAGTGATGGACTTCATAATTTGCAAAAGGTTTAAATGTACAAAAGTTTCTTCAGTATTGGGGCTACATTTTGGTCAAACTTGCAAAAATGTAGCACATATGGTTGATTTGTTGTGAATTTTCAAAATTTTGAACTTTAGAGGCTTGCTGTAGCGCCACCATCAGGACTATTGGCCTGTTTTTGCAGCTGAGGCAATCTGGCATGGGACTGGACCTTTGTGCAAAGTTTGGTTATTTTTTGCGCATGGGAAGTAGGATTTCCTCGGAAGAAGAAGAAGAACATGTAGGATAACAATAGGGTCCTGAGAGCTTTGGCTGCCCGGCCCCTAATAACAGGCGGGTGTCGCAGATTCAGTGCGATCCTTCATCCAGCTTCCGAGAGTGACGATTCATATCAGCATGTGAGCAGACGCACAGCACTGCGTTCCTGCTGCAACCGCCTGTTCATGTCGGTGGATCTGATTCTACTGAGTAAAGCAAATATGCCGAATTGTGAATCACGTCTCAAATGAGTGCAGTTGCTTAGAAGTATTTTTCTATGCATCACTCTAAATGTTATTCATTTATTTATTTACTTATTTTACAGCTGCACTCATATTTGAGTCTGGTGAAGGTACATTTCTGCATGTTAGCCACCTGAGAGATAAAATGACAAAAAAAACTGAGGTGTTACATTACATTTGGGACATCTTTTTATCCAAAGCAAAGTACAATAAGTGCAGAGAATAAGACCATTGAAGTAGAGACAAAACAGATTGAACAAGGTACAATTCATTTTGTTTCATTTGGCTTAGTTATGAACAAGTAGCGTTGATTTCTGTCCCTCTGCCTGTTATAGATTCATACACGTGAAAGGTTGATCGTAAATCCTTGAATACAGGCGACCTTATGTGACCTCTACCTCTCACGTGATAACTGCCCAAACCTAAGCAGTTCATTAGGTGGCACAGCGCAAAACAACCTACGGTCAGTCATCTATTACAGTGACAGGAATACATTTTTGGAATGCCCTACCGACAGAAATAAACACTCAAACTGATCTGAAAATGTTTAATGTAAAGATGTAACACTGGATTAAACATAGTTTCACCTTTACCACAATGTTTTTGCATTGTACCTGACAAAAAAAAAAAAAAATGAAATGAAAATAAAATAAAATTTACCCTCTGTGGAGAGATATTTTATCTGATTTGATCAAAATCCATCCACTCTTTCAGTAGGTTTAACACACACAAGATTTGTGTGATGGACAGACGGACAGATAACTGGGGGGCGAAGGCATAACAAATAATGTAAAAAAAAAAAAAAAAAAAAACACGGTGGGCTCATGGATACTTTGCTGCAAAACCAAACCAATGCACAAATTCATGAAAATTTAGATTGTAGTCAAGTCTGTATTATAACGTAAAGTACCATGTCAACCAAACAGCATAGGTCTCTATGGCACTGATTAGCCAATAAAACTTAAAAACACTAAGCCACAGAGCCCAAAACAGACAGATATAATCATGCCAAAGGGAACTATCAGCTCCTTTCAAAATTTTTAAATGCTGAAGTGAACCAACCATTCCACTCTACACTGAGACACAGCTTTCTCACTTTAGAAACCATACCTTTGTGTCTGGTGCATAATCTTTATATTAAATCTGCCATCTTTTTGTAGTTCATAACGAACTAACCATTTCAAAGGAGTTTTTTTAAACATTTACATGTTTTCTTTTCAAAACAAATATGAGGTTTGGATACAGATTATTCAGCTGCGTCAATGTGTGGTTTGTGATTTCACACGACCTCTTTCAAACTTGTTCATTCAAGTTAGAAAGTCAAATATCTCAAAATGTCTTGCGCGTGGGTTGCTTAAGACTGGCTTCAAGGTATCCATGTGACAGCAATATTTGAGGCGTGCAAATAAGATGGGCACAATGCATTATAGCAAGAGGCAAGTGTGAACACACAGTGACAGTCCACAGTTTTAGTTCTTTTTTTGGGGTTGGGCATCAGGTGATGGCAGGACGAGACAGTGTGCAACCAAGACCTGGGTCAGGTGCTGTCTGAGGAGCTGTATCTTCAGGCAGCAGAGGAAGACCTGGGACACTGTGCAGTGCTGAGGGACCTGAGTCAAAATAAGAAAACATGAAAATAAAACAATTAGCACTTTTGTGTCTGTGAAGCATATTGTGTAGCAGCACACATTAGAAAGCCAGTGGCCCTGTGGGTTGGCGTGGTTAGGTTACTGTAGTGGATTCAGATTTCAGTGCCTTGATTCAATAGGCATGAGCAGATTAACTAACCACATGGCCACTGAGCAAACACATTCTTTTTTTGTGTGTGTTTTTTAATTTGGGCAGGGTTTCAGGCTAATTCCTGTGTGCACACTTCCAAAAATGTCGTGCTTTACTTTATAAAGGCAAAACTGTGAAATGGTGTGCAAACATGTGCCTTTACAAATCCAGTTTTTGTTATTTCCTGCCCTTCATGCCCTCTCCCACTGATAGTACAGAGCTACGTTAGGTTTCATAAACGAGGCCCCTGGGCGGGAGCTCACCTCTTAAACTCTAACTTTCCTATTAACCCGTTTAATCCTAAATTTTACCTTGCGATGTAAGTGCATGCATTTTACTCCTTAGATTTCCCTAACACATAAACTGTATGTATTTTTGATTTCATGACAGTTAAGTTCAAAGTTGCATTTTTTGCCCAAAGCCAACAACGACACTTTTAGAGCTTCTAGAGGAAAAAAAAAATTAAAAATCGGTCACAAAGTTTTCCTTTAGTTGGTTCAATGTCAGAAAAAAACTTTTTTTTCATATTGTAGGACAGTGTCACATTCATATTCTTTATCTGCTGGTTCCTGTGCTTCGCTGAAGCTACATCACTCTCACATTGAGAGAAACATTCAAACCCAGGACACCATGTTTTCATGTCTCCACATTACATCATAAAGGAAATATACTATTCAAAAAAAGTAGGGGATATTTTATTTTGAGATCAAAATTTTCACGTATACAAAGGGATACGAAACCATGTTGTATAGTTCCTTACTGAGGAAGCATTTCCAAAGAAATTCATCACCCAAACACATCAATGACACTCTCACGATCTGCACGGGATGCTATTGATGATCAAGGGGGTTGTGCCACAAATTTGCATGACTCTGAATTGGAAAGTTAGAGCCACTGTAAAGGAAGATTTTGAAGAGAAAGCATCAGATTATCAGTGGTTGAAGTCGTTAATTAAACAGAGACCATGCGCCGTCTAACACAGGAGGAGAGGTTACGTGCCCTTGGCATGCTACAGGTTGGCACAAGACAGGTCGTTGTGGCAAGGGCAATGAATGTTTCCCAGTCTGTCATCAGCAGATTATAGTCCAGACATCGTGCTACAGGGTCTGTTCAGGATAGACCACGATCCGGGTCGACCAAGGGCAACAACTCAGGCTCAGGACAGATTCATCCGCACTATTGTCTTGAGAAATCGTATGGTAACAGCAAATCAGATAAGGTCTCAACTTCAAAGGGATACTGGCTTGGTAGTGAGTGGCCAGACCATCAGGAATCGTCTGCACAGATTTCACTTACACGCCCGGCGTCCTCGTGTCATTCCCTGTTTGAGGGATCGTCACATTAGGGCCAGACTCCAATGGTGTCGTCATCATCAACGCTGGGATAATCGCCGATGGAACAACGTAATGTTCTCAGATGAGTCGAGGTTCACTGTGGACTTCCTTGACAGACGCGGGAGGGTTTGGCGCCGGCGTAACGAACGTTTCCATGACGTTAACGTCATTAGACATGATCTGTATGGGGGTGGATCTGTAATGGCGTGGGAGGCATCACTGCTGCGGCAGAACAGACTTGCATGTTGTTGCTGGACGTGTCACAGGGCAGTACTACCGGGACAACATCTTGGCACCCCATGTTGTGCCGTTTGCACGTCGTTATGGCCGCCGTTTCATTTTCCAAGATGACAATGCCAGATGTCATAGGGCCAGGATCGTTACAGATTACCTCCAGCAGCAGAATATCACCACATTACCATGGCCAGCACTCAGTCCGGACCTTTCCCCATCGAGCATGTCTGGGACATGCTTGGACAGCGGCTACGCCAGCGTCAACAACCTCCTGCCAATGTCCAAGAACTTGCTGCAGCATTGCAACAGGAATGGAATAACGTTCCCCAAAATGACCTGGGACGTCTCGTTAGGAGTATGCCACGCCGATTCGAGCTTGTCTAGCCAACCGAGGGGTTTTACCCGCTACTGACTCTGTTTCACAATGGTGGTAAATTTGCTGTTTGACCCTGTGTTTGTGTCGACCCTTATTCTGGAGAATCTGTCCTTTACTGACTGTACACAGGGTTTCGAATAAATTGGCAAATGTTTCCTTAATGTTTTTATGTCATTTGTTTCCTTCCTGACCTCATGATCTGCATTTTATGGTACTTGTAAATCCAATATCCCCTACTTTTTTTGAATAGTATATATAGATCTTGCGCACCATTTTCCACACATTTCCCTGTAATTCAGTCAGCCTGAGGAAACCTTTGGATCTCTCTGAGACTTTAAAACAGATCTAAAGTTCCACAGGTTTGAATACAGCAGCTGCATTTGATGAGCCCATATATGTGCCCATCGATGTTACAGGGTTAAACCTGCAGACGCCACAGCCCTCCAGGACTGGAATTCATATTAACCCTGGCTGTGTCAGATACATTTGGTACAGCTGCTGGTGAGGGAAAGATTTTGAGCAGAGATCAGTAATCCTCGTCTCGGCGAACTGCCACTGGTTGTCCAGGGTGTTCAGCACTTTCTTGATTGTAGAGTTCACTCCTAATCCCAGGATCTGACTGGACAAAACCAGCAAGGCCCTCTCTGGTTACCTGACTCCTGTGCGCTGTTTCTCAAAGCAGGATTACAGGTTTTCCATTTGGCTGGATAACTGTACTGAGTCAAACCTCTAAGTCTCCCATCTCAGACTAAAGTGAAGAAGAGCTGGTCTAGGTTTTACACATTTTTATTATGCAACCAACTCCATAATATTCCTTTGTGAAAAAGAATTTGACTTAACTGAAAAAAGGCTTATTCCAGGCCTGGATGTGCCCAAGAGATAAAGAGAGCCTATGGTCAAGTTAAATTCATCTAGCAAAAGTCGCACAAGGTAGACAGCTGCCACACATTTGTAAACAGGAAGCTTACATCAGTGAGGTGTGTCATGTGAGGTAGATTCTGGTCCAAACGGGAATCCAGAGGGTCCCACACACTGCCTGTGGAGGGGGGGGGTTATTTTACTGTATTCCTTAACATGGCTGATGCGGTCAAACAAAAGGCTCCTAAAACACTCCTCTATTCGAATGGTGATCTTTACGCTGAGTTGATAGAAGAACATTATGACACAGGCGTGCTATGAGACAGACATAAGCCACACTGAGAAAATCAGGAATGTAATTGTGCTGAAAAACAGGTGCATTGTGGTACAGGAGTGCTATGAAACAGGCATAAGTCCCACAGAAAACCACCTCTCGCAGACAGTGCAGCACAGCTCCTGTATGGTACAGGTAAAGACCCTTCTCACCTCTGCAGGCGCAGCTCCTCGGTCAGGCTGTTCTTCAGGGCCTCCATGGCTCCGTTTGTGCTCCTCTGCACTTGGATCTCCTTCCTCATGTCCTCATATTCTGCCCCTGTATTTCGAGGGTTGCCTGGGAGATGGAGAGAGTTAGTCACCGCAGGGGAACAGCACATTAGCCAATCAGAACCTGGGATATCTTCCTCTTGGCCGGTCACCACAGAGTTGTCCTTCACATGTGCACCAACTCCTGCCTCCTGACTCTTGCAGATGAGAGTGCCTTTCCTACAGGTTTCACTTTAATTCAAGGAGAATCACTGCCATCTGCTGTTCATACATGGTACTGCACCACATTCTCCTCCCTCTGGCGCTCTATCAGGGCGAGGTGCTCCTGCAGACAGGCCCTTTACAGCTCCAGGGCCTGGACCTCCTCCTGCAGAGACCTGGCTTGTGCCCTCAGGTCCAGTGCCCCCTCCCTCTGCCTGCGCAGAGCCTCCTGTCCCCACTGTCTCCAGCACAGGAGTGTCAGCCGGCTGGCTGAAGCTCTTCCCCAGGGCCGACACTCTGTCACGCAGGTGCTGCTGCAGCTCTAGGGAGAAGCGCTGGGAGTACATCAGGTCACTGCAGGGCCGCTGCCACCAGCTTTGTGCCGCCTGAGCTCTTTCACACCTCCAGCTGCTCCTGTTGCTTCTCCTGCAGCCGTAACGCCTCCTTCATCAGGCCCTGGACCAATCACAACACTGGGGGATAAATCCATTACCCGCTGGGTCATTAACCCATGACCATATGAGGATCAATCAGTTACCACCTGGGTAATTTGCACGGGTCTGTATCTCTGATATGTGTTAACCTCCGTGATGGGGAACGGTGCCACCTGTTGCTTGGTTGCCAGGGTGACCTGGATCTGGATGCAGTCCCTGCCCTGAGGAAGAGTCTCCTTTTCACCTGCCACACCTGTTCCTGCAGGGCCCAGCTCTCCAGCTCCACCCAAGCCAATCGCCTCCAAGCCCCTCCGAGCGCCGTCCTGAGGGCCTCCGGGTTGCACGCCATTGGCTGCTCCAGCTGCTGTAATTGCACCACCGGGACGTCCCGTTGAAGCTCCAGGAGCTTCACTTCCCCGAGGCTCTGCTCCACCCGCGGCCCCCGCCCCCTGTTGCACCCTTCCACCTGCTGCACCACCTTCCGCATACGCCTCTCCACTTTATACACCACCTATACTACTCCGTCCTCCGTCAGGTGACAGGTGTGCCTGTTCTCAGGCTCTGCCTCACTCCCACAAATGTCATCTGGCCCCGCCTTGTCTAAGCCTACCTCTGCTGGAGACGCCGACGTTGGTTCTGCCTCCTCTTCCTCCTCCATCATCTCCAGCTCTTCTCAGGCCTCCATCAGCTGCCAGAGGACGAGGAGGAAAAGGAAGAGGCGAAGCTGTCCTCCCATCTTCCACTTACAGGTACAGGGGGAGCAGTGGTGTAGTAGTGCCTTTGGAAGTGGGTTTACTCTTCTCAGCAGATGGGTAAGTCACTAAGGAAAGGGCAGAGGGGGGTAATAGGGCATATTGACAGAAAATGAGGTGAGGGCAGTACGTACACCTGCGTATACCCTCAACTACAGCACTGAGGGGCAGGAGACGAGTGGGAGACAGGAAGATAAACCTTACTTATGGGTTTGAGTTTCGTGGTTGCAATGTGGGGGAAAAAAAGCCACTAGATGGCAGGATTGACATTTTTTGTTAAGCCCAGTCTGGAGCTAGGTTTGGGGCATGTCCTGGGCATGCCTCAGAGGGGAATGTCCCAGAGAATGGGAGGGGGCTGGAAAAGAGTATATAAGGAGAAAAATTGAGAGAGTGAAGGGGAGTAGGAGAAATTGCAAGGAGAAATTGTGGAAGGATACATTTGACCAGACCTGTCACTCTTTTCAAGACCTGTGAAGCTTTTTGTGGATTTTTGCCTGTGTTGGAGCATTTTCCTGTCCAAGGACATCGCAACATAGCAGCCCTATCTCAATTACCAAGGGACTGTAAATATCTCATTTTTTTTATTTCACTCTTGGTTAGTAGATGTAGATTGTAGATTAGTTCAAAGTGTGCGTTTAATTAAATCTGTTAAAGTTTTAAAATTTTGTCTGTCATCCCTTGCTGTCCGTGACGCCATAATTGGGGCCATAACAAATTGGGGGCTTGTCCGGGAGAGACCATTGTGTGAGTCATTCATTGAAAATCTAAAATTTCAAATTGTGAAATTGTTTTTTGAATTTTCCTAGATATATATTGACAGATCAACAGCAATGGATGATTTCTTGGCATCACCAACCGTAGAGGTTTTGAACTCTTTTAAAAAGACAAAACTGCTAGAAATATGCAGACAGTTAGAGCTGACAGATGTAAAACCAGCCATGCGAAAAGCAAGACTGGCTAGAGAGATTGTTGAATATTATATTGATGAAAATGTGTTTGCACAAGGAGATCTGGAACAGTTTCCATTGGAAAACCAAATGTAGAAATGGAACTTAAAATTAAAAATGCTAGAGATTGAAAGGGAGGAAAAAGAAAAACAACGAGAGTTTGAGAGAGAGAAAGAGATAAAAGAAAGGGAGGAAAAAGAGAAACAAAGAGAATTTGAGAGAGAGAAAGAGGAAAGAGCAGAAAGAGAGAGACAAAGACAGAGAGATTTCAATTTACAGAAGTTAGAGAAGAAAGACTCCAAATGGAGCGACTAAAAATCAAAATGGAAGCTGAAAACAAATTTCATGCTAGCCAGGAGTTAAAGCTGGTGCCTCCATTCTCAGAAAAGGAGGTTGGTAAGTATTTCTAGTGCTTCGAGAAGGTAGCTAAGAGTTGTCAGTGGCCAAAGGAATACTGGCCTCTGATGTTGCAAACTGTCCTCAAGGGTAAAGCTCAACAAGTCTATTCGGCTTTGTCTGCAGATGATTCCTCTGATTATCAGGTTGTCAAAAAGGTTATTTTGACAGCTTATGAGTTGGTTCCAGAGGCTTACTGACAGAAATTCAGAGGTCTGAAGAAATCTGACAATCAGACTTATGTGGAATTTGCTAACGAGAAGAAGGTTTGCTTTGAGCGCTGGTGTACTGCTATGGAGGTCAAGGATGATTTCAACTCACTAAAAGAGATGGTGTTAGTTGAAGAATTCAAGAACTGTGTCAAGGATGATATTAAGACCAACCTTAATGAGAAGCAAGCACTGAATTTACAATCAGCTGCCAAGTTTGCAGACGAATATGTTCTCATACATAAGTCCAAATTTCAGTCTAGCAGTAACAATAGATGGTCCCAATTTCAGAAGAAAGGTAACGGTGATACCCAAGATTCCTCACCCAAAAGCAAAGACAAATCTGGTGATGGTGCTCAGAAATCCGGTCAAAGGCCTGATCAAAGTGTGAAAGCTGACAGTGACAAAAGTGGTCTAGTTTGCAATTATTGCAAGAAATCTGGTCATGTTACAACTAACTGTTGGTTCCTTAAAGCTAAGAAAGAAAAAGAAAAGGATACCAAACCCAATGCCTTTGTGAAGACAAAGTTAGAAACCCCTGTAGTAGATGACCGATCTGCTAAATTGCCTGCTTCTTGTGAGGCTATGAAGCCTGATACTGCTGACTTTGTGAGGGAGGAATTTCTTCCATTTGTGTCTGAGGGATTTGTGGCTCTGAATGAGCATTCTCCTCCTGTCCCCATATTCTGTACATCCTAAGGGATACCAGAGCTTCTCAGTCACTTTTGTTGATGGACTCTTTGGAGTTACGTGATGAGACCACTTCTGGGGATTTCATACTTGTATAAGGTATTGAAGGGAGGACTGTATCTGTACCCCTGCGCTCTGTATTCTTGAAGTCAGATTTAGTTACAGGACAGGTAAAGGTGGGACTTATGTCAAGTCTACCTATTAAGGGTGTTTCTCTGTTGCTAGGCAATGACCTGGCTGGGGGCAATGTTGTTACTTCACAGCCGAGCACTGAAGATAACGATGAAGACCCATCTCTGTATCCTTCCTGTGCAGTGACCCGTGCTATGGCCAAGAAGACTCAAGAAGAAGATGATGTGGTGCCGTCCAGCACATTGAATAGTCATGACTGAGGTGGTTCGCCTCATGACTCTGTTCAGTGTACTATGGTTTCTCCGTTTGAGGACTTATCAGACACTTTTATCAGTTCTCTGTTCAGCCAGCCAGATGGGTCTGGTGATTCTGATGTGTCTGGAGACTTGTCTCTGTCCAGAAAGCGGTTGATTCAGGAGCAAACCAATGATCCTGAAATTTGTGTACTAAAGAAGAGAGCCCTTCCTGATGAAGAAATAGCGCAGTTCCAGTTGGGTATTATCTCAAGGATGGAGTGTTGATGCGAAGTGGCGCCCTCCTGATATCCCTGCCAATGCAGATTGGGCAGTGGTCAAGCAAATTGTTGTTCCGAAGGTCTACAGGAATGGGATCTTAACAATGGCTCATAATTTGCCTTTAGGAGGTCATCTTGGTGTTGACAAGACTGTTGACAAGATCATGAAACACTTCTTCTGGCCTGGACTTCGGAAATATGTTTCCAACTTTTGCAAAACCTGTCACACTTGTCAGGTAGTTGGAAAACACCAGTTAGACCCACCTGTAGCTCCATTGCAGCCTATCCCAGCATTTGGGGAGCCCTTCTCCAAGGTCATCGTTGATTGTGTTGGTCCATTACCCAAGACTAGATCTGGTAATCAGTACTTGTTGACAATCATGTTTGCATCTACCAGATTCCTTGAAGCCATACCTCTACGCAACATCAAAGCAACTGCAATCTCAAAGGCTTTGATAAAGTTCTTCACGTTGTTTGGCCTTCCCAGGGAAATTCAGTCAGATCAAGGTATCAATTTCACTTCCTGATTGTTTCAGCAGGTTGTGTATGAACTAGGTGCGAAGCAGATTCTTTCCAGTGCCTATCATCCAGAGAGTCAGGGTGCCTTAGGCGTTTTTTTATTCCACTCTCAAGAAAATGATGAGGACTTATTGTTATGACCATGAGAAAGACTGGGATGAAGGTGTTCATTTGCTGTTGTTTGCAGCTAGAAAAGCAGTGCAGGAGTCTACTGGATTCAGTCCGTTTGAGCTAGTGTTTGGCCATGAAGTGAGAGGACCTTTGCTATTGTTGAGTGAACAATGGCAAGAGAAAGAGCCGCATCTCAGTCTGTTAGACTATGTTAGCAAGTTCAAGGAAAGACTGCGTGCAGCTTGTGACCTAGCCAAAGAGAACTTGAAATCAAGTCAGGGAAAAATGAAAACTCGGTATGATCATAAGGCTAGAAGCCGTGAGTTTAAACCAGGAGACAAGGTCCTTGTGTTGTTTCCCTTGCAGTCCAATCCATTGCAGGCTAGATTTCATGGTCCTTATGAAATTCTGACAAAACTCAATGATCTCAATTACATTGTGAAGACTCCAGATAGAAGAAAGCCGAAACAGTTGTGTCACATTAACATGCTGAGGCCCTATCATGATAGGAATGCTAGGGTTGCAGCTGTCACTTCAGATCCTCCTCTGGCTGAGACTTGTGAAGATGAGGGGGAGTTTCAAGATGATGGACCAAGAATTAAAGCTGAAGTTCTTTCATGTAAATTGTCAAATTCTGAAGTGTTGCAAAATCTTGATGTAAAACTCCAGCACTTAGAACCCTCACAGAAAGATCAGTTTGAGAGGTTGATCAAGAAATATAAAGATCTATTTCCTGATGTTCCAAAGAGAGTTTCTATAGCCTCTCATGATGTAGATGTCGGTGATGCCGAACCAATAAAACAGCATCCGTACCGGATGAATCCTGAAAAGAGAAAGATTGCTGAGAAAGAGGTTGAGTACATGTTAGAACATGATATTATCAGACCCTCTAACTCAGATTGGAGTTCACCCTGTGTTCTAGTTCCAAAACCTGATGGAAGTACTAGATTCTGTACAGATTATCGCAAAGTCAATGCTGTAACTAGAACTGATGTGTTTCCAATACCTAGGATTGATGATTGTATCAATAGAGTAGGGCAAGCAAAGTTTCTGACCAAGATTGATTTATTGAAGGGTTATTGGTGTGTGCCTTTAACTGAGAGGGCCAAGAGCATCTCTGCTTTTGCCACATCATCTGGGTTATACCAGTATGAAGTCCTACCCTTTGGCATGAAAAATGCCCCAGCCACGTTCCAAAGGATGATACAGTCTACAATCGCGGGATTGCCACACACGGGTGCGTACATCGACGACCTGATCACATGGAGTGACTCCAGGGAAGAACATCTGAAAGATGTAGAGACATTGTTCCAGCGCTTAAACCAGGCTAACCTGACTGTTAACCTGAACAAGAGTGACTTTGGTTGTGCTACTGTCACGTATCTTGGCTACGTCATAGGCCAGGGTAAGGTGGCACCCATAAATGCTAAAGTCCAAGCCATCATGGACTTTCCAGTTCCTGACAACAAAAAAGCTTTGCCGCGCTTCCTTGGAATGATCGGGTACTACCGCAAGTTCTGCAAGAACTTTGCTGAGATTGCTCACAGTCTCACCAACCAACTGAAGAAAGGCGTAAAGTTCACTTGGGATGAAGCATGCCAAAGAGCCTTCGATCGCCTGAAGTCTCTGCTGTGTCACTTCCCCGTTCTCAAATCTCCTGACTTCAACAAACCGTTCTCCATGGCGGTCGATGCTAGCGACCAAGCTTGTGGATCCGTGCTCCTACAGAGAAGTGACTCTGATGACATTGAGCATCCCGTGGCATACTTTTCCAGGAAGTTCAATCGCCACCAAAAGAACTATTCCACAATTGAGAAGGAGCTGTTGGCTCTGGTTCTATCCTTACAACACTTTGAGGTTTATGTTTGTACAGGGCAGAAGCCAATGATTGTATATACTGACCACAATCCGTTAATGTTTTTGAGTAAGATGAAAAACAAGAATCGGAGATTCTTGAATTGGAGTTTGATTTTTCAGGAGTTTGACTTGGAAATTAAGCATGTAAAGGATACTGACAATGTAATTGCGGATTGCTTATCCGTGTTTGAGTATGTGTATATATATCACGTGTTTATTAGCATATTGTATTATATGTATATATACACAAGTGTCTTTTTAACCATTTTTGTATTGAAAAGAAAAATTTTGCCTTTATGAGTCAAAATTTTTCCCTTTTGGAATGAAGGTGTAATGTGGGGGAAAAAAAAGCCACTAGATGGCAGTATTGACATTTTTTGTTAAGCCCAGTCTGGAGCTAGGTTTGGGGCATGTCCTGGGCATGCCTCAGAGGGGGCTGGAAAAGAGTATATAGGGAGAAAAATTGAGAGAGTGAAGGGGAGTAGGAGAAATTGCAAGGAGAAATTGTGGAAGGATACATTTGACCAGACCTGTCACTCTTTTCAAGACCTGTGAAGCTTTTTGTGGATTTTTGCCTGTGTTGGAGCATTTTCCTGTCCCAGGACATCGCAACATAGCAGCCCATCTCAATTACCAAGGGACTGTAAATATCTTTTTTTTTTTTTATTTCAATCTTGGTCAGTAGATGTAGATTGTAGATTAGTTCAAAGTGTGTGTTTAATTAAATCTGTTAAAGTTTTAAAATTTTGTCTGTCATCCCTTGCTGTCCGTGACGCCATAACAAATTAGGGCCATAACAAATTGATGCCATTACAAATTGGGGCCATAACATGGTGAAGCCCGTGTGTGTCTTACTGAGAGTTCAGAGCAACTCATACACCGATGAGTCAGCTCTGTGAGTTTACTCCGTCATTTGCGTGGTTCCATCTTAAACAAGGTTTTAGTTTTAATATCTTATTTTTTTTCTGCGAAGCTGAAGGCATGAGTTTGATTTAAATAACTGTTTGCTCGGTGATTTACCTCATTGGCAAATCACAGAGCGAGTCAAAAGTTCGTAACCAGTATCACTCTATTGGGAAATTTTTTTTTGTATTATTTACCAAAATAATGGAAGTGTCACGACCCTCATGTGGATTCCATTTGTGTCTCCTTCAATTCTGCAACTTGCGCCTCTATGAAGTGAATGTCTTGTGTTGTTGGTTTACGTTGTGTGCGTCTCCCCACCCCCGGCTGCATCTCCTTACCTGGTTAGCCAGGTGATGAGTTTTTAAACCCTCTTCTCAGTGTGACAGGTTACTGTGCTTTTGTGTGCTTAGAAGCAGTCAGTATTCAAGTTTGTCTTTGTCTTAGTTAAATGCAACTTGTACCTCTGTGACATCATTTCCTGAATTCCATTCTCATAATTTAGCTAATTCGAACAAGCTTTCAATCATAATCAGGGTCCAGGATTGGGACTTCTTGATAACTTCTGCAAGAGTGTTCCTCTATCCAGTCTTTCAGGAACAAGCTCCCAATCCTTCAAAGGTCATCAGGATTGGAACAGAGTTCCTCTCAAGCTGCTTCATCCTCCTTTGGGACAGTTCGGAGCTGGTGAAGTCTGCACAACAACAGGCTGCAATCCCAGAAGCCACTGGCCAGTGTCTGACAGCTCACGCCTCATCTGTAACATCTGTACTGAACTGTGACATCATTATTCAGGGTTCTGTCCCCGCCTCCTCCCCAGGGGTTCTGTCCCCTTAATTACCGTATCAGCTGTCAATAAACTACCTGTTGGATTGTACTCTGCCTCCGGTCCAGTTTCCTGGTCTGAACTGAGACAGTACAGTCCAGCCACTAATGGATGGGAAGCAAAAAGGAAGATTTAAAGGCGATTAGAAGATTGTAGTCTTTATTGTCAGTTTGGAGTGAAATTTGCTGCATGAAGATTGTTCTGGGAGAAGCAGAATTATGCAGATTTGAAGATGTTAATGATGGCAGGGAGACTATAAGCTCAGAGAATGGCTTTGCTCTGTGGATTAGTACGCTGAATGTAGGGATCATGTGGCTCTTTCAGCAGAAACTGTAAAAAGTAAAATATCTCAAGGCAAGTTGTTATCGTCACCTTGGGCTTCAAGCCATTTTAATATCAGTTTACTTGGGAAATGACACTAATATGACACGGGCCAGTTCCTATTTGACTGATAAGATGGACAAATTAATTAAGGCTGTGTGTCCTTGATAAGATTGTGAGAAATATAGACCAAATTCAGATTGTAAGGTACTGCTTGGGATATTTCTCTCTCAGGGCCCGTGTAATTATTATATCCTTTGCGGCAACTAAAGCAGCGGAACCACTGTCTTTGCAAAGTTTTTTTATCATTAATTACTGGTGTGATTATCCAAGGGCATGGGGGCTGTAGAGATTTGTGGTGCCTTCCAGGGAATCAGAAACAGCTGCCATACCATTGGAATTATGGGTAATTGAGCACAGAAGTGCATCATCAGGTCCTGCGTGCCCAAAGTCCTCTATCTACCGACCCACCGAGCATCTCACATAAGGTGCAGTGCTTTTTTCATTTAACCAGAGGCCCACTGGAAACATAAGATTATGGCTGTGTTAGGAATCGCCTGCTACATACAGCTCATTTCCAAACTGTGGCCAAAAGCAGCATGCAGTGTATAGTATGCAACCAGCGTGAAATTCACCAGTTTTTCAAAGATACCCGGATGACATACTGACTACAGGCAGTGTTGTCTATGTGGTGCACTGTATCCCGTAATACAACACGGTCAATGGTAACTTCCGACCAAGACCCCGGTGAGCTTGATAGCCTGGTGGTCATGTGATTGTATAGGGGGCATATTAATATTCGGAACATGTCCCGGAATAACCATTATGTCAAAACCGATCTTATTACCAACTGCCTACACAAATTTTAAGAGGTCAAAAATGGATAGCCAATGGAGTAAAATATACCTTAAATTGTGGAACTAGTAATATGGCTTTTCTGTGCACCTGGAATTGGCCTGAGATTTAAGCCCTTAATACTGGGCAACGTTTAAGTATGCTGAAAGTCAGTATGCTTGGCCACGATCAAATAAAGTGAGGAGGTCTAACGGCAAAGTGCAAGTTCGTGGGGTGTTAAATGTACGCGCGTTAGACTTGACTGACATTGACAAGTGAAATGTTTTGTTCCTAACTAATACCTTTTCGATAAATACAATTATCTCTCACTGTGGTCAATTATATAGATGGTAAATGGTAAATGGACTGCATTTATATGGCGCTTTCTAGTCACATGACATGACCCCAAAGCGCTTTGCAACTGTTTTCATTTTCCTTTCATTTTCCTTGATTACAGGGAAGTCCCACTGAGACCGAGATCTCTTTTTCACGGGAGCCCTGAATACAATAAAACAATTACAAAGTCAGTTAACAACGCAGATCACAGTAAAATTCATACAATTACATCCAACAATTGCAGACTAAAGGAAAACAAACTTTAAAATACAATAAAAAAAGAAAGTAATAAAATAAGTAAATATACGAGTACAAAGGACAGAGAACAAGTCCAAACTTAAAACTAAAGGCAAGTACATCTGGCCTCCTCAACTAACATCTCCCACAGTCGATTCTTGAAGGACTCATATGGAATGAGACAATCAAGCTTCAGAGTGTCTTGGCATCTATTCCAGGCACAGGGTCCAAATGAGCTAAAAGCAGAACAGCCCAAATTTGTTCTAGTCGTGGGTGACTCTAACAAAATCCACCCTTGTGATCTGACATGCTGGCTTCTGATTTTGATGGACAAAAGCCTAGTAAGATAGAAGGAAGTTTGCCAAGCAATGCTTTATAAATAAATAAAATACAATGGAGCTTCCTTCTAAAATGAAGGGAAAACCACCCTAATGAACTACATAAAACTACTGTCTAAAGAAAAACAAGGCCTGTTTCTGTAAAGAAACCCAAGTTTTGTTCTAACTTTCTTGGACATGTTAGAGACATGTGTTTAAAAGGAAAAGTCATGATCCAGCCAGATACCCAAATATTTGTAAGACTGAACTTGCTGAATTTTCGCACCAGTCACAGAGAAAATTGAGTCATTTGGCATAATTGCATTCCGTGCAGAAAAAAACATGAACTTAGTTTTATCAGAATTTAAAACAAGTTTCAGATCAGCTAGAGCGTGTTGAATAAGGTTAAAAGCTGATTGCAAGTAGATAAGGGCCTGGGCACACAGTGCAGAGGAGTGCAACACAGTGTCATCTGCATAAAAATGAACCTTGCAATTTGCAATATTACATGCAATATTATTTATATAGATTGTGAATAAAATTGGTCCAAGAATGGATCCTTGGGGTACTCCTTTCGTCACTTTCAAAAATTGAGACTTCACATCCCCAAGCATTATAGCTTGTGTTCTATTAGAGAGGTAGTCCTGGAACCACGAGCAGGAATCACAATCAAGACTAATGGAGGACAACTTTTTCGAAAAATAAAGTGGTCTCCAGTATCGAAAGCTTTTGCTAAATCAATAAATAGGGCTGCACATTTCTGTTTATTATCCAAAGCTGATACCAAATCATTTATAACCACTGAGGCTGCTGTAATGGTGGTATGACCAGGCCTGAAGCCAGATTGTTGTGAAGTTAAAATGTTGTTGAAAGTTAAAAAGCTGCAAAGTTGTTGCTTAATGAGAGATTCTAAAATCTTGGCCAGGCAAGGCAATTTTGAGATAGGTCGGTAGCTGTTCTCTGAACTGGGATCACCATCCTTAAATAATGGAAAAACATAAGCAGCTTTCCATATACTGGGAATAGTCCCTGTCGATAATGACAAGTTAAAAATATTAGTTATTGAATGCGCAATCATTGGGGCTGCTAGACGCAAAAGACTCGGAACTAGATGATCCTCTCCAGTGGAATTATTTACATCAATTTGTTTCAATTCTTGTAGGACCTCATTCACTTGAAATTCCCTGAAAGAAAACAATACTGTACATGTTGGAGAATTTGTGATGATCCTCTCCAGTGGAATTATTTACATCAATTTGTTTCAATTCTTGTAGGACCTCATTCACTTGAAATTCCCTGAAAGAAAACAATACTGTACGTGCTGGAGAATTTGTGAATGAACTAGAGCGGTGGTCAGACATATCTCCTGTAGTGAGCTGAATAATAAAATTTTCAAAAAGCTTTCTGGCCGCGATAAAATGTTGGTTAAAATGATCACAGATTTTGTGTTTATCAGTTATAGGACCAGAATCGGTGTGGATAGAGTGTGGTATAGATGAAGAAGGATTAAAATTCAGGGACTTGACAATTTTCCAAAATTTTGCAGGATTACCTTGACTTTTGGCCAGTGACGAGATAAAATAATCAGATTTTGCCTTTTTAATCAGAGAGCATCATTTATTTCTTTGTTTTCTAAAAACATGCCAGTCAGAGAGTGCCTGGGTTTCCCTAGCTTTAACCCAAGCTTCATCCCTAACGCGTAGTTCAGTGGATAAGGCATTCGAAAACCAAGGGTTTCTTCTATTCTTAACCCTAAGTCTCTTAACCGGAGCGTGCTTATCCACAGCTTGATTAAACACGGTAGTACAGTGAGCCAATGCTAGGTCAGGGTCTGGAATAAAACCCGCAGAGCTTAAATCACTCCAGAAAATATCGTGCAGGAAGGCCTGTTCCCAGAAATGTTTAAAATTTCTTTTAGTAATAAAACATGGAGGAGCCTTTGTAACTTTCATGTCTCTAATACACGCTACTGGGCAGTGATCACTAAAATCCAAGGGAAAGACGCCACTCAGGGCATGCTTGTGCATAGGGATGCACCGATACCACTTTTTTTAAAAACCGATACAAGTACGAGTATTTTATTTTGTGTATTTCCGATACCGAGTACCGATACCGATATTTCTGAAATGTTTTCCAGGAAAATACAATGACAATTCTTTGAGTGCAGGTTTTATTTTCTTTTTATAACAAGCCTAAAGGAGGCCAATATCAAACAATTCAAACATGGCTATTTCAAAAAAAAAAAGAGTGGGCCTAACTGCTAAACATCTTTCTGTATTTAGGCCAGACAAAAAGCCTTTAAACTAGCACTGCCATCAAATAAGGCAAAATATTACTGAAGCTTGACAAATGAAATTAAACTCGCTGCATAGGCAAGGTAACACGCCCAACTTCATAAAAAGTCAGTAGAACTATTAATTGGCGCAGATAGTTTCCACACACATTCATAGGCATTCTCAATCCAACTTAAGTCAATTGCTTGTGAATAATCAATAACTGAACCGGGTGTGCCATCTAGTGATAGAATGTTGTAACTGCGTGCATAAATTTGCAGCTCCATGTCCGCTGGCGGTCACATCTGCACAGATACTCAGCGGAGCACCGTTGTTCTTCTCGAACACGCCAAATCCAGATAATCCTTAAATGATGAATTACATTCACATTTTAATTTGTAACGAGTAACGAAGTGGCCAGTGTCAAAATAACGAAGCAAAAGTTTACTTTTTATCTTTTAAATGTTGTAGAGTAAGAGTAAAAGTCCCGGTTTAAAAAATAAAACTCAAGTAAAGTACAAATCCTCAAAAAAACTACTTAAGTACTGTAACAAAGTACATGTACTTCGTTTCTATACACCTCTGGTGTGGATGTGTATGCCTGCATGTGATGTGATGACTATAAAGCTCTCATTCTCTTATTTTTTCTGACTCGCTGTCTCCCCCTAGACATAGAAGTCAGCATACTGTAGCCTTCGCGACCGTGAGCAGGCAGTTACCTTGCGTCTTACATTAAGTGGTATCGGTGCGTGGTATCGGCAAATGTGTCAATGAGTACAACTACGAGTATATTAACGAGGTATCGGGCAAAACACTACTCTTGCGGTCTATTTGCTAAAATCAGATCAATCAAAGTTGACCGGGATAAATCTTTAAAGATAGGTTGTGTAGGCTCTGAAATAAGTTGTGCGAGAGTCAGGCCGTCGCAGACCTCTTTAAAATGGTTTGAGGACGGTGATAACCATTCTATATTGAGATCACCAGCAACCAATAATTCAGTGTGGGCAAAAGTGGACAAGATATTAGAGAGATTGATAATGGAGGATGAAAGAGTGCTTGGTGGGCGATGCACACCCTGCTAGTGTAAAACGTGCACAACCCAAACCTACTTTAATAATTAGACACTCAAACTGCTCTGGAATAGAGGAGGATAATAAAACATTTACAGTGAGAGAGGATTTTACAAACCTCAATACCCCTCCCCCTCTTTTATTCCTGTCACACCTAAAAACATTATAACCAACCACTGCTATATCATGATCTGTCATAGAAACATTCAACCATTCAACCACAGGCAATACAGGAAAACAACAGAGTCAGGAGAAAAGCTGAGTGATAAACTTTCTCACAAACTCTGTAATAGAGCCTTTTTTTTTTTTTTTTGAACTAAGAAAATGGGTAGAACGGGAAAAAGCGACACACCAAGCGACAAACCAAGCCCGCCGGATCTTACAACAATTGTGGAGACCCTCGAAGAATTGAGAAATGAAATGAGGGAGAGGTGGGACAGTATGAAGGAGCAGCTGGACCAGCTTTTTGAAGGAAAACGGTGATCTCAAAAGGAGATTGCCAAGAAAAGACACACAGATACAATCTTTATCAAGCAAACTGGAGGAGCTGGAGCAACAAGAGAAACGTAATGATGTAATCCTGACAGGGCTCAAAATCAAACCCAGGAGTTATGCCAGGGCAGCAGCGAAGGACGCACGATGGAGGCGAGGAGGACAATAAATCTGTGGAAATGCAGGTGATGGAATTCCTTCGACCAAAAGTATTTCTCTGGACCCCAGCAATGTGGATTCATGTTATCTGCTACCGAAAAGGATTGGAAGCGGAGACCGGAGTGCAGCAAGGGCCGTGTTACTAAGACTTACAAGCAGCAAGCACAAAATCTCTGTTGAAGCAAGGGAAAAATCTCAAAAGGATCCAATGTTTTCATAAATGAAAACCTCACCAGGCACAATGCAACCATCGCATGGAAAGCTCGTCAACTAAAGAAAGCGGGAAGATACACAGCACTTGGTCGGCTAACTGCAGAATTTTCATCAAACCAAATGGGTCACCAGAAACTACCAGACCGGTGCTGATCAAGGTGATGCGGGATCTGGACAATTTTGACCACTGAGGCAGGTTAAAATCCCTGACAAATCTCTATGAGCAGTTATCTGATAAACCAAACTGTAGATCAGAAACTGGCTTTTTTAACAACAAGTCACCAAAACTCAGGAATAGACCCTAATGAAGAAATTGATCCGGACAACCATTTTTTCTACAACGAAATAAACGCATGCGGATACTTTACTTTAGACAAATTTAACAAGAACATTAAAATGGAAGGGAGTTTGTCCATTATCCACTTCAATAGTAGGAGTCTATATGCAAACTTTGACCAAATAAAGGAATACCTTCTGTCATTTGCTAATCCGTTCAACATCATCGCATTATCGGAAACTTGGATTAAAGAAGAAAAGGGCAAGGACTTCTACATGGAGGGTTACAACTTCGTGTGTAAGAGCAGATTGAATAAAGCTGGTGGGAGTGTTGGACTATTTATTGATGAGGCCATAAACTTCCAGGTACTAGAATGCAAATCAATTGTTGTGGAAAATGTAATGGAATGCCTTACAATTGAGATTCCTAGGTTGAAAGGTAAAAATACGGTTATTTGTTGTGTGTACAGAGCACCGGATTCGCAAATTGATGTTTTTAGTAAATGTATGGGTGAATTACTTGTCAATATGAACCAGAAAAATGTTTTTATGTGTGGGGACTTTAATATTGACTTGATAAATCCAAAAAATAGCTCTATAATAGAGGATTATATTAACACCATGTATGCCATGGGTATGCAACCATTAATCACAAAACCAAGCAGGATTACTAGACACAGTGCCACCTTGATAGATAATGTGTATACTAATGTATTAGATTCTGAAATATTTAGTGGCATTATGATAAATGATATTACTGATCATCTACCAGTTTTTGCTATTTGTAACTGCAAATTAGATATAAGGGATCAGGCTAGATCAAAAACCCTGGAACACACAGAAATCAGAATTAAAAGCGAAAAAAGGCTAAAGAAACTAGAATCAGATATGTTGAACCAGAATTGGGATCATGTATTAACAGAGAAAGATCCAAATAGAGCCTATGAGGCTTTTCTATGGACAGTAAACTCCCTGTATGATAAACACTGTCTAGTCAAAACAATGAACAAACTGAAGCAAAACAAAGAAAGAAAACCTTGGGTTTCAAAAGTACTGGCAAATGCCTGTAAGAAAAAAAATACATTGTATAAACAGTTTCTGAGAGAAAGAACTGAGAAAGCAGAAATTAGGTACAAAAATTACAGAAACAAAATGACAAATTTACTAAGGAAACATAAAAAAGAGCATTATGAAAAGCTTTTATTAGTAAATAAACATTACACCAGAAATCTCTGGAATATAATAAAGAACGTCTCTGGGAGGACACCGAGGAGGGAGTACCCTGCATTCTTTAATATAAATGGCAAGAAGGTAGAGAACATGGAATTGGTTGTGGAGAATTTTAACAGTTATTTTGTGAATGTTGGGCTAGAACTAGCAAAGGATATTAAATCCTCACACCTAAGATGGGACTACCTTGACAAGGATGAGGAAATCCAAGACACAATGACACTAACTCCTGTTACCGAATCTGAAATCAGATCAATTCTGAAAAATTGTACAGCTAAGACATCTGTTGATGTAAGCCAATTAGATATGAAATTACTGAAAACACTAACTAACATAATTGTAACTCCACTTATGCATATATGCAATCTATCCTTCTCCCGCGGAGTGTTTCCAGATAAAATGAAGATAGCGAAAAGTTATCCCTCTCTACAAAAAGGGATAAATATGATTTCTCAAACTATCGTCCTGTCTCGATTTTACCTCAATGCTCGAAGGTCCTAGAAAAGCTCTTCAATGACAGATTGGACAAGTACATTGATAAACACAAACTACTGTGTGACAGCCAGTATGGGTTCAGGAAAAAAGCATTCGACAGCACTAGCCCTAACAGAATTTATTGAAATGATTAAAGATTCACTAGATTCAAACTTATATTCTATAGGCATATTTATTGATCTGAAGAAAGCATCTATTACACTATAAATCACGATATATTGATTGAAAAAACTTTACAAATATGGATTAAGAGGGACCGCATTAAAATGGATCAAAAATTACTTAACAAGTAGGACGCAATTTGTGCAGATGGGCAATAGCAAATCGAATTGCTTGGACATTACCTGTGGAATTCCTTAGGGCTCGATCATAGGTCCCAAGTTGTTCATAATTTACATAAATGACATTGTTAAGGTGTCCGATATTCTAAAACTAATTTTATTCAAAAAGAGACTATTACGACTATTTTTTGCTCAGGTGTCGATCTCAAGCAATTGGCAAAATTGGTTAATAAAGAAATGTCTAAACTTCACACGTGGTTTAATGTAAACAAATTATCATTAAATCTTACAAAGACCAAATTTATGATATTTGGAAAAAAAAAGGCCTAAAGGACGACATAGACTTAAAGGTAAATGGTACCAGCATTGAAAGGGTAAACGAATATAAAGTCATGGGAGTTATGTTAGATAATCTCTTAAGCTGGAAACCACATGTAAACTTGGTTCAAAGAAAGTTAGCTAAAAGCGTGTCTATTCTTTGGAAAATGCAGAAATTATTAAAACACAAGCCCCTTAAAATAATCTATTCAGCACTCATAGCACCCCACTTACACTACTGCGCTGAAGTATGGGGTCACACTTATAATAATACAATAGAATCATTGTTTAAACTCCAAAAAAAGGCCCTTAGAATTATTCATAACGTTCCCTATGGAACTCATACAAACGATTTGTTTATTAAGGCAAAGTTTCTTAAATTGCAGGATATAATAAAATTCAACTCCTTGCAAATTGTATATTTAGGATACCACAAAGAATTGCCTAGAAATATACAATGCCTATTTCTCCAGCGTGAATGTCTTCATGACCTAAGAGGCAGAATGTTGTTGCAAACTAGAAGGGTCAAATCGACACGGAGTGAGCACTCCTTATCTGTGGCTGGAGTCAGTGCATGGAACATACTTGAAGACAATATTAGAAGGGCAGACAATCTGAAGGACTTTAAGTATCTTCTGAAATGTGCATGTTTGAATAACTATGAACTTATCCAACAAAATGGCATTGGATAAATTAAACAGAACCATAACGGGCATAAACAATAGGGGTTGTTTATAGACACTCAGCTATATTGTGATTAAAATTCTTCATGATGTTCATAAATCTCTATGATTTTATGTTGTGACGTTTAAATCGTAGTGTAAATAGACACTCAGCTCTGTTGTGATTTATAAATCTTTATGATATCTTAACCATAATCAAACTGTTTTTCTGGGAGTTGGGGGCGGGACTTTGACAAGCGATTTCGCTTCTCCCGCGACCCTTTCGGTCATGATACATGTTGTGTTGAAATTGTCATGGAACGACTGTACAATCATGCCGAAATGAAAAAACAAATAAATAAAAATAAACCATTCAAGTAACATTCAACTATGCCTCACATTCACCCTGATGGCGGGGGCTGTAATGCCAGGGGCCAACCTGCACATCAGGAGCAGTGTGGGGTTCAGTGTCTTGCTCAAGGACACTTCGACACGCTCTGTGGAGGGGCCGGGGATTGAGCCGGGAACCTTCTGATTCCTAGACCACCCGCTCGACTTCCTGAGCCATGCCCCCCCAATACTGGATGTTGATGACAAGCTGTTCATGCTTTCCTGACAAACATTCAAGCATTGAATTTTCTGAATAATGAAGAGATATGGCATATAATGAGAAAGAGATGATAATGACAAAGTTATTTTCAGTTGGCTTCATTCATATAATTAATGTGACGTTGTAAAGATGGAGCTGATCAAAATATTTGCAAAATTATCCAGAACTTTCACAAACATTCATCTCCCTTTTTAGCACTTTTTTTGGCAGCGTGAGAAAACTTTTGCAATTTTAAAATTTTTATTTGCATTATTGCCACCTTTACAATGTCGCTTCCTTGTGCATTGTGCTTGATAACACCCTTTAGCCATGACTATATTGATAATATAGCGCAGTGTCGCAACGCTTGGTTGAATGCCTTCCATTGCTCCTCCCACTCAACAACTTGCATGTCTTAGAAGTGTTTCCTTTGATTGGTTTCTATCTCGCCTGTGCCCTCATCCCTGGCTGTGTGTTGCTTCATTGTTCACCCCTGATGTACCTATTGCGTGTGCTTAAACCCCCTGCTTTGAGCTGCAAGTTGGCGGATTGTAGTTTGCTATTTGTGCTTGAGCCAGTCAGTATTTCCACGTAGAAACTCATTGTCTTTCGAAAGTTCAACGTAACTTTTAATGATAGTAATTTGCATAAATCTTCCCTTTTACTCAGTTAATTTGAGCAAGCTCCAAAGCCTTTTCAGGGTCCAGGATTAGGACCGCGTTCAAGTTAACCCAGCTCAATTCTGTACTTTTGCCCTATTTAATAGGAACAAGCTCCCAAGCCTAATTCAACATGCAGAATTTGGAATGCATTCTTATTATCTTTGTCCAAGTCTGTTCTTTTGTCCAGTTTGTTACAATCTCCCAATCCTCCTATGGCCATCAGAATGGGAACCAAGTAGCTCCAAAGCTACTCCATCCTCCTTGCAGAAAGTTTGGCTCCCTCAAGGTGTGCAAAACACCTGGAAGTCATCCTGGAAAGCCACTGTATTGAGTGTATTCGCGTCTTTGCATTGACTTTGCATACAACCCCAATTCCGAAATGGTTGGGCCGAAGTGTAAATTGTGAATAAAATTAAAATGCAATGACTTTCAGATCACATGAGCCAATATGTTATTTACAATAGAACATAGATAACATTTCAAATGTTGAAACGGAGACATTTTACATTTTTATCCACAAAATGAGCTTATTTCAAATTTTCTGGCTGCAACAGGTCTCAAAAAAGGTGGGACACAGGCATGAAAGGGCTGAAAAAGCTATTGATATATATGTATATAAGAGAATCAGCTGAAAGAACATTTAGCAAGTAATTAAGTTAACTGGCATCAGGTGTGTAACATGATTGGCTATAAAAGGGATGTCTTAGAGAGGCTGAGTCTCTCAGAAGTAAAGATGGCCAGGGGCTCTCCAACCTGTGAAGGCTTGCATAAAAAAATTGTGGAATACTTTAAGAACAATGTTCCTCAACGTCAAATTTCAAAGGCTTTGAAGATCGAATCATCGACAGTGCATAACATCATCAAAAGATTCAGAGAAACTGGAAAAGTCTCTGTGTATAAGGGACAAGGCCGAAGACCTTTACTGGATACCAGTGATCTTCGGGCCCTCAGACGCCACTGCATCACTCACCGGCATGATTCTGTCATTGACATTACTAAATGGGCCCAGGAATACTTCAAGAAACCACTGTCTGTAAACACAGTCTGCCCTGCCATCCACAAATGCCACCTAAAACTCTATCATGCAAAAAGGAAGCCATTGTTGAGCATGATCCAGAAACGCCGCAGTGTTCTGTGGGCCAAGGTTCAGTTAAAATGGACTGTAGCAAAGTGGCAAAGTGTCCTGTGGTCAGACGAGTCCAAATTTGACATTCTTGTTGGAAATCATGGGCGTGGTGTCCTCCGGGCTAAAGAGGAGAAAGACCACCCCTCCTGTTATCAGTGTTCAGTTCAAAAGCCAGCATCTCTGATGGTATGGGGACGCATTAGTGCATATGGTGTGGGACACTTGCATGTTTCAAAAAGCACCATGAATGCTGAAAGGTATATAAAGGTTCTAGAGCAACATATGCTCCCCTCCAGACGACATCTATTCCAGGGAAGGCCTTGTGTATTTCAGCAGGACAATGCAAAACCACATACTGCAGCTATTACAACAGCATGGCTTCGTAGTAGAAGAGTCCGTGTGCCGAACTGGCCTGCCTGCAGTCCTGATCTTTCACCGATTGAGAACATTTAGCACATAATTAAACGAAAAGTCCGTCAAAGGAGACCCAAAACTCTCCTGCAGCTGGAAGCCTGTATTAAACAAGAGTGGGATTAAATTCCAATGGTTAAACTCAAGAAACTTGTCTCCTCAATGCCCAGACGCCTCCGTCTGTGTTAAAACGAAGAGGGGATGCTACACCATGGTAAACAGGCCCCTCTCCCAACTTTCTGTAGCGGCCATCAAATTTGAAATGAGCTCACTTTGTGGATAAAATTGTAAAATGTCTCAATTTAAACATTTGCTATGTTTTCTCTGTTCTATTGTGAATAAAATACTGGCTGGTGTGATTTGAAAGTCATTGCATTTTGATTTTATTAACAATTTACACTTTGTCCCAACTATTTCGGAATTGGGGTTGTATAATCTGGCTGCGCAAATAATTTGTTTCACGTTTGGTGGAAACGTCGCATTAAGATTAAGTCCATGGTTGCGCGTCAAATGCTTCAGGTAGGTGTGTGAATGGTCAGTATATCACTCGCATTAACTTCAGGGAATTTAACTGCCCTCATAATCTTGCCTGTTGGTAGCTTGAGAGTAGTTGAATGCATTAACTATATTTTAATTTGAGGGAAGTCCCTTTGTGTTTGTTGCCCTTTACTGTAATAACGCAATTTCTTCTACAAAACGCATCATGTAACGCTGATGCTTTCCTGACGTCTCTGACAGGTTCGGTTTTGACGTGACAGTGATCCTTCGGAGTTCTGAGGACATGGACTCATCATGGAATATTCCAGAGAAGAGGATGGTACAGAAGACCAATCCATTTTCCCTTCAGGTTGGCACTTCCCCTTCCTCTGTTGCAGGTGAGAGGTCTTGCCATATTCGCATTGACCTTGGAAACGTCACCTAGGCTTCTGGTCATCAGTGAATCAGATTAATGACTAGCGATGCGAGTTCTTGGTAGCCGTAACGTTGTAGTCTCTTTTCAGAGGGGGTGGCGCTGCGTCCTGGTTGTCTGGAGAGGTGTACGCTCAGCTGCTACTGGAGCTGCGACTTCCAGGCTGTACAGGCCGCCCTCCAGGCTCACCAGCGGGGCCTGACCCTCAGCAGCCCTCCGGTCTTCCAGCAGGCCCTGGGTTTCCAGTACCAGCACTGCCAAACTTTCCTGTATCCTTCTTGCATCCTCCCAGGTGTTCGATGCACTGCGGAAACCACTGGAATAACAAATTGATCGCAGCTAGTATTCTTGTGTTCCATTTACACTTAACAAAAATATAAACGCCCCATTTGACACTTTTAAACTTTAATTAGCATTAAGGGTTTTACAATATATTAAGTCATCCACAATTCATTTTATTGTTCAATATGCAACAGATTACTGTTCATTAAAGCAAGATAGTGGCAAATGGCAGTCAGGGATACTCGTGGACACAGTTGGGATCACAATGAGGACGACAAGCGTGTAGGTTCGCTTCTCTCAGGCGGTTCCGGACAGTTTGAGGTGTGATGCGTCTGTTGTGCAGACCAACTGTTTCATCTGCTGTGCGTGTTGCTGGTCTGAGGCGATCACGCAAGTGGAGAAGCCGGATATGACAATCTTGTGCTCGTGTGGTGACACGCGGATGACGAGGGTGAGGTTGATTTGCTTTACTGCCAGTCTGCCTAAAACGAACTCTTAAAACGCCAATTGTCCGGTAGTGAACAGTCAGCTGTGCAGCAACTGCTAAGGTGGATGTTCCTGCATCCAGCTTTCCTATGGCGCGTTCCTGCATGATTTGCGACATTTGTGGCATGGTGACTTTTGATGAAATTTGACATTTTGGGGTGGCCTTTTATTGTCCACAGTTTTAGGGAGCGTCTGAGTTCTGTTCATGCTGTTTGAGCAGCGTCTACACATGCCACACCTGTGTTGAGGGTGGAATCAATGCATCACTGAGCAGGTGCTCACTGGCAGAGATGAACACAAATGTTGTATACAAATCAAGACAAATAACCATTTTGCACAATTAAGACATTATCAGCTCATTTAGGGTAACACATTTCATGTTACATAAATAAGTTACATGGGGCGTTTATATTTTTGTAAAGTGTAGATGTAATGGGGTGCTTTCTTAGACCCAAATTGAGCATAGTCTTTGCAGTAAATTGAGTTTTGCTTGAAAATTTACCATTCAAAATTAAATTTAGAGCAGGATGAGGCTTCATCTATTCATATCAGTGAGACTGGCCCCTCCTTTTCCTTTCAAATGAAGGCTGGGCAGTTCTGGTGTGTAAGCAGGTTTTTGTTTCCTCCAAGTACCATGACTAAATTAGTCAAATGTTTCATTTTGGGACACAAGACTGTCTTAATGGTCATTTGTGAGCATTTAAAGAAGTGTGGCTGAAGTGTGAGGTTTCAGATATGATTTGGCTGGCTAAGTAATAAACAGATAGAAGAGTGAAAACCTACAGCCCTCATTGCCCACCTCTGTTCTAAATAATACAAAATATTGCCACACAGGTCAGATGTTTTGACTCGCTACACAATTTAAAATGTCGAAAGGAACGCTGCACACTCGAACTCCAAGCGCAAAAGTTTTTTATGAAAGTGTTTCGGCCCTAGGCCTTTGTTAAGCCTAGCATACATTGACTTTGTCAAGTCTTGACAAAGGCCTGGGGCTGAAACGTTGTCATAATAAATTTTTGTACTTGGAGTTTTAGTGTGCGGCGTTCCTTTTTCATCTTAAACCTCCTACTCTCTCGCCTGCACCTCGTAAACACCTGCGATGCGCGTTTCCTCTTCTACTCACGACACAATTTGTCTGTGGATTACTTTTAGCTTGTTATGAAAACAGTAGTTTATAGAGAGCTTAATTGAGTTGAACAAAGCAAACCCAGGTCTGGTGGGGAAGAATGTAATGATGGATAACCTTAGAGAAGGCTGACATGCCAAGCTTCTAACCCACAAACTCCTAACACATATGAATTCCTTACTCTGTGCAGCGTCTTCTTAATTTCTCTGGATACTAAAGTGTTTCAGTCTAAAGGAGGATTTCATGAAGCAGGATAGAGTTTTCCGCATAAATGCACTGATTAAACCCCAGAACAAATCTGTCTATGACAGAGTTCCTGATTTGCCTGGTTTCAGGAATTTACTCCATGGAGTCATTCCGTTAACCCTATAAGCGAGCTTTACTAAACCGGGTCCAGGCAGCAGGCAGATGTTTGCTCCTTTGACTGAATTTCCAGTGTAGAGAGAGGGGAGGCAGACGAACACGTCAACTGAATGGCGGCTGAGCTGGGGGTCACCGATTTCGGACTGATGCCTCGTTCTCGCTACCCGCTTGTTGCCCTGCTGACCCTCGCAGACCGAGAAACCCGTGACGTGTACGACATCGTAAGTGCTGTGCTGCCGCATCTCATCTCCATCACTTTACCCTTTGCCTCCTTTTTCTCACCTTAAAATAGATCCAGCTCCTGTCATCATTAAAGGTCCCCTATGATGCCACCAGGTGCACAGCTAATTAGCCATTATGAGCCAGTTCAAGGTCTCCCCTACCTGACATCACAAGGGGGAGTGACCACCCAGAATAATGAAATCTGATTGACTGCTTGGCTGAAGGTGATCAGTTCTTCTTGCCTCTGGTTGGTTACTTCCCCATGTGATGTCAAGAGGGAAGAGATTTTGAAATGGCTTGTAATAACTAATTAGCTGTGCATCTGGTGACATAATAGGGAACTGTTAAGGAGACTCCAATCGATGTACCCTCAAGAGCTGAGAAATGGGACTAAGGAGACCTCATCAAAAGTCCTCTGTGGGTTTGTTTTTGTGTGCAGTTAGTCGACCTGTCGCTCCGCCTGTTCCATTCAGCCACGCATCAGCGACTGATGTTTGAAGCAGCCAGGGCATTCCATTCACCTACTGTATGTTTTGTTGCAGCCCCTCTATCTCCACTTCCTTTTCGCCCTTGTTGTTCTTGCCTCTTCAATGGACTGTGCTTGGAACTGGGTCTGAGGCAAGGGATGAAGGGAAGGGAGTGGAAAAATGAGGTTGCATTTGATTGGGCCACACGAGTGACATGGGCTGCACCCGAGCATATATCGAACAGCTAGTGTGAGAACCTTGGGCCATATAATTAGTCAGGAGTAAACTCCTCAGATCCTCGAGGGTCACTCGTGTCCAAGATGGCGTAGGAAAGTCAAGTTGGGTTGGTTTGCAAAAGGTTTTCTCGGTATAGTAACAAATTGATTGATTAATTTGGCATATCTGCAGTGCACAGGTAAAGAGAAATAAGTCAAATCCTATTTCAACTTGGTAATTTGTAATGACGATGGACGCTTCTCTTCTTAGTAGCCCTTTCATACCACGTTCATTGGCAGGCAGCTGGTAGTCAATAAATAGGAAGGGTGGATGGTGTTGACAGATGTCGAGAGAGATGATACAACACATTGGCACTGCACATGCTCTGTGACCTACTCCCTCGATCTGAGTGTTACCTAATCGAATGCAACCTAAGTGATTGTAATGAGCTGTGGGGTTGTATGGGTCAGGGGTCAGGTGACGGGGCATTCAGCATCTTGGGAGGTGAGACTTGTAGTTTTTCTGTGGGTGGGGATTCAGAATTCATGGTAAATAGTTGTGAGTGAGTGTTTCTCCTTCATTGAAATGGCAGAACTAGCGCAGAATTTTTTTTTTTTTTTTTTTTTTTTGTGGCTAACACCGACCAAACCTGTGTCCAAAAACCTAGGCTTGCATTATATTTCTATACAAAGCAAGATTTTTTTTTTTTTTTTTTTTTGTTTTGTTCAACTCTTGGCGGTCATCAGGACCTTGATATTCGCTCATATGCAACAAAGCTGCGTCAAAGAGAGTTGTTGCAAAACCAAGGCCATGCACAGCTGATGAAATAGATCCTTGGGCAAATACTGGATAGACTATGAAGAGGAAGTTTCTCATGGGTACTTTGTGTTTTTCAGGTGGCAAATGTGACTGTTGTCCACGTTCCAGATGACAAGTACAGACTGTCTGCCCGCATCCTGTTCCAGTACCTCCTCACTGCACAAGGAAATATGTTTGAGCTAAAGGTAACTTCAATGACCATTTTCATCTTCTGGAACCTTATTTTACGTTTGTTTAATGGCTTGTAAGTGGCAGGTAGCTTGGAAAACCTTGGGTGAAATTTCCCCTTGACTTATTGTGAGTTGCATAGTTAGTATTTATTTAAGTGTTTACTGACGTATTTGCCATGTACTTGCAGTGATTAGTCGATTAATCGAGTAGTTGTAAACATTAATCAAATTATGTTGATAATCAAGTGATCATTGTTTTTCTAAACAAAAGAAGTCAGAGTTCCCGGATTCTCCCTTCTTAAATTTAAATATTTTCGCTGAATATTTTTGGGTTGTGGACTGACCTAGACATTTGAGGACATCATTTTGGGCTTTGTGAAACACTGATTGACAATTTTAACCATTCTCTGACATTTTAGAGACCAAATGACTCATCGATTAATCATAAAAAACAAAAAAAAAAAACTGATCAGTCGACAATTTAAATGATTGTAATTGACAGCCCTTACTTGCTGTTGTAAAAAACACCTTAAGGCAGTGGTTCTCAAACTCTGTCCTGGCGCCCCACTGTGTGTGCTGGTTTTTGTTCCAACCACAATTGCAATCTTAGGATTTTAACAAGCTGTTGATTTGTTTTAATTAGGTGCATTTATGCTAATATCCACATTGAGATATATTGTAAATATCTGCAGAGGGAAACAATTTAACCAAACATTTAATCAACATAAACAATCAATAGGTTCCTCATTGGTGAAACTCTTGACACATGGTGGCAAAACCCAACAATTTACTTGGCAAACAATGGAGTCACACCTGTTGTGTTTTGTGTTGATTTTATTTGGTTCAGGCAGGTTATTTGGGAAAAACTCATAACACCTGTGTTCAGAAACCTAATTTGGAGCTTACTGATTTTCTCAGTCTAATTTGATCTGTTTAAAAATGTTTTCACCTGAAAATCCTAACAATATTGAAAATTAAGCACAATATGTTCAAGGGTTTTTATTCTTCATGGCAGAATGGATATGTCCATCAAAATGTGACTTAAGATGGTAAATAACCACTCGAAACATGGAATGCTGCTAATTAAGACAAAGTAACAGCTTTTTTAAATTCTAGAATTGCCAATTGTGGCTGGAACAAAAACCAGCATACACAGTGGGGCGCCTGGACCAAGTTTGAGAACCACTGCCTTAAGGGAACATTTGAATGCCAAAACGAAGGTGTCTTTCTGAGGTCCCTGAAACCAAACTGTCATTGGGAGATGACTGTGGCCCCTCATTAATTCACCTGTGTTTGCTTGAGGTGGAGAAAAGCAAATCTGTCCGGACCCTGAGGAAAGGCTTTGGAGGCAATTGCGTTGTAGGCTCTGCTAATGGTCTGTGATGCGCAGTCAGTACTAAGTGTCTCAGAGGCTCTATATTATATCCCCTCTCCTCCGCAGCCGCTCTTCATGTCCACTGAGGAAGGGGGGCGAGGTGACGTCACAGACCCTGCTGTGGGAGAGGAGGAGGAGCCTGGCACTGAGGGGGCGGGGCTGAAGGCAGAGTCTGAGGCGGAAGAGGATGAGGAGGGGTCGGCAGGAGTGGGCAGGGACTGCGTCGTGTGTCAGAACGCTGCAGTGAACCGTGTCCTCCTGCCCTGCAGGCACACCTGCCTGTGCGATGGCTGCGTGGCCCGGGTCCAGCACTGCCCCATGTGCAGGGCCTTCGTTCTCGATTCCTTCACTCTTACTCGGTCGCCCCCTGGTGGTGTGGAGGGGGAATAAGAACAAGGGATTGTTTTGGATCCTATTTTTTTCTGTGCTTGATTGATCTTGCCTGATGCAACTGAGCCAACCAAGAGGACACAGAATATTTCATAGGTTCTGGTACACTGGGCATGCTCAGTAAAACATAATAAAGTGGATAGATCCAATATGGTCATATAGTTGACTCAGGTCTGGTCAGGAACGTCAAGATGCAGAAAAGTTGGAGGCTGCGTCCACTTGTGGGATCCATAGATCTCAGTCGGAGCAGATCATTGACACAATGCATGGATTGGCGTGGGCTGCCATGTCTGACTATGGGGCTTTATGTCAACTGAGCGCTTCTTTGGCACCCGAGCATGTGCACGGGGAACCTAATTGGGAGGTCGTGAATCTTATTGAAAACTAAATCGGACTCTTTTGTGCAGCTCAAAAAAAGGCAGCTACCCTGCTTGGGAGGGTAATTAGTTTTGTGCAGAGGATATTTTAGAATTAGAATATTGTTTTGTCGTAAAAGCCTTCGTTCTTGGTGAACTTCAATTGAGGAAATCAGTTTTTGACTCCAGGAGTGGAACTCCAGTATGATGTTCATGGTGATGAGATTCAGAGAGCCCTACTAATGTATTACAGTTTTAGCAGGTCTTCGTACGTCTTAACAGAAGTAGTTTGGCTCTAAAGTGGTAGAGTGTACGATGAGGCTAAAATGCAAGCTTGTAAGCCGAAAGCACCAAGGTCATATTTTAGTTTGTTGGGTGATCTTACTGGTTAAATATTGAGATGAATCTTTTTTTTTTTTTTTTTAAAGAATGCATTTCCATTAATATCCACGGAGCATTTTTTTGAATGATAAAATAATTTGGACAGCCAGCTTGAAAGCTAGCTAGCTAGTCTATTTGTAGTTGTGTGAGAAGGTAATTGGGTTTGTCATTTGGTCCAACGTAGCTGTTTTAAAATGAAATTTGAATTAGTCTTTTGCATTAGGACTGTTCTTTGGCCCTAATGCAGCCTAAATAACCCCCAAGCCTTGTGTGCTTTTGTAAAGGCTGTTAGGTCTGGAGAAGAGAGAAATTTTCTCATCTAATAAAAATCATTCAGAAAAAACTCTGTCCCAGTGATAAACACACACACATGAACTCGGACCAACAGAAACTTCAGACATTTATAAATGTTTCCTACTCTGGCTGCTGTTTGATACATATTTGGAAATTTCACACATTTATAAATTCACTTAATTTATAAAATGTGTAAAATTGACTTTGTTTTGTCGTATATTTTTGAATAGTTTTATTTTTTTCCGGATTGGAGACTGTCCATGAAAAGTCAGTGTGGGAGAATGTGAATTCAACTGTTTTTAGGTGGTTTTTATATTGTTTTCAATGTGTAGGTGAAATATTTGAAATCAAATAGACCATTCGCAAATTTAGCTGCAAAAATGTGTTTCTGTGCATGTGATTGCTGCTTCAGACAATCGCAAACCAAGTCAGCTGTTGAAAATGTCTTGGGAATTTCCTCTGTATGGAAAAGTCTGGCTGGAACTAGGCAGTTTTCTTTTATTATTGCACCAGTAATGGCATTTACAATGACTAAAGGAAGATGAAGCATACAATTAAAAAAAAGAGCATTTAAAACACTTAAAAGAATTATTACTTGAACCTGTTGAATCGGACACATTGTCCATCTTCCATTCACTTATATGAAAGCCAACACTGTTACAACCCTGGTGGGTCCGTCTCCATTCCCACGTGATTTAACCGCTGTCCCCAAATAGCCTACCTGTCATTCATGCGAATTTCTCTGTGCGAGCCCTTGTTTTTCATTGGTGCTCAACCCAGCCCAGCCCATCACCAGCCTCCTGTCTGCTCCGCTGCCCGCTCGCTGACGTGCCTGATTGGTCCAGTGTTCCTGTCCTCCTCCAATCCCGGATCAACAGATCGTGTTTTATCAATAAAGCGAGCTGACAAACGCACGGCTGTGATTTAATGTGCAGTCCGTCCTGTTCTGTTAATCTCTATGATTACCCGTTGTTTGGCGTGTCTTGATTGTTGGAAATTGTACGAAGTATAATGACTTGAATGTGTAACTTACACTCCGGTGGTTACTCGTTGTTTTTGTCAATTGTATAAAGTATTGATTGTTTGACAACCATATGAAATATAAGGACTTGAATCTGTAATTCTGGAGTTTAACTCTGCTAATTGTATGCGTTTTATTCTGGAGACGACCAGATAAGAGCACTCGTTCTTGCAATTTGTTGGCCTTTAGTTTAGTGGTGCTACTCACTCACTGTTGTTTATTTTTCTTTTTTCTTTTTTTTTGTACAGTTGGTTAAGCCCGATTTTTTTTTTTTTTTGGGTTCTTTGTTTTGAGTAGTACCATTGCAGCCCTTTGTTTTCCCTTTCTCTCGTGTACCAACCACTCTTTTGTTATTCAATTTACTCACAAAACTCCTGCATTAAACCTGTACCTTCACTCTAACCTATTACCATCTGGTTGTCACTTCCTTCACCCCTGACCAATGGGGATGTAACAACAGCTAAACTGATGAAAATTCACACCGTTGCAATGGAACGCCTGAACCATGATTCAATGGATTTTTACTCCTCAATAATATGTAATTATAGAGCATTTAAAACGACTATAAGTTTCTCTTATACTGGTTATAATTCTTATGCTGGTCAAATGCTATGAATGAAATACAGAGTGCTTATAGCTGAGTCTACACGTAATCTCCTGTTTTCTTTTAGTTTGTTGAGAATTTTATCCCTGCGTGTAATTAAGTATACATCATACATGCCAACTCTACCGCTTTCGGGAGTTTTTTTTTTTTTTTTTTTTCAGAATGAAACGCCTCGAAAGAGGCAGTCTACCGCCAAAAGCGGTAGAGTTGCCATGTATGAGACACAGCGTCTCCTCCGTAAGATTTGTGTGCTTCGAGAGGGGGGTATTGCCCCCTGGTGGTAATATGGAGAACGCCCTTCTCTGACAGGATTTTACCTCTTAAAGCCTCTGGAAACTTGTCTTGACAGTGAAAATTCACGTATAATATCAAAGTTGAGTGTGTCATAAAGCATATACAAAATACTGAGTGAAAATTAAGATTCATAACTATTAGAAAACCCAGTTCAAAAACGGCTCATTTTGCTGTTCAGTCCATTTCTCAAGACAGCGTGGGCGTGGCACAACGCGGTTTCACTGGCCACTCCCTCGATTTGAATGACATCTCACTGCCAGATGATGCCAACAATGGCTGAAAATATATGCTGTCAGGTGTTTACACCGGTGTGTAGTACAACCCCAATTCCGAAATAGTTGGGACGATGTGTAAATTGTGAATAAAATCAAAATGTAATGACTTTCAGATCACATGAGCCAATATGTTATTTACCATAGAACATAGATAACATTTCAAATGTTGAAACTGAGACATTTTACATTTTATCCACAAAATGAGCTTATTTCAAATTTTCTGGCTGCAACAGGTCTCAAAAAAAGTTGGGACACAGGCAAAAAAAAGGGCTGAAAAAGCAATTAATATATAAGAATCAGCTGACAGAACATTTAGCAAGTAATTAAGTTAACTGGCATCAGGTGTGTACCATGATTGGCTATAAATGGGATGTCATAGAGAGGCTGAGTCTCTCAGAAGTAAAGATGGCCAGAGGCTCTCCAACCCGTGAGGCCTTGGGTAAAAAAAAAAAAAAAATTGTGGAATCCTTTAAAAACAATGTTCCTCAATGTCAAATTGCAAAGGCTTTGAAGGTTTTATCATCAACAGTGCATAACATCATCAAAAGATACAGAGAAACTGGAAAAATCTCTGTGCGTAAGGGACAAGGCCGAAGACCTTTACTGGATGCCCGTGATCTTCGGGCCCTCAGACGCCACTGCACCATTCACCAGCATGATTCTATCATTGACATTAGTAAATGGGCCCAGGAATACTTCAAGAAACCACTGTCTGTAAACACAGTCTGCCGTGCCATCCACAGATGCCACCTAAAACTCTATCATGCAAAAAGGAAGGTATTGTTGAGCATGATCCAGAAGTGCCACCGTGTTCTGTGGGCCAAGGCTCATTTAAAATGGACTGTAGCAAAGTGGCAAAGTGTCCTGTGGTCAGACGAGTCCAAATTTGACATTCTTGTTGGAAATCATGGGTGTCGTGTCCTCTGGGCTAAAGAGGAGAAAGACCACCCCTCCTGTTATCAGCGTTCAGTTCAAAAGCCAGCATCTCTGATGGTATGGGGATGCATTAGTGCATATGGTGTGGGACACTTGCATGTTTTAAAAAGCACCATGAATGCTGAAAGGTACATAAAGGTTTTAGAGCAACATATGCTCCCCTCCAGACGACTTCCATTCCAGGGAAGGCCTTGTGCATTTCAGCAGGACAATGCAAAACCACATACTGCAGCTATTGCAACAGCATGGCTTCGTAGTAGAAGAGTCCATGTGCTGAACTGGCCTGCCTGCAGTCCTGATCTTTCACCGATAGAGAACATTTGGCGCATAATTAAACGAAAAGTCCATCAAAGGAGACCAAAAACTCTCCAGCAGCTGGGAGCCTATATTAAACAAGAGTGGGATCAAATTCCAATGGCTAAACTCAAGAAACTTGTCTCCTCAATGCCCAGACGCCTCCACTCTGTGTTAAAAAGAAGAGGGGATGCTACACCATGGTAAACAGGCCCCTGTCCCAACTTTTTTGAGACACGTAGCAGCCATCAAATTTGAAATGAGCTCATTTTGTGGATAAAATTGTAAAATTTCTCAGTTTCAACATTTGCTATGTTATCTTTGTTCTATTGTGAATAAAATACTGGCTGGTGTGATTTGAAAGTCACTGCGTTTTGATTTTATTCACAATTGACACTTCCATACATGCCAACTCACTACGGCTTTTGGGGCGTTTTTTTCAGAATGAAACGCCCCAGAGGCGGTGTTAGACAAAAATTATTGGCTATTATCCCACCCTTTATTGACAACAATTTGTCCTGGCTAATTCTTGATGGTTTTCCTTCATTAACACGTTTTCCAATTCAAGAATAATCAAGTGACAATTGAAGACACGGCTTCTCTCCCCATGCGATCTAAAAAGCGACAAAATAATGGGCTACATTCAGTACAGAAAAATAATTTAATTATAATTAGGTCTATGCTCCGATATTCGGCATGCATTTCAGAACTCTTCAGCTTAATAAAGGTAATTTCGGCGACAAGTACGTACACCTGTTTTTGCAGCACGGTCACGCAACTCGCTGTATAAAATAAACAGCTGTCTGATTGAAAAATGTAATCGGACGAAACCACGTACTAGTCACCAAAATAACCTTCAACAGTCTTTCGGTCTCTCTTTTGAAAATTAGTCAGACGGATCGAACAGATTCACGCTTAATTTCCACACCAGAGATAAAATAGTGCTCGTAGTCAGTGAGCAAATGAATTCCATGACCATTGACATTGTGAATTAAATATTGCATGCACGATCAAGACTATCGGCCGGAAATGCAAAATAGGCTGTCCGGCAGCCAGCAAAAAGTAAAAGTATTGATATGAGAACAAATTTATAACGAAATAAAGAACAAAAATAGGGTATATCACCAACAAACAGAACATCCAATGGGCACCGCAATAATTCATTTGGGCCATTTTTATAAATGCAACAAAGTCCGTACAATGCCTGTCGGACACTAAATGCAAAATACTCCGTGTCCGACAGCCACAAAAAAAAAAGGGAAAAAAAGGACGATTAGAACAGATTGATAACGAAATAAAGAATTTAAAAAAACATTTTAACAATCAACAGAACATCCAATGAACACTGCAATTTATTTATTTTAAGAGAGACCGAATGACTGTTTTGTCGATCTTCAACGGAAGAATTAAAACAGACGAATAAATAGACCGAGAACAGTCGATAGCACACAATTTGCATGTTATGAAGGTAAAACACAAACATGGCTAAGTTTGTAGGCTATGTCTAATAATTGCTGGAATACTCGAAAAATTAGAACTTTTATGACTGTCGGACACGGAGTGGATCTCTGTCCGACAGTCGCTAAACTTATAATTTATGCTCTAAGTCCCGCAATGTCGACTTATCTATATTGAGCAGAGATTAGACAGGAACATTGTTTGAAATTCTTGGTACTCAGGCCGAATTGGCGGGAGCAAGACAGCTTTTATAATTGGAAGTGGCTATATCTACGGCGCCGCACACGGTGATTCGGGGCTACATTTAAGGCGCGCGTGCGCACTGACGTTTCTTCATTTGTGCTGGCAGCTTCCAAGCTCAGCACGCTTATCTGCGGTCTAGGGTGTTTGTTTGTAATACAAACTCTCAGACCGCTTTCGCACAAGGTACGATTTTTCTCGTGTCACAGTGCGATTGTTCACAGTTAGGATGTGTCCTAACTCAGTACACAGAAAGTTGGCATTGCAATGAGAATTAGACCTAGGATCTTGGGACCTGTAATGCTAATATTCCAGTGCTCAGCAGAGGAGAAAGAAGTACACATTGCCTGACTCAACTCAAATTCCAGATACTCATGTAATAATAATAATAAAAAAATACTCGGTAAGAGTACCATACACAACCTCCAGCAAAATCGAAAAAAATCACAACTTTTTCGGCTTACCTTAATGTTTAGATACCAAGTGAAGTATTCGGGTGTGGAAAAACGTCGACCGTACATCCAGTAAAGATCATTTACACTTTAATTTCTACAGCGGCTATACGTGCTACTAGCTTATAAAGGTGGCAGCCATGACACTGTTGACAATACTGGGGCATGCGCAGCGTATGCATAGTTCGAGATATCACATAGGCACGCGCATGCAGCGAGGGCGAGCGCTCAGTTTCCGTGCGCTAGTGTGTTCAACGCCCAGCCGTTTGTTATTCACATCTGGACCTCTGTTTGAGTAATAATTCGCGTGCTTAAGCTTGCCTAGCGCCTAACAACATTAAGTTTGGAACTTACATCGAAGTTGGCTTTATGATATTATTCTATTGATGTCGTCTCGGTGTTACATACTCTTAGGTGGCGCGTACAGTAGCAGGATGTCTGCTAAAATTTGAGTAAAGTGGTCGACGCCGCTGTGTTTACGTCGCCACATATACTCGGCCAGATAAAAACCTAAGCCGTCGCTGCTGTTCGTATGCGTGGATGGCAAGGACCTCTTGATCTGCCACCACTGGCACTCAATCAATAAATTCCACACATCTTGCACCGTGCAATCACTCATTTTTCTTCTTGTTTGTCGCTGATTACTACACGACCCTTTATAGTCTTGAAACTCATTCTGCGCACGTATGACCAATTTCATCACGCCTTTTATTTCCATTCTAAATAGAAAACACACGCGAGTGCATTTGAGGCTGCCCATTTACATTACGTTAACAACAATAAATAATTAAGAAGGAAAAGAACCTTATAGGTAAGACATTTCACCCTTGTGTATTTGGCTGATTATGTTATCCATGCCTCATAGCATGCCTCATAACTTGAGCTGCAAGACTTTGGCACCGCGTCAAGGCGCTTTTGATATTACTATCGGAGCGACATTTTCTTTAATTTGTCACGACACTGATCTATTGTTCTGTCATAAGCACGCCGAATGTAACTGCGCACAAATTATTCGAAAACCCCGAGTTTTTGTAGCGTGGTATACTCAGTGGTGGATTGTGTTTTCGCGGCGCCAACATTTCGAGCAAGTATTGAATTTCTTCGTTTGAATGGAGAGATCCTTTCGCCGCTGCATTTCTTAGAACAAGACAACCGTGACACATAACGGTGATCTGCCGTGCTGAAGCACGGTTGTTTTCACATTTGATACTAGTACGGATGGATCGTGCTAATCCACCTCTTCCAACCTGCAGACTCGCCGACCGCGGGCCGAGCCTCGTGCTCACACTTGCCAAACGAACTAAACTATCTCTATCCCTACCCCTATCCCTAACCCTAACTCATAGGGAATGCTATCCCTACCCCTATCCCTAACCCTAACCTTAACCTAACTCACAGGGAATGCTATCCCTACTCCTATCCCTAACCCTAACCTTAACCTAACTCACAGGGAATGCTATCCCTACCCCTATCCCTAACCCTAACCTTAACCTAACTCACAGGGAATGCTATCCCTACTGCTATCCCTAACCCTAACCTCAACCTGACTCATAGGGAATGCTGTCCCTATCCCTGGCCCTAACCTTAACCTTAACCCAACTCAGCCACAAACAATGGTTTGTTCTGCTCAAATTATTCTACCCAGGGTCAATGGGTCAGCCAACTCACCAGTATGAAACACATCAAAATGGATATTCAATTTACATCTCCTCATTGACAAAAATAAATAAAAGAAAGAAAAATAAATAAATTTATATATATATATATATATATTCCCCCTTCAGTGATGAATAGAAAGTAATGGCGCTGAGCTGGCAACAAACTCAGTTGGTGTAGTGGATAAGGCCACAGTGTGTGATGTGATTAACATCGTTTTCTCCACAGGTTTCTAGGTTCAAATCCCGCTGCCGTCACTAATGTAATTTCAAACTTAACATGTAAACCTTTGTTCACAGCCTCATCGATGGAGAACAAAAACACATAAAACAAAGGAGAACATACGTAGGTCAAGAGATAGGACACAGAGTGAATGGCACGAGGGAAGAGTACAAAAGTGGAAAGCAGAATTACCGCAAATTTTTTTTTTTTACTCGCGCCGCATCGACCCCTTCCTTTTAAAATTTTCCCCCCCTTCTCACTAATAAAAACCCCCCAAAAATATTTGTGCCCCCTTTTAAAATCATTCTGTTAAAAAAAAACCCAAAAAAGTGGACGTTGTGTATGGTACTCATGCCAAATACTCCACTAAAAGTTATAGAACTGTGTCCGATTTTTTTATTTTAGCAAAAGTATCAATGTAAAAGCTCTTGAATTTCTTTAAGTATAAAAGTAGATGTCGCTAGGGCACTTTCTTAGCAGCAGGTTATACTGCGACACACAAACAAAAAAAACTGCGCCTCGACAATTGCAAACAATCATTTTTAGAACTGACAACTTCAAAGAATTCCCCTAAATAAAACCATGGATTTAGAATATGGTTTTCTGTGCGCATTCTAGCTGCCTCCTCAGTGACTGATGATCTTTCATCCTTAACACTGCTCGATGACTTTGTCACAATCATGACTGTGTTTATTGAATAACCCTCCTCTCTCTGTCAGCATCTCCACCTCTACTACTTCCACCCTGATACACCCATTGTACATTCGGTCGCTAGGTTGTCCGCCTATCAGTTCATATATATGATTTGTCACCATTGAGATGTGTTGCGAATCTGTGTTTGATTGGCTGTCCAACTGGATGCTAAAACGTATAATGTAAAGCAGAAACTCGACGGCAGGAAAATACAAGACTGTTCTATTCAGATTCATTTTTGCTCCGGAATGCGTGATACATAAATGATTGACCTGCGAGTCTACCTCTGCTGTAGCTAGCTTATTTCACTATGGACATTAAAGGAAAAGTTCACCCAAAAATGAAAATTCACTCTACTCACCCCAAGGCAAATGAAAGGGTCCATGAATTTCTTTCTTCCTCAAAACACTTATGGAGTTACAAAGAAAAACAGCATTGAAGACAAATTCAAATCAATTGAAGTCAACGGAGACCACTTTTTCAAGCGTAAAAAACATAATTTTAAAACCACAAAATGCCTCCATACTGCTCGGGCGGCATAATCCAAGAGTCCGTAAGCCCCGACATTCAAATTTGACTCATAAAGACGTCTTTTTAATATCCAACGTGGCCACTAGGCTAAAACAGCCCTGTTTATTTTCGCGGAAGAAGTTGACCTCGCTAAGTTGGCCGACCATAAAAATGCGCTGTTCAGTCAGTGAATACGAACATTCAAAACTGCAGTGCATTTTTCCAATTGGAGATGTTTAGGGCCGTTGCAAAATTTTTTGCCCTCGTTGGTCACCGTAGCTAGAGGTCTTGAATTTTAGACTTCTTCCGTGAAAATGATCAAGGCGGCTACATTGGAAATTAAGGCTAAAAATGTCGCGAAAAGACGTCTTTACGAGTCAAATTTGAATGGCGGGGCTTACGGACACTTGGATTATGCCGCAAGAGCAGTATGGAGGCATTTTGTGGTTTTTAAATGTTGTCTTTTACGCTTGAAAAAGTGGTCTCCGTTGATTTCAATTGATTTGGATTTGTTTTCTATGCTGTTTTTCTTTGTAACTCCAAAAGTGTTTTGAGGAATAAAGAAATTCATGGACCCTTCGATAAGCCTTGGCGTGAGAACATGACGAGTGAATTTTCATTTTTGGGTGAACTTTTTCCTTTAAGCTAACAGGTTAATTTCTACCACTCTCAGACTGTAGGCTACGCTACCCACCTATCTTGCAGAAAAACTGGGTCACATAGTGACACCCTTTCTTTTGCCTCTCTCCTGTCTCTCTTTCCTTTTTTGGAAACCGGATTTTATTTTAGTACAAGGCAGCATGGTAGCGCTCTCGCGCAACTACAGATTGCTACTAAGCACCGTCACCGGTGAGGACCAAACCATTTCATGCAGATACAGGGGGGTGGTCGGTCAATATGGATGTTTACTTTTTGGTCAATGTGGATATTTAACTTTTACTGCCACAAACAAGTAAAAACAAAGAGATTGTTTTTGATCGTTTTCTGACAATATTTGAAAAAAAAAAAAAAAATTCTCAACCCAGATAGCAAAATCAGATTTAAATTTTTACCTATTTTTTGGGGCCCCTGTCAGTCAGGGGCCCTTGGAATTGTCCTAACTTTTCCCCCCTATACGGCGCCCCTGCACATATGCCAAAATTCCAATACAGCGCGTTGCAGTATGCACCTAGGTAGTTTTAAATTGGGAAATATACAGAAAGGAGTAGTTAACTCTTGCGTGAGAAAGAATTCCGTGATCCAATCTCCGCTTTTTTTCTGGCTTTTTATTTGCCAGTACGATTTTTAAAAGGAGGCGCCAATATGTTTTGGGGGATTTTATCATTGAGAAGGGGCTTTAGAATATTAATATCGCAAATGCATGCTGTGTGTGCCCTAGCAACCCAGTGTGTCATCACTCAGTAACATGGATTACCACATATAGCAGCACAAGAAATTAAACGAGAAATTTTCTTGCCTGAATTTCAGTGGCTAAATCATCAAAATTGCTCCCTACAACTGTCAAACGCGAGCCCGTCATCTTGGATTTGCCTGGAGACGCCTGTCAAACCAGAGTCCTTCATCTTGGATTTGCCCGGAGTCGCCTCTGCGCATGTCCACTCCGACTTGCCGTAGATATAGCCCCGAATCACCGATTATGGCGCCGTAAATACAACCCCTGCCTTTATAATTTCAGTTAGGGGTGGGACAAATGAGTTATTTTTTAATTGGTTTGGCTTATTACGCAATAACCCACTTAGAAAACCACGCCCAATTCAACCGCAGTAAGAGGATAGGTGCTAAAAATTAAATGACAAAATCTCGGATTTGAATTGGACATAATTTCTAATATTGTAGTATGCTTACCATTATGCACATACAACCCTAAATAACATAGTTCAAAGGTTTTGGTGGACTTGGGTTTTCAGAAGCTTTAAACACCTATGTCAGGTCAAAGACCTCAACAATGAATTTGATATCAACCTTTCCTACGACCATTCACCATGGCTAGTGTGTAATATTCTGTATATTCTGATTTTGATCGCACTGAGCACATTGTATATGGCGGACGAAGTATGTAATTTTTTGGTTACTGTCAGGGCCGAGTGTGTGGGTTGTTCTTGGTCACCAAAATGTGTAACTTTTTGGGGCAGCTGTTAACCTGTCGGTCTTCTCCTAGATTATTGCACCTGCGTCAAACTGGTGCAGCTGGGGGATTGTGGAGCTGTTTTTTAAAATCTCCCAATAGTAAAACTGATACTAATGTTCTGAAGACAGCATTGTCTGCAGAAATGTTTCACCTATGCTGAAATAATTTCATATCTTTCAGAGCACGAGAGAGTGAGTCTTACTCCTTTCACCTATTAATGCCAAATGTACTGTGATGCCCCTCACCTGGGAAATGCTGCAACAGAGGACTTCAGACTTCAAATTTATTTCATGATTTGCACGTGCAGTTGTAAAAATCTTTTCTTCTGTAGTTCGACACTGTACTAAAATCATGTCACTGAGTGGTGCAAATTGAGGGTATCGCCAATACGCAAAAAATGCCCCAACGTAGCACTTTCGGCAGAATATCTTGCTACATCCGGAACCCACTTACTTCCGGTGCGTTGCTTAGATCACGGCTATCGGCTCGGCCGTGCACGGCATGCAGGCATACGTATATGCGGTCATTGTGCGTATACGTGTTAAACACTTATATCGATACACAGCCACTGGCGACCGCGAAGATATCTGCTACTTCCGACAAAAAAAAAAAAAAAAAATAACGAGAATTGCGCTCTTAGAATTGTATCTACCGTTTGGATATTGCCATGGAAGGCCCTTCTCGGAAGCGACTGGCTAACCGAACTATCCCATAATGCATCTGAAACGGGGCACGAATGCAACATCCGGGCATTTTTTGCGTATTGGCGATACAGTTGACGATGTGATTGTGTTTACCTTTGAGTTAAGAAACTGCCTGGCTGATTGCATGTAGAGTTTTATACATTGAGTCGAGGCTATTGTTTGTGGAACAATGTAATACATATAGTGTGTGACTGCAGTCACTAGAGATGCATATAAATCTGTATGAAACAGAAAAACTGAAGGAGCTCAGAAACACCTCACAGCAGAGACTGCACTCTTCCTCTATGATTATTTTTGGTTTAGTGGTTTAATACGTCCAAACGATGTGCAGCAGATCCAGGGTTAGACCCACAGGAGAGCCATGTCTTTGACCAGTGCCAAGCAAACCTGCTCAGTAGATAAACAGTCCTTTGTATTGAAATTTACTGAATAGTTACACTGTATTAACGGAAGCAACATCTCAGCATAACCAGTGTTTCTCATTCTGGAGTCCATGTGCACCACAGTAGATGATGTCAGAGCTTCAGGAGAGCAGATTTTAGCCCTGAACAGATTTACTCATATTGAGCTCCTGCATAATATATAATCATTAATAACTCCTGCAGGGTCACAGGTCAACACATAAGGGAAGAGAAAATCACGAAAGAAAAACAGCTCATTTTTAAATTCAGTTTTATTCACAGAAGATCATAGTTAGTAAATATAGAAAAGTACAGCATTCGGTTCAAACAAACAATGATGACACTCAATCCATTGAACCCATGATAGTTTCCAGAAATGAAAGGAAATAAGTACATTAGTGATCATTCTGCATTCCCCCATCAGCTGCAGTTACACTCTGAGACTTTCACATGGGAACTCTTGTAGAAATGAATGAAAGCTGCTGTAAAAATGAGTAAAATAATTGCCACCGCACACAGGAGTTTGCCACAGGCTTCTTTTATACAGAGATGCAGAAACAGGAGACAGAATTATTACTTCACTTCAAAAGCATTTTATCCTGCATCTCTCACCATCATTAAACTCATTTAATCATCTTAAGGACATAAAAACACTGTGATCATCAGTGACGCCACTGAGCCAAACTCTGAAGAGACAGAACACGCCCCCTTTAGATAAGTCATGATTATATTCAGCTCCACCTGTTTTACATTATTCTCCAAGATTAACAATCCATTTAACTCAGGAAACATACAATACTGTCAGGTGTGTGTGTGTGTGTGTGTGTGTGTGTGTGTGTTCACACGGGGGCACGAGTGCATACGTGCGAGAGTGAGCACGCAAGGGTGAGTGTGTGGGAGTCTATGAGTGTATTTAGGCATACAAGGGTATATGTTTGCAAGTGTGTGTGTGTGTGTGTATATATGAGAGGGACCATAAAAGAGTGTGAAAATGTGTTCTTGTTAGACGCAGAGTGTGAGAATGAGTTTACACACCTGCTCTGTACACACACACTCCTCCATCATCATCGTCATCACACACACCTGCTCCGTACATGCACACTCTTCTACCATCATCATCACACACTCCTGCTCTGTACACACACACACACACACACACTCCTCTACCATCATCATCATCACACACTCCTGCTCTGTGCACACACACACTCCTTTACCATCATCATCACGCACTCCTGCTCTGTACACGCACACACACACTCCTCTACCATCATCCTCATCACACACTCCTGCTCTGTACACACACACTCCTCTACCATCATCATCGCACACTCCTGCTCTGTACACACACACTCCTCTACGTACCATCATCATCACACACTCCTGCTCTGTACACACACACTCCTCTATCATCATCACACACTCCTGCTCTGTACACACACACACTCCTCTACCATCATCATCATCACACACTCCTGCTCTGTGCACACACACTCCTCTACCATCATCATCACACACTCCTGCTCTGTGCACACACACTCCTCTACCATCATCATCATCATCATCACACACACACACTCCTGCTCTGTACGCACACATAATCCACTACCATCATCACACACATCAGCAGTGGTGGGGAAACAGGGATGTTTGTTGAGTGTGTATCTATTTGTGAAACTGGCCATAAGAGTGTGTGTGTGTGTGTGTGTGTGTGTGTGTGTGAGTGTGTGAGTGAGGGTTAGAGTGTGTGAGTGAGATTAGTTATGAGAGTGTGTGCATGCGTGTGTATATGGGGGAGTGTTTGTGTCTGTATTCGCGGGAGGGTGTAAGTGCGTGAGAGGGTGGATTTGAAGGTGACAGTGGGTAAGTATATGCATGTGTGTGTGTGTGTGTGTGTGTTTCTACTCCAGTTGACAGAGGGACACTGTGGAGTTTTTCACTCCAAACCCAGCACAGAGGGGTGTGTGTTGGATGAAGTGTGTGTGGACTGTGTGCAGGAGGGTCAGTGTGTCAGAGTCAGAGACGCTGTAGAAGGACAGAGTGCCGGCCGGACGGTCCACACACACACCGACCCTGTACACACACACTCCTCTCTCACCATCATCACACACTCCTGCTCTGCGGTAGGGGGGGGGGGGGGCAGGTGAGAGTGTTGAGTTATTATTGTGCATGATGTAGTAACTGCGCTCAGAGCACCATAGATTGCAGGAGATTTTATTCCCTCCAAACCCACAGTCCCTCAGCTCTCCTCTCCTGCTGATTCCTTTATCTGTCACTGCTATATAAACCCATCCCCACCCCCCACACACACTCCACTCAGCCTCCCAATAACAGCGCTCACACACACTCTCTCTGCACAAAACCTGCTGCCAGTGCTCAAATCTCTCTGGATGATCAGGATACGGCTCCTCTCTCCCTGGTGTGTGTGTCACCTTCCTGTTCCCCTCAGACAGAGACAGCTCTCTGTGTGCTGTGTTTGGATCCAGTGTGAGGCGACAGCCGTCTGCACACCAGAGACATGAATGAGATTAATTATCATTATTCATATTCACCTCATTAGGTGTGTGTGTGTGTGTGTGTGTGTGTAAGAGATGTTTTAGTTAAGACTCTCACACACAAACACACACACAGCAGAGAGTGTATCTATGGAAAGTCCTCTGTGTTGATACACACTCACATTTCCTGGGTCCTGGTTTGGTTCTGTTCTCTCCTCCATGGTCCACACTGTAAGAACAGCAGAACACAGTGAGTGAGTGAGTGTGTGTGTGTGTGTTTGTTTATATATCATGCTGGGGACCAAGATACCTCACAAAGATAGTAAAGTCTGAGAAACCATGCCTCGTGGGGACCTTTTCTGGGTCCCCATGGGTACAAAGCTTAATTCTGGGCTTAGGGCTAGGTTTAGGTCTAGGCTTGCTATTGGAATTATGGTTTGGTTTAGGTCTAGTTTTAAGAATAGGTATTAAAATTAAGCTCTACATTAAAGTGGTAATCCATAAGATTTGAATTGGCTTGTTTATATTGACATCTTTGGCAATAAGCTGTAATTGCAGGTGCGCTTCTGGACCTAATTTCCCATAACTCTTGTCGAGACCCAACAGCGTCGCCTGTATGACGTCGGTAAATTGACGGCTCTTACCAGTTCCACACCTGCTCAATTCTCATGCAGAAGGGAAAGATGCTCTTTGACATGGCAATTGAACTCAATTAAAGTAAAAATTATGTGACGTTAGTCATCCATTAGCGTCATCTCATTCCAGTAACATGTTAGGCTATTATGATGAATCGATTAACTTAAAGGGCTGCCAACTTTCACGTATTCACCGTGAGAATTTGTGCTCCATTCACGTTCCCGTGCTGTAGTCAGTAATTATTCAATCAATGAAATGCGTGTGTTTCACCATCGTTCAAATTATTTAAATGAAATAAGACCATTTGAAACATTTTTATGCAATTCCACTGCTTCAAACCCCTGCGTGAAGAAAAGCGTGAGAATTCCGGAATCAGAATTGTTCTCATATTACTAGTGGCGAAATCCACCGTAACACATGTGAAACTGATAAACTTCAATGCACAAGGACTTCAATTCCACCTGAGAATCTCTACAAGCGGTCTGATAGAATAATTTCTGACTACAGCACGGGAACATGAATATTAAACTCAAGCCGAATATGTGAAAGTTGAGAGCCCTGTGTAAATAATGAAAAAGGTAGTTGGGCAACAGGTAACGTTATAACTTTTTTTTTTCAATAAAAATCATTTGTCGAGGCGGTTAACATAGCTTTGTCCCCATTTGCTTCCTGAAATTACGTTATAATTTTAGTTTCAGTAGTAGCCTCAACAGGGACTCAGCTCACGTTAGTTTCTAATGTGCACAGTACAGCTACACAGTATGGTATTTGCCATTGGGTAGACCAGTAGTGGCACTTTCCGCTTCACAGACGGCTGCATATTTAACGGACCTCCCTTAATTCCATCCATAAAACTGACATATAGTATAAGGGACAAGTTAGATTTCGGGTTTGGGGATAGAGCCAAGGTTCAGGTTAGAGAATGTACCGCTACTGGATCCCTTCTGACGTCTACCTTGCCATTGCTTCTCCTGGGGTTCCTTACTTCCTTCAAGCTAGCTTGCGGCTCCTCCTACCTTCTGGACAGACCAAACACTGCTTACTGACGCAAAAAGCGTCACTAGATGTGCGCCTGTATTTGAATATAGCGCGGGAATGTCGCCACAGACACACTGATTGCTTTACCTGGCAAAGAATGAAATACAAGTGCTTTCATCAGTGGGTCATAGGCCCAATCACCGTTGTTTTATCCCCCCTCTCTGATAGACACTTTAACAGACAGTAACGAGACAGAAATCTTATGGATTACCACTTTAAGGTAAGACCAGAAATTAAGGTTAAAGGTTTGGCTGTTTTGGGGTGTGTGTGGGTTAGGATTAGGCTTAGTTTTAAGATTTAGGTTAGGGTTAGGGTTTGGGTTAGGGTTAGGGGGATGCTAATAGGATTTTGGAGCAAAAATAATAGTCCCCAGGGGGATAGAAAAACCTGCCAGTGAGTGAGAGTGTGTGTGCGTGTGTGTGTGTGTGTGTGTGTGTGCGCGTGCGTGTGTGTGTGTGTACTTACAGCAGTGTGTGTGTGTGTGTGTGTGTGTTTTTGTGTGTACTTACAGCAGTGTGAGTGTGTCCAGTTTAGCAGCAGACAGTGCTCTCACTCCAGAGTCTCCTGGGTGATTGTATCTCAGGTCCAGCTCTCTCAGGTGTGAGGGGTTTGAACTCAGAGCTGAAGCCAGAGAATCACAACCTCTCTGTGTGACTCTACAGCCTGACAACCTGCAGCGAAAAGAACACGCACACGCGTGCGCGCACACACACACACACACACATTATTATTATCATCAGGAAATAATCCAGCTCTCCCAGTGACTCCTGCATGTTTCCTCTCTCAGTCCTCTGTTGGCTGGGCTGCTGTTGCTGTACAGTATGTGCTGGGGGCATCGGCGCCGACTTGGGTTTAATATTGGGGGAGGGGCAAAACATGAAGGTAATATTTGATGATGTCATCCTGCTCCTGGTGCATGTGTGTCAGTCCAATGTTGTCCCACTCCTTTCTATGAAATCACTTTTATGAAGAGGATTTGAGGAATCATTCATTTACGAGTAAATCTTTTTGGACTCAAGTACCAGGGAATTTAATGAATGCATGTAAAAATCACTGCTGTCTGAGTTTATCTGCATTTTCCATTACTTCTCAGAATTGAGGGCTGTGCTGTACATCAAACAACTACAGTACAATGCGCAGTCCCAACTGTAGTGTGGCCAACTCATAAAAAATAAAAATTCCTGAGCACCAGTGTGTGTGGGAGCTTTTATTTAATTATGAATAAACAACAGTTAGATCACACTCTTGCTTCATATTAGTCCAGAGACTCAGCTGATTTTAATATGGTGCACGTGATTCTTATGAATGTGTTAGCTGAGGTTTACTGAGTGTTCAAAACTCTGTGAATTGAAGTTTAGATCACATTAATTCATATCTTCATGTAATGGCTTTTATTTGAGACAAAGGTCGAGGGAACATCCATGTTGACAGATGGCCCATAGAAACACTGAAACTGCCTTCTCTTTTTGGAAACGGAAGACACTTGGGCAGAGTTAAGCTACGCACTCAGTGAATAAAATATTATATTTCATAAACAGTTAACCGCCGCTACTTCCACATAACTTCATTTTAGAAGCTGCTTAGCAGTCCTGCAAGATCATTTGATAGTCTTGAACATTTTAGTATATCTCACATTTAATTTGTAAACACAATGAATGCTCTATCCATCATAGTTAGCCTACAGCTTAGTGACCTCATGAGCTAACTAGAGACGGGTCTTAATAAGTGACTCAGTTTACAACACTGAGTGAGTTCTAATGTGATGCACTGAACTGAAAATAGCGCCACACATGGATGCACTGAACAGAAATCATGGGTTTCCATTCACTACGAGGACAGGCTCTCCAATCAGTTACGTCACAGACATGAACGTCCACCCGAGGAAGCCAATGGCGGATTACAGCTCACAGTGGCCGGTATTTTGAAAACCTCGTTCTTCTTTCACCAATCGAGAAGACTGATAGGAAGACCAACTCTTACGTGTTTTACTGCTTAACTATTGATACAGGCATAATTGTCAAAGTGTTTTATTCCCTTTTAACAGGTCAACTGATCTCTCTAAACATTAACAGCAAGTAAATGAAGAGAATTAACAGCTTGTTAAAATTCTGTCATTGCAACAGTGGTTAGAACAAAAACCAGCACACAGGGGGTCCCAGGACAGAGTTTGGGATGCACTGGCCTAAGGGGTCGGAACAATCTGGAAGCAACTTCCTCTGAGGAGAAATCAGTCACATCATAAACCAACAGGCAGCAAAGTCATAAAAAAATCATTATTTTCTGACTGATCCAACTAAACCCAGACTAATGACTATTAATGATTATTATAATGATCTTTAATTCTGGACCATTTAAAAACCACTGATGCAGAAAGATGTGAAAAACTGGGAGGGACATGGGTGGAGTCATGGAGCCATACACTATAAAACTCAGACTAACCTCAGATCAGCTCTGACCTCGCCTTTAAATTGCCCCTGTTTCCTGTTACTGTTTCCTGCGCATCTAAGATCCCTTTCCCACCTGCATCAGACTGACTCTCCTGTAACATCTGCCGTGAAGCCGACTCTTCTAATAAACACCCTCGTGACACTTTCACCTGATCTGTGTGCTTCCCTGGTCTGGATCATAAACAGCCTAATACAGGTGATAACAGGAAAAATGAGGATGTCGATCTCCCTAATGTAAGTCTGTGCACTCACCCCAATCTCTGTAGTTTACAGTGAGGGTTCTCCAGTCCAGCAGAGAGCGCTGTCACTCCTGAATCCTGCAGCTCATTGTCTCTGAGCTCCAGATCTCTCAGCTCTGAGTGAGGAGAATGCAGGACTGAGGCCAGAATATCACAGCAGCCCTCTGTGAGATTACACCAACCCAGCCTGTGCAGAAACACACACACACACACACAGATTACACCAACCCAGCCTGTGCAGAAACACACACACACACACACACACACAGATTACAGCAACCCAGCCTGTGCAGAAACACACACACACACAGATTACACCAACCCAGCCTGTGGAGAAGCACACACACACATACACACACACACACACACACACACACATTTCACCGACCCAGCCTGTGGAGAAACAAACACACACACACACACACACACACACAGAGATTACACAAACCCAACATGTGGAGAAACACACACACACACACACACACACATATTTCGCCGACCCAGCCAGTGGAGAAACAAACACACACACACACACATTACACCAACTCAGTCTGTGCAGAAACACACACACACACACACACACACACACACACACACACACACACACTACACCAATCCAGCCGGAGCAGAAATACAGACACACACACAGATTACACCAACCCAGCTAGTATAGAAACACACACACACACACACACACACACACACACACACACACACACACATATATATGCACAGACAACACTGATCCAGCTTGTGGAGAAACCAAACACAAATAAACACACACAAGAAAAAACACAGATTACACCTACCCAGCCTGTGGGGAAACCGTACACAAACACACACACAAACACACACACATATGCACAGATTACTCTTACCCAGCCTATGGGGAAACCGTACACAAACACACACACACACACACACACATATATGTACAGATTACACTTACCCAGCCTGTGGGGAGACCGTACACAAACACACACACAAACACACAGTGATTGGCTCTTTTTATACCACAAACATCACCCTTTGAGCTAAATCGTAATCTTTCTGTGTACTTGTGATAGTTAATGCTGGACTGCAGTGGTCTCATCTGTTAATCTTTTGTGCTGTTGATAATAATGAACGCATATGCAGTATCTTCAGTCAGACAGCTCTATATGAATGTGGTCAGTATATCTGTGACTTCTGGTATATTCTCTGAAGGCAGCAGGAAACTGTCCTTCTTGACTGCAGCTTTTTGTCTCCGCCCCCTGCTGCCTGATCTCGTCCACTTTCCAGGCCAGGCGCAGCTCATCTCGAACGAGTCTATTGCTTGGGTCCAAAAGTTCTCCTCACAGCCCGTTTTTACGCGAGAGCCTCTGGGAACTCAGATTAGTGGTGTGTTTACCTCCTAGAATTGAAGCTTTTATGTCAGAGGACACATATAGTGCTGTGAAAAAGTATTTTCCCCCTTCCTGATTTCTTATTTTTTTGCATATTTGTCACATTTAAATGTATCAGATCATCAAACACATTTTAATATTAGACAAAGATAACCAGAGTAAATACAAAATGCAGTTTTTAAATAATGATTTCATTTATCAAGGTAAAAAAGCAATCGAAACCTATCTGGCCCTATAAGAAAAAGTAATTGCCCCCTTAACCCAATAACTGGTTGTGCCACCCTTGGCAACAACTGCAATCAATCGTTTGTGATAACTGGCAATGAGTCTTTCACATCTATGTGGAGGAATTGTGGCCCACTCTTCTTTGAAGAATTCTTTTAATTTAGCCACATTGGAGGGTTTTCAAGCATGAACGGCCTGTTTCAGGTCATGCCACAGCATCTCAGTTGGATTTAAGTCAGGCTTTTGACTGGGCCGCTCCAAAACCTTCATTTTGTTTTTTTAAGGCACGCAGAGGTGGACTTGCTGGTGTGTTTCGGATCACTGTCCTGCTGGCAAAATTACGAACCCTACTATGGCCACGTCAAAACCCCGCAAAGACACGCCCTCCTCTGTCTCTGATTGGCCCACCGTCTCCCCTCAGCTGGCACACGCGCACATTGGGATATTTGGGATATCGTTGTCTGGGGGGTGTACAACAAACCAAGATAAGTGGGTTAGCGAGGTATGTCGAGCCTAAAGGTAGGCTTTGAAATGTCACAAAAGTGGCTCTCTTATAACGTGGCTAGATTACCATGGTAACTTGTGCTGCAAACTTAACCTGGTCGGGAGCAGGTTATGCGCCGAGTTTCGGCTTAAATCGGTTATAAATGTGCTACCGTATCACTAAACACCTCCTTTGAAGTTGGCATCACTTTTCTTAGATATTCCTGTGGACTTTGGTGCCCAAATTGTACGCGGTTCTCTTCGGAGGGAGGCTGGCATGCCCTGTTAGCTTTTTCTGATGATATTCTCGATGAACGCTACAGATTTTCAGCTGAAGGAATTTGTTACTTATGCGATCTACTGGAGCCATATATTGGCAATGTAACAAAGAGAAGCACTTACAGTTGCACGAATGGTATGCATAGCGTTGCAGTTTTTTGCCACGGGAACCAACAAGCAATCAGGTGGTGATGCAGAAAATCTGAGCAAGAATATTGTATGCCGCGCTATACATTTTACACAGCATACCATTGAAATAATTAAAATAATTATGAAAGCACAACAGCATAGGGCGTACCACTTTGAAGAATGTTCTTATGCTTTGTTTTAACTTGCTGCCATGTCCTCTTGACAGTGCTGGTACTGCAATTATTAAACCACCCATTACAAAATTAAATAGTATTTTATAGGGGTGTAACGATTCTGAATCGATTCTGTATCGATGTTTTTTAAGGCATAGGACCGCCATGGGGCAAACATCCGAGTTTAACCGTTTCCTTTATTAAACCTGACGCAGTCTTGAACGAAAGTGCCTAACATCAAAGGGCATGAGAAATGCTTCCGGAAAAAAAAAAACATGACCGTTTCGGCGACATGCTGCACGGAACCAAGTAAAGGACTACAGAATCGTATCCTTTTAAGCAATTGGGTTACTCTAATCTTGTCCCTGTTTACTTTGCTCAATTAGCAATCAAACCGGCGATTCACTTTTTTACTTTGCTGAATGAGTAGAGCTGTTTATTAAGACAGCATGTTTTATTGCTGCATTTTCAAATTTGAATGGTCACAGAACAGCACAGCATGAACACGATTGCCATTGCCACGGCATTTCGTGCCACTGCGATAATTTATATCTCACATTTACGTTTCATCCGCTTTACAGAATGTTTTCCATCTTGTGTATTTTTTAGACGCTTGAAATCCAGGGTGATCTAAAAACAAATCTCTTTATTATTATTTTATCATTATAGATCTCCTCAAATACTACAATGAGAGATTAAATGCAGAGTTGGGATGTGGCGATCTTGAACGAGGATATGTTTTAAAGTGTGATAAGACCACTTGCCGTCATGGGGTGTGTAGGCAGTCGCGTGTAATTTCTTTTAACATACACACCTGAAGCGGCTTAAAACGATTTAAAATGCCGTCGGGAAGAAGCCTGAGTTTAGATTTCGCTAATTGCAGGTGCTCCGCTCTTCCTTAAATCTGCTCCCCTATCCTTGGCCTAAATAACAATCAAGCAATTTAGCCAGTCACCTATAACGATTAAGATGTGATGGTGAAAAGCAGACAAACCTAACTGGGCTACGGTGTTAGATTGAAAGAATGCCAATTCGAATACTTAGAAAAAATCTTCCTCTGAATTACATCTCTCATTGTAGCATTTTAGGACATTATTCAAGATTAATTTAAAACAGATTTGTTATAAGATCGACCTGGAGTTTAAGCGTCTAAAAAATACACAAGGTGGAAAACATTCTGAAAAGCGGATGAAACGTGAATGTGAGATATAAATTATCACAGTCGCACTAAATGTCGCGGGCAATGGCAATCGTGTTCAAGCAGTGCTGTTCTATGCCCATTTAAATTTCAAAATGCAGCAATCAAACATGCTGTCTTAATAAACAGCTCTACTCATTCAACTTAAAGAGTAAACGAATCCACCATTTGATTGCTAATCAGGCAAAGTAAACGGGAACAGGTACACGTTTCTTAGAGTTGCCTAATTGGTTAATAGGATGACGATTATGTTTTCATTTGCTTGGCTCCTCTCAGCACGTAGCTGAAAAATACTGATGTCAGTCAAGTTTTTTTCCGGAAGCATTTCCCATGCCCTTTGATGTTAAGCACTTTCGTTCAGGACATCACGGGGGTTAATAAAGGAAAAGGGAAAGCTCGGATGTTCGCCCCATGGTAGCAGGTGGTGTTACTACGCTTTAAAAAAACATCGATTCAGAATCGTTACACCCCTAGTATTTTATCATTCTGACCATTGTTTTGATATGCCACAGGACTACTGTAAATTTGCAATGGTGCAACTGGTTAGTGGTGGGATAAGATTTCATTAAAATCATGCTGTATAAAAGAAAAGTAATGAAAAAAATACGAACCAAAAATGAAGAAATTAGTAAAACTGAGTTTACTATTGGTATTTATCACAGTCAGATAATATTCAATCTATAATTTAATTTCACTTTGTTTGATATGGCCGAGAAACTAAAGTGATTTCCATTACTCCATCATAGGTGTCATGGCTTTGCCCTAGCCAGCTGAAGACACGAAGACGGCGGGCACTGGGACCATGTACCCAAAAGCAGATGAAGGGACCCACACGCACAGGCTGAGTAAAAATGTAAAAACCTTTACTTTAAAGATAAAAACAGACAGGAGAGGAGCAGCGGCAAAAACATTAGCAGGGCTCAGGACACAGAATGCAGCTGCACTGCCAAACAGGCAGTGCAGTGCTTAAATACTCTTCATTGCACCTCCGCCTCAACGTGCAACAGGTGTGGCTCATTGAAGTGGAGGTGCAGACAGCAGGAGTGGGGAGGGACTGCAAGGCAGGACCATCACAATAGGACTTACGGATTTTCACGGTCAGCAATTTTCCGCCAGAATTCCCCTCAGGCCTTATTAGCAGCAACAGTGTTGCTTTTTGCGGTTTTTATATTTTACATTCTTCACAACTCTCCATAATCACGACCCACTCCTCCTAAGAGAAGTAGGGTCAATTGACACATGGAACGCCTTTTCCATGGGAGCGCACACTGCGTCGGAAGCACAAAGCCGAGGTTAACAAAAGCCCCCTTCGGAGGGTGAAGCTAGATCCGGAGTAGTTCAAGTACGCTGTGCGAGAGTTGACTGAAATCTCGCCGGAAGTGCGACAAGACTAGTCCAGTAGTTGAGCTGAAGCGGAATAGACAGTATGATGATCTTGATGATGATCTTCCAAAAGGTAAGACGTTTAAAGAATTAAACTGAATGTTGTCAGCACATCTGAATTAAATAACACGTACAGTAAAGCGTTTTACTGGATTATTCCCTGCACGATTCTTGATATATTTAATGTTTACGGACAACAAATTGGGCTACGATACTAGCTAGGTACAGTTAGCAACAGTTACTACCGCTAACCATGAGCAGCAGCATACTTGTAAACTCCGTCATGTCAGTGCCATTCCATCCAAAGACGTGAAATTAGAGGGGAAAATTACTCTTAAACGTGATTTTTTTTTTTTTTTTTTGCGGAGTTGGGGGGGGGAGTGAAATGTTGGAGGAGTAACGTAAATATACCATCAGACCCGTTATAGCAGTGGATGTGGTGAAGTGAGATTTTCTTTGAGAACAAGGTAGCTAACGTTAGCTGGTGTAATAAAGTTAACGTTACAGAATAATAAAAAAGAGCTATCGTTTGCTGTGATACATCGCTATTAATATTGATTGTGGGAGCTTTTTTCTTTTTTTAACTTCTATTCAGTAAACTTAGACGTGATCTCTTGTTTGAGTGTTTTAGGATTTGTGATTCTGTTGACATAACCTGTCAATATTACATTGGTGATCAGCTAATTTTGGATTGATGATTAAGGGAGAGGGAGGCTGGAGGACCAAATAGAAGATTGAAAACAACGTATTGGCCAAATAGCCTTCGATGCTTAATTTTCCAAAATGTTTGGCCTAAGTGCGGAATCATACTGAATACGAAAAATATTGAGCTGCACCGCAAAAAATGAGAAGATAAAAATACTAGGTAAGATGAATTTACTTATTTTAAGACTTAAAACACTTATTTCAATCACCATTTTTCTTGGTAAGACAAAAAAAAATTTCTTGTTTTGAGGTAATTTTTACTGGCTTGCCAATGGGGTAAGTGAATTTCGCTTGTCAAGTCAAATAGTAACTTGTTTGAAGAAAAAAAACTTAAAACAAGTTACTATTTGACTTGACAAGTGAAATTTACTTACCCCATTGGCAAGCTAGTAAAAATTACCTCAAAACAAGATTTTTTTTTTTTGTCTTACTAAGAAAAATGGTGATTGAAATAAGTGTTTTAAGTCTTAAAATAAGTAAATTCATCTTACCTAGTATTTTTATCTTCTCATTTTTTTTTGCAGTGTGTACTGTATTTCTTGTCTGAAAGACTGCAAAGAACATGATCCAATTTTAAGCTAATTCCTGTTACATCTGTAACTGATGCCATTTGCCATACTTAAACATCAGCAGCAAAAGCTGTTGATCACAGCTACTTGAGTTCCATAACCTAAGTAGGGAAACAAGGACCACACCTCATCTCTCAGCACAATTTCCCATCCAAGCCTATATAGATGTGTCTAACCCTTTCTCCTGTCTTTCTCCCCCCTCTTTCAGCTGAAGAGCTGCAAGTGATTCAATAAAAGCCTCCCTGCAATGAGACAGAGGGCATTCACCCTACACCCTGAGTCTTAACTCCCTAAGCTGTGCAAGCCTTTCCCTGTTCTTTACTTTAAATAAACTGGACAATAAGCTTCCAAATCGTGTAGTCTTTGGTTGTGAAAAAGTGCAAGTGCAGTGTTTGAATGCGATCACCTCACATTTTTATTGTTGTAATTTTTAATGTTTGTTCGATTTCTCCTGCTGAATTGAGCCAACAATTTATTTTTTTTTCTCTTCTTCACGTCATTGGAGAAACCGTACATTTGTACTCAACCTCCCCAGCGATTGGAGCATCCTCACGCAGCACAGCAAACCATGGTCGAGATTATATACAAGAACAACATGGAGGAGAGGGCTCAGACACACTGCTTCACATGCCATTCATGTTTCTGAGTTTATTGAAGATTTCTTTTTCATGAAGTATTTTCAGTACATACAGTGCCGTGAAAAAGTATTTGCCCACTTCCTGATTTCTTACTTTTTTGTACATTTTTCACACTTAAATGTTTTAGATCATCAAACAAATTTTAATATAAAACAAATAACCCGAGTAAATACAAAATGCAGTTTTGAAATGATAATTTCATTTATTAAGGGGAAAAAAGATATCCAAACCTACCTGGCCCTATGTGAAAAAATAATTGCCCCCCTTGTTAAATCATGAATTAACTGTGATTAACCACATTTATGAGTCCAATTTCACTTGCCACACCCAGGCCTGATTACTGCCAGAACTGTTGAATCAAGAAATCACTTAAATAGAACCTGTTTGACAAAGTGAAGTAGGCTAAAAGATCTTTGGTGTCAAGGTGTATTAGGGGCTGGGGATATAGAATTCAGCGCCATCCGACCGGCCGTCCGTCCGTCCCATTCCGTTTGTTGTGAACGCGATATCTCAAGAACGGTTTGACCGATTCCATTCATCTTTGGAGTCAAGGTGTATTAGGGCCGGGGGACATAGTATTCAGCTCCATCAGTCCATCCGTCCAGCCCTCCGTCCGTCACGTCCCGTTTGTTGTGAACGCGAAATCTCGAGAACGCTTTGACCGATTTTATTCATCTTTGGCTTCAATGTGTAATTTTGTGATACGCCGACCCCAGTCGATTTCCGTCACCTGGCGGGGGACATGGCCACGTTAGCGGCAACACTTGTTAATTAAGCTTTTAAAGCTTTTAACTACTAATGGTCTTTCTTGGCTTGAACACCGGAATTGCCGCTTGCGGCTATATTTTTTTCCGATTTTGGTCCTAACTTTTTCGGCTTCCAGGTGACGCTGCAACCAAACGAAGTGACCAATGGCAAAAAATTGGGCGATTTTCCTTGATACTCGTGTATGTACCTACACGGAAAGTTTCGTCCAAATCTAGGGAGGTCATTTCCACACCCAGCGCTATACTCTCAGACAATGGCTTTTAAAAACTGCATTTTGTATTTAGTGGGGTTATCTTTGTCGAATATTAAAATTTGTTTGATGATCTGAAACATTTAAATGCGACAAATATGCAAAAATAAATTAGAAATCAGGAAGGGGGCAAATACTTTTACACTGTATCATGGCAGTGGATTGTTCCAGGATTAAGGTCACTGATTAAGTTAGTCAGACAATACAGAGCAGTACTCACCCCAGTGTCTGCAGTTTACAATTTGGACTCATCAGTCCATCGCAGAGCAGCTTCACTCCTGAATCTCCCAGGTTATTGGAGCTGAGGTCCAGTGTCTGTAGTTCACAGTTTGGACGCATAAGTCCATCACGGAGCAGCTTCACTCCTGAATCTCCCAGGTTATTGGAGCTGAGGTCCAGTGTCTGTAGTTTACAGTTTGGACTCATCAGTCCATCACAGAGCAGCTTCAACTCCTGAATCTCCCAGGTTATTGGCGCTGAGGTCCAGTGTCTGTAGTTTACAGTTTGGACTCATCAGTCCATCACAGAGCAGCTTCACTCCTGAATCTTCCAGGTCATTGAAGCTGAGGTCCAGTGTCTGTAGTTTACAGTCTGGACTCATCAGTCCATCACAGAGCAGCTTCACTCCTGAATCTCCCAGGTTATTGGAGCTGAGGTCCAAGGTCTGTAGTTTACAGTTTGGACTCATCAGTCCATCACAGAGCAGCTTCACTCCTGAATCTCTCAGGTTACAGAAGCTGAGGCCCAGATCTCTCAGGAGTGAGTTTGATGACTGGAGAGCTGAGGCTACAATTTCACAGGACTCGACTGTGAGGCCACAGCTGTTCAGTCTGTAAAGAACAGTTAATATATTATAAAATAAGCAGGAAATACTCAAATCTGCCGCCACAACATGGCTGAAATCAGGCCAGGAGACAAAACACTAGAGGGATGGATGTAAGAAAAGGTACATCTGCACAAAAGATTTAGCCATTTATGAAATTTTGTTGAGTGATTTTGAATGAGGAGTTCTGGCCCTGAAATGAAGCGTGATGGACAGACATGCAAAAGGGCAAAACTCATTACTGAATCCCCATCCTCTTCCTGGTGAGGGATAATACTAGTATCAGATAAACATGAAACATATAATATGCACAATATGTAACAGTGTTAATGATGCTGAACTGCACACGGCAGCACTTTGGACCTGAGAATTAGACGTCCTGCAGCACTAAACTCTGACAGTTCTGCAAATGTAATTCTGACTCAAAAGGCCCATTTTCTCATACTGTAAGTTCTCTAAATTGGGGCTGAGGGCCCATCTACCTTTCCTACAGTCTTTCCTCTGGGCTTAACCCTCCCATCCCATCCCAGAACAGCAGCTGCCACTAAAAGGAAAGATGTAAATGACAGCGACACCTTTCAGAGTCGACAGTTAAAGAGCCTCCACATCCTCCCACAGCAGTGTAAGCTAACGCAGAGACACACACAGATAAAGGCCCATTCATTTAAAAACAGGAAGTGAAAGGAAGAGACATGCTCTCACATGATCAGGGAGAGCAGTGTATCTGTACCACTGGTGTTACACATACAGAGCTCCATAATGTTTGGGACACATATTCTCCCACATTAATGTGTCTCTCTATGCCACAGTTTTATTCTCAGCTTTGGTTAAAGTGTAAGTTTGTAAACGACTCAGTTTTACAAATGAGGCTCTGTTGTGACCCCCAGCTCTAGTGGCCGCTCATACAAATTGAGCTTGTGTGTTAGCAACCCCTACTGGTAGCCTTGTGCCCCCCTAGTTGTTTCTCTAATGACAGGTGAGACACATCTGTTATGGGCCTACCTCTGCTGTCTAAGGATTGTGGGTCCACTCCTATGGGCAAACACACAGCTAAGAGACTCACAGGAGGAAACACATCGTGCTTTAGATGTAAGAGTCTTCATGAATCCCTGTCCACACAGCTTTAAAGTTCACCATTCCTGCTTTGTGTCTTTTCCTTTGTGTATCTTTATACTTTATTTTGATCTGTTTGATAAACATACCCTGATTCTGCAACTAGAGTGGAGCCGTGTGCATCTCCCCATTCATATTATAGTTAAGTGTTAGCTGGTGTAACAGGCACCAGCAGAGGCTCCATCTAAAGAGAATCACATTATTCACTTCCAGAGCTGCACAGAGCTAAATGTTTAAAATGACACATCAGCCCAAACCATATATCTGACTGCAGATCGCAAAACTACAAAACTCTCTGCACCTTAAATGAGCAATTCTACCTACAAATGTCTGCATTTGAAGAAACATCAAAATGGCGCCTGTGTCTTTTAATTGTAAATAAATACAGCCTCACTTAATTTCACCATGCATTGTGTTCACTGAAAAAGATTGATCCATTATATCAATCAGCCAATTATTAAATATATTATATCTTGAAAATTGGTACCTGAGAAAATAAGTCACAAATAAAACATTAAGTAAGGAGGTCCAAAGTGAGTTTAGCTGTTGATCCTGCTGATGTTCTGGATTCAGATCGTGAAATAAAGGCACTAGATTCCACTTGCGCTCACACATTTCTATTTTACCAAATTAACTCCTTCCCAACAATTTAACTGAATTTTATTGTGAACAAACACTGAAAATGAGAAAATAATATATGCAGTCAATCATTAACATTATTGATAACATCATACTCACATGGCCTTCCTGCAGTTCCTGATTACTGGTACCAGTCTCTGATAACCTGCTGTTGATGTGGTGTAGGTCTTCAAGTCAAACTCATCCAGGACCTCCTCTGACATCAGTAACACGAAGGCCAAAGCTGAACACTGGTGCGGCTCCAGCTCTTTATCAGAACGTTTCCCTGATCTCTGGAATTCCTGGATCTCCTTCACTAGAGAGGCGTCATTCAGTTCATTCAGACAGTGGAACAGGTTGATGGTTCTCTCTGCTGAAGATTCCTCTCTGATCCTCTCCTTAATGTACTGGACTGTTTCCTTAATGCTCTCTGATCTAATTCCCGTCTGGGTCAGTATTCCTCCTAAGAGAGTCTGAATGGAGTCCAGCGAGAGGCCGAGAAGAAATCGGAGGAAAAGGTCCAGGTGTCCATTCTTACTCTGTAAGGCCTGATGCACTGCAGTCCTGTGTAACTCATACAGCGGCACTCTGTCACTGTGAGGATCTGATTCTTCTGCTCTGAGCACATTTCTGTTCTCATTTACACACGAATGCAACACAAACAAGGCAGCCAGATACTCCTGAATGCTCAGATGCACAAAGCAGTAGACCTTCTCCTGAAGCAGCCCACACTCCTCTTTAAAGATCTCTGTACACACCCCAGAGTACACTGAAGCTTCCCTGACATCAATGCCGCTCTCCCTCAGGTCCTCTTCATAGAATATCAGATTACCCTTTTCCAGCTGCGCAAAAGCCAGCCGCCCCAGTTTCAGGATGATTTCTGTATCTGATGCTGACGTCTTCTGTGGGTTTGTCTCACTGGTGCCATGATACTTATCATTCTTCATATGAGTCTGAATGAGCAGGAAGTGAGTGTACATTTCAGTCAGAGTTTTGGGCAGATCTCCCCGCTCTGCTCCACCCAACATTGTCTCCAGAACAGTAGCAGAAATCCAGCAGAAGACTGGAATGTGACACATGATGTAGAGACTCCTGCATGACTTTATGTGTGAGATGATTCTGCTGGCCTTTTCCTGATCTCTGATTCTCTTCTGGAAGTACTCCTCCTTCTGGGGGTCATTGAACCCACGTACCTCTGTCAGCAGGTGAACGCACTGAGAAGGGATCTGATTGGCTGCTGCAGGTCGGGAGGTGATCCAGAGGAGAGCAGAGGGAAGCAGATTCCCCTTTATGATATTGGTCAGCAGCCCATCCACTGATGATGACTCTGTTACATCACAGCAGATCTCATTGCTCTGGAAATCTAGAGGAAGTCGACACTCATCCAGACCATCAAAGATAAACACAACTTTGACTTCATCGCTGTTAATACTTTTAATCTCTTTCAGCTGAGGAAAGTAGTGCTGCAGAAGCTGCATTAGACTGAATTCTTTGTTCTTCTTCAGATTCAGGTCTCTGAAAGGAAGACTGAAGATGAAATCAATGTCCTGATTGGCTCTTCCTTCTGCCCAGTCCAGAATGAACTTCTGCACAGATACGGTTTTCCCGATGCCAGCGATGCCCTTTGTGAGCACAGTTCTGATGCGTTTCATTTGTCCAGGTAAAGGCTTAAAGATGTCATTGCAGAGGATTGCAGTCTCCTGTGTGGTTTGTCTCCTGGATGCCGTCTCAATCAGCCTGACCTCGTGTTCATTACTGACCCCCCCACTCCCCCCCTCTGTGATGTAGAGCTCTGTATAGATCTCATTCAGGAGGGTTGGGTGGCCCTGCTTTGCTGAACCTTCAAATATGCATTCAAACTTCCTCTTCAGATCAGATTTCAGTGCCTGCTGGGCTCTTCTCAGGGATTTATCTGAAGAGAGGAAATATGAGAAATAACAATTCCTTCTCAATAACAGATTTTAAAGGGGAATAAAAAAATATGAAATTGTACGTCACAGTACTTAACATTAATCAGAGCAATGTCCATATCTTACAAAGTATAACAGACCTTTCAATTAGAAATCATCATAAATACAACAAATCAGCAAAAAAAACAAAAAACAAAAAAACATCCTATTACAGTTATACTGTATATATAACTAGCACTCTGCCCGTGGGGATCCACGGGTTCTATTTTATGTAACTTCGTGCAGCATTATGATGCCATCACATGCACCTCTATGATGTCATCACGTTGTTATGTTGTTTCCATAAAACACCAAGGTGGCTGTCATGCGACCGATGTTTTTATAGTAACTAAAACTAAGTAACCATCAAGGGGAATACGCTGCACTGACATTCCGCGCTCAGTGGAACCACAAAGTCGCCTGCAAGACGGAGCATAATAGCGTCGCTCACATTATGCTGCAGATTACGCGTTACTTTCTCTTGCAGCCTGGCATCTGTTTTTTGGGATTCAGGATTCCTTTGTATGAATTGGCTTGGGTTCAAAAGGGGGAATCCCCAGGAGAGGACAAAGGGGGAATCCCCCCTGCATGTCTATATTATAATAGCGTCGCTCACGTTATGCTGCAGGTACGCGCCCGGCGGAGTCTAGCACCGATTGGCCGGACACAGGCGACTGCAAGACGGAGCCACACAGCGTCGCTCCCGCTATGCTACAAATACGCGCCCGGGGGAATCTAGCACTGATACGCACCCGGCGGAGTCTAGCACTGATTGGCCGGACACAGTCACCTGCAAGACAGGGCAAAATAGTGGCGCTCATGCAATGCTGCCGATACGCGCCCAGTGGAATCTAGCACTGAGTGGCCGGACACACACGCACACACGCACACAGAGGCCACTCGGCTATTATAATATAGATGACCAGCATTAAAAATTCACCACCTAAATATCATGGCCAAGATACAAATTATGTATGTTTCTGAGGTGTAAGTGTTACAAAAGTATCTGATGCCTCCTGACAAGAGGGTCTAATGCAAAATTAGGTCTTTGATGGGCGTTTATGCCATTGCAGGCCGAAAAATTTTAAATCAAGATTTCTGTCACCAGGGCAAAATCCAATGACATCATTTTGGTTCTCTACACACTTCTGGTCTTTCAAAATGTGGCGAGTGAAAAACCACTCTGAGTCAGTGGTTAAATATTATCAATAGATGGCTAACGAGGCTTGAATTTGATGAAAGAGTAGGAACATACCCTGAGAAAGTTGTGTTCCTGTGTGCGCGCTCCTGCTGTCACTAGGTGGCAATATTGTCATTATTCTGTCACTGGGAAGATTGCTTAGACGTTTTGGGGGCATCTGTGTCCTGTCGGATTGTCCACAGTTTATAAGCTATGAGGTAAATGAAAGAATCAAGGTCAGTCGACATGAGTCCATCTGGGTAACACAACTGTGTGATCACAAGCACCCAATAACTCACACAGTTCACCATGGTGATGTTAAAGAGACCCAAGTGTCCGAATCCACAGTCAGAATCACCTGAAAGCTGCAGAGGTGGGATGTAACACCCCCATTTGAGCCCATTTTCACCCTAAATCACTGTCAACATCCTCAGCAGTGAGGACAACAAAATCAGACTGATGTTTCTAATGATCAAACTGGACACAGACCAAATGATTTAGGTTTAGATTTCTTGCCTCTAGTTTGGTGTAACCCTTGCTTTTAAACAGTACTGCAGCGGAGTCTTTGGTGAAAATGGGCTCAAATGGGGGTTTAACATGCCATTTTAGGAGCTGTTAGGCGATTTGTAGCTGTGGATTCAGACACTCAACCCCTTTAACATCACCTTGGTGAGCCGTTCCAGTCACTGATTGGCTGTGACCATGCACACGTGCACGTGTGTTACCCAGATGGACTCAATTTGACTGATCTTGATTCTTTAATTTACACCGTGGCTGTCAAACTGCGGACAGTCAGGCACTAGACAGATGCCCCCAAACTTTAGGTCAATCTTCCCAGTGATGGAATAACGACAGTGTTGCCATGTAGCAAGAGCACAGAGGCGTGTGCACACTCACAACATTCTGAGGGTGTGTTTCTACTCATTTTCATCAAGTTCTCCCCTCATTAGCCATCTAATGCAGACGTTTATCAGCTGACTCAGGGTGGCTTTTGCCTTGCCACATTTTGAAAGACCAGATTTTGTGAACAGGCCCTGAAAGATGTCATTGCATTTTGTCCTGGTGACAAAAATCTTTATTTTAGCTTTTTCGGCCTGAAATGGCAGTAAAACGCACCAAAGACCTAATTTTGCATTTAGCCATCTTGTCAGGAGGCTTAATATACTTTGATAACAATTACACACAAATGAGCATAATTTGTATTTTGGCCATGAAATTAAGGTGGTGCATTTTTAATGCTGGTCAGTATAATTGAACAATTAGGACAAACCTTGCCTAGGTGTGCTGCTCATTGTACGCAACAGCAGCCGAGGACTAATGTGGGATTATCAAGCTTAGATGTCTGAAAACGTCTTGTAAAATATATAAATTGTCCCTAACTTCCATAAAATTCTTGCTCTCCGGGTACTCTAGGCTGCTATCCTATGATTAGCTGCATTTTGAAATCAATGTGCTGATCGATTGGTGGACAAGAAACACATTTGTGTTCAGTTTTTTAATTTGGCCCTCTTCCTCTTGACTAATCGCAACTGTGCATGTGCAAATCAACAGAAACAGCAAAACAAAAAAGGCGTCTGTTGATGGGCAGATGCATGCACAGTTTGCAAATGAGCATTTTCAAAATGGCTGCTATCTGAAAACTTAACTGAATGCATGGAGAGAACCTGGATATATTTGGTATGTAAAGCAGCTAATCGTCTTACATTTGTTAGCTATTTACCAGAGGAACATTAGAACTATCGGGCGGGGACAACTTTTTTGCAGTCAGCTGTTTACAGAAGGCGCTATCACTTTCCAAAGGAGTTCAAAGCTTTTATTTCCCACATCGACTGTGAACTGTCCTTGGGTATACACTGACAGTTCACATGAACTAGGACAAACCCAAGAAAATTTTTTATGATCACTTCAGCACTAATTTTAGAAATGAAGTAATTTTTCAAAACTCAAAGCAGACTATCAATCTGCACATTTTTTTCATAACTTTGAAGTCTGTTTTCCAGCTGATAATTAACATCGCATCACCCCCAAATGCTGAGTTTTATAGACACTGACTCCTCTAACTTGTTTCTATCCATTATGTTTCAGGACGAAATGAAACTCACTGACACAAATGACAGTGGAATATCCACCAACTGCACCACCTCTTTAGAAGTGATATTTCACCATCATCCTTTATCAGACACTGTTCCTGAGGCTCCAGACTGTTACAGACGACAGTATCAGATTTGACAGAATATCTGGCTCTGAGCCGAATCAGTCGGAGCCCAATTCTCATGACCTATGACCTCTCTCACAGAGCCCCCACAGGCTGTACAGCTTCCACAGAGGCCCAGGTAACACCAAGGACTGGCAAGACTCTGTAAACCTTCAGCAACAAAGTCTTGGTCTATTTTTAACATATAGACACTACTGCATGTACAATCCTGCGCGAGCTGACAACTGATACAGCAGAGGAATATTACCGATGAACTTCTACGAACAACTCCTCCAGAGATGACTCTCACTGCCAGTGTAAAAGATGCCTTTAGAGAACGCCGACCTCGCACTGCATACGGGAGAAGACCCAGACTCGCACCACATACAATGCTGTGAAAAAGTATTTGCCACGTTCCCAATTTTTCATGTTTTTGCTTATCTCTCATTTTGAAATGTTTCAGATCATCAAACCTATTTTAAAAGACAATAAAGACAACTTGAGTTAACACAAAATGCAGCTTTTATATGATCATTTCATGCATTGAAGCAGTCATTCAAAACCTGTATCACCCATGTGAAACAATAATTGGGCCCCTAACTGGTTGTGCCGCCTTTGGCAGCAACAACTGCAATCAAATGTGTGGGATAACTGGCAATGAGCCTTTTACATTGCTGTGGAGGAATTCTGGCCCACTGTCTTTGTAGAGTTTTAATTTGGCCACATTGGAGGGTTTTCGAGCATGAACTTCCTATTTAAGGTCCTGCCGCAGCATCTCAATCAGATTCAAGTCAGGACTTTGATTAAGACATGCAAACACTTTCCTTTTGCTTCTTTACAGCCATTCAGAAGTGGACTTGCTTGCATGATTCAGATCATTGTCCTGCTGCAAAACCCAACTTCACTTGAGCTTTAGGTTCCAAACTGATTTCAGGACATTATTCCTCAGGATTTTCTGTCAGTAAGCAGAATTTAGGGTTCCATCAGTGTTGACACATTGCCCACGTCTTGAAGCAGCAAAGCAGCCCCAGACCATCACACTTCCACCATCATGTTTGACTGTTGTGATGATGTTCTTATTGTGGATTGCTGTGTTAGCAAGAACTGTAACAGCATCCAAGCCTACCAAAATTCCACTTCTGAGTTATTAGTCCACAAAGTATTATTCCAAAAGTCAAGATGTTTTTTGGTGAATGTAAATCAAGCCTTTATGTTATTTTTTTGTCAACAGTTGTTTTTGCCTTGCAGATCTCCCATGGATGCCATTTTTACAGACTCATTTTCTTATTGTGGACTCATGTATACTAACCTCAGGTGAAGCAAGTGAGGCCTGCAGCTCTTTAGATGTTTGTCTGCGTTTTTTCTGACCTCCTGGATGAGTCGTCATGCACTCAGAGAGGAATTGTGGTTAAACCCCCACTCCTGGGAAGGGTCACCTGTGTCACCACTGTTACAAGTTTCTCCATTTGTAAATAATGGCTCTCACTGCAGTTTGCTGGAGTTCCAGAGCCTTACAAGTAGACTTGTAACTTTTTTCCAGACCGATAATTATCAACAACTTCATTTTCCCCTGTTCTTGAATATCTTTAGATGATGGAATCACGTGCAGCTTTTTGCCAAATTCACACTGCCAGATGGGTCCTATTGAAGTGATATTTAGATTCAACATGGCTGGCAGTAATCATTCCTGGGTGTGTCAATTGAAATTGAACCCAATTATCAATTCAATTTGTTTAATTTGTCAATTTATTCACTCAGCGGGCAATTACTTTTTCATATAGTGCCAGGTAGGGTTGGATAGATTTTTTCCTTCAGTAAATGAAATTTACAAGCTGCATTTTGGGTTGACATGTGTTATCTTTGTCTAACATTAAAAACAGTTTGAAAATCTGAGACACATCAGTGTGATGAATATGCAAATAAAGAAGAATTCAGGAGAGGGGAAAATAGTTTTCCACAGCACTGCACTAGAGGAAACTCCAGCTCATTCATACTTTCACCAAAACCCCATCTACAGCTTCATTATTGCTTCTCCAAGGACAGCCCACAGTCGCCATTGGAAACAACGCATGAGGACACACCTCAGTAAGACTGACTGAACATTCAGGCAGTAGCTTTAGTTCTGTTTAGTCTTAACTGAGCTTGATGTGAATTGTTGTGTTTCAGAAACGGTAATTTGTCATTTGAATTCTCTTACTGTGCCGCTCATCTCTCTCCAGTGAGTCCTTCTGCTTCATGTTCCTCAGGATGTGGAGAGTGATCTTCAGAGACGTCTCACTGCCACAGGCCTCCAGCATCTTCTCAGCTATGTGCAGGACCTCAGGATCCACCTGCTCTCTCTCACCGCATTCTGGGTAATCATGATGGCTCTTGACTGTTGACAGACTCTGAAAATACTCTGGGTAATCCTGACTCAGATGGGTCTGAAACAGCTTCAATGTTTCATCCTTCTTCAGCTTCATCAGAGTGCGCAGGGAGACTGCAATAAACAAAAAAAAGGAGTGCTCTATCAGTGTGAAATAAACACATGAAAAAGTGTGTGTAAAATAAATAAATACGCATTAATAAATCAGTCTAGAGATGTACCTGTCTCAGACAGGATGAAGAAATACCCCCCGATTTAATGTGCCATTACCACTGTTACCATATATTGTCCACTCAAATGACACCCACACAATAATGACACACAATAATGAATGTCTTATTCGTAAAATGACAAAATCTCCAAGAACTTGAGCACCAGTCCTCATATTGATAATAATGCATGCCAGGTTTGAGAACAATCCACCATAAAATTCACCCTTGACCACTAAATTTGAACAAGAGTCATCAGAAGATGACATTTCCCACCGGCCCCTTATTATTTGCGAAAGTCATGTCAATCCTACACCTTCAAAGAAATTCAAACAAGAATGTTGAGGTGAATTTCCTCTGGAATGATCTGGAAGTATGTACTGGCAACATCTAGCAAAGATTATGAAGCACACGTTGGCAAAGGCAATAAAAAAAAACAAGGGTCATTAATGAACATTGTTTTAGTTCTGCTCCGGAAACAAACCCAGCCCTGCGATTGAGTCCAAATCCATGTCGCTTCCATGGAAAGGAAAAAAAAAAAAAAAAATTTCAGAAATTTGAAAATATGAAAAGGCACCACTTCAGTACTTGGGTAATGCACATACAAAGTTTCAGAAAGATAAAATGAACGGTTTTTAAGTTCTGCTCTGGAAACGAACCCATCTCTGTACAGAGTCCAAATCCAACTTGTTTCCATGGAAATGAAAAAATATTTTTCAGAAATCTGAAAATATCAAAAGGCACCTCTTCAGTATGTGGGTAATACACATGCAAAGTTTCAGAAAGATATAACGAACGGTTTTTGAGTTGTGCACCGGAAATTAACCTCTCTGTACAGAGTCCAAATGCAACTTATTTCCATGGAAATGAAAAAAAAAAATTTTCAGAAACCTGAAAATATCAAAAGGCACCACTTCATAATACACATGCAAAATTTCAGAGAGATATAATGAACGGTTTTTGAGTTGTGCTCCGGAGACAAACCCCTTTTCCATGGCAATAAAATTTTTTTTTTTTTCAGAAATCTGAAAATATGAAAAGGCACCACTTCAGTATGTGGGTAATACACATGCAAAGTTTCAGAAAGATATAATGAACGGTTTTTGAGTTGTGCTCCGGAAACGAACCTATCTCTGTACAGAGTCCAAATCCAACTTGTTTCCATGGAAACGAAAAAAAGAAGATTTTCATAAATCTGAAAATATCAAAAGGCACCACTTTAGTATGTGGGTAATACACATGCAAAGTTTCAGAAAGATATAATGAACGGTTTTTGAGTTGTGCTCCGGAAACGAACCCATCTCTGTACCGAGTCCAAATGCAACTGGTTTCCATGGAAACTAAAAAAATAACATTTTCAGAAATCTGAAAATATCAAAAGGCACCACTTCAGTATGTGGGTAATACGCATGCAAAATTTCAGAAAGATATAATGAACGGTTTTCGAGTTCTGCTCCGGAAACGAACTAGGCCTGATGTGCACTAAGTCCAGATTTGTTTCTATGGAAACGACAAAAATAGGAATCCCGAAATTTCCAAAGTAGCTAAAGGCACATCTAGACTATACAGAGAATACATGTACCGAGTTTGGTGCTGATATTTTGCATAGTTTCCAAGAGCTGCTCCGGAAACAAAATGATTATGTACGGACAGACGGACGGACAGATGGACGAGGCGATGCCTATATCCCCCCTGCATTCTATGCCGGGGGGATAATAAAAATGACAAAATGTCCATGAAAATACTTTTGACCACTTTCAAAATTGCAGGTGCGCAGGCTCTCATGGTAATAATGATGCATGCCAAGAAATGCACCATGTGATTTCACAGAAAAGCTCGGGATAAATCTGTGTGCTTGGATGGACAGACAGACAGACTGATAAGCTGATTCCAGTAAACACATGAAGTTTATAAATAAAAACAAAAGTAAAGTCACCATGACGACTGCATTATGCTTCATGTGTTTATTACAGCCAGAACAGGGACAGATTCTTCCAGACACCAAACATGCAGCAGTGGCAAATGCTCATATTTGAAGAGCAGCTTTTGTAATGATCCTGCTTATGATAAATCAAGCACTTCATTACAATAATGGATTTGCTCTGCACACCAAATTCAGTAAATGTGCTGAACTGAAGGTACATTTGTCATAAAGTCTGGTTGAAGCCCTGCTCTGTCACTGATGTTAGGGACCAGCAGAGTAAATCTGGGTTCTATGTACTAACTCATCCATAATGGCTCTAAAGAATTCCCTCAAACTTTGACTCAGGAGTTAAAATATTTTCTCCAAAAAAGTAGGACCTACAGTATGTCTTACATTCAAAAAGAGCTCAGATGCTTTTACACAAACTCAGCAAAGACAAAGACCTATTCTGAGGAGCCGATCTTGATTCGCAGCACTCCCAGGCGCCATAAAGAGGAACTACAATGATGTCCCCTGATACGCCTCCCTCAGCCAATAGCCAGCCTTCATAGAACAGCTGAACTGGAGCAGTTAGAAACCTGCTCATGCCTGCAAAGACATTATATTAAAAAAGAAGATGCATTTACACATATGAACATGACTCTGCTCTAGCCAAAGCTTTTGGCTCAACAGCACATTCATGAGAAACAGCTTGATGTGATACAGTGTTATTAAAGGCCCATAACTCTGCAAAAATTTTCCGACAAAGCTCAGCGTCAATAGGTTTCAGTTTCACAATAATAAGTTTCCATATGGGGAGTTTGGTTCCAGTCAGCAAAACTATTTCCCAGTTACTGAGTTCATTGACAAAAAGGGCCATAACTCTGTAAAATATCGTCTGACACTGCTCATTTTCAATTGGCTAATGGTTCACTATATTATGGAACTTTATGCACAGTTTGGTCCCTTTCAACAAAGTCCTTTTCCAGGTGTTCACAGATATACGGATGGACCCTTGGCCTGAGGTCATAATTAGCAGAGGGTAAAAACTGCTAAAAAATTCAGGTTCCTTCAGACTGTGGGGAAATCTCCTGTGTGCAGCTCTGTTTGGGTAATTCCACAGGTTATTAATAATACTGAGGTCTGGGGCCAAATGTATGAAGCATTCAGAGTACAGCTTATGTCTCAGGGGCATCAAAACTCACTAATGATGCTGTTTTCATCTTTACTGTTTGACACATACGTGCCTAATTTTGCTTGTAAATGAATGCATGAACAAATGGCAAAATTTTCCTGTTTAAAATTCAAAGGAGGAGCAAAATAACGAGTGACATGATTGAAGCAGTTTGTAAATTTAAGGTAGCTGCCTTTTGTAACATTTCGTCTGGAGGACAGGAAGTGGAGGGCAGGACTCAAGTGCAGAAGTGGAATTGGTTGTACTTTAATAAAGGACGGCACTGCAGTCGACACGAACGTTGCAGTACAGAAACAGAAAATAAAAGGAACTGAGGTTTCAGCAATGCACACTACAGTAATAACGTATAACAAAGTAGGAAAGCAAATGGAATCGAGGTTCCTTTAAAAATTAAACAAGCTGATATAACAGTGCACCACGGACTCTAGGTTAGCAGTTATATACGAGAATTACGAAGAATAAGCCTATACAAGACAGCAATGTCACACAGGCAAGAGGTGACGCAGACTTCACAGAGAGAGAGAGAGTGAAGCTCTGTCTTATATGTGCACTGCTACCACTCGGTGCAAACAGGGAGCAGGTGAACATACTAATTGAGTAATGACATACAATGATTGGATTATTGGTAGAGATGCGCTGCAGGGTCTAATACACCGGCGAGCTGGATGGCTGGAGGCCTGGTTTTACACCTTTATATTGAAAACTGAAAGTGAGCACAAGGATGTTGCCAGTTTATGAAATGCACTGCCCTGAGAAGGCTTGCTATTGGCTGATTTAATTCCTGAGGGAGGTCTGTCAGGGTGACATCATTTATGTTCCTCTTTAAGGCATCTAACTGTGCTGTGATACTATGAACTGGGATCAGCTCTGAGAATGGCATTTACTTATTCCTTATTCTTTTGAGTACAGACAGCAGTACATTAACGTGTATGATATAATGCTGAAGATAATTGTGCTCCATGAAGACAGAAAAAACTCAATTAAAATACATTAAAAAATTCAGCGCTTACCTTTTTTGGGAAATATAATGTCTCTGAACACTTCGCATTTAAAGAACAAGACGGCAATGCCAGCTGGATCCTGTGAAAAAAAAAAAAACTTTTCATGAAACATTCAAGAACTACAGCTCACAACACATGGAGACAGAGCTTCCAGATAAACTCATCCTCTTACTGCAGATAAAACTCACCACCCATCTCTGAAAATGATACAATACACCTACCTTCCCCTCACTGAAAAAAAAAAAAAAAATCACAAGATAAAAAAACTCAGATAAAGTATATTTTAGTCCAAGATGGCTGGGATGGCCTCAAATGAACTATATTGGAGTTGAATCAACACAGATTTTTAATGTGCTGAAATGGGTTAGATATGTTAAACAAAATTATGGATTAATACATATTGTGGAATAATGAAACAATGTAGATTTGAAGATAATTACCTTTGATCACCTGTGAACTCTCCACTAAAGTGAAGTGGATTTCTCATTGAATGATCACTCTTCACTGACAGACAGCTGGGCACAGGTGACCCTGATCTTTGTACCTGGACCCTGTGAACAAAAAACATTGAGACTGTAAGAGCCATTTCTGTCGTGTTTTATTTTATGTGTTATGTTGTGGCGTTGAGCCTCCCCACCACTTGGGGGAGCAGTGTTGCCAATTTGTCGAAGGTCTATTTATCAATGTGATGAGAGGACTCAGTGGTTGCTGGTTGGTAGGAGCAGTTTTAGGGTGCTTTCACACTGGCTTCATTTGGTTCGGTTGAATTGCACCAGATTTTGATTTCCTTCCTGGTATGGTTCGATGGGTTCGTGTGGAAGCAGCAATCTTACCAGGGATCGCACCTAAAGCGGTTCTAAACAAGGAGGTGGTCTCGGTAAGCTTTCAAACAAACTCTGGTGCGGTTCGTTTTGATGTGTACGCCAACCGATCTAGATCAGACCCAAGCACTAAAAAAACTGGGTATTTTGAACTAAACCAGCTACTGTAGCGAAGCGGCGCAGAGTCCTGGCCAATCAATGAGCCGGGTTTTCTTCTTCCTCGTGCTTTTTTTTTCTTCCTGGTGGGTGCTCATTACGGGCAATACCATCCCAAACGAACAGCTGTTGTAACTGCATGACGTTGTCCAGGCAGTGTGGTCTGCTTTCAAAAGTGCCGTGTGAAAGTGAACCAAACCAAATGAAGGTGTGACATTTTTCAGCATTCGCCGTCCAATCGATCCAAGTCCCACGGACTATCCTGGTGTGAAAAGCGCCCTTAGACTGTGGCATCGGACAATGGGGAAATGTTTGCTGTGCATTTTCTTATTTTGTCTATATTGGTAAATGGGCAATCTGGTGGAAAGTAGATGTTTGGCCCGCATAGCATATTGGTTTGGAAACATGCAGAACTGAATGCATTGCATTGCGAGTAAATAAATTTTCATTGTTATTATTGATCTGAAACCAGTGGAGTGGACATTTCTGTCACTTATTCACGCGTCAAAACAATTCATTAGCAACCATTGTGGCCTGTTTTGATAAGCAAAGGGGTCATTACAGAGACAGAGCTTCCTGTTCAACTCATCCCATCACTGCAGCTCTAACTCACAGCACATGGAGACAGAGCTTCCAGTTAAACTCATCCTCTAACTGCAGCTCTAACTCACAGCATATGGAGACAGAACTTCCAGTTAAACTCATCCTCTAACTGCAGAAAAAACTCACCACCCATCTCTGAAAATGACACAATACACGTACCTTCCCCTCATTGAAAAAAAATCACAGGATAAAAAAACTCCTATAAAGCATATTTGAGTCCAAGATGGCTGGGATGGCCTCACATGAAGTCTATTGGAGTTGAATCAACACAGATTTTTACTGTGCTGAAATGGGTTAGATAAATTAAAGAACAATTATGGATTAATGCATATTGTGGAATCATGAAACAATGTTGATTTAAACACAATTACCTTTGATCACCGGAGAACTCCCCAGTAAAGTCAAGTGGATTTCCCATTGAATGATCACTCTTCATTGACAGGCAGCTGGGTACAGGTGACCCTGATCTTTGTACCTGGACCCTGTGAACAAAACATTGAGACGGTAAGAGCCATTTCTGTCGTGTTTTATTTTATACGTTATGTTGTGGCTTTGACCCTCCCACCACTGGGGGGAAGTAGTGTTGCCAATTTGCCGAAAGCCTACATTATCAATGTGATGAGAGGATTCAGTGGTTGCTGGTTGGTAGAGGCAAACAGTTTTTGACTGTGGCATCGGACGATGAGAAAAATGTTTGCTGTGCGTTTTCTTATGTTGTCTATATTGGTAAATGGGCGATCTGGTGAAAAGTAGATGTTTGGCCCAAGATAGCATATCGTTTTGAAAACCTTTGGAAATGAATGCATTGCATTGTGAGTAAAAAAATTTTCATTGATATTATTAAACTGATACCAGTGAAGTGGACATTTCTGTCATTTATTCATGCGTCAAAACAATTCATCAGCAAACCGTTAGGCCAGTTTTGATAAGCAAAGCGGTCATTACAGAGACAGCTTCCTGTTAAACTCATATTATCACTGCAGCTCTAACTCACAGCACATGGAGACAGAGCTTCCAGTTAAACTCATCCTATCACTGCAGCTCTAACTCACAGCACATGGAGACAGAGCTGCCTGTTAAACTCATCCTATCACTGCAGCTCTAACTCACAGCTCAAAGAGAGAGAGCTTCCAGTTAAACCCATCCTCTTACTGCAGCTCTAACTCACAACACATGGAGACAGATCTTCCAGTTAAACTCATCCTCTTACTGCAGCTCTAACTCACTGCACATGGAGACCGAGCTTCCAGTTAAACTCATCCTCTTACTGCAGATAAAACTCACCACCCATCTCTGAAAATGATACAATACACGTACCTTCCCCTCACTGAAAAAAAAAATAAAAATCACAAGATAAAAAAACTCAGATAAAGTATATTTTAGTCCAAGATGGCTGGGATGGCCTCAAATGAACTCTATTGGAGTTGAATCAACACAGATTTTTAATGTGCTGAAATGAGTTAGATATATTAAACAAAATTATGGATTAATACATATTGTGGAATAATGAAACAATGTAGATTTGAAGATAATTACCTTTGATCACCTGTGAACTCTCCACAAAAGTGAAGTGGATTTCTCATTGAATGATCACTCTTCACTGACAGACAGCTGGGCACAGGTGACCCTGATCTTTGTACCTGGACCCTGTGAACAAAACATTGAGACTGTAAGAGCCATTTCTGTCGTGTTTTATTTTATGTGTTATGTTGTGGCGTTGAGCCTCCCACCACTTGGGGGAGCAGTGTTGCCAATTTGTCAAAGGTCTATTGATCAATGTGATGAGAGGACTCAGTGGTTGCTGGTTGGTAGGAGCAGTTTTAGGGTGCTTTCACACTGGCTTCATTTGGTTCGGTTGAATTGCACCAGATTTTGATTTCCTTCCTGGTATGGTTCGATAGGGTTCGTGTGGAAGCAGCAATCTTACCAGGGATCGTGACCGAAAAGCGGTTCTAAACAAGGAGGTGGTCTCGGTAAGCTTTCAAACAAACTCTGGTGCGGTTCGTTTTGATGTGTACGCCAACCGATCTAGATCAGACCCAAGCACTAAAAAAAACTGGGTATTTTGAACTAAACCAGCTACTGTAGCGAGCGGCGCAGAGTCCTGGCCAATCAATGAGCCGGGTTTTCTTCTTCCTCGTGCTTTTTTTCTTCCTGGTGGGTGCTCATTACGGGCAATACCATCCCAAACGAACAGCTGTTGTAACTGCATGACGTTGTCCAGGCAGTGTGGTCTGCTTTCAAAAGTGCCGTGTGAAAGTGAACCAAACCAAATGAAGGTGTGACATTTTTCAGCATTCGCCGTCCAATCGATCCAAGTCCCACGGACTATCCTGGTGTGAAAGCGCCCTTAGACTGTGGCATCGGACAATGGGGAAATGTTTGCTGTGCATTTTCTTATTTTGTCTATATTGGTAAATGGGCAATCTGGTGGAAAGTAGATGTTTGGCCCGCATAGCATATTGGTTTGGAAACATGCAGAACTGAATGCATTGCATTGCGAGTAAATAAATTTTCATTGTTATTATTGATCTGAAACCAGTGGAGTGGACATTTCTGTCACTTATTCACGCGTCAAAACAATTCATTAGCAACCATTGTGGCCTGTTTTGATAAGCAAAGGGGTCATTACGAGACAGAGCTTCCTGTTCAACTCATCCCATCACTGCAGCTCTAACTCACAGCACATGGAGACAGAGCTTCCAGTTAAACTCATCCTCTAACTGCAGCTCTAACTCACAGCATATGGAGACAGAACTTCCAGTTAAACTCATCCTCTAACTGCAGAAAAAACTCACCACCCATCTCTGAAAATGACACAATACACGTACCTTCCCCTCATTGAAAAAAAATCACAGGATAAAAAAACTCCTATAAAGCATATTTGAGTCCAAGATGGCTGGGATGGCCTCACATGAAGTCTATTGGAGTTGAATCAACACAGATTTTTACTGTGCTGAAATGGGTTAGATAAATTAAAGAACAATTATGGATTAATGCATATTGTGGAATCATGAAACAATGTTGATTTAAACACAATTACCTTTGATCACCCAGAACTCCCCAGTAAAGTCAAGTGGATTTCCCATTGAATGATCACTCTTCATTGACAGGCAGCTGGGTACAGGTGACCCTGATCTTTGTACCTGGACCCTGTGAACAAAACATTGAGACGGTAAGAGCCATTTCTGTCGTGTTTTATTTTATACGTTATGTTGTGGCTTTGACCCTCCCACCACTGGGGGGAAGTAGTGTTGCCAATTTGCCGAAAGCCTACATTATCAATGTGATGAGAGGATTCAGTGGTTGCTGGTTGGTAGAGGCAAACAGTTTTTGACTGTGGCATCGGACGATGAGAAAATGTTTGCTGTGCGTTTTCTTATGTTGTCTATATTGGTAAATGGGCGATCTGGTGAAAAGTAGATGTTTGGCCCGCATAGCATATCGTTTTGAAAACCTTTGGAAATGAATGCATTGCATTGTGAGTAAAAAAATTTTCATTGATATTATTAAACTGATACCAGTGAAGTGGACATTTCTGTCATTTATTCATGCGTCAAAACAATTCATCAGCAACCGTTGTGGCCAGTTTTGATAAGCAAAGCGGTCATTACAGAGACAGCTTCCTGTTAAACTCATATTATCACTGCAGCTCTAACTCACAGCACATGGAGACAGAGCTTCCAGTTAAACTCATCCTATCACTGCAGCTCTAACTCACAGCACATGGAGACAGAGCTGCCTGTTAAACTCATCCTATCACTGCAGCTCTAACTCACAGCTCAAAGAGAGAGAGCTTCCAGTTAAACCCATCCTCTTACTGCAGCTCTAACTCACAACACATGGAGACAGATCTTCCAGTTAAACTCATCCTCTTACTGCAGCTCTAACTCACTGCACATGGAGACCGAGCTTCCAGTTAAACTCATCCTCTTACTGCAGATAAAACTCACCACCCATCTCTGAAAATGATACAATACACCTACCTTCCCCTCACTGAAAAAAAAAAAAAAAAAAAATCACAAGATAAAAAACTCAGATAAAGTATATTTTAGTCCAAGATGGCTGGGATGGCCTCAAATGAACTCTATTGGAGTTGAATCAACACAGATTTTTAATGTGCTGAAATGGGTTAGATATATTAAACAAAATTATGGATTAATACATATTGTGGAATAATGAAACAATGTAGATTTGAAGATAATTACCTTTGATCACCTGTGAACTCTCCACTAAAGTGAAGTGGATTTCTCATTGAATGATCACTCTTCACTGACAGACAGCTGGGCACAGGTGACCCTGATCTTTGTACCTGGACCCTGTGAACAAAACATTGAGACTGTAAGAGCCATTTCTGTCGTGTTTTATTTTATGTGTTATGTTGTGGCGTTGAGCCTCCCACCACTTGGGGGAGCAGTGTTGCCAATTTGTCAAAGGTCTATTTATCAATGTGATGAGAGGACTCAGTGGTTGCTGGTTGGTAGGAGCAGTTTTAGGGTGCTTTCACACTGGCTTCATTTGGTTCGGTTGAATTGCACCAGATTTTGATTTCCTTCCTGGTATGGTTCGATAGGTTCGGTGTGGAAGCAGCAATCTTACCAGGGATCGCACCGAAAGCGGTTCTAAACAAGGAGGTGGTCTCGGTAAGCTTTCAAACAAACTCTGGTGCGGTTCGTTTTGATGTGTACGCCAACCGATCTAGATCAGACCCAAGCACTAAAAAAAAAAAAACTGGGTATTTTGAACTAAACCAGCTACTGTAGCGAGCGGAAGAGAGTCCTGGCCAATCAATGAGCCGGGTTTTCTTCTTCCTCGTGTTTTTTTTCTTCCTGGTGGGTGCTCATTACGGGCAATACCATCCCAAACGAACAGCTGTTGTAACTGCATGACGTTGTCCAGGCAGTGTGGTCTGCTTTCAAAAGTGCCGTGTGAAAGTGAACCAAACCAAATGAAGGTGTGACATTTTTCAGCATTCGCCGTCCAATCGATCCAAGTCCCACGGACTATCCTGGTGTGAAAGCGCCCTTAGACTGTGGCATCGGACAATGGGGAAATGTTTGCTGTGCATTTTCTTATTTTGTCTATATTGGTAAATGGGCAATCTGGTGGAAAGTAGATGTTTGGCCCGCATAGCATATTGGTTTGGAAACATGCAGAACTGAATGCATTGCATTGCGAGTAAATAAATTTTCATTGTTATTATTGATCTGAAACCAGTGGAGTGGACATTTCTGTCACTTATTCGCGTCAAAACAATTCATTAGCAACCATTGTGGCCTGTTTTGATAAGCAAAGGGTCATTACAGAGACAGAGCTTCCTGTTCAACTCATCCCATCACTGCAGCTCTAACTCACAGCACATGGAGACAGAGCTTCCAGTTAAACTCATCCTCTAACTGCAGCTCTAACTCACAGCATATGGAGACAGAACTTCCAGTTAAACTCATCCTCTAACTGCAGAAAAAAACTCACCACCCATCTCTGAAAATGACACAATACACGTACCTTCCCTCATTGAAAAAAAAATCACAGGATAAAAAACTCCTATAAAGCATATTTGAGTCCAAGATGGCTGGGATGGCCTCACATGAAGTCTATTGGAGTTGAATCAACACAGATTTTTACTGTGCTGAAATGGGTTAGATAAATTAAAGAACAATTATGGATTAATGCATATTGTGGAATCATGAAACAATGTTGATTTAAACACAATTACCTTTGATCACCTGTGAACTCCCCAGTAAAGTCAAGTGGATTTCCCATTGAATGATCACTCTTCATTGACAGGCAGCTGGGTACAGGTGACCCTGATCTTTGTACCTGGACCCTGTGAACAAAACATTGAGACGGTAAGAGCCATTTCTGTCGTGTTTTATTTTTATACGTTATGTTGTGGCTTTGACCCTCCCACCACTGGGGGAAGTAGTGTTGCCAATTTGCGAAAGCCTACATTATCAATGTGATGAGAGGATTCAGTGGTTGCTGGTTGGTAGAGGCAAACAGTTTTTGACTGTGGCATCGGACGATGAGAAAATGTTTGCTGTGCGTTTTCTTATGTTGTCTATATTGGTAAATGGGCGATCTGGTGAAAAGTAGATGTTTGGCCCAAGATAGCATATCGTTTTGAAAACCTTTGGAAATGAATGCATTGCATTGTGAGTAAAAAAATTTTCATTGATATTATTAAACTGATACCAGTGAAGTGGACATGAAGGGGTCATTACAGAGACAGAGCTTCCTGTTAAACTCATCCTCTTACTGCAGCTCTGACGCATAATAAATATCTGATTCATACATGCGTACCTCTCTCTGGCAGAGCTGATGGCTCCGTTTTCAGAGTCTGTCTCCCCTGTGTGACTCATTTTAGAAACAGCGCCCCCTGCCCCTCCTGACTGGAACACACACAAACAAGTTTTGGCCAAATTGGGGGTCTGTCAAATTAGCCTCCACCTGTAAATACACAAAAAGACAACATAGCACAAAACATATACACACACACTGTCATACACAGATACCTGATAGCCATTCTTCTGAGCAGACTGTTCTGTTCATATCAATTCACAGCTTTTCCTGGCGTTCATGTCTGGGGAATGTTTGCACTGCAAAATGTTAGTTTGTGGTACAAATTACTATGTGTGTAAATTGCAGTGGGAGGTCAGTCTTGTAATTATGCAGCTTTGAGACTGCAGCCAGAGGAAGCCAGGTTTGGGCTAAAATGCTGTTATCTGAGGAGAGTTCACCACGTTGTCGCCTTTAACAAGGGCAGGGCCCAGGAACAGTAGAACCCCAGCCCAACTGTGGGGGGGGGGGAGGAGGGAAGGAGGGATTCCCCCCCATTAGGCCAGCCCATCCAATCACAACATAATGAGAGAGGAACACTAACCCACTCACTGAATCATTAGCTGTGTCCACAACTGCTTCCTATTACCTACTTCATTCACAGAGGACATTTCTGTTTCCTCCACAGTTCATTACTAAATCACCTTTAATGCATTAAACAGCTAATGTACACTGACTGGATATTAACCTTTTACATTCTTTTCATCAAGATGGCATTCTACTAGGTCATTTCACTGTTAAATCTTTCTTTCCTATGACATGACATGCACATTTTGCAGCTTGAAATCATTGATAAAATGACAGTCCATATGAACGATAGCTCTGGGGGCGAGCAAAGTGTCTAAAACAGACGGTTTTTTCCTTTTTCTCCCCACTTTTCCTTGACCTCATTAGTAAATCTCATGTGGGTCAAGGGACAGTTGCAGGGAGATTTTAAAGGCACCTTGGGACAACTTTGAGAAAAATCGAATGTCCGATTCTTTAATGCATCATGAGCTTGACAGCGAAGATAGCCTTCGCAATGTATCGGAAAACTTTGTGACACAAATGGTGCATCCGGTCACTCCAGCTGTAAAAGACTGGGGCCCATAATCGTTCTTTCCTTTTATCCAAGGTTAGTCTTGTGTTCCCGTGCTCATACGGAAGGAATGAAGGAGCGAATCGCTTCCTTTCCTACATGAAATAGACAATTCAGATGCTCCTCATCATGGTGACTGGCCAAACAATTTCCGGTTCATGCCTGTTCACATAGAGGGAACCTGGGCCTTTCGAGAATGCAGATGCACCTCTTGTCTCTACCCTGTGCACTGATGTTGTCTTGGGCTCGATACATGAAGGACAGCTTCCAGTGCATATTTCAGTTAGCTTAGTATTGCTGTCTAAATTTGGTCAGTTATTCCACTCACAGTTTCCCAACGTACTGCTGGGTCATTCCATGCCAAGTGGAAACACACCTGGGTCATCATAGTCTTGTATTTTACTTTAACTTTGTCTGTTTGTTCATTTTGGCCCAAATAATGGATAGCTCGGATTTTTTTCGCGAACTGCCCTCTGGTATTGGTTTTATGGACCTCTGAAGAAATGGCCTGTAGAGGGCCCTTTTCAAAAATGTTGTTGAAAAACCCTTATTTCTCTGGCCCTGTTATGGATACAGGTCTGGGGTTTGGATGGATTTGTAATATAAGGCTTCCTCTAGCACCACCATCATTTACAATGGTTGTATCTGTTCTTGTTTCCATGGAAACTGTGTTTGAAGTTGGGCAAATTTCAGATTTTTTCCACTTTTTGGACCCATATTATTCAACAATTACTGGTGATACTGAAGAAGCGACAAAAGAAACTTTTTATTTCAGATAGATAGATGACACTTTTATAAAATTAAAGCAGAACATAATAGTTTATCAGATTAACCCTTTCAAAGTTGCTTACAACAGAAAAAGTCACAAGTTCAAGGGGTCTGTCCATCCCCGGGGAAAAGTTGCATCATTATGAATTTGCACCTGTTGCATGTCAGGTGACCTGAATTATACTGGAAAACACTATCGGTCCACTATATAGGCTTTTTTCACCACACAAAATGAGGCAAAAAGTGAAAAATCTCAAATTTGCCGAACTTCACACACAGTTTCCATGGAAACAAGAACAGATACAACCACTGTAAATCATGGTAGTGCTAGAGGTAGCCTCATATTACAAATCCATGCAAACCCCAGACCTGTATCAGTAGGGCAATTCCACATGAGAGTTGCTGAAACAGCAATTTTTAAAAAGTGTTTTATATTAGAAATATATAGGTTTTCATGTAGATGACTCATTACCAAATCAGACACTGAAAACCATTTTGAAATATCTTTGACGGTCTTCTCAAAATTTAGATTTGAATTTTGTAATTTTTTTTAGCTCCAGGAAAAGGATCAAAGGCTATTTTTCCAAAGCTGACAACTCCTAAAAGATATTTAGCCATTTCCTGGTATTTACTGTATTTCCATACATTGATAGCCAAAGTATTTGAGACTGTAAGTCATTACAGGAAATTGAAACACACAGTTTCAGTGGCTCATTGTGAAATTTGTCATTTTTCAATGAGGTCAGCAACGCAAACATCATTTATGATGCCAATTTTCAATTGCCTTGTTGTTTTGAGTATAATAAATTTAGCAGATTATCAGAAAATGTAATTCCGTTCCCATTTTTTAATTCCGTTACCGCTGTCTCTTTCTCATAAATGGCATCCTACAAAATATCTGTGAACATACCAGTCAATATAAACTTACCATGGCCTGGTCAACATCCTAGGCCACCAACTTAAGCTTAAACCTACTGCCTATCATTGCCAGATTTCAGAGAAATGCCTGTCAAAGTAAAGGCAAAAATAATGCAATTTTTTCCTGCCGTAATTCCGTTACTGACACTTTCACCTTCGTATGGCCTTCTACAAAATAGATTACCCCAAACTTAATGTTATACAGCTCAGTAGGCTGTATCAATGGAACTGATAAAAGCACAGGCAAGTAGCCACTGCATTAGAGTAATCAATGGCAGGTAGAAATGACATGAAAATTACTCTTGATCGTAATTCCGTTACCGTCGAATTGCCCCATATTGGGGCCAGAGATATACGTATGGTTTTTCTACAGCATGTTTTGAAAAGCATGCCCTACTGGCCATTTCTTCAGAGGTCCATAAAACCAATACCAAAGGGCAGTTTGCGAAAAAATATGAGATATCCATTATTTGGGCCAAAATGAACAAATAGACAAAGTTAAAGTAAAATCCAAGACCATGATGGCCCAGGTGTGTTTCCAATTGGCATGGAATGACCCACCTATGATCACAAAACTGAGGTTCTTCTCGTCGACTCAAAGTCCACCATATCAAAAATTGACAGTTTCAACATTACCATTGACAACTCCATCGTTTCCCCTTCCCCTCAGGTCAGGAGTTTGGGTGTCATCCTGGACAGCACTTTATCATTTCAAGCCCACATCAACAATATCACTCGGTCAGCCTTCTTCCATCTTCGCAACATTAACCGCCTCCGTCTATCCCTCTCACCCAACAGCACTGCCATCCTGGTTCATTCTCTGGTCACATCTTGCCTTGATTATTGTAATTCCCTGCTCTTTGGTCTCCCTCAAAAGTCCACTCACAAGCTCCAACTGGATCAGAATGCTGCGGCCCGAATCATCACCAGAACTCCCTCCACCAGTCACGTCACTCCAGTACTTCACCAGCTTCACTGGACTTCCAGTCAAATTTCGCACAGATTACAAAATTTTACTTCTCACATTCAAGGCCATCCACCACCTTGCTCCTCCGTATCTGACTGAACTCCTTCATATTGACACTCCCACTCGCTCCCTCAAATCCTCCTTATCCATCCACCTCACCGTCCCACCAGCCCGTCTGACCATCATGGGGTCCAGCGCCTTCAGCCGCTCTGCTCCTCGCCTCTGGAACTCCCTCCCTCCTGACTTCTGAAACATTGACTCTTTTCCCTTGTTCAAGACCCAGCTCAAAACCCATCTGTTCAAACTTGCGAATTGTCTCTGAAAATCAATTATATCCTGCCCATCCTGTTAATTCAGATATTGTAGACATTTTAATTATTGTTGTTTGTATTTCATTGTCTCTGACAATTTTAATTCTGCAGTACGGTGACCTTGAGTGTCAGAAAGGCACCTATAAATAAAATTTATTATTATTATTATTATTATTATTATTAATAATAATAATAATGACATTTTAATTAACAGGTGTATACGGCTGTGCACTTAATACCCGGTACCAAGAATTCCCTTTAACCAAGACTAGTTAAGTTCATGAAGGGAAAGATTGTGGATTAAAAGATTCCGGATTAATGAAAAGTCTGGATAAAGTGGTTAACTATTAAGGTCACTACAATCGCAAAGAATATCAATATTAGGTTTTCAGCTCAAATAAAGTAACCCACATGAGGTTCAAGAGGGTTTCTTTATTTCCAGCACACAGTAGTACATTGACATGTACATTTCAATCCAAAGAAAACAATGATTTTTACAACTTTTTAGGCCACCTTTCTGGGGGGAAATAGGCGTATATACTGGATTTTTGGGCCATAGCAGTGTAATTCAGGTCATTAGACACTGCTCAGGTGCAAAGTGGTGTCAGTCTAACTTTCCCCAGGGGCGAGCCAGGCCCTTAAACTTGGGCTCTTTTCAGCTGCAAACAACTTTGAAAGGGTCAAGCTGAACAACTACAGTTTTATTTCAATTTTTTTGATAGAAATGGCAAGAATCTACCTGAAATAAAAGGTTGCTGGCATCAATTAATCAATCCCTCCAACTATTAGCAAGTAATTAGGATTGAAAAAGTGGAAAATATTATTGTGAACCCCAACTTTGACCTTAATTTCCATGGCATTCACCATTGATACAAACAACCTTCAAGATTGTCAGCCTGGAGCAAGGTTCATGTCAAGGATCAAGCCACCTTCCAGATCTGTGTCTGTCAGAGAACCAAAGATGACCTTTTCTACAGCTTGTTTTGAAAAGTGCCCCCTACAGGCCATTTTTCCAGAGGCCCATAAAATCCATACCTTTGGGCCGTTTGTGAAAAAATAGGAGACATCCATCATTTGAGACTAAATGAACAAATATTCAAAGTTAGAGAAAAATCTGAGACCATGGTGGCCCAAAAGGTACCTTAAAGGGATAGTTCACTTTTTTTGAAGTGGGGTTGTATGAGCTACAAATTGCCACTACTTGCATTAGATGCAGTAGAAAGCTGTCTGATCTCCTCCAGGTAGCCGCACCAGCGCATAGTGCTGGGTAGAAATTTAGGCGATACACTGTTGTGAACTGAAACACAGAAACAGCGTATTTTCGCGGCCTAAAAGAGGTCCTACCTGAAAATACTACAAAATTTCAATTTTACGCTATATTTTAAAAAATTACAGCACTTTAGCTGCTCGGAAAAAAACACAGTTGCTCTTGAACTAACCAACTGACTTATTCCTGCGCGAGGCGCATCGTAGTTCACTGCGCGCTGTAGCGATCAGCTGTTTGGGTCACAGTAAAGCTGCTTGCACGAACGCGAGTATTCACGTCTTCGCATTGACTTTGAATGTAATATGTGTGCGAAAAACTTGTTTCGCGTCCAGTGCAAGCGGCTTAACTGCGGTTTAGGTCGGACGGCCGTTTAACTTGTGCAAATATTTCGAAAATGGTCCGTGTGTGTCGCTTTCTTGGACGTGAAAGCAAAGCTGTATCCTGGTGCACTTACAGCTTCCACCGCATTCCTCTGCAGAATACTGGACTTGTAGCTGTGGCTAGTTGCCTCAACACGGATATTGATACGCCACCCGTATCCCAAAAAAGAACTCCGTGTTTGCAGTATTCATTTTTCCAAAGAGGATTTCGTTTGGCTACATTCAGGAAATCTCAACGGTGCACGCTGAAGAGCACTGCTGTACCCAAGCATCACGTAAAAAGAGTGAAACACCTGTGAAAAAAGTCTAATGTAACATTGCAGCACAAATTGATATCGCGACAGGGTCTACGCAGCCACATAATGTGTATCTGCTGTGCTGGTTATTGTAGGGTTTTTTTTTTTTTTTTTTTTTAAATTTGAGACGTGATTCTATGCTATTGAAAATCCGGCTCTGCCGCAAACCGCTCGGAGTCTGACCCAAACAGCTGATCACTGCTGCGCGCAGTGAACTACGTTGCGCCTCGCGCAGGAATACGTCAGTTGGTTAGTTCAAGAGCAACTGTGTTTTTTTCCGCGCAGATAAAGTGCTGTAATTTTTTTAAATATAGCGTACAATTGAAATGGTGTATAATTTTCAGGTAGGACCTCTTTTAAACCGCGAAAATACGCTGTTTCTGTGTTTCCGTTCACAACAGTGTATCGCCTAAATTTCCACCCAGCACTATGCCCTGGTGCGGCTACCTGGAGGAGATCTGAGAGCTTTCTACTGCATCTAATGTAAGTAGTGGCAATTTGTAGCTCATACAACCCCACTTCAAAAAAAAGTGAACTATCCCTTTAAGCGTTTCCACTTGGCATGGAATGACCCTGCTCCATTTATAATTACCTCTGCCACGGAGGTTATGTTTTCACCCCGTTTGTTTGTTCGTGTTTGTTTGTTAACAGGATAACTCAAAAAGTTATAAACGGATTGGCACAAAATTTGGTAGGATGGTGGGTGATAGTCTGAGGAAGAGTTGATTAAGTTTTAGAGGTGATCTGGAAGATATTCTGGATTCTGGATCCAGAAGAAGCTAAAATACGGTGCAGCGGTGGTATGCGCTCCACCGACTGCCTTTCAAGTTGTCCATGTAGAGTGCAGGAAATTGCAAAGAAATGACCAATGTCAGACACAGTTATTATCCTCACTGATCAATACATCTTCCAAAAAATGTTGAATTAATTCTCCAGTTCTCCTATTTGATATTTCCTTGCTCCTCGAAACTCACTTCAAGTGGATGTTTTTCCAGATCTATATCTCACAGGCCGTCCTAAAGCTCTGATTTCTGATCAGAGGAAGGAAGGAGGGAAGAGGGAGCTCAGAGGAGCCATGAGTGAGGAAACTCAAGAGCAGCCGAGAGTTTCAGCCGAAAGCCATGATGTCAGTGATTAAACTGATCAAATTAGGCCTGAATATAAATTAAATGTAATGTGATTAAAAATAAAATGTTATGAAATAATCAAAATTCAATTAAAAAAATAAATTACTAAGAGGTGTTGAAAATAATTAAGAATAATAATTAAGAGTGGCATATCAAAAATGTGGCCTAAGTAACAGATAATAATTGATAGAGTGAGAATCCTGGCCATGGATTAAGCAAATGTTAAAGAATTTTCCCCCTATTAGAGAACAACTTTTCAAAGGTTGAAAAATTGTGGAATTCTACTTATGATGAATTTTGGTTCAACTTTCAGAACTGTTTCTACATTAAAGCTGAGTGCAAAAGAGATGATGGAAAAAATGTATTTTCCGACGTCGATTCTATAAAGTTAATGTTGACACATTCACACCGATTCAAGATTGAAGTTCCCCTATTATGTCACCAGGTGCACAGCTAATTAGTTATTGCAAGCCATTTCAAAATCTTTTCCCTCTTGACATCACATGGGGAAGTAACCAACCAGAGGCAAGAAGAACTGATCACCCTCAGCCAAGCAGTCAATCAGATTTCATTATTCTGGGTGGTCACTCCCCCTTGTGATGACAGGTAGGGGAGACTTTGAGCTGGCTCATAATGGCTTATTAGCCGTGCACTTGGTGGCACAATAGGGGACCTTTAACTCATTGACTGAGAATCACAAGCATTTAAGTTTCAGTCACTAGGGGGCACAAACATCCTAACCACTGTCCTTAAACAATACCAATCCTGCCTGGTTCTTTGTATTTCTAAGTATTCTCGGAATTCTGAAGCTAACTAGCTTTCCATGAAGGGTGGCCATTGCTTCAACGATAAAGTTCGGCTCTCAAGCGTCTCTCATAAGTGCGAGCGCATTCGTGAAAGGGTTAAATTTCATGCCGCATTTCCCCTTTTCAATGTGAAAACAGGAATGGAAGAACCTGTGAGTTCATGTTAGTGTTGATTCTTTACTTAGATAATTTTTCTCTTTTTTCAACTATTTTATGGGCTAGTACTTCCAAAATAAATGCGGAAAATATAAGGAGCTGCGACTGTTCGGTCCTGCCGCGTCCTTTCAGAAAACAATCATTCAGTAGGCTAGCCTAATGATAACCCAAGTAAAAATTTCTTTAGACGGAGTGGGAAGGGAGCGGATGTTCCCAATGTAATTAATCATATCGTTTCGTGGTTCGCAGAAGCTCAAACGACGTTTGGCAGGACTGGCTGCCCAGTATGATAACTGGTGACGGTATATGCAACTCCGAAGTCCGTGGCATCGCTCTAGCCCTACTCTTCGATGTCTTTATCATTCCGTACACCTGCGCACGCCGCGACCTGACCCATGAAAAATGCTCAGTTGTGTAGGCCTATATTTCGATAGCCTACAACCACCGCTAGTTTTATAGAAATCTCGTGGGTGACTACCCATTAGGGTGAAGTCAGGTAATTTGGGACACTTTTTGGTAGGTTACCGAGAAAACCCTTTAAAAATCCTCAAAGGAATACTTACGGTAGTTTGTAAAGTTGTTATGGATCTCTGCTATATTTCTATGAAAAAAATCTGTTGCCAAGTAAAATCATTTAGAAATGTTGGACCTTCACACCGAGAACCCCTTCCTCACTCCAATAACATGTTCAGGTAAAATGGGACAGTTGGTAAGGTAAAATGGGATAGTCACTTATGGTTAAAAAGGACGCCAAACAATTTAGCTTAATTATATTTAATGTTTCATATATTTAATTTAACAATTGTATTTCATGTTTCTCTGTTTTTTGAACAGTTAAAGCAATGTATCGATTTAGGAAATAATTCATTTATGTAAGCTGTCTAATGTTGACTTTGGCACATTCCACGCCCTTGCCAAACATCTAAGTTTTGGCCTCTGTCCTGTCTCCAGCATATTTTTATATTCATTAATTGCACCCTTCACTTTTTCCTTCCTACACTGATTATACTTTCCTCCATCTTTTTTGCCATGCTTTCCCTGCCCGTTTGCTGCCTGTTTCCTTAATGCCATATCGTCTACAATGGATATTAAAAATGTTAAAATTCCCTTTCACTCTTTGCAACATCTTTAATGTTTTTAAGTGACAAAAATACAAGAAATGTCTTTAATGTGACAAGTTGGCACAAAATAGCACAGTAATCCACGATTTTATGGCACCTGTTAGCCTAGAAACATGCTTGATTCACTTCAGAAAAATGTCCCATTTTAGCTTAATTTTGTGTCCCATCTTACCAGATGCATTCAGGTAAAATGGGACAGCCACTCAAAACCCTTTCCCATAAAAACTAAAGTGTACTGAGAAAATATTTTGATTATAAGTCAAACATTTAATAAAATACAACATCTTACAGCAATTTTTGGTGTCATAACTTAATTATTTTAGCTTCAGTACTCTTATTACCAGAAAGAGAAAATCAATATGTCACATAGCTTACCTTGCAAGTTCTGGAATCAGTTTTTTTTTTTTTTAATCTTTGCTCCGCCCTTCCTAGTCATCTCACACCAATCATAATGATTGTTTCATGGAAAGTACATTTGTAGCAACAATAAAATAACATGTATGGTGATTGGCTGTTAATTTTTAAAGAGCCCAAGATGTAAAAGCTTATTTGTCCCATTTTACCTGATGTCCCAAATTACCTGACTTCTATCTAATGTTTGACAGACGCTCTAACGCGCACAAGCATAACTTTTGAGTTTTTTTTTCTCTCCAATTTACTGGGGATATGGAATACTTTCTTCTATATGTGACAATGGTTCTGATCAGTGGCGGGCGGTGGACGGAAAACCGAGGGGGCGGAAAACATCCCTTGGAACGGATGAGATTAGTGACCCGATTTCAATCATCCCACCGAGCAAGCATACGTCCAAACAACGTCTTTTTCGAGGTCTTTCCACAAGCGTCTAAATGACGTCCCCTGAGGAGCCAGAATGAAAGTTTTTATGACGTCTTGACATCCTCTGGACGTCCCGTATTAACGTCCACCAGACCTCTGCACAAGGTTAAAAATTAGTTCAAATGAGGTTGTTCTGAGCGTCTTTTCAACGTCAAATGCACACTTATTTTAGAGATACTTGACGAAAACAAACTATATAGTCTGTTTCCGCCCTCCACCCACCTTGCGATGCCTCCGTCTGCGTTTTTAGCTCTTAACTGTCGTTCTTGAGCAATTGTTATGACAAGTGAAGCTCTTTTTTTTGCGGTAATGACGAGATTAGATCCTCCGAACTGTTAATCACTGAGCTACACTGACTACCGACTCCGCCACGAAGTTAGGTAAGAGGCAGCGCATAGTTAAGATGTGTTTCCCAACGACTACTTTCCACGGGTCATTAAACAAAGGCATTACAACTTGTATCCATAATAGGAAAAATAATGTAGCTACTGGACTTATAGTATTATAGTGTTGGGAAAATAAAACAATTAAGAGAATTATTAACATGAAATTTGGTGTTTTAATGTCATCATAGTCGTCTGTTTTTGTTTGTTTGTTTGTTTGTTGAAAGTGGCGACTCGCCCCGCAGCTGGGTGAATTGGGGGAAAGAGATCGGCTATCTGCGGTGCTAACAAGAGAAGCAGTTTTGCTATTGGCACCGCGGCCAGGCGGATAAGAGAAGCACTTCCGCTATTTTCCCCACAACCGGGCCAATAAGAGATTTCATTTTATTATCTGCCCCAGTCTTTGAACTTGCAGTAGCAATCGAGTTTCGCGAGGTTAGCGGCTATTCGACCCGTATTGCTTCGGCGCGAAAGTTCAAAGTTCGTTTAATGACCCGTGGAAAGTAGTCGTCGGGAAACACATCTGAACTACGCCATGTCTTTAACCTAACTTCGTGGCGCAATCGGTAGCGACTGTAGCTCAGTGATTAACGGTTCGAATCCCCACATTACCGCAAAGAAGAGCTTTGCTTGTCATAACAATTGCTCAAGAGCGACATCGAAGAGGTAATAAAGCAGTCGGAGAGATAGGGAAGCATCGCAGGGTAGGTGGAGGGAGGAGACAGAAACTATATATTTTTTTTTCGTCAAGTATCTCTAAAATAAGTGTGCAGTTGACGTTGAAAAGACGCCCAGAACGACCTCATTTGAACTAATTTTTAACCTTGTGCAGAGGTTCGGTGGATGTTAATACGGGACGTCCAGAGGATGTCCGAAAAAGACATCATAAAAACTTTTATTCTGGCTCCTCAGGGGACGTCATTTAGACGTTTGTGGAAGGTCTCAAAAAGACGTCGTTTGTTCTTGCTTGGAGGGATTGTTCTCGGTCAACATGTTAGTTTCCTGTATAATGAAATGTTTAGGCGAGTGAATTATAAATTTTATAAAATGTTTAATTCACCTGCCTTAATGGGCAGCTCTTCACGAAAAAACACTAGATTTTCTGCGTTAAATTTTGTCTCATCCTAAGCAAGTCCTCAAACCTGTGCGTAATGATTGTTTAATTGAAAAAGATTGAAATGCGCTCTTTTTTTGCGTTCAACGGGTGCGTTTGATTTCTCGTCTTAACGAAGACAGTTAGCTACACCTGAGAGGGGAGAGTTCAAGTGTCTTTTACCAGGGAAATTGACTGAAAATAGATCAAGATTAAAGACATGTTTATCGCCCTCCTTCTTCTCTGTCCACCGCCCGCCACTGGTTCTGATAATATATTTATGGGCCAATGTTTATTGCCACTGGGCCCTAACAGATAAAATTAATAGATAAACTATGAAGGCTATGTGGGCATGTGACGCTTGACACTGCTTAATACGTGGTCCATCTGGATTTTTTAAAAATTATTATGATTTAATTTCGGAAAAATCTTATTTTATTTTATGTACTTCTTTTCATGCAATTTCACTTTATTTCATTCGATTTCAATTTAGTTTATTACACTTTTTTATTTTATTTCATTATTTTTTCTCATTATAAATGTAAGCAATGAGTTTTTGCATTTGCAGTTGACACGTTTTGACATTTACGGTTAAAATTGAAATTTTGACATTTGCGGTCGACGTGTTATGACATTTGCGGTTAAACAGATTTTGACATTTGCGGTTGAAGTGTTATGACATTTGGGGGTATTTAGACTTTTGCGGTTGACGTGTTATGACATTCGCGGGTATTTTGACATTTGTGGGCTCTACAACTGGTATTCTGGTATGCCAACCAGACAGGAGTTTCCGGAGCATGAGAGGACTGGATAGGCTGCGTGACTCCTTTCTGCCAAAAATATCTGAGCTCCTGACCTGAAAGCCGATGAAAACCAACATTATTTTACGATAAACTGGCTATTTTTCGTCGTTATGTGATTTTTACCGTCGCATTGAAAACGATGATGTCGCAGATTCAGTGCAATCCTTCATCCAGTTTCCGTGAGTGAAGATTCATATCAGCGTGTGAGCAGACGCGCAGCACTGCGTTCCTGCTGCTGCCGCCTGCTCATGTCGGTGGATCTGATTCCACAGGGTAAAGAGAATATGCTGAGTTTTGAATCACGTCTCAAATGAATGCAGTTGCTTTGTAGTATTGTTCTATGCATCACTCTAAATACCATTTACTTATTTATTTAGCTGCTGTGCGCACATTTGATTCTGGTGAAGCTACATTTCTGCATGTAAGCCACCTGAGAGATAAAATGACCAAAAAAAAAAGCTAAGTTGTTAAATTACATTTGGTACATCTTTTTCTCCAAAGCGAGGTAGCCTACAGTAAGTGCAGAGCATTAGGCCTTTGAAGTAGAGACAAAATAGATTGAAAAAGATACAATTCATATGGTTTCATTTGGCTTAATTGTGAACAAGGTAGCGTTGATTTCTGTCCCGTCGCCTGCAATAGATTCATACACGTGAGAAGATCTTCAGCCCTTGAATACAGGTGACTTTATGTGACTTTGACCTCTAACGCGATAACTGCCCACCTAATCAGTTCATTTGGTGGCACATCGCAAAACTACTTTCGGTCAGTCATCTATTGCAGTAACGGGAATACTTTTTTGGAATGCCCTACCGACAGAAATAAACACTCAGACTGATCTGAAAATGTTTAATGTAAATGTGAAACGCTGGATTAAACAGAGTGTATAGGCGATCTTTCGATAGTTCAAATCCAATATTTTTCCTATTGCTTTTACTACACACGTGGCGGTGAAATTCTACGCAGACACATGTAACAGATATTAAAGTTGTTGATGTTATTTATGGAAGCAATCGATGAATGAAGAAGAACGTACCATGTATATTGTGTTTCCAGCTTTCGGCGTCTCCGCTTGATATTCTATTGCAGGTCTGTGAGAATTGTGTGGGCTCCCACCACCTGTGCCCTGTGACCCTATTTCCTATCACCATACATAAAACCCGCACACCGTCTCATCTTGAGACTTCTTTATTTAACAAATGGACAAACAAACAACGTTTCGATCTCAATGATCTTCTTCAGGTTTTAAGTTCAATAGTGGGTACGTCCCTTAAAAAGATAATAGGGGGTGTGGCAGAGCGCTCTCCTGGCACGTCTCTAATTACCCAGGTATGAAGTCCATGTTCTTAAGGAAACATAACACACATTTTTTTTTTAAACGATGGTAAATGAGCGCCCCGGTGCCTCATCGGTCTGAGCGCGCGTGCCATGGGGGCTGTGTCCCTCCCGCAGCGACCTGGGTTCGGTTCCGGCTCGGGTCGTTTGCTGCGTGTCTTCCCCCGTTCTTCTCCCCAGCTTTCCTGTCTCTCTGCGCTGTGGCTGTCGAGTGAAGGAAAAATTCCCCAAAGGAAAAAAAAAAAAACAATGGTAAATGAATGAATATAGATAAAATAGGATTCAAAATAACAAATACATGAAAGGTCATTTATAGAATGACGACTTGCCGAAATCGCGCACAGATCTCTGAAACAGAAAGAACAAAATGCAGTTGGTTTCAAGTCCATAGCTGTAATAGTAGCAAAGTTATGAACCAAAATGTGTTTTTTACGTTTTTGGTGAGCCTCACTTTGACCTTGACCTTTGACCTATGGACTTAAAAAAATATAGGTTTCTGGTGACGAACCCCTTCTATCATATGGTGAAGTTTCATGAGCATAAACGACATGGAATGGGTAAAAAAGCGTGTTACTAACAGACAAACAAAAAATAAAAAAAAACTAGTAAAATCAAAAGGTTGAAAAATTACGTCATATTGTGACGTCATTTTGACATACTTGTGATGACGGTACTTCAAGTTTGATGGCATACTTCTTAAAGCTTTTTCCACAAGGAACAAAATGGCGTTAAATTGACAATGATATCACAAATAGAAACAAAGTTATTAGTCAAAACGTGATTTTGACCTTGATCATGATCATGACCTTGTCTTTGAAGATATCAACTTCAAATTTCTTGCAGCGACATACATTATATTTCCTGAAGTGCTCAACAAAAAAAGTTGGATTGGATTGGAGTTGGATTGGATTGATTTCAATAATAGATCAACATTTAGTCTATGCACAAAGGAAATGGTTTAACAGCAAAACAAAAATAATGGTTATTTTTGTAAAATACGACTTTGACCTCAGAAAAACATGAATTACGTCACAACCGTTTGGTGTGTGAGGTACTTGAACAATGGGCTATATGATGAAATAAAAAAATTTAGTAAAATCAAAAATTTCAAATTTTCATCATTTTGTGACGTCATTTTGACATCATTTTGACGTACTTTGACCGAGGATCGTCTTCGGGACCCATAACTGCTAAAATTGGCTATGTATGGTGAATAGAATGGCATTATATTCAAGTTGTTATCTCAAATACAAACAAACTTATCAAACAAAATGTGTTTTTGACATTTTGCGTCACATTGACCTTGACCTTGAAGTTATTTTTACGAAAATCAATGGGTGTCTTACAATGCCATAGGAGATTCAAAAGCTGCAAAAGAGATTTCGATTAAGCCAAAAGTTTAAGAAAAAATTGTGTTTGTAACAAACAGACAGACGGACAGACAAACAGACTAACGGAACCGACCAACATACTTGCCAAAATTCCGATTTCGGCAAGTAATAAAATCACAGACACAATACCAAAACAATACAGAACCATTCAGTGGTGTAGAGAGACTCCTAAATGCCAGTAACCCATATCTGATATCTAATAAACAGACATCTGCAGAATATGGTAGAGATTGAAGCCCTTCTGAACTGTAACCTACTCTACCCCAAGCTAGGCTATATATTAGATGATGTTATAGGCCTAGGCTTTAAACAATAAACAATTCCTTCCACTATTACAGCCGTTGTTAAATGTTTTAGAGATGTAGAGAGAGAAACACTTTTTTAATTTACAATATTTTGTAACATTTTAAATACCGGTGGCATTTTTAGTAGACTATTTTATAACATTTTTAATTTATTTTAAAACACATTCAATATGATGGAAACATGCAAAAAGTTTAGACTTATCAAAATCTCTTTGATGGGCTATCAAAGGGAGGTAGCCCAAACAATGGGACCAGATAATTCTAGTTTCAGAGGAAGTGTCTTATCTCATCTTCCTGGCTCATACCTTTGGGAATATTCTGTAGGCCTTAACCCTTTGAGCGGTGAATAAATTTTTAAGGAATTAAAAATGTAGTTATCCTGAGCTGTTTAAAACCTATCATGTGGCAACTTGTTTAAAAGAGCTCCCGCAAGGAGCTATTCTTTATTTAGTTATAAATCTGCCCTCATATCAATACTTTTTCTTTTTTCTGGCTGCATGGAGTAGCCTATTTTGCATTTCGCGTCCGACAGTCATGATCGCGCATGCAAAAATTAATTCACAATGTCAATGGTCATGGAATGGATTTGCTCACTGACTACAAGCACTGTTTTATCTTTGGTGTGGAAATAAAGCGTGAATCTGTTCGATCCATCTGACTAATTTTCAAAAGAGAGACCGAATAAAGACTGTTGTCTATCTTCAACGGAACCCAGCAAACATGAGACGTCCGCCCGACGTGCAGATCATGTCTATATCGCGTCGGTCGGTTCAGGACCATATCTGTATGTCAATACGACGCACAAATAAGGTTCAAGATTGAACCTTAGACTGAACCTCAGGGCCCAGTATTTCAAAAGTGATCTGACAGGATTATCCTAGTCGGATTGGATTAAATCTTGATCTGATCTGAAAACTGTGTATTTCAACACAGATCCAGAGAATCCTGATCCTGAAGATCAGGATTCAGCTCTGGTAATCCAATCCTCCCTTTAATCCAGATAAAAGGCTGGATTTGGGTATTTCAAAAGTTAAGGCAGAGATCTGGATCAACTTGATACCAAAATTTCAGGATCATTTGGATCCCACCTCAGAGGTGGATTTGACTTGGATTGACAAAGCCTTAGCTCCACTTCTCCTAGATATTGTTACTCAAGATGTTCATTACACTTAATCTAAATTGTCAGTGTTTTACATTTAACAAATTGGAGTAATTTAAGAAAATCAAAGCATAATAAAATAGTGTTTGGAAATACCTTCTGAAACTGCTGTAAATAAGAGTAACAAATACAACCCATTTCTCAAATTCTAATTTCACCAAACTTACTTGTGTGTACCAAAACATTCACCACACATTTGGAAGAGCTGTGCGAAATGCAGTGGTTAATCTTTATTTCTCCAATCAAATGGGTTAAACTATGAGATGTGTGCACTTGCATTTTTCATTGTCACAGTTTATATCATGCTGCACATTGAAACACTTTCCAAGAATTTTCAAGGTATATTTTCATGCTTCTGATTTAACGAAGACAAATTTGACTTCAGTCAGAAGCTTAAAAATGCACTTTTAAAATGTTTGGAAATGGCTTGAATGTGATTTTAAAACACACAGCAATGTATTTCAGTAAGTGTTTGTGTACAAACAGATTATTTTGCTTATCAAATCAGATGGCATTTTACTATAAATGACCATAATCATGTTTAGTGGAAGCCTTCTACATAATGGTGACAAATTAGGATGGAAAAAATGTTTTGAAATTGTGTCACTGACAAGCTATACCATCCAAGTAATGCAATTACAATTTCAAGCAGTTTCAAGCACTTTATTCAAAATCCAATAACTTGAACCTTGAACGATTATCACTACAATTAAAAGCGTTTCCAAGGATTTCCAGCACTCATGACAACCCCGTTGTCCTTAATAGCTGAGTGGTCCGTGGCTGTGAGTGCACTCTGAAAGCAGAAGAAAGAAGTGTATGAGTATATCTTTGTCATCGCCAGGAAGCATGACATCACCAGCATTACCGTAGCACTTCTAAATGAACTGCATTATTGATACTGTGCCGTGTAACGTTACGTTTCCAAAGTACTGCAGCAGTCTGGTCTGTACACATGTAGCCTGCTGTGTTGCCAATGACGTAATGCTAATAAACTCTGAACGGGTTGGTGTTAGTTTAAAGAGTTAAGGTATGATGTACGTCCGATTAGTTCAATTTAAGTTAAACCATAGACCGCAAAAATTCATCAACAAAGCCAGCTGCCTCGCTAGCCCGCTAGCTACTTAACACACAAGTCAATGGAGCCGAGTTAGCTACCGTTAGCACAAACGCGCTAAATTAGAGATCGCTGCGGCCTGGTTTTAAGTAGCTGACAATTCAAGTAGTTGGCTAGTTTGATATGTTGGTTGGCGTTCAGATTGCCTTAAAACCGCTACACATTAGACGACAGGAAACTTACACTTTTGACGTGACAGTTGTGCTCCCAGCTGCTTTTTTCGCTAAGTAGTCCGCCATGTTTCAAACCGAGGCGGAGACATGGGATTTGGAAATCCTTATCCGCCAGGTAAGGATCACGGTGATCCAATCTGCCGGTGTTTTGAAATACTCAGATAAAGTCAGCAGGATCACCTTGATCCATGATTGAGAAAAGGTGGATTTCATTATCCGGATTATTCTGATCCAGATTACAAGTTTTGAAATACTGGGCCCAGAAGATCGTCTGTCTGACGTGCAGATCATGTCGGCAATTTTTAAAATCGAATTCAACAGTTTGTATCGCTGTTTAAGAGCATGAACATCCCCATAGTCCTGTCTCCACAATACAGAACCCACCACTTCCTGTAGCTCAGCGTATATTCTCTTCATTAAAACACCCTGCAGTGTTAACTCAGATGACACAACTGATATGTGGTTCTACACTCATACGTCAATATATGGTATTTTTTGGATGTCTATTGATGTGCAAGACAGGTGCAGGATTTAGGTCGTTTTCACAGTTGCCATTTTACAAGACAAAGCAGGGGCCTATTCCACGAAAGCAGGATAAGGGATTAGCCTAGGACTAGACCGGGCTAGTCCTGTGATTTAGCTCTGAGTCGGTTCCACCAAACCTGTGGGCTAAGCCATGGTGTTAGTTACCATGGTGACAAGGTCTGAGGAGCTCGCCAGCTCCGAAGCAGGTTAACGAACTAGCTAAGCTCCTGCCTCCTGCCAATTTCACCTCACCTCATTCAGCAGTCACCCAAATGGAAAATCAATGTCCTTAACAGTCATTCTGAATTGTCCACTAGACGTTGCGATCTCAATTATAGATAGGCCCAGCGTAATTATCTTAGAAACTTGTGACCATTGATGTCAGTAAAATAGCCAATAATCGATCATTATATTCAAGTATCCGTGTGACAGTGACCATCACAATTCGATCAGTCCCCACATTTTAACCATATTTAGAATCCGTCATTATCAGATTTGTCCTTATTCCACAAGCTGAGACTTCCATCAGAGTGGAAAATGGGCAGCGTTGTATGAAGTAGGTTACCGTGTTTCAGCGCGGTCTTAAATCGCCGCGGCAACCCCCTTCATTCAACACTGCTGTGGGGTAAAGAAAAGTCATTGCCTTGCTGGATATGTGTGCAATGTCGCTCGCTTCGCGATACTGGAATCAAACATTTTCAGGAGGCTCCTTGACGTAATTTTCTGACGTTAACATTTTACTTTATAATTTGAGTATGCCTCCATCGGAGTTGATTATAAGCAGAAAGAACTCAACTAGTCTGAAAACGTCTTCTTGATCTGACTATCATTTCAGTTTGTATCGGACAAAAAGAGGGCTTGTAGCAAAATTGTAATACGTATAGGCTACAGGACATAAACATACATATTACAGTCAATGCGCCCAAAACATCTCAAGATCCATGTCAATAAGTGAATCACATCTGACAGTGCTAAGTACAAACGCGTCGAGATGTTATATGTCTGTCAGCAACGGCCTATGTCGTTCACGGTAACGCAAAAGTGCATCAGCTACTCCTTTTAAACGGCGTTGAAGCACCTCCTGAGTTTACTTCACTTCAGTTTAGCTCACTTTAACATTCCTCTCAAATGTCTCGCATCATTCAAACAGATACTGAAGGAGTAGCAAGCAGAGGCATTTCAGATATACCATCATCCCTCTGTCCGAACGCGGTCTTTGAGTGTAGCTGGGCAGCAAGCTACTTAGTGTCCATGGTGATGATCAGCGATTCTGTGCTCGATCTCTGGGTCAATTTCAGGTGGACTTGTGCGTGCATTCAACAGGATTAGCTGCAGCTGGCTAGAATTAGCAGAGCCTCCTGCCCCGGTTCTGCCTTCGTGGAACTAATTAAGCCAGTTGGACACTGTTTGGGATTTGGTTGTGCTGGAGGGTATTTCACGAAACCTAGATAGCGGATTAAGCCGGGATTTACCGGTTATCCTGGATCAATTTAGCCGTAATTCGGTTTCATGAAAGTGGAGGCACATAAGTTACCATGGAGATTTATTCTGTGCAGCTAGCCTGCTCCCGACCAGGATAACAGGCAGGCTTCATTAATCCTGCTGTTCAGTCAGCAGACACGCTCTTCTGAAACCAGTGTGTTTCTTCCAGTTATAATACATTTCATTTAAAAACGCTTTTCAAAGAACTCAAAGACACCTTACAGTGAGGATCAAAAAGAAAAAATAGAATTAAAACCAAAAACCATAAGAGTTTAAGCAAATTATTAAGTTATTCCACCTTCCCTTTGTATTTTGTTTTAGGCTATTATTAAATTACATTTTGTTTAGTTTAGTTTTTCATTTTGCACATATACAAACAGCCTACACAAACATAATAATCAGGGAGTTTATGAAGACTCCGAATCATATCGTCATCAGAATAGGCATATTGGTAGGCTACAATTAGTATGATGAATATGGCCTATTATTGTGGCTGTGAGATGATTGAAACACTTTACACGTGGCCAACAAAGTTGCAATCAATAATCAATAAGACATATAAAGGTCCAATATGCAGATCAGTTTCCTCCCTCACAATGGCGTGCCCTTTCCTAGATGACATACTTGACGAAGAGGCGCTCATTCTCAGGAGAGCTTTCCAACGGGAAAGAGTGTTCAGAGACAGGTCGGACCCCGCTGGCTTTTCCAGAAGAGTTCTTGCAAGAACGGTACCGCTTCTCTAGGGACAGTATACGTTACCTCTGCAGCCTGCTGGGTAAAAACTGCAGCATCAAGACAGCGCCGCAGCCATGCCCTCTCCATTCCACAGATGGTGTGCATTGGCCTCCGATTTTTTGCAAGTGGCATGTTTTTGTATGCAGTGGGCCATGCAGAAAATCTGAGCAAAGCCACTGTTTGCCGCACCATCAGGGCAGTGTGTTTAGCGTTAAAAGACGTCTTGCACATTTTTGTCACCTTCCCTGGCCACAGAAGAATCCGCTACATCAAGGAAGACTTCTACAAAATTGCCGGTAATGTGTACAAGCCTATAAGTTAAATAGAATATTTTAGGCCAATTTTGACCTTTAAAGTAAAACAAAATCAAAAACTGAGTAACTTTTAGAACAGTCGCAGTAGCCTTCTCATATTGTGTTACAGCTTCCCCGAATGTCATTGGTGCACTTGACTGCACCCACATAAGGATAGTGCGCCCCTCGGGTGCCCACGAAGGGGATTTTGTGAACAGGAAGTCCTTCCACAGCATCAATGTTCAGGTAAGAATGACTTATAGTTACTGTCCACTATATTAATATATTCAGTGCATTAAATGACCATAACACATCTTAATGGCTCAGATGATCTGCGATGCCGACTGCCTCTTCACCAACATAGAGGCAAAGTGGCCTGGGTCGGTCCATGACTCCAGAATCTTTAGGGCCAGTACAATTCATCAACGACTATCACAGGGTAAGCCACACACATAAGCACCCTGAAATTTCATGATAGTGTCAAGTTTTACCCTATTTTTAATTTACTCGAATTACATTTTTTTTGTCAGGTGAATTCTCTGGTCTGCTGCTGGGTGACAAGGGCTATGCCTGTCAGCCATTTCTGCTCACCCCTTTTGCTAACCCCCAGACAGCACCACAGCAGGCTTACAATCTGGCTCACTCAAGAACAAGGGCCCGGATTGAAGTGTCATTTGGCCTTCTGAAATCACGGTTTCAGTGCCTTCGCCACCTGCGAGTCACCCCAGACAGAGCCTGAGACATCGTTGCTGCCTGCACAGTCCTCCACAACATCTCCTGCCTGAGGAAGGAAAGGGCTCCAACAGTGGTCTTAGAGATGGACTGGGACAATGCTGCAATTTTTCCAGACCAAATTACTGGCACTGGTCAGAGACCAGTATGTTGCTAATTATTTTAGTTAGTTTAGTAAAGGATCATTTGTTACACTTCATGCATTATTTTGGCATTGCTAGCACACATTTTGGTTTTTGTTAAACAAACGTAGTAGTCTCCCCAAATTATAGTCCCAGAGTTCACTAGTAACTTCAAAGTGTACTGTATGCCAACATTAGAAAAAGATGACAGACCAATTTCTTTTTAAACCCTTTGACATCACTTGTCTGCTGGAAGCTTGACAGGGGGGAAGTATTAATTGTATTAGTCATGCTTGCATTGCTCTACATGTGCATTAAAATTTGAGCTTACTTCACTTCGTAGTTTTTGGATTTCCAAGTCAATTTGTGTAGTGTCTCTCTTTTAATCTCCATGTCCAGTGCCAAGTCCTGCAGTTTTCTTTTGTAATGTATGATTTTCACCTCTGCCAACTCTATTTGTTTAAGTTTTGTACTGTACAGATTCCTGACAGTCTGAATTCTGTAAAACAAATCTAATTAGCACAATAGGAGTTGTTCATGATGTGGATGTCCTTCAGGTAATACACTACATTCCCAGGCTGGCTCTCAGGCAGTGTGGCATCTGGGTCCTGTTAGAAATACCATGTTTTGTCTGAGCACTGCACCACTAATTTCTTATCCATTATAGATTAAATGAGTATTCGACAAGATTGACATGATACCTCCAACCTTCTGGAGTCCACGGACACAGTCTCTTCGTCATCCACTGCAGAAGTGCCTTCACCCTGTCACAGTACATAGAATTTTTATTGATCCATCAAGAGATTGCAAGGCTATGCCTTTGAATGATACTCACTGGATCAAGGGTATCCTCTGGTAGCTCCAGAAGAGTAATTGTGTTTCCAGACACTGCAAAACAATGTTCGACAATTAACATAACACAATATGAATGGTTTATGTTCCCAGTGCAGTACAATTGACTGACATACCTTGTATGAAAGGAGCAGTTTCTGAAGGTGGGACAGAGTCAGTGGTTATCCCCCCTGGGATCCCTTCCGATATAGGCCTCCCCCTATTCAAGTCAAGTGCCAGCTCCTCTGCTGGGGTGAATTCTGCAGTTGGTGGACCACCCCCTGTGCCAGATGCATGTGCCTTTTTCTTAACTGCTAAAATTAGTGAAAGCAATATAAATGAGTAGGCACCTTCACAGGTAATTTATACACGTGTATATTGTAAGAAACAATTTATCAAGGCACTTACCAGTCTGCAAAATGTTCTTATATTTAATTTTGACTTGTTGCCAAGTTCTCTTTTCTCCAGTCATGTTTGTTCTGTATGAACATTGACAGGTGTGGAAAAAGAATGAATTCGGCTATACAGCAAACAAAGAGATGATGACGATAATACAAACTGAGGAATCCGTTTTTGCAAGTAAGTTCAATTAATCGCCATGGTAAATTTCCTCAGTAACATCAACTTCCACTGCTTACAATTGTTAAATTTGTGCAAATGACAAACTCCTTAAATGAATGATTGAGACGGTTTCTTTCGTTCTCTCAATATAGGCTATAATTTTTAGGCTATGTTGTGTTCTTTTATCTCTCCCTGATTCTTTTAATGAGATTAAGATGTATTAATTTGCACTTTAAATAAACTTTTACATGACTGGCTAGCTTAATGTATATTTTAGGCTGCTTACGCATTCAGGCGGTCCGCTATCATCTGCCAGCCTTTCTCTCGCTCTTTTATTGCAGCGGCCATATTTCCTTTTTTGCATATTATGTGTTTCACCTCTTCATACGTTTCTATCAGTAGCTGTTGCTCATTGGGAGTGAAGTATGCGACGCGCATCTTCTCCATTTCCGATCAATAAATCTGTGATCCACCTCGCTGTCTTTTAAAGGCTTAACCGTGGACGCCATTTATCAGAATTACTTACACCTGGCTTGACCTAGTCGCACCTCTTCAACCTGGTTTGGCGTGACATGGAACACATTAAGCCAGGATGGACTGACTAGACTAGCTCAAGCTTCGCTTTTGTCTGTTATCCTGGATGTCTCAATTCCACTTTTGTGAAATAGCCCCCAGGACATGCCCCAAAACCTAGCTCCAGACTGGGCTTAACAAAAAAAATGTCAATACTGCCATCTAGTGGCTTTTTTTTTTCCACATTACAACATTCTCTGACATTTTGGAGACCAAATGACTCGTCAATTAATTAAAAAAAAAAAAAAAACAAGCTGTGTTCGTGGAACACTGCTGCCCCCAGCGGCAGGTTAAAGTATTGCAGGTTAAAGTTTTTTTCCCCGCTGCAGACAAACAGACAGACAGACAGGTGCAAAACAATATGCCCCTGGAATTGAAAAAAAAACTGATCAATCATCAATTTAAATAATCGTTATTAACAGCCCTAACTTGCTGTTGTAAAAAAACACCTTAAGGGAACATTTGAATGCCAAAACGAAGGTGTCTTTTTGAGGTCCCTGTAACCAAACTGTCAATGAGAGATGACTGTGGCCCCTCACTAATTCATCTGTGTTTGCTTGAGCTGGAGAAAAGCAAATCGGTCCAGACCCTGAGGAAAGACTTTGGAGGCAATTGCGTTGTAGGCTGTGCTAATGGTCTGTGATGCGCAGTCAGTACTAAGTGTCTCAGAGGCTCTATATTATATCCCCTCTCCTCCGCAGCCGCTCTTCATGTCCACTGAGGAAGGGGGGCGAGGTGACGTCACAGACCCTGCTGTGGGAGAGGAGGAGGAGCCTGGCGCTGAGGGGGCGGGGTTGAAGGCAGAGTCTGAGGTGGAAGAGGATGAGGAAGGGTCGGCAGGAGTAGGCAGGGACTACCTCGTGTGTCAGAACGCTACAGTGAACCGCGTCCTCCTGCCCTGCAGGCACACCTGCCTGTGCGACGGCTGCGTGGCCCGGGTCCAGCACTGCCCCATGTGCAGGGCCTTCGTCCTCGAGTCCTTCGCTCTCACATGGTCGCCCCCTGGTGGTGTGGAGGGGGAATAAGAACAAGGAATTGTTTTGGATCCTATTTTATTTCTGTGCTTGATTGATCTTCCCTGATGCAACTGAGCCAACCAAGTGGACATAGAAGAGTATTTCATAGGTTCTGGTTCACTGGGCATGCTCAGTAAAACATAAAGCATATAGATCCAACATGGTCATATAGTTGACCCGGGTCTGGTCGGGAACATCAAGATGCAGAAAAGTTGGAAGCTGCCTCCACTTGTGGGATCCATAGATCTCAGTCGGAGCAGATCAGTGACACAATGCATGGATTCGCGTGGGCTGCCATGTCTTGACTATGGGGCTTTAGGTCAACTGAGTGCTTTTTTGGCACCCGAGCATGTGCACGGGGAACCTAATTGGGAGTGTTATGGCCCCAATTTGTTATGGCATCAATTTGTTATGGCGTCACGGACAGCAAGGGATGACAGACAAAATTCTTCAACTTCAACAGATTTAATTAAACAAAACATAGAACTAATCTACACTCTACCCTACTGACCAAGATTGAAATAATAATAAAAAAACTAGTTACAGTCCCTTGGTAATTGAGATGGGCTGCTATGTTGCGATGTCCTGGGACAGGAAAATGCTCCACCACAGGCAAAAATCCAAAAAGTCTTACAGGTCTTGAAAAGAGTGACAGGTCTGGTCAAATGTATCCTTCCACAATTTCTCCTTGCAATTTCTCCAACTACTCTCTCACTCTCTCAATTTTTCTCCTTATATACTCTTGTCCAGCCCCCTCTGAGGCATGCCTGGGACATGCCCAAACCTAGCTTTAGATTGCTTAACAAAAAAAATGTCAATACTGCCATCTAGTGGGTTTTTTTTTCCCACATTACACCTCCATTCCAAAAGGGAAAAATTTTGACTCATAAAGGCAAAATTTTTCTTTTTCAATACAAAAATGGTTAAGTTGACACTTGTATATATATACATATAATACAATATGCTAATAAACACATATGATATATATACACAAACTCAAACACGGGATAAGCAATCCGCAATTACATTGTCAGTACCCTTTACATGCTTAATTTCCAAGTCAAACTCTTGTAAAATCAAACTCCAATTCAACAATCTCCGATTCTTGTTTTTCTTCTTACTAAAAAAAACATTCACGGATTGTGGTCAGTATATACAATCATTGGCTTTTGCCCAGTACAAACATAAACTTCAAAGTGTTGTAAGGATAGAACCAGAGCCAACAGCTCCTTCTCAATTGTGGAATAGTTCTTTTGGTGGCGATTGAACTTCCTGGAGAAGTATGCCACGGGATGCTCAATGTCATCAGAGTCACTTCTCTGTAGGAGCACAGATCCACAAGCTTGGTTGCTAGCATCGACCGCTATGGAGAACGGTTTGTTGAAGTCAAGAGATTTGAGCACGAGGAAGTGACATAGCAGAGACTTCAGGCGATCGAAGGCTCTTTGGCATGCTTCATCCCAAGTGAACTTTTACGCCTTTCTTCAGTTGGTTGGTGAGACTGAGCAATCTCAGCAAAGTTCTTGCAGAACTTGCGGTAGTACCCGATCATTCCAAGGAAGCGGCGCCAAAGCTTTTTTGTTGTCAGGAACTGGAAAGTCCATGATGGCTTGGACTTTAGCATTTATGGGTGCCACCTTACCCTGGCCTATGACGTAGCCAAGATACGTGACAGTAGCACAACCAAAGTCACTCTTGTTCAGGTTAACAGTCAGGTTAGCCTGGGTCAAGCGCTGGAACAACGTCTCTACATCTTTCAGATGTTCTTCCCAGGAGTCACTCCATGTGATCAGGTCGTCGATGTACGCACCCGTGTGTGGCAATCCGGCGATTGTAGACTGTATCATCCTTTGGAACGTGGCTGGGGCTTTTTCATGCCAAAGGGTAGGACTTCATACTGGTATAACCCAGATGGTGTGGCAAAAGCAGAGATGCTCTTGGCCCTCTCAGTTAAAGGCACACACCAATAACCCTTCAATAAATCAATCTTGGTCAGAAACTTTGCTTTACCCTACTCTATCGATACAGTCATCAATCCTAGGTATTGGAAACACATCAGTTCTAGTTACAGCATTGACTTTGCGATAATCTGTACAGAATCTAGTACTTCCATCAGGTTTTGGAGCTAGAACACAGGGTGAACTCCAATCTGAGTTAGAGGGTCTGATAATATCATGTTCTAACATGTACTCAACCTCTTTCTCAGCAATCTTTCTCTTTTCAGGATTCATCCGGTACGGATGCTGTTTCATTGGTTTGGCATCACCAACATCTACATCATGAGAGGCTATAGAAACTCTCTTTGGAACATCAGGAAATAGATCTTTATATTTCTTGATCAACTTCTCAAACTGATCTGTCTGTGAGGGTTCTAAGTGCTGGAGTTTTACATCAAGATTTTGCAACACTTCAGAATTTGACAATTTACATGAAAGAACTTCAGCTTTAATTCTAGGTTCATCATCTTGAAACTCCCCCTCATCTTCACAAGTCTCGGCCATAGGAGGATCTGAAGTGACAGCTGCAACCCTAGCATTCCTATCATGATAAGGCTTCAGCATTGTAATGTGACACAACTGTTTTGGCTTTCTCCTATCTGGAGTCTTCACAATGTAATTGAGATCATTGAGTTTTGTCAGAATTTCATAAGGACCATGAAATCTAGCCTGCAACGGATTGGACTGCAAGGGAAACAACACAAGGACCTTGTCTCCTGGTTTAAACTCACGGCTTCTAGCCTTATGATCATACCGAGTTTTCATTTTTCCCTGACTTGATTTCAAGTTCTCTTTGGCTAGGTCACAAGCTGCACGCAGTCTTTCCTTGAACTTGCTAACATAGTCTAACAGACTGATATGCGGCTCTTTCTCTTGCCATTGTTCACTCAACGATAGCAAAGGTCCTCTCACTTCATGGCCGAACACTAGCTCAAACGGATTGAATCCAGTAGACTCCTGCACTGCTTCTTTAGCTGCAAACAACAGCAAATGAACACCTTCATCCCAGTCTTTCTCATGGTCATAACAATAAGTCCTCATCATTGTCTTGAGAGTGGAATGAAACCGCTCTAAGGCACCCTGACTCTCTGGATGATAGGCACTGGAAAGAATCTGCTTCGCCTCTAGTTCATACACAACCTGCTGAAACAATCCGGAAGTGAAATTGCTACCTTGATCTGACTGAATTTCCCTGGGAAGGCCAAACAACGTGAAGAACTTTATCAAAGCCTTTGAGATTGCAGTTGCCTTGATGTTGGGTAGAGGTATGGCTTCAGGGAATCTGGTAGATGCACACATGATTGTCAACAAGTACTTATTTCCAGATATAGTCTTGGGTAATGGACCAACACAATCAACGATGACCTTGGAGAAGGGCTCCCCAAATGCTGGGATAGGCTGCAATGGAGCTACAGGTGGGTCTAACTGGTGTTTTCCAACTACCTGACAAGTATGACAGGTTTTGCAAAAGTTGGAAACATCTTTCGAAGAAGTCCAGGCCAGAAGAAGCGTTTCATGATCTTGTCAACAGTCTTGTTAACACCAAGATGACCTCCTAAAGGCAAACTATGAGCCATTGTTAAGATCTCATTCCTGTAGACCTTCGAACAACAATTTGCTTGACCACTGCCTAATCTGCATTGGCAGGGATATCAGGAGGGCGCCACTTCGCATCAACACTCCATCCTTGAGATAATACCCAACTGGAACTGCGTCTATTTCTTCATCAGGAAGGGCTCTCTTCTTTAGTACACAAATTTCAGGATCATTGGTTTGCTCCTGAATCAACCGCTTTCTGGACAGAGACAAGTCTCCAGACACATCAGAATCACCAGACCCATCTGGCTGGCTGAACAGAGAACTGATAAAAGTGTCTGATAAGTCCTCAAACGGAGAAACCATAGTAGGCTGAACAGAGTCATGAGGCGAACCACCTGAGTCATGACTAATCAATGTGCTGGACGGCACCACATCATCTACTTCTTGAGCCCTCTTGGCCATAGCACGGGTCACTGCACAGGAAGGATACAGAGATGGGTCTTCATCGCCATCTTCAGTGCTCGGCTGTGAAGTAAGATGAACAGGGGAACTACATTGCCCCCAGCCAGGTCATTGCCTAGCAACAGAGAAACACCCTTAATAGGTAGACTTGACATAAGTCCCACCTTTACCTGTCCTGTAACTAAATCTGACTTCAAGAATACAGAGCGCAGGGGTACAGATACAGTCCTCCCTTCAATACCTTGTACAAGTATGAAATCCCCAGAAGCGGTCTCATCACGTAACTCCAAGGAGTCCATCAACAAAAGTGACTGAGAAGCTCCGGTATCCCTTGGGATATATATATGGGGACAGGAGGAGAATGCTCATTCAGAGCCACAAATCCCTCTGACACAAATGGAAGAAATTTCTCCCTCACAAAGTCAGCAGTATCAGGCTTCTTAGCCTCACAAGGAGCAGGCAATTTAGCAGATCGGTCATCTACTACAGGGGTTTCTAACCTTGTCTTCACAAAGGCATTGGGTTTGGTATCCTTTTCTTTTTCTTTCTTAGCTTTAAGGAACCAACAGTTAGTTGTAACATGACCAGATTTCTTGCAATAATTGCAAACTAGACCACTTTTGTCACTGTCAGCTTTCACACTTTGATCAGACCTTTTACTGGATTTCTGAGCACCATCACCAGATTTGTCTTTGTCTTTGGGTGAGGAATCTTGGGTATCACCGTTACCTTTCTTCTGAAATTGGGACCATCTATTGTTACTGCTAGACTGAAATTTGGACTTATGTGTGAGAACATATTCGTCTGCAAACTTGGCAGCTGATTGCAAATTCAGTGCTTGCTTCTCATTAAGGTAGGTCTTAATATCATCCTTGACACAGTTCTTGAATTCTTCAACTAACACCATCTCTTTTAGTGAGTTGAAATCATCCTTGACCTCCATAGAAGTACACCAGCGCTCAAAAGCAAACCTTCTTCTCATTAGCAAATTCCACATAAGTCTGATTGTCAGATTTCTTCCGACCTCTGAATTTCTGTCGGTAAGCCTCTGGAACCAACTCATAAGCTGTCGAAATAACCTTTTTGACAACCTCATAATCAGAGGAATCATCTGCAGACAAAGCCGAATAGGCTTGTTGAGCTTTACCCTTGAGGACAGTTTGCAACATCAGAGGCCAGTGTTCCTTTGGCCACTGACAACTCTTAGCTACCTTCTCGAAGCACTGGATATACTTATCAACCTCCTTCTCTGAGAATGGAGGCACCAGCTTTACCTCCTGGCTAGCCCGAAATTTGTTTTCAGTTTGAATTTTGATTTTTAGTAGCTCCATTTGGAGCCTTTCTTCTCTGTCTAATTTTTCTAAATCGAAATCTCTGTCTCTGTCTCTCTCTTTCTGCTCTTTCCTCTTTCTCTCTCTCAAATTCTGTTTTTCTTTTTCCTCCCTTTCTTTTTTACTCTTTCTCTCTCTCAAATTCTCTTTGTTTTTCTTTTTCCTCCCTTTCTTTTTTCTCTTTCTCTCTCTCAAACTCTTGTTGTTTTTCTTTTTTTTCCCCTTTATCTCTAGCATTTTTAATTTAAGTTCCAATTCTACATTTGGATTTTCCACCGGAAACTGTTCCAGATCTCCTGGTGCAAACACATTTTCATCAATGTAATATTCAACAATCTCTCTAGCCAGTCTTGCTTTTTGCATGGCTGGTTTTACATCTGTCAGCTCTAACTGTCTGCATATTTCTAGCAGTTCTGTCTTTTTAAAAGACTTCAAAACCTCTACGGTTGGTGATGCCAAGAAATCATCCATTGCTGTTGATCTGCCAATATATATCTAGGAAAATTCAAAAAAACAATTTCACTATTTGAAATTTTAGATTTTCAATAAATGACTCGCACAATGGTCTATCCCGGACCCGAGCCCCCAATTTGTTATGGCCCCAATTTGTTATGGCGTCACGGACAGCAAGGGATGACAGACAAAATTCTTCAACTTCACCAGATTTAATTAAACAAAACTTTGAACTAATCTACACTCTACCCTACTGACCAAGATTGAAATAATAATAAAAAACTAGTTACAGTCCCTTGGTAATTGAGATGGGCTGCTATGTTGCGATGTCCTGGGACAGGAAAATGCTCCACCACAGGCAAAAATCCACAAAAAGCTTCACAGGTCTTGAAAAGAGTGACAGGTCTGGTCAAATGTATCCTTCCACAATTTCTCCTTGCAATTTCTCCAACTACTCTCTCACTCTCTCAATTTTTCTCCTTATATACTCTTGTCCAGCCCCCTCTGAGGCATGCCCGGGACATGCCCAAACCTAGCTTTAGATTGCTTAACAAAAAAAATGTCAATACTGCCATCTAGTGGTTTTTTTTTCCCCACATTACAGGAGCTTGTGAATCGGATTGAAAACTAAATCATACTCTTTTTGTGCAGCTCAAAAAAAGGCGGCTACCCTGCTTGGGAGGGTAATTTGTTTTGTGCGGAGGATATTTTCGAATTAGAATATTGTTTTGTCATAAAAGCCTTCGTTCTTGGTGAACTTCAATTGAGGAAGTCACTTTTTGACTCCAGGAGTGAAACTCCAGTATGACGTTCATGGTGATGAGATTGAGAGAGCCCTGCCAATGTATTACAGTTTTGGCAGGTCTTCGTACGTCTTAACGGAAGTCGTTTTGCTCTAAAGTGGTAGAGCGTATGATGAGGCTAAAACATGAGCTTGTAAGCCAAAAGCACCAAGGTCATATTTTAGTTTGTTGTGTGATCATACTGGTTAACACTGAGATTAATCTTTTTTTTTTTTAATTCATTTCCATTAATATCCAAGAAGCATTTTGATGAATGATGAAATTATTTGGACAGCCAGCTTGAAAGCTAGCTAGCTAGTCTATTTGGAGTTGTGTAAGAAGGTAAATGAGTTTGTCATTTGGTCCAACGTAGCTGTTTTAAAATGAAATTTGAATTAGTCTTTTGCATTAGGACTGTTCTTTGGCCCTAATGCAGCCTAAATAACCTCATTTCGGGGTACTCCAAGCCTTGTGTGCTTTTAGGTCTACAGAAGAGAGAGATTTTGTCATCTAATAAATGTCATTCAGAAAATTCAGTGTCCTAGTGATAAACACACACACATGAAATTGGACCAACAGAAACTTCTCACATTTATAAATGTTTCCTACTCTGGCTGCTGTTTGATGCATATTTGGAAATTTCCATCTTGCATTCATTTATTCACTTAATTTATAAATGGGTAAAATTGACTTTGTTTTGTCGTATATTTTTGAATAGTTTTATTTTTTTTCCGGATTGGAGACTGTCCATGAAAAGTCAGTGTGTGAGACAATGTGAATTCAACTGTCTTTAGGTGGTTTTTATATTTATTTGTTTTCTGTGCGCTGGTGAAATATTTGAAATCAAATATACCATTCGCAAATTGAACTGCGAAAATGTGTTCCTGTGCATGTGAATGCTGCTTCATACAATCGCAAACCAAGTCAGCTGTTTAGAATGTCTTGGGAATTTCCTCAGTATGGAGAAGTCTGGCTGGAACTGGGCAGTTTTTTTTCCCTCTCTTTCTTTATTGCACCAGTAATGGCATTTACGATGACTTAAGGAAGATGAAGCATACAATTAAAAAAAGAGCATTTAAAACACTTAAAAGTAAAAATAAAAAAATTATTTCTTGAACCTGTTGAATCGGACACAATGTCCATTTTCCTTTCACTTATACGAAAGTCAACGGCTAAACTGCTGAAAATACACACAGTTGCAAATGGAACGCCTGAACCGTGATTCAATGGATTTTTACTCCTCAGTAATATATAATTATTGCGCATTTACATCGACTATAAGTTTCTCTTATACTGGTTATAATTTTTATGCTGGTCAAATGCTATGAATGAAATACAGTGTGTTTATAGCTGAGTCTAGACGTAACCTCTCGTTTTCTTTTTAGTGTGTTGAACTATTATGTGAATTTTATCCCTGCGTGTGGTTAAAGGCTTGATTCCACCGGGAGCGTCTTGGACGCGTTACTGCCGCGACGCGGTTGCCGGAGTTGATCCGCGGCCATTCTAGACAATGGTTGTGATTCCACCAGCCGCGCCACGGCACGTCTCGGCAGCTTCCCAGAAGCGGCTCTCCGCGCTGCTCCGCTGAAAATACGCGCCGAGTCAATTTCTGCCGCTGGCGAGCCGCAGTCGCGCTGATCTGAATATAGCAGGGATACGTTTCCCATAGTTCGACCATATACATTTATTGGATCCAACTACGTTAGTATTTGTGCTAATGGGAAACGCACACCAGATCGTGCCAGGCAGGAAGTAACTATCAAGGGGAATGCGCTTTTAACCAAAAGAAACCAGCCACAAATCTTTGATATAAAATTCGTTTATAACTTAGTTTTCAAAGGTGTGATTTTATTTTAACTAAAACACGGGCGCAGTTTTTTTTTTTTTTTTTTTTAATCTATGGTGTTCACGACTGGACTGTAGTAGGCTCTACAGCACAACAAAGACGGAAATGACATTAAATGCAATTAAAGCAGTAAAAATAACAGAAAGCATTTAAGGTCGTTGCACAAATATGCCGGTAAAAATGAGAAATATGCGAAATCTGAGCAGGTCGATAGTATCAGCTGGCAGGACGCTGCGCTAACGTTCCGCGTTCAGTGGAACATGAAGTCGCGTACATAACGCAGCAAAATAGCGTCGCTCACGTCACGCTGCAAACACGCGTTCGGTGGAATCCAGGGGTCAGTAGACACCGCGTGTCCTCTGTTAAGATTTGTGTGCTTTGAGAGGGGGGTATTGCCCCCTTGTGGTGATCTGGAGAACACCCTTCTCTGACAGGATTTTACCTCTAAAACACCTGTGTCAGGTCACAGACCTCAACAATGATTTGATATCTGGGACCATTCGCCATGGCTCGTGTGTAATATTCTGTATATTCTGATTTTGATTGCACTGAGCACATCGTATATGGCGAGCTAAGTATGTAATTGTTTGGTTACTGTCAGGGCCAAGTCTGAGGGTTGTTCTTGGTCACCAAAATGTGTAACTTTTTGGGGCAGTTGTTAACCTGTCGGTCTTCACCTAGATTGCTGCACCTGTGTCAAACGGTTACAGCTGTGGGATTGTAGAGCTGTTTTTTTAAATCTCCCAACAGTAAAACTGATACTAATGTTCTGAAGACAGCATTATCTGCAGAAATGTTTCATCTTTGCTGAAATAATTTCATATCTTTCAGAGCACGAGAGTGAGTCTTACTCCTTTCACCTATTAATACCAAATGTCCTGTGATGCCCCTCACCTGGGAAATGCTACAATAGATGTGAGAGGATTTCAAACTTCAAATTTATTTCATGATTTGCATGTGTAGCTGTAAAAATCTTTGCTTCTGTAGTTACGCACTGTACTAAAATCATGTCACTGTGTGGTGCAAATTGATGGGATTGTGTTAATCTTTGAGTTTAGAAACTGAATTTCTAGAGATATCCTGGCTGATCGCATGTAGAGTTTTATACATTGAGTCGAGGCTATTGTTTGTCAAATACTGTAATACATTCACAGCGTGTGACTACAGACACAAGAGATGCATATAAATCTGTATGAATCAGAAAAACTGCAGGAGCTCAGAAACACCTCACAGAAGAGACTGCACTCTTCTTCTGTGATTTTTTTGGTTTTGTGGTTTAATCCATCCAAATGACGTGCAGCAGATCCAGGGTTAGACCTACAGGAGAGCCGCGTCTTTGACCAGTACCAAGCAAACCTGCTCAATAGACAAACAGTACTTTGTGTTGAAATTTACTGAATTATTACACCATTAACAGTAGCAACATCTCAGCATAACCAGTGTTTCTCATTCTGGAGTCCATGTGCACCACAGTAGATGATGTCAGAGCTTCAGCAGAGCAGATTTTAGCCCTGAACAGATTTACTCATATTGAGCTCCTGCATAATAAATAATCATTAATAACTCCTGCTGGGTCACAGGTCAACACATCAGGGAATAGAAAATCACAACAGAAAAACAACTCATTTCTAAATTAAGTTTTATTCACAAAAACAGTTTCAGACAAAATATGACGACACTCAATCCATTAAATCCATGATAGTTAACAGTAATGAAAGGAAATAAGTACATTAGTGATCATTCTGCATTCCCCCATCAGCTGCAGTTACACTCTGAGACTTTCACTTGGAAACTCTTGTAAAAATGAATGAAAGCTGCAGTAAAAATGAGTAAAATAACTGGCACCTCTCATAGGAGTTTGCCACAGGCTTCTTTTATACAGAGATGCAGAAACAGGAGACAGAATTATTACTTCACTTCAAAAGCATTTTATCCTGCATCTTCCACTGGCATCAAACTCATTTAATCATCTTAAGGACATAAATACACTGTGATCATCAGTGACGCCACTGAGCTGAACTCTGAAGAGGCAGAACACGCCCCCTTTAGATGAGTCATGATTATATTCAGCTCCACCTGTTTTACATTATTCTCCGAGATAAACAATCCATTTAACTCAGAAAACACAATACTGTCAGGTGTGTGTGTGTGTGTGTTTGCACGGATGCACAAGTGTTAATGTGCGTGAGAGTGAGTGTGAGCATGTGAGGGTGAATGCGTGCACGATTGTATGAGTGTGTTTAGGCATAAAAGGGTGTATGTGTGCAAGTGTGTGTGTGTGTGTGTGTGTGTGTGCGCATGAGTGAGAGAGAGAGGGGGGGGGACCATAAAAGAGTGTGAAAATGTGTTCTTGTAAGAGGCTGAGTGTGGATATGAGTGAACATTCCTGCTCTGTGTACACACACACTCCTCTACCATCATCATCACACACTCCTGCTCTGTGCACACACACTCCTCTACCATCATCATCACACACTCCTGCTCTGTGCACACACACTCCTCTACCATCATCATCATCATCATCACACTCCTCTACCACCATCACACACTCCTGCTCTGTACACACACACTCCTCTACCATCATCATCACCACACACTCCTGCTCTGTACACACACACTCCTCTACCATCATCATCACACACTCCTGCTCTGTAAACACACACTCCTCTACCATCATCATCACACACTCCAGCTCTGAACACACACAGTCCTCTACCATCATCATCACACTCTCCTGCTCTGAACACACACACGAACACACACACTCCTCTACCATCATCATCACACACTCCTGCTCTGTACACACTCCTGTACCATCATCACACACTCCTGCTCTGTACACACACACTCCTCTACCATCATCATGCACTCCTGCTCTGTACACTGTAATGTGAAAAAAAAGCCACTAGATGGCAGTATTGACATTTTTTTTTTGCTAAGCCCAGTCTGGAGCTAGGTTTTGGGGCATGCCCCGGGCATGCCTCAGAGGGGGCTGGAAAAGAGTATATAAGGAGAAAAATTGAGAGAGTGAAAGGTAGTAGGAGAAATTGCAAGGAGAAATTGTGGAAGGATATATTTGACCAGACCTGCCACTCTTTTCAAGACCTGTGAAGCTTTTTGTGGATTTTTGCCTGTTGGAGCATTTTCCTGTCCCAGGACATCGCAACACAGCAGCCCATCTCAATTACCAAGGGACTGTAAATATCTCATTTTTTTATATTAATCTTGGTCAGTAGATGTAGATTGTAGATTAGTTTAAGTGTTTGTTTAATTAAATCTGTTGAAGTTTTAGAATTTTGTCTGTCATCCCTTGCTGTCCGTGGGGCCATAACAAATTGACGCCATAACAAATTGGGGCCATAACAACACACACACTCCTCAACCATCATCACACACTCCTGCTCTGTACACACGCACACACACTCCTCTACCATCATCACACACATCAGCAGTGGTGGGGAAACAGGGAAGTTTGTTGAGTGTGTATTTATTTATGAAACTGGCCATGAGAGTGTGTGTGAGAGTGTGTGAGTGAGGGTATGAGTGTGTGAGTGAGATTATGAGAGTGTGTATATGGGGGAGTGTGTGTGTCTGTATTCGCAGGTGGGTATAAGTGTGTGAGTGGGTGGACATGAAGGTGAGTGTGGGTGAGTATATGCATGTGTATGTGTGTGCAGGTGGGTGGGTGGGTGGGTGTGTGTGTGTGTTTTTCTACTCCAGTTGACAGATGTACACTGAGGAGTCATACACTTTAAACCCAGCACAGAGGGGTGTGTGTTGGGTGAAGTGTGTGTGGACTGCGTGCAGGAGGGTCAGTGTGTCAGAGTCAGAGACGCTGTAGAAGGACAGAGTGCCGGCTGGACGGTCCACGCAAACACCGACCCTGTACACACACACTCTCTCACCATCATCACACACTCCTGCTCTGCTGTAGGGGGGGGCAGGTAAGAGTGTTTAGTTATTATTGTGCAGGACGTAGTAACAGCTCTCAGAGCACCACAGACTCCAGGAGACTTTATTCACTCCAAACCAACAGTCCCACCCCTCTCCTCTCCTGCTGATTCCTTTATCTGTCACTGCTGTATGAACCCATCCCCCCCTACACACTCCACTCAGCCTCCCAGTGACAGCGCTCACACGCACTCTCTCCGCACAAAACCTGCTGCACAGACTCAAATCTCTCTGGATGATCAGGATACGGCTCCTCCCTCCTCGGTGCGTGTGTGTGTCACCTTCCTGTTCCCCTCAGACAGAGACAGGTATCTGTGCGCTGTGTTTGGATCCAGTGTGAGGTGACAGCCGTCTGCACACCAGAGACATTAATAAGATTAATTATCATGATAAATATTCATCTCATTATGTGTGTGTTTGTGTGTGTGTGTGTGTGTCAGCAACAAATATACACGGGAGCGGCGAGTGATTTCGCGCTGGTGAGCTCTAAAATCGCGCCGGCAAAATGCAAAGCGAGAGCGAACGTAACAATTAGAGTCGCTCCTGTCCGATCCCGGGCCGGCCCGGTAGCGGATTTATAATCCCCAACTGAACTGACTCAAGAATACTCTGATTGGCTCTCACTGAGCATGTGACCACCGGCGCAACTATCACATACATGCAGCTGCTGAGGGGCCTGTGGCAGACGGGGGGTTTTGACGACTCTGATTGGCTGAAAACAAGTTTAGAACATGCCCACCTCGTGCAGCCTGTGTAGGAAGCTTTCCTTTCAAAGAGATCACGCGCCACACCCCACAACTCCTCCTTCAACACTGATGGAAGGTTTCGGTCACCTGAATACCATTTACGCACGCGAATAGGTTAGGGACCTGTTAACTACAGCAACATATGCTGCCAGCTATGTATGCAATCGCGTATTACATAACTCTTCAGATTATATAATAGCCATCTTGCCAAGAAGCTAGTGAAGGAAAATCTTGAAAATAACTGTTATATGTAGGCAATGTGATTTAGTTTTCACCCTACCTTCTCTAGCTAGCTGTATCAGCAATTGCTCTTGAGCTAGCTAGCAAGCTAATAACGTACCAGTAATATAGCAATACAGTTGGCACACACGAAAGCACCAGAAATCATGTCAGATAAGTTAATGCATAGTACAGGTAGACGGTTAAGTTGGGGCAAAAAACAGATCGTATCGCGTTAATCTGACTATTAATTACCAAAATTAAATTTTCCTAAGCTAACGGCAACTAGCTAGCTCGCTGGATGGCTATATAGTGTAAAGAGTAACTTCATAAGCGAACGCATACAAGTAGCATAACGTAGTGTCGCCCCCATGGCATAATCAATAAGCAAGCAGTTCAGTTATTCCATCTTTATTAATGGTTTTCTTAGAACGTCATCTGAGCTTCCAGCCCCCGAGAAAAGATACGCGCGAGAAGTGCGGAATCATTATCGCTTTCAGAGCTACTCATGGTAAAATCTATCTTAATAAACGACCTTGCGCAGCAAAAATCCCTGGGAGAGCACCTCTGATGCATGTAAAACTTACCATGTGTTTGCCGTAAGATGATCCTAAACATGTGCTTTATGTTTATATGGCCTATGCACGGACATGAGTATTGTTCTCATTGTGTGGGCATGCTGTCACATTGCATGTGTCATGCATTTTGCCGTTGCTGGTTGTTTTAAAGCTGCGTTGTTTTACTTCTTTCATTTGCTGCTGACATTATGTTATGTCACATCTGATCGTGATATTATGAGATTGAGAAACGTGCTGGTGGGCAGTGCACAGGGCCACTGATGTTCAGTCTCTGCATTTATCATGATTCACTTGTCTTGATGAAAAAAACTTGAGGACAGCCCCGCCTGAGCTTTCAGGCATTGTCTGGGGTGCTGAAGTTGTTCGCGTAGAAACGCTATCTGAAGCAATTACATTTCACTAACGTTCGCGATGAATGTTTACGACATTAAAATATTCGCATTTATTCAGACTAAATTTTATATGAGAACTAGGTTGCCATTACAACTGAACTATCTGTACTCATGAGAGGGAGAGAAGCATAAGGGAGGCAGGTCAGTTCAGTTTGGGAATGATAAATTTGCGGCCTGGTGCAACATCAACGAACTTTAGTATCGCACCGAGTACGTGTAGCATGAGTGTCACACACGTCCATCGCGGTCCCTGTACATAGCAGTATTCACAGTGCCCGCTAGCTGTGTGGCTTGCTGGGGGTAAAAAGAGAGAAAACGAGAGAGGCAGCTCTCTCTCATCCTTTCTTAATTGTGATAAGAAAAAAAAAAGCCCAGTCTCTTGCATTTTATGGAAGAAAGTTTTGCAGTGATGTTGGTTCCAAGTTCCAACCTGCCACTTCCCAGGTAGTAGGCACCGCAGCTCAGGTTTCTCATTTACTGTGTACACAGTACACAAGGACTCATCCCCCAAGCGTTAGCAACATCTAACAATTGTTAAGCACATTTTCAATATCTAAATTAATCTTGCTAGTGCCATTTTATTTACATATTTTGAACTTATGATGCAAATTTAGTAACTTGCAAATGAAATATGAAAGAAGAAATTTAAAGATTTGAACAATTTTTCATAATTCACAAGGTTTTCACTCTATTAAGCACAGGATAAGCCCCACTTTTTCATACTTGTGGAAAGGTGCTATTTGTAAAAGAAGCTACATACGTTTCAAACCTTTTTTTTTTGTATCAAATGTTCGGAAACGAAATTGTAAGTAAAAAAATAAAATAATGCCATAATAATCACTAGGTACTGTTGCGATTGTAGTTTTTTTCACTTATCTATTGTATGAGACTTCAGTCTTATCGTTGCATCTAATGAAAATTGGATCACCTGCTGCTTTGTCAACTATTACTCAAGTTTTCAGGTTAATGGGGAAAAAAATCAAAAAGGAGAAATGCCAGAAGACTTGAATGGCATCCAGGTTGCCAAATATTTATATAATATACTTGTTGGATCGTCTGTACAATTCATTTCATGTGGATATAAATAGGTCTCCAACTTCTACATAGGAGCTCTGGTGGGGCTAAAAATAGCTCCCGCAAAAATTCTGACGTGGGCTACTTTTTCCAAAAAAGAGCTCACGCGATATAAAAAATATTTTTTACCCTGGTGTGTGTGTGAGAGAGAGTGAGACAGAGAGAGAGAACTGTGACAGTACCTGTGTGCGTTTGTGTATATGTGTGCTTATATTTCTGTGTGTGTGTTTGTGTAAGAGAGATGTCTTAGTTAAGACTCTCACACACAAACACACACAGAGCAGAGAATGTATCTGTGGAAAGTGCTCGGTGTCGATACACACTCACATTTCCTGGGTCCTGGTTTGGTCCTGTTCTCTCCTCCATGGTCCACACTGTAAGACCAGCAGAACACAGTGAGTGTGTGTGTGTGTGTGTGTGTGTGTGTGTACAGTAATGTTGTGTGTGTGTGTGTGTGTGTGTGTGTACTTACAGCAGTGTGTGTGTGTGTGTGTGTGTGTGTGTGTGTACTTACAGCAGTGTGTGTGTGTGTTTGTGTGTGTACTTACAGCAGTGTGAGTGTGTGTGTGTGTGTGTGTGTGTGTGTGTGTGTGTGTTTGTGTGTACTTACAGCAGTGTGTGTGTGTGTGTGTGCGTACAGCAGTGTGAGTGTGTGTGTGTGTGTGTGTGCTTACAACAGTGTGAGTGTGTGAGTCTGTGTGTTCCTGTACATGCTACAAAGTAGGAACCAAAGTAAAAATAGGACCAAGGGTCCTGTAGCTTACCGGCAAGCAGTCTTACAGCAATGATACAAGTTATGAAAATTTCATGTGAAGTTTGACATTTGAATCAATGAAAATCAATGTCAAGGTCACTAAGTAAAAGTTCTCATACATTTATAAGACCTTCTGTAATACAATCCTAAGCTCTGAACCAGTTTTGCTGATACAAGTCATTATAATATGTCAACAATATGTATTCAATATGTCAATTGTGAACTTTAAAGGTCACAGAATGTCAAGTTGTGGTCAGCAAATGGATTTCATACATGACTTTCTAAATGTCTCTATACAAACCTTGGCTCAATCTGTGACCATTTTGGTGATACAAGTCATTGTAATTTCACTGTCGAGTTTGACCCTCAAAGGTCACTGACAGTCAAGTTGAATGTCACCAAATGAAAGTTCATATGTGACTTCTTAGAAGTCAGTAACACAAACCTAGGCGCTATCTGTGACCATTTTAGTGATACAAGTCATTGAATTTTCACTAGGTCACATTTGACCTTTGAAGGTCACTATGGAGGTCACCAAATGAAAGTTCATATATGACTTCCTATATGTCTCTAATACAAACCTAGACTCCATCTGTGACCGTTTTGGCAATACAAGTCATTTTAATTGTATTATGTCAAGTTTGACCTTCAAATGTCATCAACAGTCAAGCTGAATGTCGCCAAATGAAAGTTCATATGTGACTTCCTATGTCAGTAACACAAACCTAGGTTCCATTTGTGACCTTTTCAGTTACAGAAGTCGTTGAATTTTCTCTAGGTAAAGTTAGACCTTCGAAGGTCAATATGAATATCTCCAAATGAAAGTTCATACATGACTTCCTATACGTCTCCAATACAAACCTACGCTCAATCTGTAACGATTTTGCTGATATAAGTCATTGAAATTTCACTGTATAGTTTGGCCGTTGAAGGTCACTGAAGGTCAAGTTCAAGGTCACCCAATGAAGCTTCATATATGATTTCCTATATGGCCATAATACAAACCTAAGCTCTATCTGTAATAGTTTTGGAGATTGAAGTCATTGAAATTTCACTATGTGAAGCTTGACCTTTGAAGGTCGCGGAAGATCAAGTTCAAGGCCACCAAATGAAAGTTCATACATAACTTCCTATAAGTGTTCAATGCACATATGTTCCCAATCTTCAATATTTTCAAGCCTAGAAACCTTTGAAAATTGTAACATTTTGCTTGACCTCAAGTTTGACCTTTCAAGGTCATCTGAGGTCAACTTTAACACAGCGAAAATATAGGTCATATACAGCACCCTCCATAATTATTGGCACCCCTGGTTCAGATGTGTTCTTTAGCTTCTAATAAATTCAGTTTTTTTCTAAATAATTATAGGACCACAATAAAAAAAAGAGGAAAATCCAACCTTTAATTCAAGGGCATTTATTCAGTGGGAAAAAATCCCACATTAAGAAATAATTCTTTTACATCAAATCATGTGTGCCACAATTATTAGCACCCCTGATGTTAATACTTTGTACAACCCCCTTTTGCCAACAAAACAGCACCTAATCTTCTCCTATAATGGGGAGTTTTCGCAAACCACGACGGTGCAAGATCTACACCGGTGAGCAATCAACTGTGACCATCCCTGCACTCGTGCCACCGTCTGACTTATATGCAGTTTCGCAAAAGGAGTACGGGGACGGTGCGTGACGTCAGCTGCTGGTGCACTCCCTATATTGCGCGCGCGCGTAATCTTGGTTGGTATTTCTCTAAAACATTCATGTAGCAATTTTATTTTAAAGATTTAAGGAGAGCTGCTTTGAATTGACAAAACCATTCCTGAACAATAACGAACTCGTATTTAAGTTTCAATAATGGGATCTAAAGTTCTAAATTATTATGCAGTTTCACACTGGCCGACTTGGACGAGGAAATAAACCTGACTGCGCGATGTACGTACAGTCGCCGCATACTTACAGGAAAAGCATTACTACTAGCAGTAGGCCTAGTTGTTGAATCCATGATGCATTGAAAAAGCCAGAGGTGCGAGCGAATTTTTGCATACACCACGCTCTGAGTGCTGATGACGCGGCCAAGTGCTGATTGGCTGCTTGCACTCCACCACGTTCCATCGTAGAAGATCCCGACGAGCGAAATCGGCCCACTACTGTAGCAGATTTGGAGAATACGGAAGAATTTCAGGGTCGGCGCGCATCTCAAATCGACTTTGGCATCAGTTTACCGTCCCAGACGCTTGCCGTCATAGTTGCGAAAACTCCCTAATGTTTCAGAAGATGGGAGAATACAGAAAGAGGGATCTTTGACCACTCCTCTTTGCATAATCCCTCTAAATCATCCAGCAACCTGGGTCCTCTCCTCTGCGCTCTCCTCATCAGCTCCTCCACAGGTTTTCAATGGGGTTGAGGTCTGGAGACTGAGATGGCCATGGGAGGAGCTTGATTCTGTGTCTGGTGAACCATTTCTATGTAGATTTGGCCACATGTTTAGGGTCATTATCTTGCTGAAAGACCCAGTGACGACCCATCTTCAGCTTTCGGGCAGAGGCCACCAGATTTTGATTTAAAATGTCCTGGTATTTCAAAGCGTTCATAATGCCATGCACCCTAACAAGGTTCCCAGGGCCTCTGGAAGAGAGACAGGCCCACGGCATCACCGATCCTCCCCCATACTTCACAGTGGGCATGAGGTGCTTTTCTGCATACTCATCTTTTGTATTCCGCCAGACCCACTTAGAGTGTTTGTTGCCAAAAAGCTCTATCTTGGTCTCATCTGACCAAAGCACACAGTCCCAGTTGAAGTCCCAGTACCGCTTAGCGAACTCCAGGCGTTTGCGTTTATGATTCGAGTGAGAAAGGTTTTTCGTGCATGCCTCCCAAACAGCTTGTTGGCATGTAGATAGCGCCTGATGGTTGTTTTGGAGACTTTGTGACCCCAAGATGCTACCATTTGTTGCAATTCTTTAACAGTGAGCTTTGGAGAACTTTTTATTTCTCTTACCATCCTCCTCACTGTGCGTGGTGGCAAAATAACCTTGCGTCCTCGTCCAGGCTTGTTTACCACTGTTCCAGTTGTTTTAAACTTCTTAATGATTCCTCTGACAGTAGATATGGGCAGGTGCAGGCGAGTGGCTATTTTCTTGTAGCCATTGCCTGACTTGTGAAGGTCGACACACATCTGCCTTACTTGAATGGTGTGTTCCTTTGTCTTTCCCATGTTGAAGAGTGGATAAGAGAAATAGCCTCTGTGTCATGTCATATTTATACCCCAGGAAAACAGGAAGTGATGAATTACTGATTAAATGTTCCTAGATACTCTGATCAACTACTGTAGAAATGACAGAAATACTTCAATTACATTTATTTCCTAGGAATTGTTAGGGGTGCCAATAATTGTGGAACAGGTGATTTTATGAAAAATAACTATTTCTTAGTCAGGGATTTTTTTTCCCCTGAAAATTCACTTGAGTTGAAGGTTAAATTTTTCTACAATTTTCAGTGTGAGTATGCTTCTGCAATAAAAATTGAATTTATTTTAAGGCTTTTAACACATCTTAACCAGGGGTGCCAATAATTGTGGAGGGCGCTGTATTACTTCCTATAAGTCAGTAATACAAACTTAATCTCTATCTGCAACCATTTAGCTTCCACAGGCGATTTGGCCCATTCTCCATAAGACCCAATGTTAAAGTACAGCGCCCCCACTAGACCCATTTCCGTCGATTCAATCAAAATGGCACTCGCATGGTACATAAATTATATCAAGGTGAGTTGATTGCCCGATTTAGAAAAAAGTTATCAGACAGTTTTTGAGAAAGAAGTTTTTGAAATGTCAAGTCATATCTTTTAACATTGTTAATATATTCCCTGACCTCGAGTTTGACCTTTCAAGGTCATCTGTGGTCAAATTTAATATTGCCAAAATATAGGTCATATATGACTTCCTATATGTCAATAACACAAACTTAATCTCGATCTGCAACCATTTGGCCTCCACAGGCTGTCTTGCATATTCATAAAGTACAGCGCCCCCAATAGACCCACTTCCGTCGTTTCAATCAAAATGGCGCTCGCACTGTACATTGACAGTACCAAGGTAAGTTGATTGCCTGATTTAGAAAAAAATTTATTGCGCAGTTTTTGAGAAATGATTTTTTAAAATTTCTCAGTCCTATCTTTAACATTGGAGCCAAAATTTCAAGGGCCCATAAAACGGACAAAAATGATTCAATCAAAAATCCGAGAAAAATGTCTGGAGATATGGTCTAGTAGTATGTTATGGCAAATTTACACAAAAATTCATCGGGCCAAAAAAAAGATAAAAAATGTTCTGGACGACGGACGCCGGACGACAGACGCCACACCACGACAATAGCTTATCGGCCCATAGGGCCGGTAAGCTAAAAATGTGTTTTTCCTGCAGAGTGGGGACATTTTTGGGAAGTAAGGACATTTTCAGATGTCCTCACAACTACAAAGGCAAATTGCGACTTATTAGTTAAGGTTAGGGGTAAGGTTAGAATTAGGGATAGGTTAAGGTTAGGGTAAGGGTTTGGGTTAGGCATACATTGCTTATTGTTAAGATTAGGGAAAGGCTGTAGAGACACAAAGAATGAATGGAAGTGAATCTATTATCCTCACAAAGATATAAGTACAAGGGTGTGTGTGTGTGTGTGTGTGTGTGTGTGTACTTACAGCAGTGTGAGTGTGTCCAGTTTAGCAGCAGACAGTGCTCTCACTCCAGACTCTCCTGGCTGATTGTATCTCAGGTCCAGCTCTCTAAGGTGTGACGGGTTTGCACTCAGAGCTGAAGCCAGAGAATCACAACCTCTCTGTGTGACTCTACAGCCTGACAACCTGCAGAGAGAAGAACACACACACACACACACACACACACACACACACACAGAAAAGCACACACATTATTATTATCATCAGGAAATAATCCAGCTCTCCCTGTGCCTCCTGCGTGTTTCCTCTCTCAGTCCTCTTTTGGCTGCGCTGCTGTTGCTGTACAGTATGCGCTGGGGGCATCTGCGCCGACTTGGGTTTAATATTGGGGGAGGGGCAAAAAATGAAGGTAATATTTGATGATGTCATCATGCTCCTGGTACATGTGTGTCAGTCCAATGTTGTCCCAACCCCTTCGATAAAGACACTTTTATGAAGAGGATTTGAGGAATTATTCATTTACGAGTAAATCTTTTTGGATTCAAGTACCTGTGAGTCTAATGAATGCATGTAAAAATCACTCCTGTTTGAGTTTATTTGCATTTTCCATTACTTATCCAAACTGAGGGTTGTGCTGTACATCAAACAACTACAATGCACAGTCCAAACTGTACTGTGGCCAACTCATAAAAAAATGAAAATTCCTGAGCACCTGTGTGTGTGGGAGCTTTCATTTAATTATGAGTTGGCCACAGTTAGATCAGACTCTTGCTTCATATTACTCCAACGACTCAGCTGATTTTAAAATGGTGCACGCGATTCTTATGAATGTGTTAGCTGAGGTTTACAGAGTGATTGAAGCTCTGCGAATTGAAGTTTAGAGCACATTAATTCGTATCTTCATCTTCAACACCTTTGTACAGTTTAGTATGGAATGAGCCACATTTCAACAAACCTTCTTGTGCAACATCACAGTAAAAAACCCTAACTGGGGTATTATGAACTCTAGGTGTCAGCCATTTTGCTTGTTGGCCATCTTGGTATTATCATTTTTTCACTGGTTTTCTATGACAGACCATAGAAGCCCTTTGTGCATCATGGTGAAATTTGGCACCCTGATAGAGCACAATGCAAGGTATCTAGGCACCAAATTTGGGGACAATCCATCATTCCCTGTAGCGCCACCAACAGGCCAAAGTTCAGAGTACATTTTGCTAATAAGTTTTACTGTTTGTTGTAGAGTTGTGATCTTTTCTTCATCTGAATCCTTGGGTCATAACGAGTCAAATGGACCCATTTGATGAAAAATCATCATATTGGATTTTCCGCCATATTGAATTTTTCAAAAAACCTACTTTTGCAAACTTGCCCTAGACCGTTGAACCTATTGCCACCAAATTTGGCAAGTATCATCTACAGAGGGGTGTGACAAAATGTTACTAAAGGAATTTTCCTAGGGCAAAGTATATGGCCGCAGTTGTCCAATGAAATTGGATGGTGAAGACACCAAACAGGAAGTGAGCCATATCTCAGCAATGCTTCATTGGATTGATGCTGAACTTGGTACAATTCATTACCAGGGAGAGTACTGGGTACCCACCAAGTTTCATGAGATTTGACCACATGGGGGCGCTACACCAGAAAAACACAAAAAATGTATTAAAATACCCATTACTCCAGGACGAAAAGAGATATGTCAACCAAACTTCTTATGCATCACAGTAAAGAACCCTAACTGGGGTATTATGAACCCTAGGTGTCAGCCATTTTGCTTGTCGGCCATCTTGGTATTATCATTTTTTCAATGGTTTTCTATGGCAGACCATAGAAGCCCTTTGTGCATCATAGTGAAATTTGGCACCCTCATAGAGCACAATGCAAGGTATCTAGGCACCAAATTTGGGGTCAATTCATTATTCCCTGTAGCGCCACCAACAGGCCAAAGTTCAGAGTACATTTTTATTTATACATTTTGAACCGTTTGCACTAGAGTTGTGATCTTTTCTTCTGCTGAATCCTTGGGTCATATCAAGTGAAATGGACCGATGTGAGGAAAAATTACCATTTGGGATTTTCAGTCATATTGAATTTTTTAAAAAACCTACTTTTGCAAACTAGTCCTAGACTGTTGAACCTATCGCCACCAAATTTGGCATGTATCATCTACAGAGGGGTCTTACTAAAAGAATTTTGCTAGGGCAAAGTATATGGCTGCAGTCGTCCAATGAAATTGGATGGCGAACACACCAAACAGGAAGTGAGCGATATCTCAGCAATGCTTCTTTGGATTGATGCCAAACTTGGTAAAGATCATTGCCAGGCAGAGTACTGGGTAAGGTCAAGGTCAAATTTATTTATATAGCACATTTAAACAACTGAAGTCTGCCAAAGTGCTGTACAAACTAGAAAGCACTAAAGTATTAAAATACAACTATAGAAATAGAACAATACAATGTTAGAGCGCGCAGTACACAAAAAATATTAAAGTGTAACAATAGAAAACAAAGTAAAGTGGACAATAAGCACAAATATCAAATAAACAGTCCATTCATCGGCAACGTTCGGCTCAACATGAATCAAAAGCCAACGAGAAGAGATGAGTCTTCAACAATGACTTAAACATCTCAAGAGTCTGGGCAGATCTAATATAGAATGGTAAGCTGTTCCACAATTTAGGGGGTAGCCACTCGAAGGCTCGGTCATCTTTAGTTTTGAGTCTAGATATCGAATATTTAAAAGCAACTTATTTGATGACCTCAGTGCTCTAGCTGATTTGTGAACATGGATGAGTTCAACTAAGTACTGGGGGGCCAGGCCATTCAATATCTTAACTAGAGTGCCAAGGGTCCTGAAGGTTGCCGGCAGTTACAGCTCCAACAGGAGAAAAGTATCTAGCATCAGTCCACGGATTCAACAGCAAGCCAACACGAATTCTTGCAAAAGCAACACATTGTCTACGCGATATTGCTGTTAAAAAGCTCCAGCTCGGACATCCGCGAAAAAAATTAAACCTGTTTAATTTTTTCGCTAATTCGGGCGCTGATGGCGAATGGTCCCGTACCACTGCGAATCAATTCTTCTCTGCGAAAAGAAGAGAACTGTTTCATCCAAAGACACTTCGCGGGCCAAGCGCAGTTCAGTGAGAAAGCGGTTTTAGTTACCATTATCGAACCTTCGACTGAGCAGTCACACTTTTTCATGAGTGACAGACAGCAACATTTCTGCCATTCAGCAAAAATATAATCTTTAAGAAGTCTACATCATGAAATCCGATTAGATTTTTTCTAACCTGAACTTTCACTGTTGTCTGCTGTCAATTTGTGAAGTGCACCATCTTCTCAATTCACTTCTGGTTCTTGCTTTGCTTTCAGACAATGATTTTTTACACAACACTGCCACGAGTGGGTCTAATTAGTATTATTCTTTCTATTCCATGGACGCTAATAAGGAACAAACATCCAAAAATGGGTTTTGACCAGTTTTTATTGCCGCAATTGATCGTGAAAAAAGGTCGACCATGCAGTTACAATGCCCGTAAAAATTTTAATTATATATAGGTTAGTGCCTAATACATACAAATTTCTAAAGACATTATTAAATGAGGAAATAAATAGATTGATTTTTTCACATGACTTTGACCTTGAAGACCAAAGTCAAATCCAATATGATGTGTTTGATCAGCATACATGATTTGTCATTAGTATCCAATACATACTGAAGATCTAAAGCCAACATTAAAGGACGTTTAGGCCGTTTTGTCATTACCTGGACCTTGTTGCCCAAGGTCAAATCCAATATGTCGAAAACAACCAGCATACATGATTTGCTATTAGTGCCCAATACATACCTAAGCTCTACAAACAATATTAAACAAATATGGGCCAATTTTGTCATATAACCTTGACCTTGAGGCCCAACATCAAATTTGACTGACTGCCTAGGAATGTTCAGCATACATGGTTTCCTATAGATGCCTCAAACATACCTGAGCTCTAATTGCCATATTCAGAAAGTTATAGCAATTTTTGCAATTTGATCTTGACGCCCAATGTCATATTCAACTTGCAGAGAATGTTTGGCTTACATGATTCCCTATAAGTGCCTCATACATACCTAAGGTCTAAATGCTATATTAAGAGAGTTATAGCACATTTTTACCATTTGGCCTTGACCTTGAGGCCCAAGGTCAAAAGTGACTGACTCACAATGGGCCTCATGCAAGAAGCGATATAAGAACACATTTTCTCTTATTTTTGTTCGTATGCCCGATTTTTTCTTATTTTGTTCTTACCCATTGATTTCTGGGATGCACCAATGTTTTCTTATTTTTGCGCTTCTCTTAGGTAGGAGAAAATTTTACGAGTGGTCGAGAGCACTCTTACCGAGATAAGAGAAAACAGAAAACTGTTATCTCTGTCCACAAATTGCTTGTCCAGTGCACGGCAACACAAGTTTTAAAACCTAAACATTAAAAATGCATCATGTAATCACATTTTGATTGTTTTATGTTTTTGAGAAATTGTAATGATTCTATTATTTAATTCTTTGGCTGAAGAGTTTGGCCAGTTGATCCTAATGAGGACGAAGCTATAAAAACCCTTGGATGCGTGCATTCTGCTTCTGAATGGCTTACCTATTGCAGTTGGATGCTTTGGCCATCCAGGCCTTGCGCAGACAGCGAGTCTTTTGAGATTGCGCAGATCTGTTTGCTGAGACAGATGAATGGCTGCTCGAACCAAATGTGAAAGCAACCGTACTTAAGCACGGAGGATTACTGTTGTGCGTTACGGCTCTCCTGTTCAAACAAATGCACTGGCGAAATCCATTCATACGAAGAAATTCAATGCTTGCTCGAAATGAAGGCGGACGAAAACATACAATCTCAACGGGATACTACATGCAAAAATTTGGAGATTTATGAAACAATTCGTAAGTAGTTACATTCGCTTGGTTATCACAGAATAATACATCAGTGCCATGACAAACTAAAGGAAATACGGCACCGATATTTCAAAGTGCAGGACGCTGTGCGAAAGTCTGGCAGCTCAAATTATGAGACACGCAGCATATGCATTCGCAATATTAATATTCTAAACCCCCTTCTCAATAATAAAACCCCCCAAAATATATTGGCACCTCCTTTTTAAAATCGTTCCCTATTTAAAACTACCTAGGTGCATAATGCAACGCGCTGAATCGGAATTTTGAGATCTATGCGAGCAGGTATCTTACGATATTACCAGTCTGAAAGCTGACCAGCGGGGGGGGGAGAATCGTACTGTGGCACTGTACGGAACAATCGTACCAAGTGTGAAAGTGCCTTCGAGCAGCCACGAGCAGTCTGCTCTTTGCACACGGCACGTCACCTACCCTTATATGGTGTTTAGTGGGTGTCATATTATGCTAATTTGAAACAACCGGGCACGCGTTTCCAATTTACGATCAAGTGGGATTCAACATTCTGCACATCTGGGCAAGAGCAGATTTGGACGGTAAGAGCGTTTGGTGCATACGGAGTATATTTCTCCTATTTTTTCTCTTAGCAAAAAAATAAGAGAAAATATAAGAGAAATTTAAGAGAATGTTGCTGCATGAGGCCCATTGTTGATTTAAACACAATTACCTTTGATCACCTGTGAACTCTCCACTAAAGTTAAGAAGACGTCCCATTGAATGATCACTCTTCATTGACAGACAGCTGGGTACAGGTGACCCTGGTCTTTGTACCTGAACCCTGTGGACAAAACATTGAGATTGTAAAAGCCATTTCTGTCGTGTTTTATTTTATGGGTAACTAGAAAAGTGCAGTTGCAGGGGAAACTGCGTGGACAAGCTGGAAGCTGCTGATAATGTGAAGTTCGAATTGCTGACAATGTGAGGTTAAAGCTGCTGGAAATGAGTTTAAAGCCTCTGAAAATTAAAATTATTTGTGACAGTTGGATATTGTATCGTTTAAGGGAATAGTTCGCATTTTTTGACATGAAGTTGTTTGAAAGCACTTATTTAGGAAGACCTCCGCAAGATGCAACGTTACCACACATCAAACCTACTTCATATGTTTATTCGAGATAAATTGATGACGTTGCTGACTGAAACATTGCCATACAAATAAGCGGGCTACTTAAGAAAAACTACGTGCGACATTCCAAAAAGGAAGTGGCTATTCGTCCCGCAGCGGGGTGAGTTGAGGGAAATACATCAGCTATCTGCCCCGCAGTAGGCCCGATAAGAGAAGCAGTTCTGCTATTCGCACCACGGCATGGCGGATAACAGAAGCACTTCTGCTATTTGCCCAGCAGCTGGGCCAATGAGAGATCTAATTTTATAATCCGCCCCACTCTCTGAAGTTTCGCGCAGAAGCGCTGCGGGGGGCATAGCCTCTTCTGAAAAAAAAAAAAAAAAAAAAAAAACCTTGTTGAACTTTTCCAACGAGTTCATTTATTTTCCATTCAATAAAAATCAGAATTATTTTTAAAATCAAATGCACATTTTAAATTGAATAAAGGTTTATAGCTACAGAATCATCAAGCCCAATAAATATTTTGACCAATGTCATTAACTGGCATATAAATGATTAAATCATTTTATTTTAGATAACATTATAGCCAAGATAGGTAAGATGAGCAGAACAACGAGCAGCACAGTAAATTGGGGTGTCATTATTTACCAACAGAAACTTCCGTAAAGTGATTGATCTCGTGTTCCAGCAAGAGTCAAGCGATCATGTGAAAAGTAGGGCTAATAGTAATAATAATAGTGATAATAATAATAATTGACCAAGTAACGTTAGATGACAACATTGATCCATTTTTGGAAAGCCAAACTACGAGGTGCTACTGCGCTGTTATCAATGGACTGCATTCATCAGTTAAATTAACGCACTGCCTCCTTGTTAGTTTAACTGCACGCAGAGTCCTTCGCGCATTTAACTGTGGTTTGCAGTCAACATTCACAGAAGCTCTGTTATGAACTGATCGTAAAATTACAGTTAAAATAACTCACAAAAAGTTGCCAATTAAAATAACTGGCAAAAAAGGTGCGAGTTTATAACAGTCTGCTTACTCCAGCCTTAAACCCGGCTATTTTCAAACTCAGGAAAAAGTCATAAAAAGCGATGAACAAATTGCGACTGGGGACATCACTTTGATTTCCATGTACTTAACTAGTTCCATTCTGATACCAATGTTTTGCCTATTTTATACACGATCATAAATATATTTAGCTAATGCAAACAGTTGCTGGTATATACTGGAATAGGATCTCGAGAAAATTTTTTTTGTGCTTTGCAAATTTTTTAGCTCCGCTGTGACGATAGTCAGCAGTCAGCGGAACTTTTCTAATACCGAGTCGTCCGGCGTCCGTCCGGCTGTCTGTCTGTCTGTCTGTCTGTCTGTCCGGCGTCAACTTTTCACTTCAAATTTGAATATCTCAAAAACTGTCAGATAACTTTTTTTTAATTTGGTGCGAGCCTGCCTTATGATATTCTGAATATTCACTGTGAAAATTAGAAAATTCTACACCCTGGTTTTTGAGAAATTCAGCATTCTAGACTCAGAAAATCAGTATTTGTGCTCATTTTTTTCAGTCTTTCATTAATATCTCAAAAACTGTCTGATAACTTTTTGTCGAGTTTGTTGTGAGCCTTCCTTATGATGTTTTGAATATCCCCTGCGAAAATTAGAAAATTCTACGTCCCAGTTTTTGAGAAATTCAGCATTTTGGACTTAGAAAATCAGTGCTCATTTTCAGTCTTTCATTAATATCTCAACAAGAGGCCTGTCAGCCCAGAGAGCTCCAGTGAGGATGACTGAAATGTCTATGTCATAACTTAATTTCACAAATCCTTGGAAAATATTGCAATATGAACACATATGACACATTTGGTAACCAGAATATGCTGTGAACCATTTTGGTGTCTCAATTTGTATAGTAGCCTATAACAATAGAACCACACTACAAATTTCAATCATTTATTTCAATCATCTTACCAGCAAGCAATACTAACAACAAATAAATACCCCCCCGTACAGATTAGGTCAGGTTATTGATTGCAATTTGTTGGTTGCAAATGATTGCAATTTGCAGTGTGGTTCTATTGTTATACTACATAAATTGAGACACCAAAGTGGTTCACAGCATATTCTGGTTACCAAATGTGTCAAATGTGTTCATATTGCAATAGTTTTCAAGGATTTCTGAAATTATGTTATGACATGGACATTTCACTCATCCTCAGCGGAGCTCTCTAGGCTGACAGGCCTCTTGTACAGTAACATGTTTGTTTACAGTCGTATCAATCTTAATACGAACTAGGATAATGCTGAGGCCTGGAAAAAGGCCAGCAGAGGGTTGACTGAAGTTTCTAGGTGAAAGGATGTAGGAGTAGTTAGTCAGCACAAAAACCGGAGAATAAAGAAAGAAATAAAGAGTGGGAAGAACATGAGTGGGCAAACTTCCAGCTTGCCCACTAATGAGAGGACTCAGTGGCTGCTGGTTGGTAGAGGCAAACAATTTTAGACTTTGGCATCGGACAATGGGAAAATGTTTGCTGTGCGTTTTCTTATTTTGTCTATATTGGTAAATAGGCGATCTGGTGGAAAGTAGATGTTTGGCCCGCATAGCATATTGGCTTGGAAACCTGTGGAACTGAATGCATTGCATTGTGAGTAAATAAAGTTTCATTGTTATTATTGAACTGAAACCAGTGGAGTGGACATTTCTGTCATTTAATCACGGGTCAAAACAATTCATCAGCAACCGTTGCGGCCTGTTTTGATAAGCAAAGGGGTCATTATGGAGACAGAGCTTCCAGTTAAACTCATCCTCTTACTGCAGCTCTAACTCACAGCACATGGAGACAGAGCTTCCAGTTAAACTCATCCTCTTACTGTAGCTCTAACTCACAGCACATCTCTGAAAATGACGCAATACACGTAGCTTCCCCTCACAGAAAAAATTCACAGGATAAGAAAAACTCCAATAAAGTATATTTGAGTCCAAGATGGCTGGGTTGGCCTCAGATGAATTCTACTGGAGTTGAATTAACACTGAGATTTTTCTGTGCTAAAAAGGGTTAGAAATATTAAATAACAATTATGGATTAATACATATTGTGGAATAATGAAACAATGTTAATCTGAACATAATTACCTTTGATCACCTGTGAACTCTCCATTAAAGTTAAGAGGACGTCCCATTGAATGATCACTCTTCATTGACAGACAACTGGGTACCGGTGACCCTGATCTTTGTACCTGGACCCTGTGAACAAAACAGAGACAGTAAAAGTCATTTTTGTCCTGTTTTATTTTAAGCGTTATGTTGTGGCTTTGTCCCTCTGACCACTTGGGGGAGCAGTGTTGCCGATTTGTCAAAGGCCTATATTATCACTGTGAGAGGACTCAGTGGTTGCTAGTTGGTAGAGGCAGTTTTAGACTGTGGCATCAGACAATGGGAAAATGTTTGCTGTGCGTTTTCTTATTTTGTCTATATTGGTAAATGGGCGATCTGGTGGAAAGTAGATGTTTGGCCCGCATAGCAGATTGGTTTGGAAACCTGTGGAACTGAATGCATTGCATTGTGAGGAAATAAATTTTCATTGTTATTATTGAACTGAAACCAGTGGAGTGGACATTTCTGTCATTTATTCACACATCAAAACAATTCATCAGCAACCGTTGTGGCCTGTTTTGATAAGCAAAGGGGTCATTACAGAGACAGAGCTTCCAGTTAAACTCATCCTCTTAATGCAGCTCTAACTCACAGCACATGGAGACAGAGCTTCCTGTTAAACTCATCCTCTTACTGCAGCTCTAACTCACAGCACATTAAATACTGATTTATGAGTACCTCTCTCTGGCAGTGTGGAGGCTCCCAACTTCAGAGTCCTGTTCCCCTTTGAGACTCATTTCAGAAGCAGCGCCCCCCATCGCACTAGACTGGAACATACAAAAAGGAGATACGAAATTAGCCCACCTGTAAACGCACAATAAGTCAATATTCATATACTTGATAGAGTGTTCTGTGAAGTAACTGTTCTGTTCAATTCAAACCACATGTTTTCTGTGGAGTTCATGTCTGGGGTATGTTTAAACTGCAAAATATTATTTTGTGATAAATAATTGTATTTACAGTATATTTTTAGATTACAATGGGAGGTCAGCCTTGCAGTTATGCAGCTTTGAGACTGCAGCCGGAGGAAGCCAGGTTTGGGTTAAAATGCTGTTATCTGAGGAGAGTTCACTATGCTGACGCCTTTAACAAGGGCAGAGCCCAGTAACAGTAGGACTCCAGCCCTACTGTTGGGGGAGGGGAGGGGAGGGGAGGGATGGGATGGGCCCCCCTTCGTAAGACCAGCCCACCCAATCACAACCTAATGAGAGGAAAACTAACCCACTCACTGAATCATTAGCTGTGTCCACAACTGCTTCCTTCCTACTTCATTCATAGAGGACATTTCTGTTTCCCTTCACAGTTCACTACAAAATCACCTTTAATGCATTCAGCAGCTAATGTACCCTGACTGGATATTAACCTTTTACATTCTTTTCATCAAGATGGCATTCTACGACCAACTTTCACTGTTAGATCTTTCTTTCTTATGACATAACATACAAATTTTGCAGCTTGAAATCATTGCTAAACTGATAGTCCATACGAACGATAGCTCTGGGTGCGGCAAAGTGTCTAAAACAGACGACCTTTTTCCTTTTCTCCCCACTTTTCCTTGACCTCATTAGTAAAACTCATGTGGGTCAAGGGACAGTTGCAGGGAGATTTTAAAGGTTCCATGACCCAACTTTGAGAAAAATCGGATGGCCGATTCCTCAATACATCATGAGCTTGACAGCGAAGATAGCCTTCGCAATGTATCGGAAAGCTTTGTGACACAAATGGTGCATCCGGTCACTCCAGCTGTAAAAGACTGTGGCCCATAATCGATCCTTCCTTTTATCCAAGGTTTGTCTTGTGTTCCCGTGCTAGAAGGAAGGAACAAAGGAGCTAATCACCTCATTTCCTTTATGAAGTAGACAATTCAGACGCTCCTTGTCATGGCGACTGGCCAAACGATTTTTAGTTCATGCCTGTTCACATAGAGGGAACCTGGGCCTTTTGAGAATTCAGATGCACCTTTTGTCTCTACCCTGTGCACTGATGATGTCTTTGGGCTCGATACATGAAGAACAGCTTCCAGTGCATATTTCAGTTAGCTTAGTACTGCTGTCTAAATTTGGTCAGTTATTCCACTCACTGTTTCCCAACGTACAGCTCCATTTATAATTACCTCTGCCAAGAAGGTTATCTTTTCACCCCCGTTTGGTTGCTTGTGTGCGTGTTTGTCTGTTTGTTAACCCCATAAGTCAAAAAGTTATGAATGGATTGGCACAAAATTTGGTAGGATGGTGGGTGATAGTCTGAGGAAGAGTTGATTAAATTTTAGAAGTGTTCCGGAACATATTCTGGATTCTGGGTTCGGAAGAAGCTAAAATATATTACGGAGGGATGCGCTCTACCGAGTGCCCTTCAAGTTGTCCATGTAGAATGCAGTAAATTGCAAAGAAATGACCAACATCAGACAGATATTATTCTCATTGATCAATACATCTTCCAAAAAATGTTTAATTAATTCTCCAGTTCTCCTATTTGATATTTCCTTGCTCCTCGAAAGTCACTTCAAGTGGAAGTTTGTCCAGTTCTATATCTTGCAGGCCGTCCCAAAGCTCTGATTTCTGATCAGAGGAGGAAGGAATGAAGAGGGAGCTCAGAGGAGCCATGAGAGGAAACTCAAAAACAGCCTTCTTGAAAGAGTTTCAGCTGAAAGCCATAATGTCAGTGATTGAACTGATCAAATTAAGCCTAAATATAAATTAAATGTAATGTGATTAAATATAAAATGTTATTAAATAATCAAAATTGAATTTTAAAAAATGAATTACTAAGATGTGTTGAAAATAATTTAGAAATAATTAAGAGTGGCATATCAAAAATGTGGCCGAAGTAACAGATAGTAATTGATAGAGTGAGAATCCTGGCCGCAGACAAAGCAAATGTTGAAGTCTTTTGTCCCTATTAAAGAACAACTTTTAAAAGGTTGAAAACTTGTGGAATACTACTGAGCCATTGCTGTGCGCTGCTGTCCGTTAAAAAAAATCTTGTACGTCATTCATCTGTCCAAAGGCGTTCTGGTCCGCTGTAGACAGTCAGCCACTCTGCTGTTCTTATACGTAACCACACGCTATCAGGAGGTTGTGTGAAGTCGCCTGTACCATTGTGAAAAGTCAGCCTGTTGCTTAAGGTCCCTACTATGGCTTTGACGGCTACGGCACCAGCATCAGGAGAGATTTATTTCCGGGCGCCGTAGCCGTCGCAAAAGCTGCCTTTGCTTAAAGTCCCTGTTGGCTGAACTGCTGCAGTCAGAGCAACAGCTGGACAACCAAACTCGTGCATCAGCTGTCATCAAGCTCTAAGTATCAGTTCTTATTTTACAGGCCCTCTTGAAAACATCGAATAGTTGCGTCAGACAAAGAGCAAAATAATGAAGGATTACCGAATACATTTTCTTTTGTTTTCGCTTTATCTGGCAAGAAAAAAATGTGCACTTTTCAATTGGTGTCTATGGAGCTCGCGCGTCTTTGGCCACAAAATTGCATCCTTGGGAAACGCGGAAGCAGGAAGCAAACATGCTAACTGGCTGAAGCAAAGGTACTTCCTCATTCTCTCTGGTTCTATTATATATCTCTATGGATCAGACTGAGTACTGAAGCGAAATGAAATTAAGTGGAAGTACGAAGGCTGGCGGAGTCAGGCTACATGTACACAGCGTCTCCTCTGTAAGATTTGTTTGCTTTGAGAGGGGGGTATTTCCCCCTTGTGGTGATACTGAGAACGCCCTTCTCTGACAGTATTTTACCTCTTGATCACCTGTATCAGGTCACAGACCTCAACAATGAATTTGATATCAACCATTCCTAAGACCATTCGCCATGGTTAATTGTAATATTCTGATTTTGATTGCACTGAGCACGTTGCATATGGCGGGTTAAGTATGTAATTGTTTGGTTGCTGTCAGAGCTGAGTGTGTGGGTTGTTCTTGGTCACCAAAATGTGTAACTTTTTGGGGCAGCTGTTAACCTGTCAGTCTTCACCTAGATTGCTGCACCTGTGTCAAACGGGTGCAGCTGTGGGATTGTAGAGCTGTTTTTTAAAATCTCCCAACAGTCAAACTGATACTAATGTTCTGAAGACAGCATTGTCTGCAGAAATGTTTCATCTTTGCTGAAATAATTTCATCTTTCAGAGCATGAGAGTGAGTCTTACTCCTTTCACCTATTAATACCAAATGTACTGTGATGCCCCTCACCGAGTAAATGCTGCAATAGATGTGAGAGAATTTCGAACTTCAAATTTATTTCATGATTGGCAAGTGTAGCTGTGAAAATCTTTGCTTCTGTAGTTACACACTGTACTAAGATCATGTCACTGTGTGGTGAAAACTGACTCTGTGATTGTGTACCTTTGAGTTTAGAAACTGAATTTCTTGAGATATCCTGGCTGATTGCAAGTAGAGTTTTATACATTGAGTCGAGGCTATTGTTTGTAGAAAACTGTAACGCATTCACAGTGTGTGACTACAGTCACTAGAGATGCATATAAATCTGTATGAATCAGAAAAACTGCAGGAGCTCGGAAACACCTCACAGCAGAGACTGGACTCTTCTTCTATGATTATTTTTGGTTTTGTGGTTTAATCCATCCAAATGATGTGCAGCAGATCCAGGGTTAGACCCACAGGAGAGCCATGTCTTTGACCAGTATCAAGCAAACCTGCCTAATAAATAAACAGTACTTTGTATTGAAATTTACTGAATAGTTACACTGTATGAACAGAAGCAACATCTCAGCATAACCAGTGTTTCTCATTCTGGAGTCCATGTGCACCACAGTAGATGATGTCAGAGCTTCAGCAGAGCAGATTTTAACCCTGAACAGATTTACTCATATTGAGCTCCTGCATAATATATAATCATTAATAACTCCTGCTGGGTCACAGTTCAGTACATCAGGGAATAGAAAATCATGACAGAAAAACAACTCATTTTTAAATTCAGTTTTATTCACAAAAACAGGTTCAGACAGAATATGATGACAATCCATTAAATCCATGATAGTTTACAGTAATGAAAGGAAATAAGTACATTAGTGATCATTCTGCATTCCCCCATCAGCTGCAGTTACACTCAAACTTTCACATGGGAACTCTTGTAAAAATGAATGAAAGCTGCTGTAAAAATGAGTAAAATAACTGGCACCTCACACAGGAGTTTGCCACAGGCTTCTTTTACACAGAGATGCAGGAACAGGAGACAGAATTATTACTTCACTTCAAAAGCATTTTATCCTGCATCTTTCACCAGCATGAAACTCATTTAATCATCTTAAGGACATAAATACACTGTGATCATCAGTGACGCCACTGAGCCGAACTCTGAAGAGGCAGAACACGCCCCCTTTAGATGAGTCATGATTATATTCAGCCCTACCTGTTTTACATTATTCTCCAAGATAAACAATCAAATCAGAAAACATACAATACTGTCAGGTCTGTGTGTGTGATTTTGTGTGCGTGCGCATGTGTGTGTGTGTACGGGTGTGCAAGTGTTCATGCGCGTGAGTGTGAGCATGTGAGGGTGAATGCGTGCACAAGTGTATGAGTGTGTTTAGGCATGAAAGGGTGTATGTGTGCATGTAAGAGAAGGACCATAAAAGAGTGTGAAAATGTGTTCTAGTAAGAGGCTGAATGTGGATATGAATGAACACGCCAGCTCTGTACACACACACTCCTCTACCATCATCATCATCATCATCACACACTCTTGCTCTGTACACACACTCCTCTACCATCATTATCACACACTCCTGCTCTGTACACACACACTCCTCTACCATCATCACCATCACACACTCCTGCTCTGTACTAACACCATCATCCACCATCATCATCACACACTCCTCTGTACACACACACTCCTCAACCATCATCATCATCACACACTCCTGGTCTGTACACACACACACACACACACACTCTTCTACCATCATCATCACACACTCCTGCTCTGTACACACACACACACTCCTCTACCATCATCATCATCACACACTCCTGCTCTGTACATACACACTCCTCGACCGTCATCATCACACACTCTTGCTCTGTACACACACACTCCTTTACCATCATCATCACACACTCCTGCTCTGTACACACACACTCCTCTACCATCATCACCATCACACACTCCTGCTCTGTACTAACACCATCGTCCACCATCATCATCACACACTCCTCTGTACACACACACTCCTCAACCATCATCATCATCACACACTCCTGGTCTGTACACACACACACACACACACACACACACACACTCTTCTACCATCATCATCACACACTCCTGCTCTGTACACACACACACCCTCTACCATCATCATCACACACTCCTGCTCTGTACACACACACTCCTCGACCGTCATCATAACTCACTCTTGCTCTGTACACACACACTCCTTTACCATCATCATCACACACTCCTGCTCTGTACACACACACTCCTCCACCATCATCATCACACACTCCTGCTCTGTACACACACACTCCTCTACCATTATCATCATCACACACACACACGCTCTCCTCTACCATCATCATCACACACTCCTGCTCTGTACACACACACTCCTCGACCGTCATCATCACACACTCTTGCTCTGTACACACACACTCCTTTACCATCATCATCACACACTCCTGCTCTGTACACACACTCCTCCACCATCATCATCACACACTCCTGCTCTGTACACACACACTCCTCCACCATTATCATCATCACACACACACACTCTCCTCTACCATCATCATCACACACTCCTGCTCTGTATACACACACTCCTCTACCATCATCATCACACACACACACACACACACACACACACTCCTCTACCATCATCATCATCACACACTCCTGCTCTGTACACACACACAATCCTCCACCATCATCACCATCACACACTCCTGCTCGGTACACACACACACACACACACACACACACACACACATACGCACACTCTTCTACCATCATCATCATCACACACTCCTGCTCTGTACACACACACACTCCTCTACCATCATCATCATCACACACTCCTGCTCTGTACACACACACTCCTCGACCGTCATCATCACACACTCTTGCTTTGTACACACACACTCCTCCACCATCATCATCACACACTCCTGCTCTGTACGCACACACACTCCTCTACCATTATCATCACACACTCCTGCTCTGTACACACACACTCCTCTACCATCATCATCATCACACACTCCTGCTCTGTACATACACACTCCTCTACCATCATCATCACACACTCCTGCTCTGTACACACACACTCCGCTGCCATCATCATCACACACACACACACACACACACACACTCCTCTACCATCATCATCATCACACACTCCTGGTCTGTACACACACACACACACACACACACACCTACTACCATCATCATCACACACTCCTGCTCTGTACACACACACTCCTCGACCGTCATCATCACACACTCTTGCTCTGTACACACACACTCCTCTACCATCATCATCACACACTCCTGCTCTGTACACACACACTCCTCTACCATCATCATCACACACTCTTGCTCTGTACACACACACTCCTCCACCATCATCATCATCACACACTCCTGCTCTGTACGCACACACTCCTCTACCATCATCATCACACACTCCTGCTCTGTACACACACACTCCTCTACCGTTGTCATCACACACTCCTGCTCTGTACACACACACTCCTCTACCATCATCATCACACACACACACTCCTCTACCATCATCATCATCACACACTCCTCGTCTGTACACACACACTCCTCTACCGTCATCATCTCACACTCCTGCTCTGTACACACACACTCCTCTACCATCATAATCATCATCACACACTCCTGCTCTGTATACACACACCTCTACCATCATCATCACACACTCTTGCTCTGTAGACACACACCCCTCTACCATCATCATCACACACTCCTGGTCTGTACACATACACTCCTCTACCATCATCATCACACACACCTGCTCAGTACACACACACACACTCCTCTACCATCATCATCACACACTCCTGCTCTGCACACACACACTCCTCTACCATCATCACACACATCAGCAGTGATGGGGAAACAGGGAAGTTTGTTGAGTGTGTATCTATTTGTGAAACTGGCCATGAGAGTGTGTGTGAGTGAGGGTATGAGTGTGTGAGTGAGACTAGTTATGAGAGTGTGTGTATAAATGTGTATATGGGGGAGTGTGAGTGTCTGTATTCGTGGGTGGGTATAAGTGTGTGAGAGGGTGGATATGAAGGTGAGTGTGGGTGAGTATATGCATGTGTACGTGTGTGCAGGTGGGTGTGTGTGTGTGTGTGTGTGCGTGTTTTTCTACTCCAGTTGACAGAGAGACACAGTGGAGTTACACACTCCAAACCCAGCACAGAGGGGCGTGTGTTGGGTGAAGTGTGTGTGGACTCTGTGCAGGAGGGTCAGCTTTTCAGAGTCAGAGACGCTGTAGAAGGACAGAGTGCCGGCCGGACGGTCCACACACACACCGACCCTGTACACACACACTCCTCTCTCACCATCATCACACACTCCTGCTCTGCGGTAGGGAGAGGGGGGGGCAGGTAAGTTTGTTCGGTTATTATTGTGCCTGATGGAGTAACAGCCTTTATAGCACCACAGACTCCAGGAGATGTTATTCCATCCAAACCAACAGTCCCTCCCCTCTCCTCTCCTGCTGATTCCTTTATCTGTCACTGCTATACAAACCCATCCCCACCCCTCACACACACTCCACTCAGCCTCCCAGTAACAGTGCTCACACACACTCTCTCTGCACAAAACCTGCTGCACAGACTCAAATCTCTCTGGATGATCAGGATACGGCTCCACTCTCCCCAGTGTGCGTGTGTGTGTCACCTTCCTGTTCCCCTCAGACAGAGACAGCTCTCTGTGTGCTGTGTTTGGATCCAGTGTGAGGCGACAGCCGTCTGCACACCAGAGACATGAATGAGATTAATTATCATTATTAATATTCACCTCATTCTGTGTGTGTGTGTATGAGAGAGAGAGAGAGAGAGAGAGAGAGCTGTGACAGTATCTCTGTGCGTTTGTGTGTATATATGTGCTTATATCTGTGTGTGTGTGTGTGTGTGTGTGTGTGTGTGTGTGTGTGTAAGAGAGATGTTTTAGTTAAGACTCTCACACACAAACACACACAGAGCAGAGAGTGTATCTGTGGAAAGTGCTCTGTGTCGATACACACTCACATTTCCTGGGTCCTGGTTTGGTCCTGTTCTCTCCTCCATGGTCCACACTGTAAGAACAGCAGAACACAGTGAGTGCGTGTGTGTGTGTGTGTTTGTACTTACAGCGGTGTCGTGCGTGCGTGCGTGTGTGTGTGTGTGTGTGTACTTACAGCAGTGTGAGTGTGTGTGTGTGTACTTACAGCAGTGTGTGTGTGTGTACTTACAGCAGTGTGAGTGTGTCCAGTTTAGCAGCAGACAGTGCTCTCACTCCAGAGTCTCCAGGGTGATTGTATCTCAGGTCCAGCTCTCTCAGGTGTGAGGGGTTTGAACTCAGAGCTGAAGCCAGAGAATCACAACCTCTCTGTGTGACTCTACAGCCTGACAACCTGCAGAGAGAAGAACACACACACACACACACACATACACACAAACAGAAACACACACGCATACACACACAAACAGAAACACATACACACATACGCACACACACAAACAGAAACACATACACACACACACACACAGAAAAACACACACATTATTATTATCATCAGGAAATAATCCAGCTCTCCCAGTGCCTCCTGCATGTTTCCTCTCTCAGTCCTCTGTTGGCTGCGCTGCTGTTGCTGTACAGTATGTGCTGGGGGCATCGGCGCCGACTTGGGTTTAATATTGGGGGAGGGGCAAAAAAATGAAGGTAATATTTGATGATGTCATCATGCTCCTGGTACATATGAATCAGTCCAATGTTGTCCCAAACCTTTCTATAAAATCAATTTCATGAAGAGGATTTGAGGAATTATTCATTTACGAATAAATCTTTTTGGATTCAAGTACCTGCGAATTTCATGAATGCATGTAAAATCACTGCTGTTTGAGTTTATCTGCATTTTCCATTACTTTTCAGAATTGAGGGTTGTGCTGTACATCAAACAACTACAATGCGCAGTCAAAACTGTAGTGTGGCCAACTCATAAAAAAATGTAAATTCCTGAACGCCAGTGTGTGTGGGAGCTTTCATTTAATTATGAGTAAACAACAGTTAGATCAGACTCTTGCTTCATATTAGTGTAACGGACAACCTATTCCCTGAGGAAGTACAGGGGATTAGTTTGAGTGCCACAACATTCTCCGACTCAGGCTGGTAGATTGGGAGCACAACTATTATTAATAGTATTAATGTTTTAGTTAAGAATATACTCATCTAGTGATTTCCCTGGCTGTTGACTGATTGGGGTGAGGGGGGTGTGACCATGTGATGTTTTCACCTGCGTGAACTTGATTGCTGACGTGGCGGAAGTGCGAGGGAGAGACCCTTTTGAAACGCCAGCGGGAGCAAGAAGCAGGGGGAAGAGTGACCCTCGAAACGGTGTGCGTTACACCAATTTGGTCCCTATAACTAGACGCCAGGGAAATTTTAAGGAAAACGGAACTGAACTGAACTAAACTGACGACTGGGAGCAGTTAGTCCGGCGTCGGACTCTGCCAGCCGCTCCGGCCGTACGCCGACAGCCAGACAGGGAAGCGGTTCTCAACAAGCCACGGCCAGTGCTACCACCTGCGGCGCCTGTGGGGAGGTAAGGTCACGCCTCCCAAGAGCCTCAGTCAGGATGACAGCCAGTCAACTGACCAGCCAGCTGGTTCTGGCTATTGCCCCTGCTGTGGGGAAAGGAGCGCTATTCATTTTCCCTAGACAACGAGGTTCAGTAAATTCCCCCACATGTGGGTTCGGTTATATTAGTCTCAGCTGATTTTAATGTGGTGCACGCGATTCTTATGAATGTGTTAGCTGAGGTTTACAGAGTGATTGAAGCTCTGTGAATTGAAGTTTAGAGCACATTAATTCTTATCTTCATGTAAAGGCTTTTATTTGAGACGATGGTAAAGGGAACATCCATGTTGACAGATGGCCCATAGAAACACTGAAACTGCCTTCTGTTTTTGGAAACGGATGACACTTGGGCAGAGTTAAGCTACGCACTCAGCGAATAAAATATTATATTTCATAACCAGTTAACCACCGCTGCTTCTAGGTCACTTCATTTTAGAGGCTGCTTAACACAGTTGTGCAAGATCATTTGTTACACTAAAATGTTCAAGACTATCTGACATTTAATTTGTAAACACGATGAATGCTCTAAGCATCATAGTTAGCCTACAGCTCAGTGACCTCATGAGCTAACTAGAGAGGGGCCTTAGTAAGTGACTCAGTTTAAGACACTGAGTGATTGAGTTCTTATGTGATGCACTGAACTGAAAATAGCGCCACACATGGACGCACTGAACAGAAATCAGGGGTTTCCGTTCACTACGAGGACAGGCTCTCCAATCAGTTTCGTCACGGACATGAACGTCCACCCGAGGAAGCCAATGGCGGATTACAGTGGCAGGCATTGTGAAAACCTTGTTCTTCTTTCACCAATCGAGAAGACTGATGGGAAGAGCAACACTTAAGTGTTTTACTGTTTAACTATTGATACAGGCATAAATGTCAAAGTGTTTCTATTCCAACTGTTTCTATTTCTCTGATCTCTCTAAACATTAACAGGAAGTAATTAAGAAAAATTAACAACTTGTTAAAATTCTGTCATTGCAACAGTGGTTAGAACAAAAACCAGCACACAGGGGGTCCCAGGACCGAGTTTGGGACGCACTGGCCTAAACGGGCGGAACAATCTGGAAGCAACTTTCTCCGAGGAGAAATCAGTCACATCATAATCCAACAGGCAGCAAAGTCAGAAAAAAATCATTATTTCCTGACTGAATTGACTAAATCCAGAATTCTGGTTATTCATGATTCTTATAATGATCATTAATTCTAGACCATTTAAAAACCACTGAAGTGGAAAGATGTGGAAAAACTGGGCGGGGCATGGGCGGAGCTATGGAACCCCCACCCCTCCCCCCATTTCTGACAATTCAGAGTCAAAGTAAAACAAATGTACTGAAAAAATCCTGTAATTAAAAGCCAAGTGACTCATGGACAAGAAACCTCACCCCAAAAGCCTTTATAACAAGTCTTGAGTGTTTATTCTTTTCGTATTAACAGGATTAGTGATCTCTGAAAGGGCAGGCAACAGTAGTGCACCATACACTATATATCTCTGACTGACCTCAGGTCAGCTCTGACCTCACCTTTAAATTGCCTTTGTTTACTATTACTGTTTCCTGTGCATCGAAGACCCCTTTTCCACCTGCAACAGACTGACTCTCCTGTAACATCTGCTGTAAAGCCGACTCTTCTAATAAACACCCTCTTGACACTTTCACCTGATCTGTGTGTGTTTTCCTGTTCTGGTCCATAACAGCCTAAGGCCTGATGTACACTGGGAACGGACACGACGTAAAACGTGAGCGGGGCGGAGCGCAGCGTTTCACCTGCTACACTAGTTGCGTTTCTATTGTGTACGGTCGCGTGTCAGACGTGTTTTCCAGAGGAGATTTCGAGCACTCGGCATTGGAAAATAACTATTAGAAAATACGACCTGTGTACACGGATACTGTAAATATATTTACATTTGCACTTTCACATTTTGGCGGCATGGAGTTGCAAAATAATTAGTACTTAACAGATTATTTTATTTTCATTCATGGACAGCTCCTGCTGAAAGGCAGGCGACTGCCCTTTTTTTTTTTTTTTAATAATTCGGAGCCTTCCTGCCGTTTTTTTCCATAGATGATCACCTACACTGCCCACATTGAGTATTCCCAAGTGATTTTGTTTGTTTTCCGGGGTACAATAGGGAAGTATAGCCTACAATAAAAGGTGCTGAATTTTCAATAGATCGTTTTTCACTTCAGAATATACTTTGTTTTTTTTAGACCCACAATATAAATCAAACAAAAACAAAGCTAGACTCCTATGACTCTGGTGCAATCGAATTTTTCATTTTAATCACTTTTAAACTTGTTGTACTCGTTTTTGATACAGTTTCATGTAGTTTTTGCCTGTTGGAGGGGCCGCATTGCCGCGCATAGAGGGAAAAAAATAGACCAGCCACGTAAATAAAGAGATTTGTTGCGCGGGCTGGCGGGATTGCGCGCGGCTGAAGCTGCCGGTGGAGCAGCTTCAACAGAAAATAATGTGAGCGTTCAGCTGCGACTGACGTCTTGCGCCACGAACGCGCCTGGTGTATTTCCAGCCTAAAATAGGTGATAACAGGAAAAATGAGGACGTTAGGCCGTGGGCCGAGTGGCTGGAAAAGGCTTCGAAGTGTGAGAGAGCTCCGACCTACTTGGCGAATAAAAGAACAATACACCAAAATTATCTTTATATTTCTTGTATTAAAAATAAATAAAGTTCTACCAAAAATGTGTGGACGTTAAGTGACTGTACCTGGATGAATATATCATAAAGATTCGCATGCAGTTCAAATTTCAGCGGGGCTCTCAACAGTTTGTCTTTACAATACAAGAGTTTATAGAGAAATATTATTTCTAAAAAGTACTCAGAGCATCAAATTCCTTCCAATAAACAATATTCACATCTGCAGAACTGTCTACAATCCTGTTTCCAAAAAAGTTGGGACACTGCGTAAACTAGAAATACACGGAATGCAATGATTTGTAAATCTCTTGAACACTAAATTTAATGGAAGATAGCACAAGCACAACATATCAAATGCTTAAACTACAAAATTTTATTGTTCTCTGAAAAATATCTGCTGATTTTGAATTTGATTCCATTTTTCAAAAGAGTTGGGACAGGGGCAATAAAACACTGGAAAAGATGTAAGGTGAAAAAAAAAAAAAAAGTAGACCTGGTGGAATACCTTGCAGCTAAATAGTTTAATTGGCAACAGGTTAGTTGTGATGGCTGGTGTTTCGAGACGCCAAATGCAGTGGCCGGAACGAAAGGAAGTGCAGGAACGTAAGAGAGACAAACACAGACAAAATAGGAGAGAGAGACTCGCGCTTCCAAAGGACATAAATCTAGTCCGAGTAAAATAAGGAAGCAGCGAGAGCTAGACTGTACTTTAAACAAAGGAAAAATCTCGGAAACCGAGATAAAAGACAAAGCACCAGACGTGCACAGAAAGAGGAAAGGGAAGAGAAAGATTCCCTTTACTAACTAACACTTTCCTTTTTTTGCAACTAATTCCTCAACACTTCTCTAGCTAGAGATCTTGCGGGCTATAGTGCAATCGTAACACTGACACTCTAGCAAAGGTGGCGAGGCGGAACTTGGGCTTAAGTAGAGTCCGGGCGCCGCCCACAATTAATGCCAGCTGGCCAAAGAATCCGATGTGGACAAAACAATATCGTCCCGGACCACAGCAACAAAGAAAGCTCCCAAGCCACCGCCAGCCTCCAAAACCATGACATTAGCAACATGATTGGGAATAAAAATTCTTTCATTTATATGTAAAAAATGGCAAGGGCCAAAATACTCTGAAAAACTGCAAGGGCAACGAAGTCAACAATTTAAGGATAATGTTTTTCAGCGTAAAAATGCAAAGAATATGGGGGTTTTATCTTCTGCAGTTCATAATACAGTTCATAACTGACAAAATTACACAGTTGAAATCATTTCATGGGCTTTGGACCACTTCTGTTAACCACTGTTATTGTACAGTTTGTTGCTGCATCCACAAATGCAAATTAAAACTTCCATGTAAAGTTTAAACCATATACAAACAAGATACAGAAATGCTGTCAACCTCTCTCAGCCGAAGCTCATTTAAGATGGACAGAGGCAAAGTGGTAAACTGTCCTGTGGTCCGACCAATCAAATTGTGAATTTCTTTTTTAGAAATCATGGATGCTGCATGCTCCAGGCTAATGGGGAAAAGGACCGGACCATCAAACTTGATGAATGCACAGTTCAAAAGCCATCATCCGGGATGGTGTGCATTAGTCTGCATTGGGTGTGCATTAGTGCACGTAGCATGTTTAACTTCTACATCTGTAAACATATCACTAATGCTGAACAATATATGCAGGTTTTGGAGAAACATTTGCTGCCACCAGACATTTTTTTCAGGGAAGGCCTAGCTTATTTCAGTAAAACATGGCCAAACACCACATTCTGGACATATACCGTACAGGCCAGCAGATACTGCCTAATTCCCACGAGATGTCTCGTGTATCTCTCGTGGCTTTCTCGCGATAATCTCCTCTTTATGTCGCGTGCTATTATCTACCTCGTACTCTGCCGAGACAAGCTTCGCAGTAGGGCGGCCGCCGAACCTACATACATATGCCTAGAGCCTGCCAAATGCGCGACGCAATGTAGTCCGAATTAGGTCTAAGCACAGTTGTGACTGAGAATTACTTTTTATATGCGGATTTAATAGATAAATTACGTTGTTGCGTTGCTGCGTTGTTGTTGGTAATTGGTAATCGCTAATCACTAATCCGTGAAAATCGAGGGTGGGCTGAAGAAGAGTAGCCTACACAATATCCAGCAGCGGTTGAAGAATCACTTTGAAAATCTCAGTATACATATACCGCTGGTCGGAATAAGACATAATGCGCTACATACATGTAGATTGTAATTTTGCATTTATTTCAGCCTGTATGCTGTTTCATCATTTCATCAGTTCACGTGGTAGAGGGAGATAACTCATGTTATGTTTGCTGTTTAATAGCCTTCTGTTTGACGATGTTGGTTTATTCTTAAACATTTATACTGTAAATGCACAGTAGAATGTTTTCTGTGCACGTCTCATTGTGTCATAAACAAAGCAGCAATTCTATCAATTTACATGTCAAATTATATTTAAAGCGATGCCTTGTTGCAATATCCTGAAAACAACAGCTCACATTCCATGTCTTTTTTCCTTCAATTGGAATTGGTTAAGTGTACAGTAATTCTTAGTTTGAGATTTGTTTGGCGTATAGATTTCGCCTCTGTATGTACAGTTTGATGGATTTAGTTTGAATGGATATCCTTCTTCTGCGATCAGACAGCCTCTTATGTGCGATGGCGTTTCTTGATTTTCATACAGAGACATTATAGGCTACGCGCTCCTAAATAAGGGGAAATGCGACGCATCTTCTCTACTGACCTCTTGCTTACTGAATGATAAAATTCATACGCAATGAGCAAAATTAAGGATTGATGAACGGGCCGCAAGCTGCGGATTAAAAAAACGAATCCTTTTCCATTCTGACATCTAGAACTCGCGGCCTTTGTATTATCTAAGCCGTGGCTTCTTTCACAGGTGGCCTGAAACACTTGAGTGCAAAGGGACATCTACTCATTAATCAAGTATAGGATTATGAAAATAACGTCACGCAGGGTTGCATTGTTAACAGAGGAATTTGGTTTTTCCTTTCTGTATCTGTGATAATATAGCTATCCTTAAACACATCCCACGTCCCAATCGATCGGTCCAAAACTCTTAACTCAACAGAGCCGGTAAACCTCTCAGTCGGATAAATACAATAATCACAGACTAATAAATCTTTTTTTGACCAGTTTAATAATAATACGATGACCGTTACACTCAAAATATGAATTTCTTACTTTTAACAAAATGTTTAACAAATTAATGTGTTCCATGAGAGATGATAAATTAATTTGTTAAAATCAATCCAACAAAATTAATTTGTTCAGGAAGTAACAAATTAGTTCGTTTTATTAACAAGTAAAATTGTTGCTGTATTAACAAAATAGGCCTATTGTGTTAGACTAACAATTAAGTAACAAATGTGTTTTGCTAACACAATTGGACCATAAATTATTTTGTTCGGATGTTTGTTAAAATAAATCTGCACAAACCGATTATGCGGCCGATGTACATGTAGATGAAATAATTTAAGTGCGTACTTTTATTACTTCACAGTGAAGTGGTAATGCAAGAAGTGAGCAGTAGGCCTAAGGCGAGTTTTTAACCAATGCCAATAAGTTGTTGACAAATCAATCAGCTGTTAAAGGAACAAAAACAGGCATCAGAGGCAGTCTCCTCATGTTTAATGACCTGGTTTGCGGAAGATAAAATATGGTGGGAAAGGAATATCATCTGCATGCACAAATATCTATAGATTGCGACACAAAAATAAAGATAGAACAACGTTGTCGGTGTATGTCGCTAAATATTAAAACTTAAAGAACGACGACATATTGCTAGTAGCCTACACAGAGAAAAGATGGCATAGGTTAAAACTCGCCTTCCCCTTGCGTTCCTGCTCATTTCAAGATCATTCGCAATCAGACGATACTGAAATTGGTGTGTTATGGCCCCAATTTGTTATGGCGTCAATTTGTTATGGCCCCAATTTGTTATGGCGTAGCGGACAGCAAGGGATGACAGACAAAATTTTAAAACTTCAACAGATTTAATTAAACAAACACTTTGAACTAATCTACAATCTACTCTACTGACCAAGATTGAAATAAAAAAAATGAGATATTTACAGTCCCTTGGTAATTGAGATGGCGCTGCTATGTTGCGATGTCCTAGGACAGGAAAATGCTCCAACACAGGCAAAAATCCACAAAAGCTTCACAGGTTTTGATTAGAGTGACAGGTCTGGTCAAATGTATCCTTCCACAATCTCTCCTTGCAATTTCTCCTACTCCCTACTCTCTCAATTTCTCTCCTTATATACTCTTTTCCAGCCCCTCCCACCTTCCAGACTTTTCTCCAATTCTCTGGGACATTCCCCTCTGAGGCATGCCCAGGACATGCCCCAAACCTAGCTCCAGACTGGGCTGAACAAAAAAAATTGTCAATACTGCCATCTAGTGGCTTTTTTTTTCCCACATTACAGGTGCACGTGATCGATTCTCGCCAATGAAAAGTGACAACAGAAAATTCGCTGGGGCTGTGCAGAAAAGTAACAGATCTATTTTGTTAAGACGACTGGACAAAATCTATTTTGTTAAGATTTTTGTTAGAATAACAAATCGGATTCAGTTGCATCAACAAATTAATTTGTTACAAAGGCGTAACAAATTTGTTTTTCTTAAATTTTAACAAAATAATATTTTGAGTGTATCATCAATACATAAGAAAATCAAAAAACATAAATGACACTGTCTAGGAGCCATATTTTAAACGCGCGTGAGACAGTAAACCTCAAAACTGGATGTTAGACATTTGGAATCTCGTTCACTAATAATGCTGTTTACCGACACCAGTTTCATGCGAGACTTATCGCGATACACATGTATACTTGTCACCGGCACTAGGCCTATTACTTTTCCTACGCACGATCCATGTGGCTGCAGGGTGAAGTTGCCTTCAGCCGTCAACTTCCAGGCTACTCAGCCTGTCAGGCTCGCGAAACGCCGCCCCAAGTACAGCCAATCAGATCGCGAGCTAGAGTACAACCATCCGCTCACGAGGCAGCCAATCCTCAAAGCGGAGCGGGCTTAAGAAAATCAATATTGTTAAAAACAAATGCATTTAATCGTCTTTTCTCATTAAAGAAACTGATTCGGGAGGTAACGTTAGATATTTCAGCTATTTTGATTATGTTAACCAATGCAAAGAAGTGCTTTTTTTGTCTTACAGTTAACTTATAGACCTAAACTAAGCTAAACAGGTCATACTTGTTAACCTAAACACTTCTACAATATAACTTCAAGTATAACTCTGTTTGAAACATAAAATTGGCCTACTTGTGTGATATTTTGTTCAATAAGCTGTTTAGTTGAGCTTTAAAAAACTTCAACTGCAAGTTGCTGTAACGTTAGCTGCCTTCAAGGCTGATTGTAGAGACTAGTGCCTTGCAGGCTGGTTAGAGGGCTAATGTTGATTTCATCTTGTATAATCTTTAGTAGTATTCAGTCAGATGCCTTCAAGGCTGATTGTAGAGACCAGTGCCTTCAAGGCTGATTGTAGAGACTAGTGCCTTGCAGGCTGGTTAGAAGGCTAATGTTGATTATATATTGTATAATCTTCAATAGTATTGCCTCAGATGCCTTTAAGGCTGATTGTAGGGACTAGCGCCTTCCAGGCTGACCGAAGAGACTAGTGCCTTGCAGGCTGGTTAGAAGGCTAATGTTGATTTCATATTGTATAATCTTTAAAAGTATTCAGTCAGATGCCTTCAAGGCTGATTGTACAGACTAGTGCCTTCCAGGCTGACCGTAGAGACTAGTGCCTTGCAGGCTGGTTAGGAGGCCAATGTTGATTTCATATTGGATGATCTTTCATAGTATTCAGTCATATGCTTTCAAGGCTGATTGTACAGACTAGTGCCTTACAGGCTAGTTAGAAGGCTAATGTTGATTTCATATTGTATGATCTTTCGTAGTATTCAGTCAGATGCCTTCAAGGCATCAGGGCCCGGGGTGGGTGCGGAGGCTGTTTTTCTTTTTTTTACTTTTTTAGGGGGGCGGGTAGATAGGGCTCCACGATGGCGCCGAGACATCGTTTCAACTCCTAAAAAGAGTGTAAAAAGTAAAGACAACATCACTATGCAACAACACCTCGGTCAGTTTTCTGAGGTAACGTGTTTGGTTTCGAACGGTACAAAATCTATGGGCTGAAAAATAGAAGATTTTAAATTAGCCTTGGAAGGCTCCAACTCAGTAGAGACTCCCAGTAGAGACCCCCTCAGTAATGCTGAGGGAGTCTCTACTGTCAGCCTTGAAGGCATCAGAATTGTAAACACACACACACATATATATATATGAAATCATCAGCCTACCAACCAGCCTGCAAGGCACTACTCTCTACTGTCAGGCTGGAAGGCACTAGTCTCTACAATCAGCCTTGAAGGCATCTGACTGAATATTATCAAAGATTGTACAATATGAAATCAACATTAGCCTTCTAACCAGCCTGCAAGGCACTAGTCTCTACAATCAGCCTTGAAGGCACTAGTGCTCTGCAATCAGCCTTGAAGGCATCTGAGGCAATATTATTGAAGATTATACAATATCAAATCATTATTAGCCTTCTAACCAGCCTGCAAGACACTAGTCTCTACTGTCAGGCTGGAAGGCACTAGTCTGTACAATCAGATTTGAAGGCATCTGACTGAATATTATCAAAGATTATACAATATGAAATCAACATTAGCCTTCTAACCAGCCTGCAAGGCACTAGTCTCTACAATCAGCCTTTGAAGGCACTAGTGTTTACAATCAGCCTTGAAGGCATCTGCGGCAATACTATTGAAGATTATTAGCCTTCTAACCAGCCTGCAAGGCACTAGTCTTTACAATCAGCCTTGAAGGCAGTTAACGTTACAGCAACTTGCAGTTGAAGTTTTTTAAGAAGCTCAACTAGACAGCTTATTGAAAAAAAAAAACTCACAAGTAGGCCAATTTTATGTTTCAAACAGAGTTATACTTAAAGTTATATTGTAGAAGTGTTTAAGTTAACAAGTATGACCTGTTTAGCTAAGATTAGGTCTATAAGTTCACTTTAAGACAAAAAATAGCACTTGTTTGCATTGGTTAATATAATCAAAATAGCCTAAATATCTAACATGACCTCCCGAATCAGTTTCTTTCATGAGAAAAACTCACGATTAAATGTATTCGCTTTTTAACAATATTAATGTTCTTAAGCCCACTCACCGAGTAAAGGCTTCCGAATTGAATTGGCTGCCTCGTGAGCGGATTGGTTGTACTCTAGCTCACGATCTGATTGGTTGTACTTGGGGGCGGTGTTTACGCAGCCTGACAGGCTGAGCAGCCTAGAAGTCGACGTCTGAAGGCAACTTCACCCTGCAGCATCTATGTGACTCGTACATTTACGCTGCGTCGCGATATTCTCGTGTATTTCTCCCGATAATCTCGCGTAGAAATGGCACTGTCTGCTGGCCGGTACGGTAACAACAACATGGTTTCCTAGTAAGAGTCTGGGAGCTAAACTGCAAATTAATATTGGCTCAGTAATTTAAAGTGACGTTAAAACTCACCAAAGTTAAATTTAGTGTTTGAGTTTGAAGAGATAAATATTGACATTATTTTTTTGAGCAGATTAATATTCCTTTTCTTTCATGACGCATGATACCTTACTTTGGTTGATACTGGATCGGATTCTCCAAGTTGCAAAAGAATCCTGTGGTCATTATGAAATGAAGCGGCTTTCTTAAGTTTATGCACATCAGTTTCGCATGTTACCAGCTTTTCTAATTTCCTTTTCATTGTCATCGTATCTAGTATTCGCTTGTCTTTCTGGCATATGATGAACTCGTTCGGAAGAATGTGTTTTGAACGTTTTTTTTCGCCTGATTTAGTTGATGAAGACACAATGTCTGACCTTAAAATTGGCTTTGACCGCTTTGGAGGAGGTTCACTGGCCAGTGATGACGACGAATTCTGCCCTGAAAGTCGTAAACGGCCCCTTTCCTTTCGTTTGACACCCTGCTCTATCCGCCTTTTATCGATGATCTTCTAGTAGCATTTCATGTGATAACCTCTGCCATCATGCAATGTATTATCACATTTCAAAGCTCACTTTCTATTCCATCCAGCGATTTCCATGCTTGCATACAATGGCATGATTTGGCCCGGGCTGTCTCAGTGAATGGTACAATGGGGCCGGTTTCTGTCTCCAGTACATGGCCAACACATTCAACCATAATGGGGTGCGTTTCCGAAAAGTTTCACAGTGAATGGGTCAAACTATGTACAACCCCAATTTCGAAATTGTTGGGACAAAGTGTAAATTGTGAATAAAATCAAAATGCAATGACTTTCAGATCACATGAGCCAATATGTTATTTACAATAGAACATAGATAACATTTCAAATATTTAAACTGAGACATTTTACATTTTTATCCACAAAAATAACAAGAAGTTGAAAAAGTTCTACTTTGCACGTGTTCATTAACCAGAAAAATGTACTTAAAGACAGCAAATTTGTTTTGTTCGTTGCCATGGGTGCAGTGTAAAATTTTCTTCCGTACAACCAATATGCCGAGTGCGTCCCAAAAGCACAGATGCTAAGTTACAGCCCCAATTTCGAAATAGTTGAGACAAAGTGTAAATTGTGAATAAAATCAAAACGCAATGACTTTCAAATCACACCAGCCAGTATTTTATTCACAATAGAACAGAGATAACATAGCGAATGTTGAAACTGAGAAATTTTACAATTTTATCCACAAAATGAGCTCATTTCAAATTTTCTGGCTGCAACAGGTCTCAAAAAAGTTGGGACACAGGCAAAAAAGGGCTGAAAAGCAATTTATATATAAGAGAATCAGCTAAAAGAACATTTAGCAAGTAATTACGTTAACTGGCATCAGGTGTGTAACATGATTGGGAATAAAAGGGATGTCTTAGAGAGGCTGAGTCTCACAGAAGTAAAGATGGCCAGAGGCTCTCCAACCTCTGCAGGTTTGCGTAGAAAAAATTGTGGAATACTTTAAAAACAATGTTCCTAAACGTCAAATTGCAAAGGCTTTAAAGGTCTCATCATCGACAGTGCATAACATCATCAAAAGACTCAGAGAAATGGAAAAATCTCTGTGCATAAGGGACAAGGCCGATGACCTTCACTGGATGCCCGTGATCTTCGGGCCCTCAGACGCCACTGCATCACTCAACAGCATGATTCTCTCATTGACATTACTAAATAGGCCCAGGAATACGTAAAGAAACCACTATCTGTAAACACAGTCCGCCGTGCCATCCACAGATGCCACCTAAAACTCTATCATGCAAAAAGGAAGCCATTGTTGAGCATGATCCAGAAGCGCCGCTGTGTTCTGTGGGCCAAGGCTCATTTAAAATGGACTGTAGCAAAGTGGCAAAGTATCCTGTGGTCAGACGAGTCCAAATTCGACATTCTTGTTGGAAATCATGGGCGTCATGTCCTCCGGGCTAAAGAGGAGAAAGACCACCCCTCCTGTTATCAGCGTTCAATTCAAAAGCTAGCATCTCTGATGGTATGGGGATGCATTAGTGCATACGGTGTGGGACACTTGTATGGTTTAAAAAGCACCATGAATGCTGAAAGGTACATAAAGGTTTTAGAGCAACATATGCTCCCCTCCAGACGACATCTATTCCAAGGAAGGCCTTGTGTATGTCAGCAGGACAATGCAAAACCACACACTGCAGCTATTACAACAGCATGGCTTCATAGTAGAAGAGTCTGTGTGCTGAACTGGCCTGCCTGCAGTCCTGATATTTCACCAATTGAGAACATTTGGCGCATAATTAACTCTTTCAACTCGACAGCCCATTTCATGCCTTTCAACGCGATAGCCCGCCACAGCGCCAAGTACAGATCGACCCAGACCCGCCAGCCCGCTGCAGCGTCATATTGACATTTTGTAAACACGCTGTTCTATCACGTGACCAGTGAGATTTTTGCGGACCGAGAACTCATTAATATTCAAGATGGATGCCGTGTCAGTGCCCTATCTGTTCCTCCTGCCTGATCGGTTCTGTGCATGCGCAATACCAGTACTGCGCAAGTGCAGAGAATTCCTGCCCGACGAAATTTGTACCACACATGCGTAAACATTTTACTTTGACGGGCAGTCAACGATTTTTTAAACTTTAACAACATAATAGTATACAAATTCGCTACAACACAAGGATATTTTAGGAAGATTATATTTTATCTCATGGTCCTTCAAGTAGCCAGCGACTTCTTTTTTACTTTAACAACATAGTAGTATACAAATTCACAACAACAAAAGGACATTTTAGAGAGATTAGCCTATATTTTATTTCATGGTCCTTCATGTATAGATTTTTATTTGAATAGGCGTATTTTGCCACATTTTGCACACAAAATCGCCTATGTTCATTACTTCCAGCGCAAGTCATGGCAAAAAAAAGGAAACCAAGCGAAATCTTATGGAAGTGTTTACAGTATGGGTTGCTTTGCAGGAATTTGGGTATTTATACATAATTCATTTTTCCTATCCATAATTTAAAACCATGTGGGCCAAAACCGATATTAACGTAACCCCTCCTTTGTCAATATGAATATGTGATCATACGTGTCCCTCAACTGACATTCAGCACATTGAGGTTGCATTTTCCACATATCTTGCTCTTTAGGCATCCGGCGGAGGTTTTATTTTTTTTTCCCATTGCGATCTGAAAAACAATGTCAAGTTATCCCTTACAGCTTACGATGGAAAAGAAACGGAGATTCGTGGATGCGTCCGAAAATAAATGGATTTTATATCGAGGAGTGTGATTTATTTATTTTTTCTTATGAGGGTACAGATATCCGGAATGCCTGAGTTTAAAATTGGCTATTAATTTATCTACATCATATATTATCAATAGGGTCGCCAACAACGCAACAAAATTTTAGGGGAGTCAATAACCGGAGAACTTAAATATTTTATGAAAAAAATTCGATCACACTTTTAAAAGCTACCCAAGTTCAAATTTAGGCTCCCCTATGCCGCTTTTTTTGTGGTATAGCCTATTGCATGCGGCAGCTGAACTGTATTTCATACTTTGATAATTAAATTTTACATTAATTCACGATTTACATGTGTGCCAATTCCCGCAGATCATATTCCAATATTCCATATGTCCGTTTTCTTTGTTTTTGCTAATTATATCCAGGGTTCAATGGTATAGCACACTGTGTAATACATGGGGCTGAAGGGTGTTACATTGTATCATTTACTTAGGGGCGAAAGAGTTAAACGAAAAGTCCGTCAAAGGAGACCCAAAACTCTCCAGCAGCTGGAAGCCTGTATTAAACAAGAGTAGAATCAAATTCCAATGGCTTAACTCAAGAATCTTGTCTCCTCAATGCCCAGATGCCTCCACTCTGTGTTAAAAAGATGAAAGGATGCTACACCATGGTAAACAGGGCCCTGTCCCAACTTTTTTGAGACCTGTAGCAGCCATAAAATTTGAAATGAGCTCATTTTGTGGATAAAATTGTAAAATTTCTCAGTTTCAACATTCGCTATGTTATCTCTGTTCTATTGTGAATAAAATACTGGCTGGTGTGATTTGAAAGTCATTGCGTTTTGATTTTATTCACAATTTACACTTTGTCTCAACTATTTCGAAATTGGGGCTGTAACTTAGCATCTGTGCTTTTGGGACGCACTCGGCATATTGGTTGTACGGAAGAAAATTTTACACTGCACCCATGGCAACGAACAAAACAAATTTGCTGTCTTTAAGTACATTTTTCTGGTTAATGAACACGTGCAAAGTAGAACTTTTTCAACTTCTTGTTATTTTGTCATATTTTTTATAAAAATGAAGAGGCATACTCTTCACCCTTTTGTCAGGAGCACTATGAAACGATATCAGGGTTCGGCCCATGACCTACGTTTATCTCCCTAATGTCAGAAAATCTGTGCACTCACCCCAGTCTCTGCAGTTTACAGTGAGGGTCCTCCAGTCCAGCAGAAAGCGCTGTCACTCCTGAATCCTGCAGCTTATTGTCTCTGAGCTCCAGATCTCTCAGCTCTGAGTGAGGAGAACGCAGGACTGATGCCAGAGCATCACAGCAGCCCTCTGTGAGATTACACCAACCCAGCCTGTGCAGAAACACACACAAACAGATTACACCAACCCAGCCTGTGCAGAAACACACCCACAAACACATATATACACACAAATACACACACACACACAAACAGAGATTACACCAACCCATCCTGTGGAGAAACACAAACACACACACACACACACACATATACAACCACAGAGTGATTGGCTCTTTTATACCATAAACACCACACTTTGTGCTAAATCGTAATTTTCTGTGTACTTGTGATAGTTAATGCTAGACAGTGATAACCTGCGAGGTCAACGGATTTTGTTCAAATTCCAACCATAGACTGGTCCTGGGCTAGAATGAAGGCAGGTAAAACCGTTTGGTGAATAATCACTCTGTTCAGGAGTAAGGGGCAATTAATCCTTCCAATGCATTTTCAAAAAGCAAATTTTGGTGAAATTGACGAACTTTGCCCATTTTTGGCACAATACTTGACAAGACAGACTTATCTTATATGTAAACTGCAGCAGACATTCTAGTCTTCCTATAAAAAATATAAAATGTTGTATACTGCAAGGCATTATGGGTATATTAACCGCTTAAAAAGGTCAACCCCTCAAAATCATAAAATAATGCCATATTTACATGCCAATATCCCAACTGCCACAGGGAGTTCAGCTGCGGTTTTCCCCGAGGAGCAAGTCCAAATGTCATTTGATCATTCAAAAGAATAAAATGTCTTGCCGCTCAGTTCGGTTCTGATGTGGAGCACTTTGATCGGCCCCATGTCCTTATGCTTGACCACAAACTATAATACCTTGTTTTGAGGCTAGATATGACCACGGATGACTTAGAAATGCCTGCTGGCCTATAAAGAGGCAAGTCGAGGTCATTCCCCATCTAAACAGCCCCACCACCACCTCACACCTGCTTCTCAACTGGCTCCACGGCAGCAGTGTTGGACTGCCCCTGTTATTGACACTTCACACACATTCCAAACAGCTAGTTTCAAAATGGCAGCTATGGCTGCTGGCAGTGATGAATCCCAGGCCACTATGGCGATAAAATGCAGGGTTTTCAATGTCTCTCCTGCCATTGCATGTGGCATAATGAAGAAATATCCAAAAGAGGATAGCTGTATTGCTCTGAAAGTGTGACAAGTCCATTCAAAGCCATCTTTCAGGGCTGACAGATCCTCTTAGACGAGAAAATGAGAGAAGGGCCCACAACTGCCACTGGAGAAGGAGTGTGACCTCCTTGCACTGCGTGCTGGGCTATTCCATGCTGTAGACAAGGACATCACTGTCTGTCCAGCACACAGATACAAGCTTGGCCTTGACTGGAAGCCGTCGCGGAAATGCCAGCACCCCTCCACCATTCAAGTCGTCAGCCGCATCAAGAAAATGCAATTTGGGCATCGACGTCAAAATAAGTTTTTGATATGTGTAATGTTTTACTGCCGATTGGATCAGGTAGGTACTTGCGAATGTACTACCGGTGCTAGGCCAAGGCCAAGGCTTATATTTGAACAAATGCCATGACAAATTACAGTAGCATGCATTGATGCAGCAACATCGTTATCCCATGGGCACAAAGTAGCCTGGTCAACCACGAGGTCTATGAGAGGAGTAGAGACTGGGAGGAAGGAAAACCCTGGGGCGGTGGCTCAGAAAATCAAAGCCCATTTTGTGAGAAAGGACTGGCTAACTAGACTCAGACAACTTTATTTATCCCAAGAGGGCAATTCACTTTAGCAGTCTATTCAGACCATATTAAAAAACTGGACTTACTTTTCAGTTTTTGCAGTGGATGAAATATGATCCTCAATTCTGGTGCTACTACAAAGCACTGAGTAGAGCGGCAAGTTTCTTTATTTCTCATTATGAAAGAGCCAGTCATTAGCCACCTTTTCCACCATGGTTTGTAGTTTCTACCTCTGTGGCAGATGACTTATAAGCTGTTGAATAGGCCTATACACAATTCCAAATTTTGGGGTAGGGGAAATATCTTGACACATAACTGGCATATTTGGAAATATTTTTTAATCATTTTTGGCAGTTTGGTAGGCCATCCTATGGGCAACATTCACATAAAGGGGCAATGTTGAAAGTTTAGCCTTTTTCTGTGGAAAATGACTTCACTTAAGCCCTTGAAAATCCTTCAAAAATGCTCCAGAATCCATAAAAATAAATTTCCTCTGACAAAACCAAATGGATGATGTTCATATTGTAGGTTCATTCATTACTTGGTAAGGTGCATGTGGATACCACATATCGACAAAATCGGCCGACCCCGGGTTATCACCCTTTGCATGGTCCATCTGTGCAATGACACTGAACAAATAAACCTTGTGCTGTTGATAATAATGAACGCATATGCAGTATCTTCAGCCATGCAGCTCAATTTGAATGTGGTCAGTATAACTGTGACTTCCTGTATATTCTTTGTAGGCAGCAGGAAACTGTCCCACTTGACCGCAGATTTTTGTCTCCGCCCCCTGCTGCCTGATCTCTTCCACTTTCCAGACCAGGCGCAGCTCATCTTGAGCGAGTCTATCGCTTGGGTCCAAATGTTCTCCCCACAGCCTGTTTTTACGCGAGAGCTTCTGGAAACTCAGACTAGTGGTGTGTTTACCTCCTAGGACTGAAGCTCTTATGTCAGAGACACTTATATTACTGACTGGCACCAGTAGATCATCTCTCTCTCCAGGCGAGAGGCTCTTGCAGCTGATAATCCCACATGAGCACACCCCAGTCAGTATGCTGTAATGAAACCCGTACTCACACAAACAGTAAGGACACTTTGGAGTTCAGGGAACTGAAACACAAAGCATGTGACCCTTTAATGGAGTGATATTGGCTCTGCCATCATCTGCCCTTCATGATTTGATCATGATTTAATTGTGATTGATAAGAGAACTACTAAAACTGAAACAATACCTTCCTGTACATGACCGCAAAACAAAAGAGTAAATGCATGTGTCCTCTCACCCTCTCAAATTCCCACTGTAACACAATCACTCACCAACACAATATATCTCACACACACACACACACACACACACACACACACACACACACACCTCACTCACTCTTTGAAAATGACAAAAGCACTAACACAACAGGACAAGAAAACTAAATGCAGGACAAGACAAAAAAGACACTTATCCAGTACATTAGCTTCTCCCGCTTAAAATCGAGGAGATCTGCTCAAGAGCATTACACAATGCTGCCACTGTAGACACTTTGCCTCCATGTATCTTAGCAGTGGATTGTTCCAGAATAAAGGTAACTGATTAAGTTAAAGTCACAAAATACAGAGCAGTACTCACCCCAGTGTCTGTAGTTTACAGTTTGGACTCATCAGTCCATCACAGAGCAGCTTCACTCCTGAATCTCCCAGGTTATTGAAGCTGAGGTCCAGTGTCTGTAGTTTACAGTTTGGACTCATGAGTCCATCACAGAGCAGCTTCACTCCCGAGTCTCTCAGGTCATTGTAGCTGAGGTCCAGATTTCCCAGAGGTGAGTTCGATGACTGGAGAGCTGAGGCCACAATTTCACAGGACTCGTCTGTGAGGTCACAGCTGTTCAGTCTGTAAAGAAAAGGTAATATATAATAAAATAAGCATGAAATACTCAAATCTGCCACCACGACATGGCTGATATCAGGTCAGGAGACAAAACACGGTAAAGGAATGGATATAAGAAAAGGCACATCTGCACAATAAGATGTAGCCATTTATGAAATTTTGTTGAGTTTTTCTGAACGAAGAGTTCTGGCCCTGAAATGAAGCATGACGGATAGACATGCAGAAGGACAGAACTCATTCCTGAATCCCCATCCACTTCCTGGTGAGGGATAATACTAGTATCAGATAAACATGAAACATATAATATGCACAATATGTAACAGTGTTAATGGTGCTGAACTGCACACGGCAGCACTTAGGACCTGAGAATTAGACGTCCTGCAGCACTAAACTGACAGTTCTGCAAATGTAATTCTGACTCAAAAGGCCCATTTTCTCATACTGTAAGTTCTCTAAATTGGGGCTGAGGGCCCATCTACCTTTCCTAGAGTCTTTTCTCTGGGCTTAACCCTCCCATCCCCTCCCAGAACAGCAGCTGCCACTAAAAGGAAAGATGTAAATGACAGCGACACCTTTCAGAGTCGACAGTTAAAGAGCCTCCACATCCTCCCACAGCAGTGCAAGCTAACGCAGAGACACACAGATAAAGGCCCATTCATTTACAAACAGGAAGTGAAAGGAAGAGACGTGTTCTCACATGATCAGGGAGAGCAGTGCATCTGTACCACTGGTGTTTCACATACAGAGCTCCATAATGTTTGGGACACATATTCTCCCACATTGATGTGTCTCTCTATGCCACAGTTTTATTCTCAGCTTTGGTTTAAGTGTATGTTTGTAATTGACTCAGAGTTCTACAAATGAGGCCCTGTTGTGTCCTCCAGCTCTAGTGGCCACTCATACAATTAGAGCTTGTGTGTTAGCGACCCCTACAGGTAGCCTTGTGCCTGCCTTGTTGTTTCTCTAGTTGCAGGTGAGACACAACTGTTATGGGCCTACCTGTGCTGCCTAAGGATTGTGGGTCCACTCCTATGGGCACACACACAGCTAAGAGACTCATAGGAGGAAACACATCGTGCTTTAGGTGTACGAGTCTTCATGAATCCCTTTCCACCCAGCTTTAAAGTTCACCATTCCTGCTTTGCATATTTTCCTTTGCGTATCTTAATACTTTATTTTGATCGGTTTGATAAACATACCCTGATTGTGCAACAAGAGTGGAGCCGTGTGCATCTCCCCATTCATATTACAGTTTAGTGATAGCTGGTGTAACAGGCACCAGCAGTGGCTCCATCTAAAGAGAATCACATTATTCACTTCCAGAGCTGCACAGAACTAAATGTTTATAATGATGCACAGCCTAACCCATATAGTTGACAGCAGATCACAAAACTACAAAACTCTCTGCACTTTAAATGGGTAATTTCACCCACAAACATCTGCATTTGAAGAGTTTCATCGCAAAACGAGACATGCGCCAAATTCAAAATTTTCTAGTAGTGATTTTAGAAACACAGCCAAGGGATAGCCGCACATGTCCAAGTTTCCGTTTTGGGTCAAATGGCGATTTACCCCTTATTTCACTATGCCAAAATTAGTGTTTTTTCGCAAAGTGAGACATATCCATTTCACTTTTTCGGCAAAACAAAACATATCCATGGATATATCTCATTTTGTAAAAAAAAAAAAGTTCAAACTATTTTAATGCATTACCAGTACCAAATAATCAAAGTGATGCTAGATTTCTATTTTCTGGCTAAATATGATTGGTAAGTCAAGAGCAAGACTGAGAAATAAAAAATAACTGGTTTTCCTGAAAACTTTTTGTCTGGAAGAAAAAAGGCCTTTCTCTCAAAACAGCAAAAATTGATATCTCTCGTTTTGCTCTGAAAATCTTCATTTGAAAAAACATCAAAATAGACCCTGAGTCTTATAATTGTAAATAAATGCAGCCTCACTTAATTTCACCATGCATTGTGTTCACTGACAAACATTGATCCAATATATTAATCTGCCAATTATTAAATACACTATATCCTGAAAATTGGTACCTGAGAAAATAAGTCACAAATAAAACATTAAGTAAGGAGATCTAAAGAGAGTTTAGCTTTTGACCCTGTTGAAGTTCTGGATTCAGATCATGAATGGAAGGCACTAGATTCCACTTGCACTCACACATTTTTATTTGACCAAATTAGTTCCTTCCCAATAATTTAATTGCATTTTATTGTGAACAACCACTGAAAATGTGGAAATAAAATATTGTTATGTATGAGTATTTTATGTAAAGCACTGTATATCATTTGTAAATGGAGATTTATTACATGCCGTTTTTGCTGCCTTGCTGGTCAGCTATTTATTTTGTTCATCAGCATCCTCTGGTGGTGTGTCTGTAGCAAAACATGATCTGATGCAATAGCACTTCTTTGTAATGTAATAGACTAGTACTTTCTAGAACAGTGTTCCCCAAACTTTTTTCTCTCGCGGTACACTGTTTACTGTGAAAAAATCTCACGGCACATCACTATGATATTATAGCGTTCAAGGCTTACCTACCCAAGAGCGTTTCGAGTGACGAGACAACCACTCGAGCTTTCCAACCAGGTTTCAGGCTTTCATGCAATCATAAAATAAATGACTCTACGCAGTCTTTCCAGTTCAGCCCCCACTTCTCCAGATACTCAGATGTCACTCAAAACACTTCCTCACCTGTAGTTTTCTCCGCAAAATTCGATAAAAAAGTAATTTTCTTTAATTGTCTCCCCATCTATCTGACATTGGCCAGTAATTGTGCATGTCCACTGACATCGGTTGTTTCTTCCACCTGCAACGCAAATTTCCCCTCCCTTTTATTTTCTCCATTACAACGTCCTCTATATCTGCCGACATTTCTGCTATTCGTCTGCCAAATGTATTGTTTGAGAGAGGAACCTTGGATATTTCATTGGCAGCATTTTGACCCAACATGGTCCCCGACGATAGCTTTGCATGCTGGCAGGATAAGAGATTCAAGCGTCTTTTTGATTTTGCTACTAGTTCTGACCAGATAGCTAGCTTCTAATGCTTTTTTCTGACACTGTAGCGGTTTTCATCATGAAACTAGCTTGTTTGTTCGCCTGGCTTCTCAACCGCATTAAATATTCACTTTTTTTTTTTTTTTTTTTTTTTTTTTGCGAGAGAAGGGTGTTTGGTTGAAAGGTGTCTTTTAATTTGTTTGGCACCATAGCTTCGTTCGCCTGCTTTTCGCCGCAAGCAAGACACAGTGGTATTGGCGTAGCGGGATCCCCGGTGAATGTAAACCCATAAGTCAGATATTCCTCACTGTAAAGTCTGTTCACCACTTTGATTTTTTTTTTCTGGCCACAGCAGCAAGAGTGAGGTGGTTCAGGGTCTTAGTCGGACGGCCTTTTCGAGGTTTTGGTCAGGAATTTATCCATTTTCGTTGTTTCGTTTCAACTAGCCTACACTGCTGTTTTAGCAGAGTTTTACCGGGGAATGTTTAATTTTTCGCCTTAGACAATGTGTGATTGGCCAATCACGTGAAGGAATTATAGAGTAGAATATATGATGCGGAAATATCGAGAACGAATTTTAAATAGGCATTATAATAAACCGAATTGAATGAATTGATAATGACATGAATTGTTATTTTTATATCCTGTAAGTTCAGCCGTTTTATATTATTAGGCTATCAGGAAAAAAACAGTAAGTGGGTTTTCTCGCGGCACACCTAGGAAGCTCTCACGACACACAGTTTGGGAAACACTGTTCTAGAAGTTTCTGGCTTCTTCTTGCCTGGTGGGGGCGGGATTACCCAGGAATCCTGTAGATCTTTCAAGAATGTTGCTGGTCTATATAAATGCTGTGATTTTGGTCAGAAGAGGCAGAGTTTTTTTTTTGGCAACAGAGTTACATAGTGGCATTAGAGTGTTATTATAAGATTAAACAGTGGATTATTTGTAGAAGTTTTTTTTTTCTTAGTGAAGAATAAATTTGTTTAAGTTGTCATTGCTGGTTTTCTTTGTTGTGATTTTCAAGTCATAACAAATTGGAGGTCCCACCGAGATAAACCATTCATTGGATCAACGACTGGATTCACCAAAGATTAAAGCTGAATTATTATTTTAAATCTTGTGACTATTTGAAAAGCCAGCAATCATGACTTTTGATATTGAAATTTTTTTGAAAACTCCAACCCAGGAATCAATTGTGCTGGCAAAGAAGAAGGACTTGCTGCCGATAGCCTCAACCCTTGGATTATCTGATGTGAAATCATCAATGAAGAAACACGAAATATTCAACATTTTGGTGCAACATTTCCTCGATGAAGATATCTTTGGGGAAGAAGCAGCAAAATTGATTAAAGATGTGGAAGTGCCTGCAACAGAGCTGCAAAGACTTGAATTTCAGCTATGCCTGAAAGAACTGGGAGAAAGAAGGAAGGAGAGAACTGGAAGAAAGAAGGCTGGAGGGAGAACTGGAAGAAAGGATGCACTTGCAGTATGAATTGGAAATGAAGAAAATAGAAGCAGGTACTGTTACAAAATCTTTTGGACTTTCTGATAATTTTGATGTGGTTAATCACATCAGACTTGTTCCTACCTTCCTAGAAAATGATGTAGACCAATACTTTACCCATTTTGAAAAAATTGCTGAAAATTTGAAATGGCCAAAAGAGCATTGGACAATGATGTTACAAAGTGTTCTTACTGGTAAAGCTAGGAAAATCTATAACCAGTTATCTGTCCAACAGTGTTCTGATTATGATTTTGTCAAATCTGCCATTCTGAAGGGTTATGAATTGGTCCCCAAGGCTTACAGACAAAAAATTTAGGAATTCTCAAGGAAGCCAGTCAAACTCATGTTGAATTTGGCAGGTTGAAGGAACAGTTGTTTGATCAGTGGTGTAATTCCATGAAAGTTGAGAAAGATTTTGACAGAATGAGGCAACTTATTTTGGTTGAGGAATTTAAAAGGTGTGTCCAGCCTGATATAAAGATTTTCCTTGAGGAAAAACAAGCCAATACATTGCAAGATGTTTCCACCCTGGCTGATATTTATGCATTGACTCATAAGTCTTCTTTTGTCCAAAATCCACTTTTTCTAAATTTCAAGGCAAGTCTCAGTCCAAGACTTCTTCTAATAACACTTCTAATGATTCCAAGGCCACTTCTGAGAGGAAACCTTCCAGTGAGAAGCAATCCTCTGATTCTTTACCTTCTGTGTCTTGCCAATACTGCAAGAAGCAAGGTCACCTTATTTCTGAGTGTTATGCTCTCAAGAAAAAACAACAATGAGAAGAAACCAAGCCAACTGCTTTCACTAAGAGAGAATCTCTTGTATCAAAGGTCAGTTCGCCTGATCTTCTACCTTCTGTGTCTGATTCTGTTATGGAGAGTTTTGAGCCATTCATCACTGATGGTTTTGTCTCACTTTCACATGATTTTTCCTCATCTGCTCCTGTTCGAATTCTAAGGGATACTGGGTCTTCTCAATCTCTTATTCTTGCAGATATTCTGCCTTTTCGGACAAATCGTCTACTCAGGCTAATGTCCTTATTCAAGGAGTAGAATGTGGTTTTACAAGTGTACCTCTCCATAATGTTCATCTCAAATCAGACTTGGTCTCTGGGCCTGTTACTGTTGGTGTTAGGTCCTCTCTTCCTTTCAAAGGTGTTCATTTGCTTCTTGGTAATGATCTTGCTGGGGATAAGGTTGTGCCCTACCCTGTTGTAACTGACACTCCTTTGATTGATCAAGAATCTGACTCTATAGAGGAGGAAATTCCAGACCTCTATCCCTCATGTGCAGTTACTCGTTCTATGGCCAAAAAGGTTATTCAAGATGATGCTGACCTGGACTTCAATCTGGCTGACACCTTCATTGGGCAGTCTTTTCATCAGGAACCTTCCAGTCCTGAGATGTCTGGGAAATCTTCAGACTTGTCCTTGTCAGGTCATTCTAATGACATTCTGTCTTGGAAACAACTTATTCAGGAGCAACAACAAGCTCGTGATCTAGCGCATCTTCTACCACAGGCTGCAAGTGAACAAGAGGCTACTCAAGTTCCTGTCTGTTTTACGACAAAAATGGTGTGCTTATGAGAGAAAGTGGCGTCCACCTGATGTTTCTGCAGATGAAGAGTGGATGATCACCCATCAAATTGTTCTTCCAAAGTCTTATCGTCAAGAAGCTCTTAGTCTGGCCCATGACAATCCTATGTCAGGTCATTTGGGTATCAAGAAGACCCTTCAACGTGTCAGGAACCACTTCTTCTGGCCTTCCATGAGGTCCGATGTACAGGAGTACTGCAAATCCTGTCATACTTGTCAAATTGTTGGGAAGCCGAACCAGAATATTCCAAAGACTCGACTTAAGCCCATTCCGCTTTTTGAAGAACCTTTCAGTCGGATCATCATTGACTGTGTTGGACCATTGCCGAAGACTAGGTCTGGGTGTGAGTACCTACTGACTATCGTGTGCTTCCACCCGGTTTCCTGAGGCAATTCCACTTCGTAATATCAAGGCGAAGACTATCATCAAGGCTCTTATCAAGTTTTTCTGCTTTGTTGGTCTTCCTAAGTCTATTCAGTCTGATCAAGGGTCAAATTTCATGTCTGGCATATTTCAACAAGTATGCTTGTAGATCTCAGAGACGTTAGCTAGCTTGCTAGTGAGTCTAAAAGCAATCGCTTAGGTACAGCTAGCTAGCTATGATGCCTACTGGAGAAGCTCTTACAGCCGATTTGTCACTTTCAACGCCATCTCGCACACACAACCTCTTTCACCATTGATTAGCAGCTTCTTTTACCTACAGAACAAACTGACAGTTCAGCCTGAGACATGTTATTTCATAGCTAGTTAAAGCAGCATTACCTTCCATCGTGCTATAGCTGCATTACATTACTCCAGATAAAACGCTATCCGTCTCCCCCACCCTGCTGACGCTAGTTAAGGGAAATGTTTGTCATCATTTTTATACTTAATTGCTGTGATTCGGTTTTTGACCTAGCTTCATCAGCTAGCTAGCTGACAGCGATTGCTCTTGTGCTTGCCGAATTGCAAGTTCGCCACTCCTGAAACATGCACAATGTAGGCATCATGCAGAACGTTCTGATAAACGGCCAGCAGTCAGGCTGCCGCTGTTCCTAGTTTAATCGCGATTCCCAAGCCATGTAGCAATGGGAGAAGTTTTGATGACTCTGACTTGCTGAAAACAATGTTCCTCACTTGCTAACTTAACCTGCTGAAATATGAACTTCTTTGATATGTTTGGCAGCACTTCTGTACGTCCCAACAGTACTATCAGATTTCTGGGAGATTTAAATGGATAGCTCATTACCTGCCTAGCTCAAGAACAATCGGCAAGCACAAGAGCAATCGCTGTCAGCTAGCTAGCTTGTGAAGATAGGGGAAAAACCGAATCACAGCGATTAAGTATAAAAATGATGACAAACATTTCCCCTAACTAGCGTTAGCAGGGTGGGGAGACAGATTGCGTTTTATCTGGAGTAATGTAATACGCTATAGCACGCATGGAAGGATAATGCTGCTTTAACTAGCTATGAAATAACATGTCTCAGGCTGAACCGACAGTTTTTTCTTTCGGGAAAAGAAGCTGCTGATCAATGGTGAAAGAGGTCGTGTGTGCGAGATGGCGTTGAAAGTGGCAAATCAGGGCTGTCAGAGCTTCTCCAGTAGGCATCATAGCTAGCTAGCTGTACCTAAGCGATTGCTTTTAGACTCACTAGCAAGCTAGCTAACGTCTCTGAGATCTACAAGCACACTTGGGTTGCAGGTGCACAACACTGCCGCGAAGCCTCGGATAAGTTCATGCATATTACAGCTAGCTCAGTTAATAGAGTTGGGGCAAAAATCAAATCATATTGCTTTTATGTGATGATCATTCACAAATATTTTCCTTAGTTAACGTTAGCTAGTATACTAGCTACCGAGGTGGCTACATCCGAAGCACAACGTAGCCTTCTGCGCGATGGCAGACAATACATAGCAGCCAAGCCATCATGACATTATCAGTAAGCCTCCGTGCGTACAAGCACTACCCAGAAGCTGATTGGTTGGTATGCAAATGAGGAACATGGTTTCCGTTCGCGCCGCTAATGAGAGACGTCCTAGCGGAAGACCCGCCTTGATGAGACGCTGACAGATTGCATTTTAATTTTCATTCTGTCCCAAAAAGAGCGTGGTGACATGTATTTGAAAATGCAATGGACTGGGAGGCGCTGTTTCCCTTACTGCGTTTGAATATTGTCCCATGTATTGCAGGATAAGTCCTTGAAAATGAAATGTCAAATGTCGTCATCATGATTATGTCATTATTATTTCCAAGTGATTAGAAAACAGCATTTTCATTATCATGTTGACCCTAAAAGAGCGTGATGACATGTAAATGTAAATGCAATAGGCTGGGGGTGCTGTTTTGCTTATTGCATTTGAATATTGTCCACTGTATTGCGGAGCATGACTTTGAAAATGAAATGTCAAACAGCTTTTCATTATCATTTGAATATAGTCATAGATTTCCCATACGTGTATGTGCAAATGAAAGTGATAATTGGATTAATGCATTTTCAATTTAATATTGTCTCAAATAACTCATTCATAAGTGGAAAATTATAATGCAATAGTGGGATTACATTTTCATTTGAATATTGTCCACTTTGGGCTTCCATAGACTAGTGCTTTCTAGAAGTTTCTGGCTTCTTCTTACTTGGAGGGGGCGGGATTACCCAGGAATCCTGTAGATCTTTCAAGAATGTTGCTGGTCTATATAAATTCTGTGATTTTGGTCAGAAGAGGCAGAGTTTTTGTTTTGGCAACAGAGTTACATAGTGGCATTAGAGTGTTATTATAAGATTTAACTGTGGATTATTTGTAGAAGTTTTTTTTTCTTAGTGAAGAATAAATTTGTTTAAGTTGTCATTGCTGGTTTTCTTTGTTGTGATTTTCAAGTCATAACAATATGCCGTCAATCATTAACATTTCTGATGACACCCTACTCACATGGCCTTCCTGCAGTTCCTGATTACTGGTACCAGTCTCTGATAACCTGCTGCTGATGTGTTGTAGGTCTTCAAGTCAAACTCATCCAGGACCTCCTCTGACATCAGTAACACAAAGGCCAGAGCTGAACACTGGTGGGGCTCCAGCTTTTTATGAGAAAGTTTTCCTGATCTCTGGAATTCCTGAATCTCCCTCACTAGAGAGGCGTCATTCAGTTCATTCAGACAGTGGAACAGGTTGATGGTTCTCTCTGCTGAAGATTCCTCTCTGATCCTCTCCTTAATGTACCAGACTGTATTCTTTATGCTCTCTGATCTGCTTCCTGTCTGTGTCAGTATTCCTCCTAAGAGAGTCTGAATGGAGTCCAGCGAGAAGCCAAGAAGGAATCGAAGGAAAAGGTCCAGGTGTCCATTCTTACTCTGTAAGGCCTGATCCACTGCAGTCCTGTATAACTCAGACAGCTGCTCTCTGTCACTGTGAGGATCTGCAGTCCAGTATAACTCATACAGCTGCACTCTGTACCTGTGACGTTCTAATTCTTCTGCTCTGAGTACATTTCTGTTCTCATTTACACAGGAATGAAGCACAAACAAGGCAGCCAGATACTCCTGAATACTCAGGTGCACAAAGCAGTAGACCTTCTCCTGATGCAGCCCACACTCCTCTTTAAAGATCTCTGTACACACCCCAGAGTACACTGAAGCTTCCCTGACATCAATGCCGCTCTCCCTCAGGTCCTCTTCATAGAATATCAGGTTACCCTTTTTCAGCTGCACAAAAGCCAGCCGCCCCAGTTTCAGGATGATTTCTGTATCTGATGCTGACGTCTTCTGTGGGTTTGTCTCACTGGTGCCATGATACTTATCATTCTTCATATGAGTCTGAATGAGCAGGAAGTGAGTGTACATTTCAGTCAGAGTTTTGGGCAGATCTCCCCGCTCTGCTCCACCCAACATTGTCTCCAGAACAGCAGCAGAAATCCAGCAGAAGACTGGAATGTGACACATGATGTAGAGACTCCTGGATGACTTTATGTGGGAGATAATTCTGCTGGCCTTTTCCTGATCGCTGATTCTCTTCCTGAAGTACTCCTCCTTCTGTGGGTCATTGAACCCTCGTACCTCTGTCACCTGGTGGACGGACTTCGGAGGGATCTGATTGGCTGCTGCAGGGCGGGAGGTGATCCAGAGGAGAGCAGAGGGAAGCAGATTCCCCTGAATGAGATTGGTCAGCAGCACATCCACTGATGATGACTCTGTTACATCACAGCAGATCTCATTGCTCTGGAAATCTAGAGGAAGTCGACACTCATCCAGACCATCAAAGATAAACACAACTTTGACTTCATCGCTGTTAATACTTTTAATCTCTTTCAGCTGAGGAAAGTAGTGCTGCAGAAGCTGCATTAGACTGAATTCTTTGTTCTTCTTCAGATTCAGGTCTCTGAAAGGAAGACTGAAGATGAAATCAATGTCCTGATTGGCTCTTCCTTCTGCCCAGTCCAGAATGAACTTCTGCACAGAGACAGTTTTCCCGATGCCAGCGATGCCCTTCGTGAGCACAGTTCTGATGTGTTTCTCTTGTCCAGGTAAAGGCCTAAAGATGTCATTGCAGAGGATTGCAGTCTCCTGTGTGGTTTGTCTCTTGGATGCCGTCTCAATCAGTCTGACCTCGTGTTCATTACTGACCCCCCCACTCCCCCCCTCTGTGATGTAGAGCTCTGTATAGATCTCATTCAGGAGGGTTGGGTGGCCCTGCTTTGCTGAACCTTCAAATATGCATTCAAACTTCCTCTTCAGATCAGATTTCAGTGCCTGCTGGGCTCTTCTCAGGGATTTATCTGAAGAGAGGAAATATGAGAAATAACAATTCCTTCTCAATAGCAGATTTTAAAGAGGAATAAAAATATCTGAAATATTATCTCATAGTACTAGACATTAATCAGAGCAATGTCCATATTTTACAAAGCGTAACAGACCTTTCAACTAGAAATCATCATAAATACAAAAGAATCAGCAAAAAAATTACATCCTGTTACAGTTATACTGTATATATACTGACCAGCATTAAAAATGCACCACCTTAATTTCATGGCCAAGATACAAATAATGTAGGTTTATGATGTCTAAGTGTTACAAAAGTGTCTGATGCCTCCTGACAAGAGGTCCTAACACAAAATTAGGTCTTTGACGGGTGTTTATGCCATTGCAGGCCGAAAAAACTAAAATCTAGATTTTTGTCACCAGGGCAAAATCCAATGACATCATTTTGATTCTCTTCACATGATCTGGTCTTTCAGAATGTGGCGAGTGAAAAACCACTCTGAGTCAGTCGTTAAAAATTATCATTAGACGGCTAACAAGGCGTGAATTTGATGAAAAAGAGTAGGAACATACCCTTAGAAAGTTGCGTTCCTGTGTGTGCGTGCCTGCTGTCGCTAGGTGGCAGTATTGTCATTATTCTGTCACTGGGAAGATTGCCTCGAGGTTTTGGGGGCATCTATGCTCTGTATGATTGTCAACAGTTTATAAGCTATCAGGTAAATGAAAGAATCAAGGTCAGTCCACATGAGTCCATCTGGGTAACACAAGCGTATGATCACAAGCGCCCAATAACTCACACAGTTTGCCACGGTGATGTTAAAGAGAACCAAGTGTCCGAATCCACAATCAGAAGTCACCGGAAAGCTGCAGAGGTGGGATGTAACACCCCCATTTGAGCCCATTTTCACCCCACATCACTGTCCACATCCTCAGCAGTGAGGACAACAAAATCAGATTGATGTTTCTAATGATCAAACTGGACACAGACCAAATGATTTAGGTTTAGATTTCTTGCCTCTAGTTTGGAGTAACCCTCGCTTTTCTACTGCTGAGTCTTTGGTGAAAATGGGCTCAAAAGGGGGTTTAACATGCCATTTTAGGAGCTGTTAGGCGATTTATGACTGTGGATTCAGACACTCGACCCCTTTGACATCACCTTGGTGAGCCGTTCCAGTCACTGATTGGCTGTGACCATGCACACATCCACGTGTGTTACCCAGATGGACTCAATTTGAATGATCTCGATTCTTTAATTTACACTGTGTCTGGCAAACTGCGGACAGTCAGGCACTAGACAGATACCCCCAAACTTTAGGCCAATCTTCCCAGTGATGGAATAACGACAGTGTTGCCATGTAGCAAGAGCACAGAGGCGTATGCGCACTCACAACATTCTAAGGGTGTGTTTCTACTCATTTTCATCAAGTTCTCCCCTCATTAGCCATCTAATGCAGATGTTTATCAACTGACTCAGGGTGGCTTTTGCCTTGCCACATTTTGAAAGACCAGATTTCATGAACAGACCCAGAAAGACGTCACTGCATTTTGCCCTTGAGACAAAAATCTTGATTTTAGCTTTTTCTGCCCGGAAATGGCATTAAAACGTGACAAAGACCAAATTTTGCATTTTGCCATCTTGTCAGGAGGCATAATACACTTTGATAACAATTACACATCACAAATATGCATAATTTGTATTCTGGCCATGAAATTAAGGTGGTGCATTCTTAATGCTGGTCAGTATAATTGTACAATTAGGACCAACCAAAGAAATTTTTTTTTACAATAACTTCAGCACCAATCTTAGAGATGAAGTAATTTTTAAAAAATCAAAGTAGACAATCAATCTGCACATTTTTTCATAACTTTAAAGTCTTTTTTTCCAACTGATAATTAACGTCGCATCACCCCTAAATGCTAAGTTTTATAGATATTATTCCTGGAACATGTTTCTATCCATTATGTTTCAGGATGAAATGAAACTCACTGACACAAATGACACTGGGATATCCACCAACTGCACAACCTCTTTAGAAGTGATATTTCACCATCATCCTTTATCTGACACTGTTCCTGAGGCTCCATGTTCCTCTGTTACAGATGACAGTATCAGATTTGACAGAATATCTGGTTCTGAGCCGAATCAGTCGGAGCCCAATTCTCATGACCTTTGACCTCTCCCACAGAGCTCCCACAGGCTGTACAGCTTCCACAAAGGCCCAGGTAACACCAAGGGCTGGCAAGACTCTGCAAACCTTCAGCAACAAAGTCTTAGCCTATTTTCAGCATATAGACACTACTGCATGTACAATCCTGCGCGAGCTGACCACTGACACAGCAGAGGAACATTACCGATGAACTTTTACGAACAACTCTCACTGCCACTGTAAAAGATGCCTGTAGAGAACGCCAACCTCACACTGCATACAGCAGAAGACCCAGACTCGCACCACATACAATGCTGTGAAAAAGTATTTGCCACTTTCCCAATTTTTCCTGTTTTTGCCCATTTCTCATTTTGAAATGTTTCAGATCATCCAACTAATCTTAGAATACGATAAAGACAACTTGAGTTAACACAAAATGTAGCGTTTGTATGATTATCTCATTCATTGAAGCAGTCATTCAAAACCTGGATCACCTATGTGAAACAATAATTGGGCCCCTAACTGGTTGTGTCTCCCTTGACAGTGACAACTGCAATCAAATGTGTGGGATAACTGGCAATGAGCCTTTTACATTGCTGTGGAGGAATTCTGGCCCACTGTCTTTGCAGAATTGTTTTAATTTGGCCACATTGGAGGGTTTTCGAGCATGAACTTCCTATTGAAGGTCCTGCCGCAGCATCTCAATCAGATTCAAGTCAGGACTCTGACTAAGACACACAAAAACCTTCCTTTTGTTTCTTTAGAGCCATCCAGAAGTGGACTTGCTTGCATGATTCAGATCATTATCCTGCTGCAAAACCCAACTTCACTTGAGCTTTAGGTTCCAAACTGATAGCAGGACATTATTCTTCAGGATTTTCTGGTACGAAGCAGAATTCATGGTTCCATCAAATGTGACACACTGCCCACATCTTGAAGCGGCAAAGCAGCCCCAGACCATCACACTTCCACCATGTTTGACTGTTGTGATGATGTTCTTAATGTGGATTGCTGTGTTAGCTTCACACCAGATTTAACTGCATCCATGCAGCTCTCCCATGGGTGCCATTTTTATCAAGTCATTTTCTTATTGTGGAATCATGAACACTGACCTCAGGTGAAGCAAGTGAGGTCTGCAGTTCTGTCGATGTTTGTCTGCATGTTTTCTGACCTCCTGGATGAGTCGTCAATGCACTCTTAGAGGAATTGTGGTTAAACCCCCACTCCTGGGAAGGGTCACCAGTGTCACCACTGTTACAAGTTTCTCCATGTGTAGATAATGGCTCTCACTGCGGTTTACTGGAGTTCCAGAGCCTTACAAGTAGACTTGCAACTTTTTCCAGACTTATAATTATCAACAACTTCATTTTCCCCTGTTCTTGAATATCTTTAGATGATGGAATCATGCGTAGAAACTCACACTGCCAGACATGTTCTATTGAAGTGATGTTTAGATTCAACATGGCTGGCAGTAATCATTCTTAGGTGTGTCTTGTGAAATTGACCCCAATTATCAATTCAATTTGTTGAATTTGTCAATTTATTAACTCAGCGGGCAACTGCTTTTTCATATAGTGCCAGGTAGGCTTGGATAGATTTTTTCCTCCAGTAAATAAAATTTACAAGCTGCATTTTGGGTTGACATGGGTCATCTTTGTCTAACATTAAAAACAGTTTGATAATCTGAGACACATCAGTGTGATGAATATGAAAATAAAGAAGAATTCAGGAGAGGGGAAAAGTTCTTCACAGCACTGCACTAGAAGAAACTCCTGCTCATTCATACTTTCACCGAAACCCCATCTACAGCTTCATTATTGCTTCTCCAAGGACAGCCCACAGTCACCATTGGAAACAACGCATGAGGACACACCTCAGTAAGACTGACTGAACATTCAGGCAGGAGCTTTAGTTCTGTTTAGTCTTAACTGAGCTTGATGTGAATTGTTGTGTTTCAGAAACAGTAATTTGTCATTTGAATTCTCTTACTGTGCTGCCCATCTCTCTCCAGTGAGTCCTTCTGCTCCATGTTCCTCAGGATGTGGAGAGTGATCTTCAGAGACGTCTCACTGCCACAGGCCTCCAGCATCTTCTCAGCTATGTGCAGGACCTCAGGATCCACCTGCTCTCTCTCACTGCATTCTGGGTAATCATGATGGCTCTTGACTGTTGACAGACTCTGAAAATACTCTGGGTAATCCTGACTCAGATGGGTCTGAAACAGCTTCAACTTTTCATCCTTCTTCAGCTTCATTAGAATGCGCAGGAGAGACTGAAATAAACAAATTAAAAGGAGTGCTCCATCAGTGTGACATAAACACATGAAAGTGTGTCGTAAAATAAATAAATACACATTAATGAACTCTGGACCACTCCCAAAGTGGAGGAGAGTATTCGGTGGAACGATGGATAGGGGATCGGGAGGAAGGCGATGTTGTATGGACTTGGTCTGTGATTGTGCGAACATTGGGAGGCCCAGGTGGCGAGACTCAGGGTGGGGCTTGCGTCTCTCGTCGGAGTCCGTTTAGGCTCCCAAGCCCCCCGGGGTCCCAGGTGGTGGCTGTTTCTTGCTTCCTTCTTGGAGAGGGGAAGGGAGGGAGGGACGCAGAATTGAGACGAGCGGGGATTGTGGGAATGAAGGTGGTATATATAGGCATGCGGATGAATAGGAAGACGCATTGGGAGTGGTCTTGTTCATTAACCTTCGTTCTTGGGAACACCCTTTAATGAACTCTGGACCACTCCCAAAGTGGAGGAGAGTATTCGGTGGAAGGATGGATAGGGGATCGGGGCGAAGGCGATGTTGTATGGACTTGGTCTGTGATTGTGCGAACATTGGGAGCCCCAGGTGGTGAGACTCAGGGTGGGGCTCACGTCTCTCCTCCGAGTCCGTGTAGGCTCCTAAGCCCCCAGAAGGTGTTAATGAATCGACAATAGATGGATTCTACGTACGTCGTCGATATAATTGCGAATATAGCTTGCATTAGAGTTTGACGTCCGGCGGCCAAGGATTTTACTCAGGTGGTCCGGCCCTCCTCGTTTGGATGCTGTGGCAGCGGCGCCGATGCAAAAGGGTGCCCGGGGAAGTATTCAGGCGAAATATTGGATGTAATTCAATTCGATTCAGTTCCGTTTATTTGTATAGCACTTTTCGCGGATAGATTGTCACAAGGACGCTTTACGTTAAGAGATTAAATAAATGAAAGTGCAGTGCCCAGCTTATTCCTCACAAAGCAAATGAGGCAAAACTCTCCATAGGGAGAAAAATCCTCGAACGGTGGCGAGAAAAAACTCCCCAGTGGGAAGAAATCTCAGGAGGAACCCGGCTAAGGTGGGGAAGCCCATCCTCCGCAGGCTAGCTAAGTAATAATAAAATTAAGTAATAATGTAATGAATGGCAATAGAGTTCAATTAAAGCCCATTTAAACAGGGATGTCTGTAGCTCCAGGAAGTGGCATGTCGAAGTTGGTGCAAATCTAATTCGAACATGGCGTGTTGGTCGTGAATAACGGGTCTTGGGGACAAGCGAGGTTATTGTATCTTGGGGTGACGTAGTTTGACATTGGCTCAGACAGACTGAGGGCAGAGTCCAGGCGGAATAAGAATATGGGCTGAGAAATGCCGAACTGATCCGTTTAACTACTCTTTATCTTGAACGTGAGACAGTCGGTGGAGTAGGATGAGATGTCGTTCAGGCTGGCGTGGCGAGGGGGATTATAATTAGCGGAGAGCGGAGCGAACTCGGAGCATCTCAAAACCGAAGAGGACTAGTAGGAACGTGGCTTCTAGAGTGGAATCCGTGGGAGGAGAGTGGTACCCTGAGTGCAACATCTGGATGCAGCGAGAGAGGAGGTCTGCCGTTAGGGATAAACGTTTGGCCGGAGCGAGAGGTTCTCGTGGATGCAGCGAGAGGAGGTCTGCTGTTAGGGGTAAGCGTTTGGCGGGGCGAGAGGTTCTCGTGGATGCAGCGAGAGGAGGTCTGCTGTTAGGGGTAAACGTTTGGCGGGCGAGAGGTTCTCGTGGATGCAGCGAGAGAGGAGGTCTGCCGTTAGGGGTAAAGCGTTTGGCGGAGCGAGAGGTTCTCGTTCGTAAACCTTTAGTAGTGACTGCATGTGAATGTGGGAAATTGACGGGTGCGGATAACCAGCGGCCGGTTTGACGAAGAGGTTGATGCTGCTAAGATAGACTTGTATTGAGGCCGGTCGAACATGGTGTAAGGAGGATGATATGCGAAATGAAGCTCGTGATAGGAACTACGCCGAGGAATCAAAAATCTTGGGGCTGCTTTTGCATCTGAAAGTGAGACAAACGGCAAGGTAGTAGTGCCCCTTCCAGGAAATGCAAAAAAAAAAAAAATCCCCAGGTGGGTCGGGTGGGGCGACCTTAAAAGCGCTTGTGAGATTGGCTTTAGCCAACCAGGCACCGCGACCGGCGAGGCAGATGAGTGGTGAGGCGGACAGTCAGTAAAGGGTTTAACACTTTTAAAACTTCTCGCAAACCGCGCTAGTGTCCCCCAGTTCAAAATGTTTTCCGCTTGCTTCTGCTTCAACTGGTTTTGCCTGCTTCAACTACTTCCCTTGTCTCAATTTTTTGTCTTCTACCGCCCCCTGTCTTTGCGGCGAATACTGCAACGGAGAATGTGCTAAGTATAAATGCCTCCGCGCTCTGTTGGGGTCCGTGCACAATCCGTGAACGGAGCCGGGCAAAGGTATAACTGAGACTTAAGATGGATACGCGTGCAGTATCTGTGGATGTTTGTCGACGAGGCAAAGTGCACCCATTGCCGAAGAGCTGCGCCACTCCGAGTGGCCGTGAGGTGGATACGCATAGTATCTGTGAATGTTTGCCGACGAGGCAAAGTGTACCGAAAATTGAAGCGCTAGCGAGCGAGAGGCCGTGGGTTGGATACGCGTAGTATCCGTGAATGTTTGCCGACAAGGCAAAGTGTACCGGGAACTGATGGGCTAGCGAAGCGCTAGTGAGCTGCGCCACGCGAGTGGCCGTGAGGTGGATACGCGAAGTATCCGTGAATGTTTGCCGACGAGGCAAAGTGTACCGAGAACTGAAGGGCTATCGAAGCGCTATCGAAGCGCTAGTGAGCTGCGCCACCGCGAGAGGCCGTGGGTTGGATACGCGTAGTATCCGTGAATATTTGCCGGCGAGGCAAAGAACGTCAGCATTTGTAATGGTTTGACAATTTTAGAATAAACATGGCAATCATTGAACAGCACCATAAATGTATGAGTTTTAATTTGCGAAGAACGCAACGTGCATATATAGCAAAATTGCTCGGACTAATAGGTAGTAGCGACAAAAGTCTGCTTTATTTTGAAAGCCTTGTTAACCCTGTAATGCCATTTGTATCATATTTGATACATGACTTTCTCTGAAATCTGTGGTAGTAGGCATGTTAGGGGTAGAGAGGAATTAAGATGGCGGAATGAGAGGCAACTTTTCTGCAGGCTCTGTAAATAAATCCTAGTTTAGTCCTTTTATTGTCAACTTTTCGATTGTAACAACCCGTATTTTCGTTATAAAGTAAAGTGCCAAGAATTTGTACATTTTTGTAAGTTTTCGTTCGAGTTAAGAGACTGCACCGGGATAAACGGCAAATGCTAACATGGTTGACCACGATTACGACTTGAGTGCCCTCCACGAGGCGTGTGAGGACAGTGATATTGAAGCGATGACAGCGGACCAAACCTCAAAAGGAAAATAGGCGTAATCCCAGACACACTCCAATTAAAAGTCCGATTCGAAAAAAGATGAGAACGACTCAGGTATGTGACAAGAAGGTAGAAGGCGGTGCGAGTGCTGCCATTTTACATGCCATTCAGATCTTAACTAAAAGGTTGTGAACAGACTGTGCTGTTAAAAAACTTTTGAGAAGCGTATTGGCGATAACAAAACGGCGATGAGCGAGAACAAAAAGGAAATCGATTTACTGCGGAAAAAAGTCCATTTAACTTAAAGAAAAACAATTCCTTGAGAGGCACTTGCGAGGAGCATGCCCGTTATAAGCGGAGATGGAATTTGAGGCTGACCGGGCTACCTGAAAAGGAAGGAGAGCACATTAGGGAAGTTATCATCGGGATCCTTACGAAAGTGGTCCCAATGTCAGTAGAGCGTCTGCGAGACACAGTGGACACCGGCCCATCGGCTGGGGAAAAAGCGACCCTGCCACCTCAAACAACACACCAAGGGCCATAATTATTCAATTTGGGATGAGGACCATTCGGGATGAGGTTTGGAGGCGATCAAGGGGAGAGTGTGCAGTGAGATGCACATCAGATTCAAGGAAGATTTCTCCAAAGATGACAGAGAGGCTCGCGCCAAACTGTGGCGCTTGTGCAGGAAGCCAGGAGGAAGGGAAAAAAGCGTTTCTCAAGGAAGGGTATGCACTAATCGACAATCAGCGGTCGATCCAAAATAAGTAACGTTATAAGTTTTTTTTTTTTATTTTTTTTTTTTACTTGCCACTGGTACGTTGCTGAAGTTGTTTATTATGTGGCACAGATGTTCGTAAGGTTGTTGCACTAAAAAAAAAAAAAAAAAAAAAAAAATTGTTGAAAATATAGGTTGATAAGGACAAAGCTACTCATTCCTGCGCATCATAATTTTTTTGCGCTTTTCCTATTTGAATTGTCTGTCTTAGTGAATGTTATCCTTTATTTCCTTAAATACTAGGGGGTTGAAAAATATTACGAAACGAAAAGCAATTTTTCTTTTTTGTAAGGAGCAAAAGTCTAATTTTATTTTTTTGCAAGAGACTCATTCAACGGAGACTGACACCAAATTCTGGAAACAGCAATGGGGGACTCTGTTTTTTAGCCATGGAACATCACATTCTGCTGGAGTGATGATTTTGCTGAACAGATTTTCTGGGAATATAATAACCCACAGAAGTGACACAAATGGACATTGGCTGATGGTAGCGATGGAATATAATGACATTAATCACATTCTGGTATGTGTATATGGTTATAATCAAAAACCACTGAACAAAAAATTATTTTCTTGTTTGGGCAGACTAATAGATGGTTGGAAAGTGACTTACTCAACTGATAAAATTATAATAGGAGGAGATTTTAATTTGGTACCGGATTGCTGGCTAGATCGTCTTCCTAGTAGAGGATTATGTCACAACTATGAGGAAATTATTCTTGATTTTACCTCTCATTTAAACTTGACTGATTACTGGAGATTAAAAAACCCTAGTGAACTAAAATACACCTGGTTTAATTCTGCTAATAATGGTCAATGCTCAAGATTAGACTATTGGTTAATCTCACAAAACTTGATTAACAGTGTTTCTAAGTGTGAAATTTCAGCATCACCTTTAACTGATCATTGTGTAATTTCCCTGTCATTCAAGCTGTGTAATACTGAGACTAACTCTAATCCTGTATGGAAATTCAATAACAGTCTTCTTGATAATATAGATTTTTGCGAAAAGGTTATAAAGTTGGTTCAAGAAATCTCTGTCATGGAAATGTCACCGGTAAACAAATGGGAGTGGTTTAAATTTAAAACCAAAGAGTCTGCAATTAAAATCAGTAAGTATATCTCTAAACGGAACAAGGAAAAACAACAGTCATTAATAAGTGCAATAGACAAATTATGTCACAAAACAGAATTATCAATGGAAGAGCATATTAAGCTAAATAACTTGCAATCTGATCTAGATAACTTGTATTTGGAGAAAGCCAAAGGGGCTTTTATACGTTCTAGAGCTCGCTGGTTAGAGGAAGGGGAAAAAAAAAATTCCTCATATTTTTTAATTTGGAAAAAACACAGGCAAGCCAAAAGAAAATTCAAAAAGTTAACCATTAATGATGTAAACATAGATAATAAAGATGAAGTTGAAAAAGAAATAAGAGATTTTTACAGTAACTTGTACAATTCTAACTTCTCTAAGCAAAAATGTGATACTTTTTTTAGTAGGATTGGTGAATATAGGAAAATAATGGATGCTGACTTTAAGCTTGCTATGGAGGATGAACTCAGAATTGAAGAATTGGATAATGCAATTTTGCGGATGTCTAAAGGAAAGTCACCAGGTCTTGATGGATTAACTGTTGAATTTTACATATTTTTTTGGAAAGACATTAGAGTGCTACTGTTTAACGCCTTTAAAGATTGTATATCAACCGGGCACCTGTCGCCAACTATGAAACGGGGACTTATCACACTGATCCCAAAACCTGACAAGGATAAACTTATTCTGGACAATTGGAGGCCGATAACCTTGTTATGCAACGATTACAAGCTAATAGCACATGTGTATTCTAATCGTTTAGATGGGGATTATCTGAGTTAGTTGATGAATGTCAATCCGCTTTTTGTAAAGGGTAGAAATATACACTACCACACCAGACTGATACTCGATATGTTGGATTACAAAGATTATATTAGTACAGAAAGCTATGTGCTATTTCTGGATTTTACAAGGCCTTTGATAGTATCGAACACCCTTCCTGTTAGATACATAATACTTTTTTGGGTTTTGGAGATAAATTTTGTAGTATCATTAAAATGCTCTATACTGACATAAACAGCTGTGTATCCCTAAATCCTGGAATAACCCCAAGATTCAAGGTTCTTAGAGGCTTAAGACAAGGATGCCCCATTTCCCCAAAACTTTTCATTTTAGCAACTCAACTTTTGACTATTCGGTATAAATTATGCTTCTGAAATACAAGGTATTACAATCTTCAACAAAAGAATTTAAAATAAGTCAATTTGCAGGCGACACATCCATCTTCTTAAAAGACAAATCAATGGTTGAAAGAACTCTCAATACAATCTCTGAGTTCTCCAATGCTTCAGGCTTGTCCTTAATATAAATAAATGTGAATTACTCCCCATTCATACAAGTTCTGATACTACCATTGCTTCTATTAAAAAGTTAAATCAGAAGTGAAATATTTAGGAATAACAATAACAAATAACCTTCTTCAAGAGAAGATATAAATATATCCAACCATATAATGGATATGAAAAAAATCTCTCAGTCACTGGCTGACCAGAGACCTAACTATTTTTGGTAGAATTGTTTTATCTAAGGCAGACGGTATCTCTAAGCTTATTTATCCATGCCACTCTCTTTATGTTTCCTTAAATAACATAAATAAAGCTAATTCTGTGATTTTCCAATTCATATGGAAAAACAAAACACATTATATTAAAAGGTCACAGCTTGTCAAAGACTATGATATGGGTGGTGTCAAGGCTATTGATATTCAATCAATGGTGGGCACCTTTAAAATCAAATGGATAAAGTCCTTTCTGTCCCAAGCAAATTCTATGTGGTTCCATATTCCTAGATCCTTGTTTAATAAGATAGGAGGTTTAGATTTTCTTTTTAAAATGTGATTTTGAGGTAAACAAAATCCCAGTGAAACTGTCTAATTTTCACCGTCAGATTCTCCATTATTGGAAAAATGATATTTTAGATAACTTTTCTCCACATTGTTCAACTCTGTGGAACAATAGAGTGATCACAATAAATAGGAAATCTTTATTTAAGAACGATTGGGTTGAAAAAAATATTATGTTTGTGACTGATCTATTGGATTCGAATGGAGACCTAATGGACTATGCATCCTTTGTTAACAAGTATAACTTTACTTGTGGTTATCGTGAATTTTATAAGGTCTGTAAAGCGATTCCTTACCATTAATTCAGTTAATTCAAAGCACCCTAATGTGTGCAAATGTTAAGGCTGTATTACCAAAATTAGTATTTGATGATTGTAACTTGTGTGATAAGAAATGTAATAACAAAGTTATTCGTAGTATCCTGAAATCAAGGTTGTTCCATGACTACCACAGAGGGCTACATACTAAGTTCCCAGAGTTAATGGAGTCCTCTGTTCTGATCAGAGCATTTTCTAAATATATTAAGATGCCAGTTTTCCCTAAAGTGAAAGAAACTCATTTTAAAATAATTAATCAGATTTATCCAACTGCTGAATTCCTCAAAAAAAGATTCAATTTTGATGTGGACCCTTGTGCCTTCTGTGGCGAGTCTGAGGAGACCTTAGAGCATTTGTTTATATTTTGTCCTGTCTCACAAAGATTCTGGATCAACATAAATAGGTGGTTGTCGCTAAAATTAATGATATTCCATCTTTTGATAACTACAGTATTCTCCTTTTTATGGATAAATTAAACCCTTTAGTTTCTGACATGGTAAATGTTATTTTGCTCTTGTGTAAATATCATATTCATTGTAGTAAGTGGAGAAAAAGCAAACCCTCCTTTGACTGGTTCATAAATGACTTCAAGTATTTTTTCTTATCTTTGAAAAAAATGAAATCCAGCATGATTGCTTGTAAGATTAGTGCTGACATGTCGAAATTCTTGTTATTTTGATTCTGACCCTTGTCAAATGTTATGTCTGCTCCAGAATGTTGTCTGGTTTCATTTGCACAATGTACACTTTTGGAAAAAAAAAAAAAAAAAAAAGAATTTTATTTTTTTATTAATTCACTCTTATTTATACTCCCCCTAGTCTTGATTTATGTTAAACTTGTTCCTGAGTATTTATGTTTATCCTCTATAAGAGCTTGTATAATTTTTGTATGCCTTTAAATAAAAAAAAAAAAAAAAAAAAAAAAGGCATGTTAGGGGTTAAACCTGAGATAACCGGATGTCACCGGGGGCAGCTTCCACTTCGGGGGGGTTTACATGCTGGAGACGAGAGGTAGCTCAACCATATAGCCGGTGTTTTTCTTGCATGCTGACTGTGCCGTTGTGTTCAATAAACATTCAGTCTACATCACGTCGTGGTAAAGAGCCTGATTGTAGCAGTAATCTGACAAAATCTGTCATCCATATGATCAGCACTTGCCTTGAAAACCTGTTGTATACAATCTGATACGTCATCTTCCCCCTGATGGACTATCCATGCACTGCAGGCAGTTGAGGTCCGTAGAATACAAAATCAAAGATGGCTGCCCCCATTCATCAACCTGAATTATATTGTTTCTAATACTTAAGTATGAATATTTACTGGATTGAAGCAACTTATAGACACACAACATTTTATTGCTTATTTTATAATAAAATTGAGTTGAAATGTATGCAAATGTGATACAAGTATTTAACCCTCAGAGAGTCGCAGGAACGCTGGTGATCTCTACCAACATTATTGTATTTATGAGGCTCATTTTTTTAGCTAGTACAATGCTAGTGGTATCCTGTGAAACTAGAAGACCTAAGGCATCCACTGGTAGTTTTTGAAACTTGACCTCACTGTATAAAAGTATCAAATATACTATTCAAAAAAAGTAGGGGATATTTTATTTTGAGATCAAAATTTTCACATATACAAAGGGATCTGAAACCATGTTGTATAGTTCCTTACTGAGGAAGCATTTCCAAAGAAATTCATCACCCAAACACATCAATGACACTCTCACGATCCGCACGGGATGCTATTGATGATCAAGGGGGTTGTGCCACAAATTTGCATGACTCTGAATTGGAAGGTTAGAGCCACTATAAAGGAAGATTTTGAAGAGAAAGCATCAGATTATCAGTGGTTGAAGTCGTTAATTAAACAGAGACCATGCGCCGTCTAACACAGGAGGAGAGGTTACGTGCCCTTGGCATGCTACAGGTTGGCACAAGACAGGTCGTTGTGGCAAGGGCAATGAATGTTTCCCAGTCTGTCATCAGCAGATTATGGTCCAGACATCGTGCTACAGGGTCTGTTCAGGATAGACCACGATCCGGTCGACCAAGGGCAACAACTCAGGCTCAGGACAGATTCATCCGCGACTATTGTCTTGAGAAATCGTATGGTAACAGCAAATCAGATAAGGTCTCAACTTCAAAGGGATACTGGCTTGGTAGTGAGTGGCCAGACCATCAGGAATCGCTCTGCACAGATTTCTTACCACGCCCGGCGTCCTTGTGTCATTCCTTGTTTGAGAGATCGTCACATTAGGGCCAGACTCAATGGTGTCGTCATCATCAACGCTGGGATAATCGCCGATGGAACAACGTAATGTTCTCAGATGAGTCGAGGTTCACTGTGGACTTCCTTGACAGGCGCAGGAGGGTTTGGCGCCCGGCGTAACTTAACGTTTCCATGACATTGCGTCATTAGACATGATCCGTATGGGGGTGGATCTGTAATGGTGTGGGGAGGCATCACTGCTGCCGGCAGAACAGACTTGCATGTTGTTGCTGGGCGTGTCACAGGGCAGTACTACGGGACAACATCTTAGCACCCCATGTTGTGCCGTTTGCACGTCGTTATGGCCGCAGTTTCATTTTCCAAGATGACAATGCCAGATGTCATAGGGCCAGGATCGTTACAGATTACCTCCAGCAGCAGAATATCACCACATTACCATGGCCAGCACTCAGTCCGGACCTTTCCCCCCATCGGGCATGTCTGGGACATGCTTGGACAGCTGCCACGCATAACGTCAACAACCTCCTGCCAATGTCCAAGAACTTGCTGCAGCATTGCAACAGGAATGGAATAACGTTCCCCAAAATGACCTGGGGCGTCTCGTTAGGAGTATGCCACGCTTGGTCGAGCTTGTCTAGCCAACTGAGGGGGTTTTACCGCTACTGACTCTGTTTCACAATGGTGGTAAATTTGCTGTGTGACCCTGTATTTGTGTAGAGCCCTTATTCTGGAGAATCTGTCCTTTACTGACTGTACACAGGGTTTGAATAAATTGACAAATGTTTCCTTAATGTTTTTATGTCATTTGTTTCCTTCCTGACCTCATGATCTGCATTTCATGGTACTTGTAAATCCAATATCCCCTACTTTTTTTGAATAGTATATGATACAAAATGAATTTCATACATTTCTTTTACATTTTGCTTAAAGGTCCAATAAATACTTCACATTAAAAAATTACAATTTTCTGTCTATTATTTGAAGGTTCAGGCTTTACAGGGTTAAACATTGCACTACTACGGAATTATATGGCGTTTCCTTCCGCACATCGCTGACTACGAAGTTATAAAAATGTCTCGGATTTCTGTGCTCATGTAACTCGAGGGTGGGGGACTGGCTGGTTTGCGGAAGGAGTGACTTCCGCCGAATCTGGAGCTGGAGGCCATCGCCAAGCGTGATGACGTGGCGCTGGGGACGTTGATGGAGGAACCCGGTAGAGCTGTGTGGTCTGCATGTGGGGAGGATCAGCTGCTTTGGCGTGGGAGTCGGTGAATTATTTTTGCGGGCTGGCTTTGTTGTCGGAGCGGTGGAAGGGGATTTTCTTCTGCTTAAGTGCCCGATGGAGTGTGGCGACGGTCGAAGGTGGTGCCTGGGATGAGCTTGAAGTGTGAGCCGTGGTAAGCCTTGCTGGGGAGCCGCGGGCTCTCTCTTCTGAGTGCCGCTGTTGAGGAGAGGCGTAGCTACTGCAAGACGGCGGTCTGGAATTGCTACGGTGCGGAGCCCTCGGTCGTAATCGCTGGGGGAGCGTGGTTCGGAATGTGAGCACCCCGGTTGGGGCGAGCGGGTGACGCTTCGCGGTGGAGGTACGAAGATGGCAGAGCAAGGGCGGGTACGTGGAGGAGAAGAGTTGCAGGAACGGATGGGGAAGGTTCCTCTGGAGTAGCAGAGTCTTGAAATTATTTTGCGTCCGACGGACTCTGCGGAATTTCGCCTCGCTTCAGGTAAGCGAACTCTTGCTGTGCGTTGGGCTGTCTGGCTTGCAAGTAAACGAAGTAGAATCGAGACGAGCGGGGACTGCGGGAATGAAGGTGGTATATATAGGCGTGCGGACGAATAGGAAGGCGCATTGGGAGTGGTCTTGTTCATTAACCTTTGTTATCGGGAACAACCTTTAATGTATCAGTCTAGAGATGTGCCTGTCTCAGACAGGACGAAGAAATGCCCCCCCCCAGATTTAGTGTGCCATTCAACTAAAGTAGCTGTTACCATATATTGTCCACTCAAATGATACCCCCAATACTGAGTGTCTTATTCGTAAAATGACTAAATCTCCATGAACATGAGCAGCAGTCTTCATGTTGATAATAATGCATGCCAGGTTTGAGAACAATCCACCAGAAGGCTAATGAATAAAACTCTGAACAAAATTCACCCCTGACCACTAAATTTTCAAAGTTGAAAAATGACAAAATGTCCATGAAAATACGTTGGACCACTTTCAAAATTGCGGGGGCACAGGCTCTCATGGTGATAACGATGCATGCCAAGAAATGCACCGTGTGATTTTACAGAAAAGCTCTGGACAAATTTGTGTGCTTGTATGGACAGACAGACAGAAAGATAAGCTGATTCCAGTAAACACATGAAGGTTATAAATAAAAACTAAAGTAAAGTCACCATGACGACTGCATTATGCTTCATGTGTTTATTACAGCCAGAAAAGGGACAGATTCCTCCAGACACAAAACATGCAGCAGTGGCAAATGCCCATATTTGAAGAGCAGCTTTTGGAATGATCCTGCTTATGATAAATCAAGCATTTCATCACAATAATGGATTTGCTCTGCACACCCCATTCAGTAAATGTGATAAACTGAAGGCCCATTTGTTATGAAGTCTGGTTGAAGCCCTGCTCTGTCACTGATATTAGGGACCAGCAGAGTAAATCTGGGCTGTATGTACTAAGTCATCCATAATGGCTCGAAAGAATTCCCTCAAACTTTGACTCAGGAGTAAAAACATTCTCTCCAAAAAAGCAGGACCTGTGTCCTATATGCAAAAAGAGCTCAGATGCTTTTACACAGACTCCGCAAAGACAAAACGCCATTTTAAGGAGCCAATCTTGATTCGCAGCACTTCCAGGTGCCATAAAGAGGAACTACAATGATGTCCCCTGATAGGCCTCCCTTAGCCAATAGCCAGCCTTCATAGAGCAGCTGAACTGGAGCAGTTAGAAACCTGCTCATGCCTGCATTGACATTTTATTAGAAAGCAAGATGCATTTATACGACCCCAATTCCGAAATAGTTGGGACGAAGTGTAAATTGTGAATAAAATCAAAACGCAATGACTTTCAGATCACATGAGCCAATATGTTATTTACAATAGAACATAGATAACATTTCAAATGTTGAAACTGAGACATTTTACATTTCTATCCACAAAATGAGCTTATTTCAAATCTTCTGGCTGCAACAGGTCTCAAAAAAGTTGGGACACAGGCAAAAAAGGGCTGAAAAAGCAATTAATATATAAGAGAATCAGCTGAAAGAACATTAAGCAAGTAATTAAGTTAACTGGCGTCAGGTGTGTAACATGATTGGCTATAAAAGGGACATCTTAGAGAGGCTGAGTCTCTCAGAAGTAAAGATGGCCAGAAGCTCTCCAACCTGTGAAGGCCTGCGTAAAAAAAATTGTGGAATACCTTAAAAACAATGTTCCTCAACGTCAAATTGCAAAGGCTTTGAAGGTCTCATCATTGACAGTGCATAACATCATCAAAAGATTCAGAGAAACTGGAAAAATCTCTGTGCGTAAGGGACAAGGCCGAAGACCTTTACTGGACGCCCGTGATCTCCGGGCCCTCAGACGCCACTGCATCACTCAACGGCATGATTGTCATTGACATTACTAAATGGACCCAGGAATACCTCAAGAAACCACTGTCTGGAAACACAGTCCGCCGTGCCATCCACAGATGCCACCTAAAACTCTATCATACAAAAAGGAAGCCATTGTTGAGCATGATCCAGAAGCGCCACCGTGTTCTGTGGGCCAAGGCTCATTTAAAATGGACTGTAGCAAAGTGGCAAAGTGTACTGTGGTCAGACGAATCCAAATTTGACATTCTTGTTGAAATCATGGGCGTCGTGTCCTCCGGGCTAAAGAGGAGAAAGACCGCCCCTCCTGTTATCAGCGTTCAGTTCAAAAGCCAGCATCTCTGATGTTATGGGGATGCATTAGTGCATATGGTGTGGGACACTTGCATGTTTTAAAAAGCACCATGAATGCTGAAAGGTATACAAAGGTTTTAGAGCAACATATGTTCCCCCCCCAAATGTCATCTATTCCAGGGAAGGCCTTGTGTATTTCATCAGGACAATGCAAAACCACATTCTGCAGCTATTACAACAGCATGGCCGTAGTAGTAGAAGAGTCCCAGATGCTGAACTGGCCTGCCTGCAGTCCTGATCTTTCACCGATTAAGAACTTTTGGCGATAATTAAGCGAAAAAGTCCGTCAAAGGAGACCCAAAACTCTCCAGCAGCTGGAAGCCTGTATTAAACAAGAGTTGGATCAAATTCCAATGGCTTTACTCAAGAAACTTGTCTCCTCAATGCCCAGACACCTCCACTCAGTGTTTAACAGAAGAGGGGATGCTACACCATGATAAACAGGCCCCTGTCCCAACTTTTTTGAGACCTGTAGCAGCCATCAAATTTGAAATGAGCTGATTTTGTGGATAAAATTGTGAAATTACTCAGTTTCAACATTTGCTATGTTATCTCTGTTCTATTGTGAATAAAATACTGGCTAGTGTAATTTGAAAGTCATTGCGTTTTGATTTTATTCACAATTTACACTTTGTCCCAACTATTTCGGAATTGGGGTTGTACAACTGAACATGACCCTGCTCTAGCCAAAGCTTCTCAGCTGAACTGCACATTCATGAGAAACAGATTGATGTGATACAGTGTTATTGCTTTCACTGACTAAGGGCCATAACTCTGCAAAAATTTTCCTACAAAGCTCAGTGTCGATAGGTTTCAGTTTCACAATAATAGGTTTCCATCTGGGGAGTTTGGTCCCAGTCAGCAAAACTTTTTCCCAGTTAAGGAGTTCATTGACATAGAAAAAAGGGCCATAACTCTGTAAAATATTGTCTGACACTGCTCATTTTCAATAGGCTGATGTTTCAGTATATTATGGTGCTGTATGCACAGTTTGGCCCCTTTCAACAAAGTCCTTTCCCAGGTGTTCACAGATATACAGACAGACCCTTGGCTTGAGGTCATAATTGGCAGAGGGTAAAAACTGCAAAAAAATTCAGGTTCCTTCAGACTGTGGGGAAATCTCCTGTGTGCAGCTCTCTATAGGTAATTCCACAGGTTATTAATAATACTGAGGTCTGGGGCCAAATGTATGAAGCATTCAGAGTACAGCTTATGTCTCAGGGGCATCAAACTCACCAATGATTCAGTTTTCATCTTTACTATTTAAGTTGCGTAATTTTAAATACAAAAGAATTCAAGCACAAATACATGGCGAAATGTTCCTGTTTTCAATTTCAAAGAGGAGCAAAATAATGTGTGATAAGAAGGATGCAGTTTGCATATTAAAGATAACTTTGTTTCTAATAAAAATTTAATGTGAACAAAAGCATGTTGCTAAACGTTGCAGTGTATGAAATGCGCTGTCCTTTGATGGCATTCTATTGGCTGACTTAATTCCTGAAGGAGGTCTGTCAGGGTGACATCATTACTGTTCCTCTTTAAGGCATCTCACTGTGCTGTGAAAGGAACTGGGATCAGTTCTGAGAATGGCATGTACTCTTTCATTATTCTTTTGAGTACAGACAGCAGTACATTAATGTGTATGATATAATGCTAAAGATATTTGTGCTCCATGAAAACAGAAAAGCTCAATAATTCCCTTACGGAAAAGCAGTGGCGGTTCTAGAACCGGGAATTGGGGGGGGGGAAGACATGTTCCTTTATGACAATTAGGATAGTCTGGCTGTTTGCAATCATTTTCCTTTTCTGGCGCGTTTTCCAATTATCGTAATTGGCAACTGAAGACACGGTTTCTCTCCATATGCGATCTAACAGCGATGAAATCATGGGGGTAAATTCAGTAGAACTGAGAATTGGGGTGGACAAAACATCCGTTTTAAACAATTATTAGTCCTGACCTGTTCTCAGTCATTTTCATGATTAACAAAAGGTTCACTTCATTCATCTGACTTGTTCTCACTGATTTGACTATCATTCATCTGACGAATTTTGAATTTAAATCAACGTTATTCAAAATTACTCGGTATTGAGTGAAAAAGTGGCAGTGAAATATAAAAGCATGCGGCTTTGTTATTTCAGGTATGCAATTTTGAATAACGTTGATTTAAATTCAGCAAATACGGCGTCCAGATGAATGATAGTCATCCTACCTAATCAGTGAGAACAAGCATCACCTGTTAAGTGGAGTGCTCTCGAGTGAACCTTTTGTTAATCATGAAAATGACTGAGAACAGGTAAGGACTAATAATTGTTTAAAACGGATGTTTTGTCCACCCCAATTCTCAGTTCGACTGAATTTACCCCCATGATTTCATCGCTGTTAGATCGCATATGAGAGAAACCGTGTCTTCAGTTGCCAATTACGATAATTGGAAAACGCTGCGTCAGTAAAGGAAAATGATTGCAAACTAGCCAGGACTATCCTAATTGTCATAAAGGGACATGTCTCTGCCCCCCCAATTCCCGGTTCTAGAACCGCCACTGCGGAAAAGTCACATGCGAAAACATGATTTTACATGTGAAATGCACGTGATCACGTCACCTCATGTGGAATGGGAGAGTTCCCTTAAATTTCGCATGTAAATACATGTTGGTTAGACGATATGGAACGCCATCCAGGTCAAATACACGCGAATTCTAACACGTAAACAACACGTTAACAACACGTTGACAACACGTAGACGACAAGTTAACAACGCGTTGTCGACGCGTTAATTTCACGTGATTGTGAGCCCTTTGGCCACTTGTCCAGTTTGAACGGCTGAGAGTCCTAAGTTCCCATTGGCTCCTGAGCAGTAGGGTTAAATCATTTCTGTAAGCCTGGGGGGGTTTCCAACCACTATTTAACATAATGAGGAACCTCTTCTTTCTTATTGCCATTTTCTTCCGTTATTGTGCAGCTTATGAAAATAAAACATTTGGATTGCAGTTTTATAGCCTAATATTAGTTATTAAGTTATAAATGTTTTTTGTCAGGATAAAATTGCCTCCGATTTTTGTCATTTATTCTTGCAGGTGTGTAAATGTCACGAAGCACCTTTTAATGTTATAAAATACGTTTATTAGTCTGTCTATATTGCTCTGTTTAAATTATTGTGCTTTCTTATATTAGTAACGTTAAGTGTTTTGTGCTGTTAAGGACGGCGCTACAGTGGAAACAACCGTCATTTAAGCTGGCGTAACTCCGCAAGGATCTACGCATTTATTATTCTAAATATTATATCACAACTTGTGACAATACATTAGTTAAGGTTCTTAGGGTAATGGCTGTCGATGGTTAGCGTTGATTTTATTTACTTGTGCCCAGTTGTCATTTTATGGGTGTTTATTGATCCGCGGTTGAGCCACGGTAGCGTTCACTTGTTGTCATAGCAACGTGCACTGCAAGAGATGCTCCGTTTAAATTACTGCGCCTTTCTTGTATTAGTAACTTAAGTGTTTTGTACAGTTAAGGACGGCGCTTATAGCGAAACAACCGTCATTTAAGCTGGCGTAACCCCGCAGGATCTACGCATTTATTTTTCTAAATAGACTATTCGGCTATATCACAACTTGCGACAATACTGTAATGAGTAATTGGACTGATGGGGAGAAAGTGATTGCACCTGCGGGGGTGGGGGGGAGATAATGAATGGAGAAGATTTAAATGCAAAAATTGCAGCGGCTCGTGTGTTTTGGGGAGTGGAGCTTTGTGAATGTCATATGGGGCAGTAGCCCAGCCGAGCAACCTGTATTTTGCACTCATTGCTGGAGGGTGGGTGCCGCCGCGATGCTAGTTAGGGCTGCCGGCTGTGAAGACGGGCACTGGGTGTCAGGGCGAGGTTCGGCGTGGGGCAGGGCTATGGTTAGGTAGTGGGGATATAGGAGTGCCGTTGTCCGCTCTCCAGTGTTGCAGAGGCTTGTCTGTCGTTGGTGGAAACGCCTCACTGCGCTGAACCGGCGGGTTCCCCCACCCCAAAGCAAATCTTGAAGCCGGACCAGCGCCCAAAAACCCTGGTTGCCGTGGCAGTCATTTTTAAATGACTACAAGCAGTTGGTTAAACTTTCCTATCCCATTGGACCCAGGTGCAATAATGGAGATAATCTAGATCCTGTAATCCTGAGATCCAAATAAAATACTCATTCACAATTTTGGTGACTTTTACAAAGTGTCGGTCATCTCATGTAATTTTATTATATTGTGCCTTGAATCAGAAGAAACATATTTTTGTGCATTTTTTTTTGTCAGATGGTGGACAGTAGAGCAAATGTGGTACAGATTTTTTTTTTTTAAAGTAATTACTCAGTTACATGTGTTAATATATGTATGCACTTTATTTTGCATGTTTACAGAGACCCCCATTCAATTTAAGCATTTTTCAATTTGAGTATTAAAGGTACAGATCACCTGTGGGTAGAGGGCCTTTGGAACTATTTTCTGGGAGGGGGTGCTGGGGACCGAGCCTCTAGGGAGGTAAACAAAGCCAAATTAAGAGGCTCAATCATCATCATAAATCATCTCATAAATAGTGACTGTACACATCTGCTGACCTTATGACGTATTAACTAAAGCAATTAAATGAGTGCTTATTTCATATAGGCACAAAAAAAAACACCTAAACAAAAATGATAGTCTACTAAATAATTTACAATGACAAACAAAGGGGACCAAATCAAACTGGCAAGACGTAGATTTTTTCAGCAACTGGCATCTAAAATAATTCAAGAGTCAGCAGCTGTATTGCCTATTTCACAGGACCTCTAATGGTACCATTGTTGATGTCAAAACAAAGCCTTTCAGTAGGCCTACTCTTATCACCAATGCAGGCTATCTCACTTTGTCTCAGTCTAATGCTTTGCCAAAAGTGGACCTTCACTCAGTTGTCCTTTATCAGGGTGGGAATATTGATGACATCCAAAATGTCACAAGAACACTCATTATTGCCAAGTGGGTGAGTCTCCTCTGTCATGGTGTGAATTGCGACAGAGATTGAGAGTGACAGGTATAGCTTTATGAGCTTCTGCACCTCCGCATCATGCTTTGGGTTTGTGGCTGCAGGTCCTGGAGGATGGACATCACATCCTTGATGGCGGTGACCTCTCACCACGCACATATCTCCCACCATAGCCTACTCCAGGTTTTGCCACTCTGGCTTGCTCTTGATGGCTGACCTGTACACACTGCGACGATGCTGTCACAGTCTGAACTGTATTAAAGCCACTGCCAGTCTTTGCATCAGGTGGCTCTACAGGAGCGAGTGCAGCTCTCCCTGGGAAATTTCTGGGCAGGGAATGTGTAATTATCTGGTGGTCTGAAGGACATTGCAACTGCCTTTTGAGCAGCCTCAGGAAGGAAGGAGAGGAGTGTAGTAGGCCTACTACAGAATGGGGCTCTCTGCTGTGGCCCCTGTTGCTTTCGCCTACTGGCACAGATCTGTGAGGTACTGCTTGTGCTGTTGTCAAAGTGAAGTTTCGGCATCTCTCTCTCTCTCTGGTGCTTTGCTGGCTCAGAGGGAAGTTTGGAAAAGAAATTGCGAATCCACTTTTAGGGCATTACTGAACAGCTAGCCTAATTTGGCCCCACATGCTAGCAAACAAGGGCAACCTCATAATCCACGGATGCATAAACAGTCCAGCCACAAGCAACAGTTTTGACAATGGCACACTGATTAAGCGCCAGAAAACATGTTTTTATTTATTCAATGATTACCATTTTAATTGTGGTGAAAAGTCAGACATGGTATATTTATTTATCCTCTATATCACTGTGATGCAACCTCTCTCTTACAACAATATATGGTAGCAACTCTACGCTTTTGGTGGTAGACTGTCGCTTTCGGGGCCTTTCATTCTGAAAAAAAATGCCCCGAAAGCGGTAGTCTACCACCAAAAGCGGTAGAGTTGGCATGTTTTGAGGATTATAGTTCAATATTTCTCATATATTCATCAGTAGATCAATTGCCATGTTGAATAACCATAATCCATAATCATACTCAGTATCCATATTATGTATGCAGCAGTAACACCCATGCACACACATATACACATACAAGCAGTTCGCACACACGAGCAGTGCACACAGACACATGCACACACACATACACACACAGCACACGTACATATACACATGCACAGACACACACACATACAAGCAGTTCACACAAACACACACACACGCACACACACACACATACAAGCAATTCAATTCACACATGAGCAGCTCACTCACACATAAGCAGCAGGCTTCTGTAGCTTTGATTAGTAAGCGGGCTTCTGTTTAGTTGATTTGAAAACATTATCAGGTGATGCATTTTGATTTCTGTAGCTTTGATCAATATTTGTTCAGTAAAAATCATTAGTTGTCACTGAAAACATAATCAATTGAATCATTTATGTATCTACTTGTATCCTATTCATCTGGCTATATTTTTCCTCTCTTGACTGTAATTTTCCGGTCCTTTGTAGTGATGTGCATCCTTATCTTTGCTTGAAGTTCTGAAGGTTACTGGGCAGTGTTTTTGGTTTGCCTGTCCGTTAGAAGCGTGAGAATGAGAAAGCGGAAAGACCATATTTGCAAGATATTTCCTGTGATGACGGTATAAAAACTGGGTATGAAAGACAAGAAAGCAGAAAGACCATATTTGGAAGATATTTCCTGTGATGACGGTATAAAAACTGGGTATGAAAGACAAGAAAGCAGAAAGACCATATTTGGAAGATATTTCCTGTGATGAAGGTATAAAAACTAGGTGTGAAAGGCAAGATGTGAGTTCTTGCACAAACAGAACTTCGCTTTTATATTTATCAACATGCCACAATAAAGCCTAATTGTCTGAAGAATCTGTCTCTCTCCAATTGCTTGGGGATGGGGAACCTCATAATCTGAAAATATGTCTGAATGAAAACCACAACACATGTATGCAACAATGTTAAAAAGCACAATAGTGTAGTGAATGCTGAAAGCAGGTACATTTTAGTGTTACACTGGTGTTTTTTAAATAACTTTAGTAGAATAGTTCATGGTGTCACTACATTTACTACAACAATGTAACATGGCCTATGTTAATTTGCAACTGTACTTGCCAGTGCTACAGTTACAACCCATTGTACAGAGATTTGGAGGTTGTAGGCAGTGGATGTTTAAGGGGGAGATAGCAGATCAACAATAAATGCCACATAAAAGTGGTGAACATCATCTGAAAGCCATGAACCTGAAGATTAATTTGAGATGCAGCTTAGCACTGTAAACGACCTGAGAACAGTAATATTTTTCTTTCCGAAGTCCATTTCCATGCTCAACTTTGTCCCATAAGTTGTTGCAGAAATTTTGAAGTGGATACCCTTTGGTAGCTACACAAATTTGTTGCTGAATTAGGCATTTTTGTAATATTAAGAATGTTTAAAAATGATCGGAAATCCCTCCAGAATATTACATCAATACACCAAGACCTTCGAACAACATAGAAAAACACATGCTGTGATTTGGTTTAAAAAACGTTAGTAATGCAGGAGATTTCTGTATTTTCAGTGATCGGATGGCGAGCACTTCTGTTCTTTATATTGCTGAGAAACCCTCAGCCCTACGGCAACCACGGTATGAATTTGTGATGGCCCGATATCCACTTTTGTTCCAAATAAATCTATCAACACATCTGCCAAGTTTAGTGCTTTTATCACAAAATGAACAATTGTTATATAGAGAGCTATGCCGCCCAACTAATATAATGTATCACAATCAACGTTGCCTGTTTCCGCTAACAGGATGTTTACAGTTGCTATGACAGGTGAACGCTGCCGGTAACATATTAGCGCAACCGCCGGATCAATAAACACCCATAAAATGACAATTTGGCACAAGTAAATAAAATCAACGCTAACCATCAACAGCCATTACCCTAAGGACCTTAACCAATGTATTGTCACAAGTTGTGATATTATATTTAGCAAAATAAATGCGTAGATCCTTGCGGAGTTACGCCAGCTTAATTGACGGCTGTTTCCACTATAGCGCCGTCCTTAACAGTACAAATCACTTACGTTACTAATAGAAGAAAGCACAATAATTTAAACAGAGCATCTCTTGTAGAGCACTTTTGCTATGACAACAAGTGAACGCTGCCGGGAGCGTATTAGCTCAACCGCCGGATCAATAAACACCCATAAAATGACAATTTGGCACAAGTAAATAAAATCAACGCTAACCATCGACAGCCATTACCCTAAGGATCTTAACTAATGTATTGTCACAAGTTGTGATATAATATTTAGAATAATAAATGCGAGATCTTGCGGAGTTACGCCAAGCTTAAATGACGGTTGTTTCCACTGTAGCGCCGTCCTTAACAGTACAAAACACTTAACGTTACTAAGAAAGCACAATAATTTAAACAGAGCAATATAGACAGACTAATTAACGTAGCCTACTAATAACATTAAAAGGTGCCTCGGTGACATTTACACACCTGAAAGAATAAATGACAAAAATCGGAGGCAATTTTATCCTGATAAAAATAATTTATAACTTAATAACTAATATTAAGTTATAAAACTGCAATCCAAATGTTTTATTTTCATAAGCTGCACAATAACGGAAGAAAATGGCAATAAGAAAGAAGAGGTTCCTCATCATGTTAAATAGTGGTTGGAAACCCCCCCAGGCTTACAGAAATGATTTAACCCTACTGCTCAGGAGCCAATGGGAACTTAGGACTCTCAGCCGTTCAAACTGGACAAGTGGCCTAAGGGCTCATAATCACGTGAAATTAACGCGTCGACAACGCGTTGTTAACGTGTTCTCTACGTGTTGTTTACGTGTTGTCTACGTGTTATCAACACGTTAACAACACGTTAACAACGCGTGAAAAATTGACGCGTTGTCTACGTGTTGTTAACGTGTTGTCTACGTGTTGTCAACGTGCTGTCTACGTGTTGTCAACGTGTTGTTAACGTGTTGTTTACGTGTTAGAATTCGCGTGTATTTGACCTGGATGGCGTTCCATATTAACAACACGTTAACAACGCGTGAAAAATTGACGCGTTGTCTACGTGTTGTTAACGTGTTGTCAACGTGTTGTCTACGTGTTGTTAACGTGTTGTCTACGTGTTGTTTACGTGTTAGAATTCGCGTGTATTTGACCTGGATGGCGTTCCATACACGTGGTTACATAGTGAAAGCAAAACTCACATGTGAATACATGCTGGTTTGACGAGCTCACGTGATTACATGGTAAAAGCTAAATTCACCTGACCATTAATACAGATGTTTTATGTTGCACATTTGTTAAGTTGCATCTTGATACCATCAAGCATTGTTGAATATCTGGTGGTAAGCTTTTTGATTTGAAAAATAAATTAAAGATTCAATTTATGTCATGTGTGACTTTGAAGAAATTTAAGAAAAACACACCACATTGCCAATGATCAGCATCTTTATTTGAACATTTACTTGAAATCCTATATAAAATAAGCTGGGATATATTTTCTGTACTTTAACCGACCTTCATATTTCTTATACTCAATTTATACATTCTCCAAAACACAGACAATGATTCAAGAAATGTCATGATTACTGTACTCAAACAGTACATTATTCACAAAGTTACAGCTGCCCATTAAACCATGCCTTGGTTTATGTATTCTATAAAATATATGTGTTTCACCTTAGCCCGTGTTTCTTTACATTTAGGAGCGACTGTTTTCCCTCTTTTACAAATTATATGGCCAACCAAGCACAGAATGTGTTCTGTCCCATCCGCAGTGAAGACTTTTACAAAGCTCTGGATTTGCCCTGGTCTGTCCTGGTCTAAATTTACCACTGTGTTATTTCTTATTCGGTTTCTACAGTAATGGTTTAACCTTTGGTTGGCGTTTACACTTCAGCGATAAATGGGAACTGATGCCATAAGCCAGTAACAAACTGAGTTGGCCTAGTGGTTAAGACCACAGTGTGTGGTGTGCTTGGAATTACTTCATTCCCAGGTTCGAATCCCGCTGCTGACGCTAATGTAATGTCTTAACATGTAAATGTAACTTAACATGTAACCCTTTGTTCACAGCTTCTATGGTGGAAAAAACATAAAGAAGAGAAAAAAATGTAATACAATAATTGATTAATGTTTTTGGGAATCACGTGTGACCACATGTTCAGTGGAATCGCATGTGGACATGTTTTGGGGAACCACTTGTCCTCACATGTGACCACACATGTTATTGGGAATCACGTGACCACATTTATTTGGAGCACGTTACCACATGTGGTAGTCCCAATTTCCCATGTGTACTGTCACATGTGATAACATGTTATTTTTTTTATGTGGTCACATGTGACTTTTCCATAAGGGAAAATATGAAAACATTCAGATCTTACCTTTGTCGGGAAATATAATGTCTCCAAACTCTTCTTATTTAAAGAGCAAGACGGCAATGGCTGCTGGATCCTGTGAAAAAGTGTTTCGTGAAATATCCAAGAACCGCAGCACTAACTCACAGCACATGGAGACAGTGCTTCAAGTTAAACTCATTATCTTACTGCAGCTCTAAGTCACAGCACATGGAGACAGAGCTTCCAGTTAAACTCATCCTCTTACTGCAGCTCTAACTCACAGCACATGGAGACAGAGCTTCCAGTTAAACTCATTGTCTTACTGCAGCTCTAACTCACAGCACATGGAGACAGAACTTCCAGTTAAACTCATTGTCATACTGCAATCCCACCTTTTTGTTATCATTTGCCTTTTCAAAAAGTCGATATGGTCATCACTACCCCCTGCCACTACCAAGGACCATAACGCCACAAATAAACATGCTTTGACATCCATTTTCAAGCTTAATGTAGATCATGACTGGCTTATTAAGCATTCAGAATTTGACCCATGTAACTGCCATAGTTTTTGAGGTAACTTGTCTCCACATTAAGCGGGACGGAGGGACGAAGGCGGACGGAGCCTAATCTGATATCCTCCTCACCAGTTCGTGGCGGGGGATAATAATGCGCCAACTTTTTTAGAATTGGAGACGACCAATAATTTACCTGCTACAAGTGAAAGTAGTCAGGGAAACGGATTTAAAATGATAGTGTCAATATGACACTCATAACTTACCTTTGATCACCTGTAAATTCTCCTTTGAAGTTCCAATCACGATTCATTGAACGATCACTCTTCAGAGACTGACAGCTGGGTACAGGTGACCCTGGTCTCTCAACCGGAACCCTGTGAATTCAATATGGAGACAGAGCTTTCAGTTAAACTCATCCTCTTAATGCATGTTGCATGTTAATTCGAAATGAGCTAATATTTCTCATGGAATGGTAAAATATCTCACTTTCAACATCTAATATGTTGTCTGTGTTCTCTTGTGAATAAAATGTGGTTTTATAAGATTTGCAGATCATTGCATTCTGTTTTAATTTACAATTTGCACAGCATCCCAACTTTTTTGGAATTGGGGTTGTACAAAAATTGATACCAACCCTTAAGATCCATTTTTTTTCACATATGATGATGATTTTTTTAAGGCTTTCCGTTCGAACACGTTTAATAAAATAATTTGATTTCAGTGAGCCTAAAGGCCCATGGAAAGCCTTGTGACAACAAATAACTGTAAGGTTGATTTCCATTCTTTCTTCCCATTGGATGAAATGCAGCTTCAAATAACTCAGGCAGATTTTGCTGAATTTGCAACAGAATGATTACATAGATTTATTTTGAATCATATCATTTTGAATCATTAAAACAGAGAAGTTACTACATGTATTAGCAAGAACATTTTGTAAAAAATGAAATTACATTTCAACATTATAGTCTGTAAAAATAGTCTCAGATGGATTTTATGAAACCTGCCTCATCAGCAAACAAACAGTCGTTACAATAAAATAAATTATGAGAGTCAAAGAACATTTTGTAACTGATCAGATGCATTAAATCTATTTTTTTTCCTCTCAAAGGAGTACAATATAAATCTGAATTCCTGACTCTGCAGGGCCAGTGTGAGTGGGCCCCGTGATGCTCTCCTCTGGTGGATTACAGGTTCCACTTGTTGGCATGTCCATCTGATTCATTTCCTGGTTGTCTGTTTTGTTTGTGTCCTCAACCTGCCCTCTCTCTGTTGTTTTCCTCAGAAACTGTCTGTTCCGTCTGAATATCTTTCCATCCAGAGTCCGCACAACGTAAGATCTTGGTTGCTCAGCAAAGGCTGTTACCTGTGCGGGTTTCCAGTTCTCTTCATTCCACATCTGGATCTTTTCACCAATCTGAAGTTTTGGCAGTGGTTTGGACCCTTGGTCAAAGTACTTTTGTTGTTTCCTTTGTCTTTCTTCCAGTAGCCGCTTGACCAGGCCAGCTACTGTCTTGGAATTCAACAGCTGTGGAGGAGTTAGAAGCCTTGTCCTTGCTCTCCTGCCTAGCAGTAGTTGGGCTGGTGATACTCCAAGGTCATCTATTGGGGTGTTTCTCAGGTTCAACAATGAGATATATAGATCCTTTCCATCCTCTGTTGCTTTTTTCAGCATGAGCTTCACTGTCTGTACTCCTCTCTCCGCCATTCCATTGGACTGAGGGTAATGGGGGCTTGATGTTGTGTGGCAGAACTCCCATTCTTTAGCAAAGGCTTGGAACTCGCTTGAGCTGAACTGGGGTGCATTGTCACTGATCACGACATCTGGTATACCATACCTTGCGAAGTGTGACTTGAGGTGAGTAATGACTGTCACACTTCTCATGTCCTTCCTCAGCCACTCAACTTCGATGAACTTTCAGTGGTAACCCACAATGAGCAAATAATCCTGTTTGTCAAATGTGAATAAGTCCACACCTATTTTCTCCCAAGGTCTCTCTGGAGCACTGTGTGGTTGTAATGGTTCTGAAGCGTCTGTTTGCATTGCACACTGCACAGTCATTCACCATGTTCGTGATGTCTTTAGACATACCTGGCCAGAATAGTACATCTCTTGCCCGTCGTCTGCAGCTCTCAATTCCAGAGTGGCTCTCATGAATGCGGCTCAGCATTTCTTTTCTCATTTCCTCTGGAACTATGATCCTTTCTCCTTTAAAGACTATTCCACCATTGACTGAGATCTCCTTTCTGAAGTTCCAGTAGTCCTGAAGATCCTGTGGAACCTGGCGTCTTTTCTCCGGCCAGCCGCTCAGCACCATGTTCTGTAACTTTGTCAGTGTCACATCATTTCCTGTTTTTCCTTTTTTGTCCCCAAATTTCTCACTGGAGACGGGCTAGTTAGCCACAACTATGTTCACTTGGGCTTCAATCTCTTTCTCAAGTTCATCTACCTCAGGACTGGAGATAGGTAAGTTTGATGTCACCATGTGCACTTGTATGTTACTTTCCTTTTCAGGATGTTCTCTGTCTGGTAAGTAAGCACGGGACAATGCATCTGCTATGTACATGAACTTGCCTGGTTTGTATGTAACCTTGAGCTGGTATTTTTGTAGGAGCATTAACAGTCTCTGAATTCTGGCCGGCGCGCTGCTCAGCGGCTTCCTCATGATTACCTCTAAGGGTTTGTGATCTGTTTCCACCTCAACCTCTATACCGAAAATGTACTGGTGAAACCTTTCTGCCCCAAACACAATAGCTAACATCTCTTTTTCTATTTGCGCATAGCGCTGTTCAGTCACTGTCATTGCAGGGTTTCCGCAGAAAATCGGATAGTCAAGGTGGTGACCGGGGGAGGGGGTGGCAACAGTCAGCGTTTATTTACTTTTTATAAATAAACAAAGCAGTTAAAGTGCAATAACAAAGTGACAAAGTCAACAGTCTTGTAACTTTATTGATTGACACTCAGATATAATAAAATGCATGTATTATGCTTTCATGGAAGTGAGATCAAAAATTGCAGTTTCTGTACACTAGAGAAAACCACGTGCAATTGTCAAACATAACAGAAAGCCACGAGCAAACACATCTGTAGCCTTGATAAGACACTGAACGAATTGCATATAGCCTATCTTAATGAAACAGAATATGTGGGCAAGCAGTTGATAGGAGACACTATTCAAATGTTTAGTTTAGATGAATAATTATCTTACATCCTCATGTCCGTCCCAGGACGACGACAGGTTATTGTATATCCGGATAATTAGCTTCTTCCAGATACAAAAAAATAATGTTGGCGTAGCAACAGGTGATAGATGGCGCAGTAACTGATTTAAACAACAGATGCCGCCCGCTATTCGGCCTCATCGCGATGCGGCCTTATTTTACTGTGTATGCATGCGTGGATGCAGCAGAATTTTTTTTTTTTTTTTTTTTCGGGGGGACGTAGTCAAGGCTGGGGGAATTTGATGTCAAGGCGGCCGCCCTAACTATAAAGCGCTGTGGGAAACCCTGCATTGTTCTTGAGGCATAGGCTACTGGTCTGCCCTCTCGTAAGAGTACAGCACCAAGGCCACTTTTTGATAAGGCCACTGATAGTGTGACCAGTAAGCTTACATCATAATATTTTAGCAGTGGTGCTTCTGTTAGCATGGTCTTTAGCTTCTCCAGTGCATGTTGAAGTTTCTCCAGCCATTCCCATTCGACATCATCTTTGATCAGCTCATGAAGTGGCTCTGTGTGTTCGGACAGGTTTGGGACAAATTTAGCTAAAAACGTCACCATTCCCAGGAAGTGTTCCACGTCCTTTTTGCACTCTGGAGTAGGCATTTCCGTGATTGCCTGTATTTTGCTCCTGTCCGGTTTCAGTCCATCTTTGGATAGGACGTGGCCTAGGTATTTGATTTCCTCCAGACCGGTTTTGCACTTCTCTTTGTTTAGTTTGAAGTTCTCGGCTCTAGCTCGCTCTAGCACCTGTCTCAACCTCTGGTCATGCTGTTCCTTTGTCTCTCCCCATATCAGTATGTCGTCGATGTAGGTTTCCACACCCTCGATGCCCTCGAATAGCTGGCTCACTGTCCTGTGGAACACCTCAGGCACCGAGTTTATCCCGAAGGGCAGCCTCAGGAACCTATACCGGCCAAAAGGTGTGTTAAAGGTGCACAAATGAGAGCTTTCATCATCTATCTGGAGCTGCCAAAAACCAGAACTGGCATCAAGAACCGAAAAGTGCTGAGCTTTCACTAACCTGTGCGTGATCCCATCTACTGTTGGAAACTGGTAATGTTCTCTCATTATTGCTGTATTTAAGTCACGTGGATCTAAACACACACGTAAACTACCGTTTGGTTTCTCAACGATCTCCAAGGGATTCACCCATTGCGTTGGTTCATCGATTTTCTTGATCACATTTAATTTCTCCATCCTCTCGAGTTCAGTTTTCAGTCTGTCTCTAAGCGTGGCTGGTACCTTTCTAGGTGGATGGACTTTTGGTGGGACGTCTTTATCCACCTGAATGGTGTGCTTACCTTCCAGGCAACCCAGACCCTCAAACACATCTGCAAATTCAATGAAAACATCTTCATTGTCATCTGTGTTCACTGTCATCACTCTTTGAATTAAGTTCATTTCCTCACATGACTGGATTCCGAGTATTGGTTTAGTGTCCTTTTTTACCACTATAAATGTAAGTACATGAGTCTCCTTCTTGTGCTTCACTTCCAGGTGGCACATCCCTTTAACTGGTATTCTCTCCCCAGTGTAGGTCGCCAACTTTACATTAGTGCCTTCAAGCAGCCTCTTTTGTCCTAGTCTCCCTAGTAGTTTATCTGAGATTATATTGGCTTGAGCCCCTGTATCTAGTTTGAAGCTGACCACTTTATTTTCTATCTTTAGGTCAGTTTTCCACTCATCTTTACGCGCTTGTGCTTCTACTACACCTTTGAAAAGATCGGACTGCTGATCTGTGTTATTTTCGACTGTGTTCACTTTTTTGGTTGCTCTGCACATTTTAGCAAAGTGGTTCATTTTTTCACGATTCCTACATTGTTTGCCATAAGCTGGACAATTCCGTGGCGTATGCTCATTTCCACAACGTTTGCATTTGATTGTGTCTACTTTTTCACTTGATCTCTCTTTTTGTAGGCTACTCTTTTGTCCCATGGCATCAACTGCAGTGTGGCTCTCACGTGCGGGACTACATGCTTCCTCAGCGTGCATTTGCTGGAGTTGAGCTTTTGTAGTTTTCGATGCAACGCACATCTATATTGCCATTTCTAGCGATATATCGTCTACTCTTAACAGTCTCTCTCTCATTGCATGTGATGCGATACCACACACTAATCTGTCTCGAATAAGGGACTGTTGCAATGTACCGAACTCACATGATTTGACTCTGAGTTTCAGTTCAGTAACGTACTGGCTTACTGTCATTTCTCCTTGCACACATGTGAAAAATCTATCTTTTAGAGGTTATGTTCTTTTTTGGGTTACAGAATTTTTCAAACAGTTCAATTATCTTGTCGAGTTTATTTTGATCTCCGTCCTCGGCAAATGTGAAGGTATTATACACTTCTTGTGCCTCGTCACCGGCGACGTGGAGGAATAGCGAGGACTGTACCTTAGCATCCTGGCCAGCGTACCCCGCAGCGACCAGATAGAGCTCGAATCTCCGACAAAATCTCCTCCAATTCTCAGCTAAGTTACCAGTCTGCAGGTTCAGACCGGCGGGTGCTTTACTCCATTCTTTTTTACTTTACTAGTTTCCGCGTTCTGACACCATGTTATGTTATGAATGATCAAGACCCGCAGGATACGTTTGACTGTCATTTATTGGATCTGCTCAACAAGTTACAGTGCATGCCTATATCACTGACGGCGGATCAATATCATGACAGTCTTTATGCATGGAGAGTTTTCCATTTCTAAACGAGGAATTTAAACGATCGTGAAGCGCAAGTTAAAACCCTGATGTGAAGTTTCAGAGCAGTATGTCTTTCGTAAAGCATAGGCCTATTATAAGTCAATTATTTTTCTGTACTGAATTTAGCCAATCGCCATTAGATCGGATAGTGAGAGAAGCCGTGTCTTCAATTGCCAATGGATTATTACTATAATTGAAAAACGCGTCAATAAGGGAAAATGATTGAGAACTAGCTAGGACTAATTGTTGTCATAAAGGCATGCATCTTTGCCCTTCCCCCCCATTTCCCAGTTCTGGGGCCGCCACTGAAGGGGTTGGGTATTGGTGAACAGGACGTATTTTTTTACTATTCGGACGCAGCCAAGGTTTCAAGTGTCACTTAAATAAAAATGCAGCGTTACTGGCACCTATTGCACATTTTGTCGTTTTCGGCACAAAAAGACTGAACTGAACTCGTGAATACTGCACTCGACAATCATTTGCGCCAACTGTTAAGTTTCTCTTTAATTTCCGCGGATGCCTTGAACCGAACGATACATACATGGCCCGAACCGTGACAAGAGAACCGAACGGTTCGGATTTTGTACTGGAACCATTCCGTCCCTATTTTGCATGCAATGCAAGTTCATCTGGCTTGCATTTCATTAGATCCCTTGGATCACGTTCAGACAGAGGGACCACACCATCTCTAAAACGCCTCTGCAACTCCTTCAGTTTCTGTCTGAATGGTGCAAGGCATTTAAACATGGTGGGCATGAAAGTGAACCATATCACCGGCACCAGAAGATCAGCAGAGAAATCCCCACCACCATCCGTACATGTTAACCCCATCACCTAGCTAAGCAGGACGTCACCCGATATTAAATGCAACAAGACAATATCGTGATAAGCTGCTTATGACAGCTCTGGAGGCAAGGGGCGCTTAACTCCCTTTTGGCTTTATAGTTTCCAGAAAACACATTCAGAGATGACAGTATTAAATCAGTGTACTGTAGCCTATGATATGTGCATACGGCAGTCATTCCTAATATACTGTATAACATCAGAAGGGTGATTCCTGTTTTGGGCCACATATTCATGTCCCTGTGATTTACTGGCTCTTATCATTTTTTTTAAATTAGACTAATACTAATAAAAAATGTATTTTATTATGTGTTTAGGTGTGTTCTATTGCTTCAACATAGTTAAATGACTTTATTTTATTTTTTTTAGATCTCTTTAAGGCACCTTCTCTGTGGTATACGTGTTAATTTCAGCATGTCCCCAATGCAATGTAATCAACTTCTTCAATTAATATAAAACTTAAAATTATCAAAACTTAAACTTATTCTTTATTTATTTGATAGACTAGGGACTACTTAAATTAAACAAGGAAGTAAAAATGGTGAAACTACATTTGTTTTCTGTGGTTATATAATATATAATATGTCCCTGCAGTCCTTTTCCACCCTGTTAGTCGGTACTTTCTTGACCCCCCAAAAAAGACTAAAAATCCCTATAGCCATTTACTGGATGATACAACATTTGTTTTTGGAGGGAAATTCAAGTGGAAAACTGAGGGAAGCTCCAACAGTCATTCTCTCCTTTATTTTTCTCAATTTCGTATGACATGCCTGCTTGAGGAAACCTTAAAGTTCCACCCTGTTACTGTATATTATGGATAATGTTTTTGGATAAAATAATTTTAAAACATGTTAAAATAGCTATTTAACTGCTGTTCATCTGTAGAGTGTGTGCTAGCTAAATGTTGCTACCTCAAAGAGCTAGGGCTTACTTGGCTAAAAATTTCCACCCTGTTAGGTTCCACCCTGTTAGGCTATGTGTGCCTAACAGGGTGGAACCCCACAGGGTTTTTTTGGGATATGCAATGTACTGAGTATTAATTCTACAAGAATATTGGTTTTTCATGATATAAATAACCAATATTTTTGTAGAATTACTACTCAATATGATATTACATTAATATATTAATTCAAAGGCTATTATACTGTATTTAATGAGGTATAGACACATTGGATCAGGGACCCCGTGAAATATAGTGTAACCAATAATAAAAGTAATAAGAAAAAAAACTATAACATAAATAATGAAAAAAATACTTATAAAAATTAAAACTTTCTTTTATTTTACAGTTTTATTATTATTACTTTTATTATTGGTTGCACTTTATTTTATGTGGCACCCCCTGATCTTGCACCTGTAGCAGAATGTTCAAGGTTGGAACTCATGTATAGTAGGATTAATAAAATAAGATTTAAGATAATATGTATAATATTTTATATATATATATATATATATATATAATATTGTTATGCCAATCAAGAGTTGGACGTTAAGTCAAATATAAATAAAATATTTCTTCTGCATCTATTTTGTCAACATTTTCATTATTTTTATTTTATTCTAATGCTATTCCAGACATTACAGTAGGTTAACCATGCAGGACAATAAGGGAGAAATCCTTAGGTAAGGTGAATCTGAGTCTCACTTGAGAGAGGCCTACTCAGTTCCACCCTGTTAAGTTCCATTCCACCCTGTTAGGCAAGGATTTTTAAAAAATATTTTAACCACAACTTTAAGTATTTGGCATATTGGTATGTTGTTTTGTTAACTGAGGTTCATATAACGCATATACATATAAATTTATTTCTAATTAATAAAATTATTCATACTAGACAACAAAATGGGGACCAAAAACGCAGAGATTCCAATATTCAAGATATGTACTCTTCATAAAATTAACATTGTTAATGCTACAAGAATGAAACTTTTATCGTAGCACAAGGGACATATTCTATCCAAGAAAAGATCAGTATTGTTTGACTTGTATATTATTTGAACTATGCGATTACCATGTACGTGTCCCTAACAGGGTGGAAAACGTATGGAGAAAAATGTACAAAAAACATCCCATAATATTTTCAGCCCCTGAGCTTGGCCAACATGCATTCCTCATAGCTAAGTATGGAACAGTCCTAACAAAATGTTAAAATATTAAAATACAATCACTTGAATTTTGAGAAAACAGAAAACCAAATATGTGGTCCAAAACAGGAATCACCCAGATACTAAAAAGCTACCATAGTCAATCAGTAAGGATACATACACTGTAGAAGCAGAACATGGACTCAGTGGCCCTCATTTATCAAACGTGCGTACACCAAAAAAATGGGTGTACGCCATAACTCCCGCAAGGATCGGCATTTATCAATCTGAACGTGAGCTAACTGTCCGCAAAAATCTCACGCCAGGTCTGACCAGGTGTACGCAGATTTGAAACCAGCGAACAACATGCAGGAACGAGTGCAGCTGTCAAAATGAGCAATAAACCATATGCAGCGATGCGGACGTCATGCTGTTGTTACTCATGTTAGTAAAATCATAAATAGGCTAAATAGATAAATAGGCTAAATGAATGAATGAATGAATAGGCTAAAATAAATAAATAAATAAATAAATAAGACACCTGTGTTGAAAAAATTAATTAAACTTATATTTTGAGACAACCTGCTTGTCAGGCCAGACGGCTGACAATTACAATCAATTTGATTAAGCGAAATGCAGACTGTATTTTAACAATTACCCTCATGCAGCTCCGATCGAGGCGGTGGGGACTCATCCGTGCCCCGGCCGCCTCGTATTCCCACGACGGAGGGGGCTCCTCGAACGGAGACAGCTGGAGGTTTGAGTCTGGTTGGCCTCCACTGGTCCGTGCGCTGCTGCGCCTGAGCGCAGCAACCCGTTTTGTGGTGGCGATCTTAAAATCGGACCACTTTTTTAACCCACATGTAAAGCATTTGGGTTGTCAATTATGTAGGCGATATAACGTAAATTTTATAAGTGCTCCAGTTGATGACCATTCCAGCGCCGCTTAGAAAGAACCGCTTAAAATAAGTTCAGCCAAAAAAAATTTTAGCTTTGGACACACTTAAAATAAGTGTGGGCAATGGAGAAATGGGCATCTTGGCCACACTAATAAGTGCGTCTAACAAGAATTTCGGTCATTTTTTGTGCTCGGACGCACTTTTCAGTGCGAATAATCACTTCGATTTATTAATGAATTAAATCAAACCTCTGCTGCACTCCGGTTTTCCACCCCAACGGTGTCTACCGCAGCAGAAATAGTTTTCCAAACTGCAGCCTTCTGGGCTTCCTTTATGCCACAGTAAGGCTTCAAAATAAAATTATTTTGTTTTTCTCCATCTCGGAGGTGATAATTTATATCGTCGGCCTGCTGATAAAACCTCGTATCTTCAAAATGATAAACTTTACAGGAGAGCAAAAAAAAAAAAGTTTCATTTTGCATGTAAGAACGCAGGTGAGCTGTGTTCGGTAGGATGACTAATTTTCTTCCAAGAATGTATCCAATCAATAAAATTTTGTATTTTGCCATGTTTATGTTATTATCGTGGACATACGATTTTTTGTTTCTTACCAAATTGTAGATACGAGGTTTTATCAGCAGGCCGGCGATATTTCCTCCTCAGTGAAGTTCTTTCTTCTTTGCCGTCTTTTGACAGTCCATGTCGTAAAGTGGGCAGGACTATGCCTCCCGGAGCATGAATTTATAGGGGCGTGCCATGTAAATTACGATGGTTTCAGCCGCCAGATTTATCAACGCCACGCCAGTTCTACACCGAAATCTGCGACGTACACACTTTTAGTAAATCAGACGTGACACCTGGCGAACGCTGATATTTACACCAGAATCTACACCAGATCCTACGCAAGTTTGATAAATGAGGGCCAATGACACAAGATTAGAATTACTAGCATTAATACATGTAAACCTCAAAATCTCAGAAAGATCATTTGTAGTCAGTGGTCAAATTCCCTGAGTTTTCCCTGTCTGGAAAATGTGAAAGTCATTTTCCAGGTTTTCCCTCATTTCCAGAGTCGCTGGGAAGCCCTGTTAAAAGGAGTATTGAAGTGAGCCGTCTCTGATACACCTCGAAAGGTGTTTCAGCGCCGACAAAAAGGAGTTTCTGATACACTTCAATCAATCAATCAATCAAAACTTTATTTATAGAGCACTTTTCATACAATAAAATGTAGCACAAAAGTGCTTTACATAGACAAATTAGGTATTAAAAAAAAAAAAATAAAATAAGTAAATAAAATGGAAAACCCCCACCGCTCCCCCCTTCCAACTCCAACCCCCACCCGTATTTCCATTAAACAAAACACAAAAAAAGAATACTAAGGCTGAGCGGAAGAACCTGGGAGGAAACACTATCTTAGGGAGCCGTCTGAGTCAAGAGGCGGATGCCTCTCCCAGGAACCTGGCGCTAAAATGGAGTCGCACAGCGACCCCAGGCAGGCAGGAGGAAGGGCCACGCACCACCCCATAAGGTGATGGCATGGACCTCCACCCCACCGGGGGCCCTAAGCCAGCCGCAGGAGCTACAATGAACAGCCGCCCGACGCAGACGGCTCCCACTGAGGAAACACTGGAGTTAAAAACTAAGCTAAGACAAATAACATAAAATAATAAAATTCAGCACAACAGAATTCAATCAATTAATAAATAAATTAAAACGTATGTAATAAATGAGGGAATAAAAACAAACTAAAGTGGAGCTAAAAGTGATAATAAAAAGAATCTAAGTTTCCTAAAAACCCAGTTATAAAAATCAGTAAAATAATGAAAACAGGTAACTAGTTAAAAGCCAAATTAAAAAAGTGGATCTTGAGCTGCTTTTAAAAACCTCAACATTCTCTGCGGCCCTCAGGTTCTCCGGCAGGCTGTTCCATAAACGTGGGGCATAATACTGGAAAGCTGCCTCACCGTGGGTTTTTGTGTTAACTCTGGGAATGACTAAGAGACCGGTGCCGGAGGATCTCAGGGTCCGCGAGGGTTCATAAGATAAAAGCAGTTCTGAGAGGTAAAATGGTGCAAGACCATTAAGACATTTAAAAACCATAGCTTCAGCAGCTATGTGAATGGGACAGCACATCAAGACAGATCTTCCTATAAAATTCATCCTCTTACTGCAGCTCTAACTCACAGCACATGGAGACAGAGCTTCCAGTTAAACCCATTGTTGTACTGCAATCCCACCTTTTCGTTATCATTTGCCTTTTCAAAAAGTCGACATGGTCATCACTATCCCCTGCCACGATCAAGGACCATAATGCTGCAAATAAACATGCTTCGACATGCATTTTCAAGCTCAATGTAGATCATGACTAGCTTTCTAAGCATACAGAATTTGACTCATGTAACTGTCATAGTATTTGAGGTAACTTGTCTCCACAGAAAGTGGGACAGAAGGGACAGAAGGAAAGGCGGACGGAGCCCAATCCGATGTCCTCCTCACCAGTTCGTGGCGGGGGATAATAATGCACCAACTTTTTTAGAATTGGAGACATACAATAATTTACCTGCTACAATTGAACATAGTCAGGGAAACAGATTTATAATGATAGTGTCAATATGACACTCTTAACTTACCTTTGATCACCTGTAAATTCTCCTTTGAAGTTCCAATCACGATTCATAGAACGATCACTCCTCAGAGACTGACAGCTGGGTACAGGTGACCCTGGTCTCTCAACCTGAACCCTGTAAATTCAATATGGAGACAGAGCTTTCAGTTAAACTCATCCTTTTACTGCATGTTGCATGTTAATTCGAAATGAGCTAATATTTCTCATGAAATGGTAAAATATCTCACTTTCAACATCCAATATGTTATCTATGTTCTACTGTGAATAAAATGTAGGTTTATAAGATTTGCAAATCATTGCATTCTGTTTTTATCTATAATTTGCACAGCATCCCAACTTTTTTGGAATTGAGGTTGTACAAAAATTGATACCAACCCTAAGATCCATTCTTTTTTCACATATGATGCTGATTTTTTTCAGGCTTTCCGTTCGATCGTGTAGAATAAAATAATTTGATTTCAGTGAGCCTAAAGGCCCATGGAAAGCCTTGTGACAACAAATAACTGTAAGGTCGATTTCCACTCTTTCTTCCCATTGGATGAAATGCAGCTTCAAATAACTCAGGCAGATTTTGCTGAAGTTGCAACAGAATGATTACATAGATTCATTTTGAATCATGTCATTTTCAATCATAAAAACAGTGAAGTTACTACATGTATTAGCAAGAACATTTTGTAAAAAATGAAATTACATTTCAACATTATAGCCTGTAAAAATAGTCTCAGATGGATTTTATGAAACCTGCCTCATCAGCAAACAAACAGGCGTTACAATAAAATAAATTATGAGAGTCAAAGAACATTTTGTAACTGATCAGATGCATTAAATCTATTTTTTTTCCTCTCAAAGGAGTACAATATAAATCTGAATGCGATTGTGATTGTGTTAAACTCACCCTCTTACTGCAGCTCTAACTCACAGCACATGGAGACAGAGCTTCCAGTTAAACTCATCCTCTTACTGCAGCTCTTACTCACAGCACATGGAGACAGAGCTTCCAGTTAAACTCATCCTCTTACTGCAGCTCTAACTCACAGCACATGGAGACAGAGCTTCCAGTTAAACTCATCCTCTTACTGCAGCTCTAACTCACAGCACATGGAGACAGAGCTTCTAGTTAAACTCATCCTCTTACTGCAGCTCTAACTCACAGCACATGGAGAGAGAGCTTCCAGTTAAAACTCATCCTCTTACTGCAGCTCTAACTCACAGCACATGGAGACAGAGCTTCCAGTTAAACTCATCCTCTTACTGCAGCTCTAACTCACAGCACATGGAGACAGAACTTCCAGTTAAACTCATCCTCTTACTGCAGCTCTAACTCACAGCACATGGAGACAGAGCTTCCAGTTAAACTCATCCTCTTACTGCAGCTCTAACTCACAGCACATGGAGACAGAACTTCCAATTAAACTCATCTTCTTACTGCAGCTCTAACTCACTGCACATGGAGACAGAGCTTCCAGTTAAACTCATCATCTTACTGCAGCTCTAACTCACAGCACATGGAGACTGAGCTTCCAGTTAAACCCATCCTCTTACTGCAGCTCTAACTCACAGCACATGGAGATAGAGCTTCCTGTTAAACTCATGCTATCACTGCAGCTCTAACTCACAGCTCAAAGAGAGAGAGCTTCCAGTTAAACTCATCCTCTTACTGCAGCCCTAACTCACAGCACATGGAGACAGAACTTCCAGTTAAACTCATCCGCTTACTGCAGCTCTAACTCACAGCACATGGAGAGAGAGCTTCCAGTTAAACTCATCCTCTTACTGCAGCCCTAACTCACAGCACATGGAGACAGAGCTTCTAGTTAAACTCATCCTCTTACTGCAGCTCTAACTCACAGCACAATAAGACAGAACTTCCAATTAAACTCATCTTCTTACTGCAGCTCTAACTCACAGCACATGGAGACAGAGCTTCCAGTTAAACTCATCATCTTACTGCAGCTCTAACTCACAGCACATGGAGACTGAGCTTCCAGTTAAACCCATCCTCTTACTGCAGCTCTAACTCACAGCACATGGAGATAGAGCTTCCTGTTAAACTCATGCTATCACTGCAGCTCTAACTCACAGCTCAAAGAGAGAGAGCTTCCAGTTAAACTCATCCTCTTACTGCAGCTCTAACTCACAGCACATGGAGACAGAACTTCCAATTAAACTCATCTTCTTACTGCAGCTCAAACTCACAGCACATGGAGACAGAGCTTCCAGTTAAACTCATCATCTTACTGCAGCTCTAACTCACAGCACATGGAGACTGAGCTTCCAGTTAAACTCATCCTCTTACTGCAGCCCTAACTCACAGCACATGGAGACAGAACTTCCAGTTAAACTCATCCGCTTACTGCAGCTCTAACTCATAGCACATGGAGACAGAACTTCCAGTTAAACTCATCCGCTTACTGCAGCTCTAACTCACAGCACATGGAGACAGAACTTCCAGTTAAACTCATCCTCTTACTGCAGCTCTAACTCACAACACATGGAGACAGAGCTTCCAGTTAAACTCATCCTCTCACTGCAGCTCTAACTCACAGCACATGGAGACAGAACTTCCAGTTAAACTCATCCTCTTACTGCAGCTCTAACTCACAGCACATGGAGACAGAGCTTCCAGTTAAACTCATCCTCTTACTGCAGCTCTAACTCATAGCACATGGAGACAGAACTTCCAGTTAAACTCATCCTCTTACTGCAGCTCTAGCTCACAGCACATGGAGACAGAGCTTCCAGTTAAACTCATCCTCTTACTGCAGCTCTAACTCACAGCACATGGAGACAGAACTTCCAATTAAACTCATCTTCTTACTGCAGCTCTAACTCACAGCACATGGAGACAGAGCTTCCAGTTAAACTCATCCTCTTACTGCAGCTCTAACTCACATCACATGGAGACAGAGCTTCCAGTTAAACTCATCCTCTTATAGCAGCTCTAACTCACAGCACATGGAGTGATTTCTGAGTACCTCTTTCTGGCAGTGTGGAGGCCCCCATCTTCAGGGTCTGGCTCCCGTTTGAGACTCATTTTAGAGGCAGCGCCCCCGTCGCACTAGACTGGTACACACACAAAGGAGATTCGAAATCAGCACACCTGTAAACGCACAATAAGACAATATAGTGCACAGAACATATAGACGCTTTTATACACAGTGTTCTGTGAAAAAACTGTTCTGTTCAATTCAAACCACAGGTTTTCTATGGAGTTCATGTCTGCGGTATGTTTATACTGCAAAATTTTATTTTGTGATTGTATTTACTGTATATTTTTAGATTACAATGCGAGGTCAGTCTTGCAGTTAGGCAACTTTGAGACTGCAGCCGGAGGAAGCCAGGTTTGGGTTAAAATGCTGTTATCTGAGGAGAGTTCACTATGCTGACGCCTTTAACAAGGGCAGAGCCCAGTAACAGTAGGACTCCAGCCCTACTGTTGGGGGAGGGGAGGGGAGGGGAGGGATGGGATGGGCCCCCCTTCGTAAGACCAGCCCACCCAATCACAACCTAATGAGAGGAAAACTAACCCACTCACTGAATCATTAGCTCTGTCCACAACTGCTTCCTTCCTACTTCATTCATAGAGGACATTTCTCTTTCCCTACACAGTTCATTACTAAATCACCTTTCATGCATTCAACAGCTAATGTGCACTGACTGGACATTAACCTTTTACATTCTTTTCATCAATTCGGCATTCTACAACGGACTTTCACTGTTAGATCTCTCTTTCCTATGACAGGAGATGCACATTTTGCAGCTTGAAATATATATATATGTAATATTTTAATGTAATCGCTCTGAAGGGGTTTTCCACAACAAAGACCAACTCGCTGTACAATACCCCTCTCACAGAGAACGGCATAAAAGCGCGAAGAGGACACGCAATGGCGCCAGAAGGACAGGGCCTCCACCCTGGCCCAGCGCAGGGCCCCGAGAGGTCCCCTGGGAACGACCAGGGAGCAGGCCCGGCCCCCTGGAGCGGTGCGGGGCGGAAGGGGAAGGTGGCAGCAAAAAGTAATCAGATGGGGGGGGTTTGGGCCCCGCCGCAGCCGCACCCCGGGTCGAGCCGGGTGCCTGGCGGAGGGGTTCCTTTCCAGCTCCGCCCTGCCGCAAACTCCATCCCGATAGCCAGCCGCAGGGCGGAGATACGGGTAATAATCTGACGGGGCGCGGCCGCCTTCCACGGGACCCCCTGGGCCTCTCTGGTGCCACAGCCCTCCTCACGGGCCTCGTCCCGTCCGGCCCGGCCCCGCTTCCCGGAGGCGCCCAGGCAGGCAGCGACTCGGGGGCCCCCCGCCCCTGAGAGGCCGGGGGCCGGAACGCGGAACGCCCCCGCGACTCAGCGACCGCCAGGGTGCGTCTTTCTCCTCCGGGTGACTCCCCCCAAAAGGCCCCAGCGGGCTAGGCTCGGGGGTGGCGGGGAAAGGGGTGAACCGGCGTCACCTTTTTAAAAAAGTAATGCGGTGGTGATACCTCCAGCTTTCAGAAATTTGACCAAGTCCCGCTGCGGGTGACCAGTTTGCCATTTTTCTGAAATACAAGTTCCGCTCTTCGGAAATTCGGGATAAATTTGGGCCATTTAACAACAACATTTAGGGGTATTACCGCCACCAAATGGTAGGGAATGTGCAGTGTCGGGACATCAGGGGGCGGGGTCGGACATCAGGGGGGCGAGGACTGATGTCCTACACTCCGCAGCGAGGGCTCACTCAAAAGATCTCCAAAAGCAACACATCATGCTGCCATCTAAAGAAATTCAAGAACAGATGAGAAACAATGTCATGGACATCTATCAGTCTGGAAAGGGTGGCAAAGCCATTTCTAAGGCTTTGGGACTCCAGCGAATCACGGTGAGAGCCATTATCCACAAATGGAGAAAACTTGGAACAGTGGTGAACGTTCCCAGGAGTGGCCGACCCGCCCAAATTACTCCAACAATGCATCGAGTTCTCATCCAGGAGGGCACAAAAGAACCCAGAAAAACATCTGAAGAACTGCAGGCCTCACTTGCCTCAGTTAAAGTCAGTGTTCATGATTCAACAATGAGAAAGAGACTGGGGGAAAATGGCATCCAAGGGAGAGTTCCAAGGTGAAAACCACTGTTGACCAAAAAGAACACAAAGGCTTGTCTCACATTTGCCAAAAAACATCTTGATGATCCCCAAGACTTCTGGGAAAAAATTCTGTGGACTGACGAGACAGAAGTTAAACTTTTTGGAAGGTGTGCGTCCCGTGACATCTCTAACACAGCATTTCATAAAAAGAACGTCATACCAACAGTCAAACAAGGTGGTAGTAGTGCGATAGTCTGGGGCTGCTTTGCTGCTTCAGGTCCTGGACTACTTGCCGTAATTGATGGAATCATGAATTCTGCTCTCTAGCAGAAAATCCTAAAGGGGAATGTCCGATCATCAGTTTGTGACCTCAAGCTTGAGCACACTTGGGTTATGCACCAGGACAATGATCTGAAACACACAAGCAAGTCCACCTCTGAATGGCTCAAAAAAAAAAAAAAACAAAATGAAGTTTTCAGGAGTGGCCTAGTCAAAGTCAAGACTTAAATCCGGTTGAGATTAGGCCTGTCGAGATAGTCAATTAATCGCCCTATCGTACAATTAATGTAAATGATTGCGGTCATTTTCCTGACCACGATTAATTGCCACAATTAATGTGTTGTTATTTTTTTAAGAAAAACTATGCTAAGTGTTTTACAGGATCCGCAGCAGTTCACTTTCTTTCCACTCTCCTCGCCTGTGTCTCTGATTGACACACGGGGGAGGGGCGGAGGAAAGGAGGTGATGCGTTTTTTTGTTGTTGTTTTTTCAAAGAAGTGCACTTGTGTGAAACGACCACAAGAGAGCTCTGTTCTCCATTTTGAGTTCAGTTGTTGTCGAATAATTATTTTACTTAATCTTTATGTTATTTTGCACTTCTGTGCCAAATGCTTAATATATTTCAGAGCAATTTTGCCTTACAGAGCCAAACTTGGAGTGCTTTTGTTGTTTTGGTTGTAAAACATTTGTTGAAAGAGTTCTATTTACTTTGGGATACTAAAATGTTTTTTTTAACGGTGGCATAGAATCAAAAACCATTTTTACCTTGTCTATGTTGAATAACGGTAGTGTACCCGCATTCAAGAACATACGAAAAGTGCTAGACATTCTGAACATCTCCGTTTCATAGAAATTCCTCTTTTAAAAATGACCGCCAGAAAACGGGCCAATCTGAACAACGGATACATATGATATCACATGTATCTCACTGCCCCCCCACTCTCATTCCGTTTCCTCCCCTTCAAATAATTTGCATACATGTCTTCATGCAATTCCAATGCTTCCAATCCCTCAGTAAAGACAAGCGTGAGAATTCCAGAGTCATAATCGATTTCCATGTCACTAGTGGGGAAATCCACGGTAATGCACGTCAAACGGATTAACTTATTGATCAAGGACTTAAATTCCGCAAATGAATTTCTTCAGTGCGCTTTGATTGAATACTTGCTGATTACGGCACAGGAACGTCAATGCGAGAGACTCGCTCTGAATGCGTAAGCTTTGGCAGCTCGTTTGAAAAAAAAAAAAAAAAACATTCAAAAATACTTACCATTCAGAACGTTTAAATCCAGCCTTTGCTGGACTGGTTCTTCCTCCAATTCAGTGTCCTCATCCGATTAGGGCTCAAACATATAAGGCTGAATCTCTGAATATGCCATAGCTGCATAAAGTTGGTCTGTCCGTGTTCCGAAGTCAGTGAGTGTTATGCATTTTCCCAACCACTCTGGGTGAAGTTACATTCTTTTGAGTGGCAGCAAAGCCAGCCAATCTGTGTCAAGTGCTTGCATTTCATAATGAGGTTGCCAGTTAAGCCCGAAAGGTCGCCAAATAGGTGCAAAACAATAGCGTTCAAAATCCCCCACCCTAACATAGCTTTTTTGAGAGAGGTTTTTAGGAAGCTTCTGAGGCAATACAGACCCAACCAAAATTTTGTTGTCTATATGTCACATCCCAGAACAGGGATAAATACCCCGTTCAACCATTCTAGGTCACCTTTAAACATTATAGTTTTTAATATTTTTGAATAATAAATGTTAATTGATATTCTAATGCATGTACTTGCATTATTATGTTTATCATTATAACTCTGGCACAAAAATTTCTTTAAAATTTTTTTTTTAAATAAAATGACAATAGTATTGTTAATCGTGATGATTTCTGGGACAATATATCGAGTAAAAAAAAAAGTTATTGTGACAGGCCTAGTTGAGATGCTGTGGCATGACCTTAAACAGGCGGTTCATGCTCGAAATGTTATGATCCTGCTCTGTCTGTCTTGATTCTGCCATGTTCATTATTGTTCCTGCCATGCTTGTTATGTTTTCCCTAGTTCCCTGTTATGTTTATGATCAGTTCTGTTAGGTTTTGCCATGTTCTGTTTAGTTTTTGTACTTTGCCATGTTTTCGTTTTTGCCATTCCCAATCCACTATTCTGTTGGATTCCGTCCATGTCTTTGTTCATGCCCTTCATTGCACTTTGTCTCCCCTGTCTGGTCTTTTGTTAAGCTACAGCTTCTCCCCAGTCCTCGTGTCACATGCTTAGGTGATTTCATGGTTTCTGGGTTTCAAACATTCCTTCCAATCTCGTTTGCTTCCTTCGCCTCTCTTTTCTGTTTTACTAACCAATACTAACAGTTTGTTTTTGTTAAAGTTACTAACCAAGACTAACATTGTATATAATACTAACTTACTAACGAGCACTAGGGATTGTATAGCTGCACTTACTAATTGATTAACAAGCTCTCAGCACTCGCCCTGTTCTAGTCTCCGCCTCTTGCCTGCACTTAGTCTTTGCTGCAATTCAGCGGATCCTCCGCACCTGCTCCCCTCTGTCCTACCTCTCATTATCTGTGCACATTAGAACTCCCTAACCGGAGCTGTATGTCTTGTCATAGGCTGTCTCGTGTTCCCTGTCCGCGTTTTGGCTTTTGCCAATTTCATGTGGTTAGGTTCTCCCTTGTGTTTCCTCCCACGTAATTAGTCTGATCCTCATCACAGCATGTGACTTCCCTTGAGTGTATTTAAGCTGTCTTCTCACTGCAGTTCCCCGTCAGAACGTTCCTCTTGTTTACCTGTGCTGCTATCATTCGCCTTGCACTCATAGTGTTTATCTTCTGACTGGACCGCCCGACTTACGATTTTTGGCTCTGCTCTTTTGTACTTTTGTCTGCATCTGTTTTCGAACCCTTTTTGCCCGACTACGAGTTTTTGTGTTTGCTGCCCTGGTAACGGTTTGGATTCGCCCTCTGGATTTTGGCTTTTGCTTCTCTGTCAATCCTGTGCCTGTGTACCGAACCTGTTTTTGCCCGACCACGATGACTGTGATTGCTGCCCTGGTTTTTCGACTTTTGGATTTTGTCCCTGGGATTGTGTTCTTTGGATTGTGGACTTTTGTACTGTCGCCTCCTGCTCTGCGGGGGTTCGCCCCCTTTCCAATAAAATCCCATTTTACCTTCACTGCTCGACTCTCGCGTCTGGTTCCAGAACCGTACCTAACACGAAAACCCTCCAATGTGGCTGAATTAAAATAATTCTTCAAAGAAGAGTGGGCCAAATTTCCTCCACAGCGATGTGAGACTGATTGCCAGTTATCGCAAACGCTTGATTGCAGTTGTTGTCACTGAGGGTGGCACAACCACTTATTAGGTTTAGGGTGCAATTACTTTTTCACATCGGGACAGGTGGGTTCGGATAGCTTTTTTCCCTTAATAAATGAAATTTATTGTTTAAAAACTGCATTTTGTATTTACTCGGGTTATCTGTCTAATATAAAAATTTATTTGATCTGAAACATTTAAGTGTGACAAATATGCAAAAAAAAGAAATCAGGAAGGGGGTAAATACTTTTTCACAGCACTGTGTATGTATGTATGTATGTATGTATGTATGTATGTATGTATGTGTGTATATATATATATATATATCAGTTTCGTTAGGACATAAGAAAGTCAAAATACTTCATCTTATTTTGAATTGATTGATTCTGCCACTTTCACGCTGTAGGCTCATGCTTGACGATCATTTCCTAAGAAGCACAATTCAATATCCCAGTGTTTTTATTGACCAGTAGGGTGCTCTCGAGTGCATTCAAAACCTCCAGAAATTAACTAGCTACACCTCAAAACATCTGGCTGGAAAGCTTAAACGCTTCATGAAGCTTCATCTCACCAGCACTAAGCAAAAGTAAACCGTCGTGACAAGTGAGCATATCAAATTGCATTTGAGATTCAAATCTTGATCTCCGATTAGAAGAGAGAGAATGGTCCAGGTTGGAAAGCAATGACCGCAAACTATGACCGTGCCGTGTTCAGAGATATCAAGTCTCGCGCATTCAGCGTAGGTCTTACGCATTTTTTAGGCTTATTCACCGTAGTACGCAATTATTCATTGAATGCTTAATGAGATTCTCACGTGGAATTAAAATCCTTGTGCATTGAAGTTTCCGTTTCACTTGCGTAAAGGGGCACCTCATCACAAGTAACATGGAAAGCGATTATGACTCCGGACTTCCCGTGCTTCTCTTTACTCAGGGATTGGAAACAATGCATGTGTTTCATGATCGTTTATAATGAAATAAGACCATTTGAAACGTTTTTATGCAATTCCTTGCTTTTAATCCCTCAGTAAAGACAAGCCTGAGAATTCCCGAGTCATAATCGATTTCCGCGACACTAGTGGGGAAATCCACCGTAATGCACGTGAAACTGATTAACTTGATGCACAATGACTTAAATTCCGCGAGTGAATTTCTTCAGTGCGCTTTGATTGAATAATTGAAGACCTGTGTGCAAGAAGTACCTAAGTCACAAAATTATACTTTTGAGATTTTGGGGGTCAAAGTTTTCAAAACACATTGCAGATCATGACAATGGACAATGGAAACGCACCAATACACAAGAATTGAGCGCTTCTTTGCAGAAATCTTTGGTATCAGATGATGCTCTGGCCATTGTGGCTTTTAATACTGGTGTCAGCTCATTTTTTGCAAAATGTGACTTAAGTACTTCTTGCACACAGGTCTTCAATTGCTGACTACGGCACAGAAACGTGAATGCCACTAAGAGGAGAGACTCACGCCTAAGACTTAAGCCTTGGCATCTCTGCGTGTTCCTCGTCGCCTGTCTTACTACAGCAGTTGTACGTTCTTAAAAATCTCACCCTGTACTCTGGAAGTAACTAATTTTCTACAATGAAGATCACAAAACAAACATATAGCTAACGTTTCATTTTAATGTGTTGGCAGGGGAGAGTGCTGTCTGCATTAACCGACGTTACTCATTTTTAAAGTGAGATTAAACTTGAGTTTCCGGAGCATGAGTGGACTGGATAGGCTCACTCCTTCTAGATTTGAGACTCCTTTCGGTCAAAAATATCTGTGCCCCTGACCTGAAAGTCGATGAAAACAAATGTTATTTTACGACAAACTGTAGATTTTTCATCGTCATATGATTTTACCGACGCATTGAAAACGATTAGGCTACCTCATAGGTGAAATAAGGGCCGCGGAAATGTTTTCTGGAAAAGCGCTAAAATTAGTCTGACTTCCCGGCAGATTCTTTCTCTTCCCCACACCCCATTTACCCATGACTCCTGTTCTCCCCATCCCACTCCACAACAAGCAACTTTACTTCGATACTTTACCTAAATTTAGTTGTTCTGTTCCTTCACCTCGTCTTCCCCTCTTTACTCCGAAATGGCGCTTCTATTGCAGTTTTACTTTCACTTTCGGTACTGCCAGTTGCGCAGTTTTTTTTTTTTTTTTTTTTGCTGCGCATGTGCCTTAAGGATACCTCTGAATTTACATAAATATTACCTATTTTATTTGTCAGACTATAAATAAATACTTTCAAGCAAAAACATGGCTTTCTGGCCTTTAGCATAAATTTTATTTACAGAGAAAGTAAGGCCATGTCATGGTTTTAATTCTTATGCTGCGTTCGAGAAGCTGGAAGTCGGGGCTGAGAATAATGTCATACCCGAGCTGACTGCGTTCTGTTGAGCAAATCGGAAATATTTGGGCATATATAACTAAAAATCATATAGCCAGGCAACATCTTAATTTCTCGAACAGAATTAAAAAGACAACATCCATTTTTAATATGTGGCTTCAGAGGGACCTGTCAACTCTGGGTAGAGTTCTCCTGTCTGAAGCAGAAGGTTTATCGCGCTTCATATATCCATCTTTATCTTCATTTGAAAATGATTTAACTGCCAAACATGTTAACAAAATCTTTTTAGACTTTATTTGGAGAAATAGATCACATAAACTCAAAAAATCAGTACTTTCCAATAGTAAAGCAGAAGGAGGTCTTGAAGTCTTGGATTTCAATGACATCATCAATACTTTTAAGATCAACTGGCTAAGAAGATGTCTTCAAAATCCCTGAATCAATTTGGTACTTTATTCCAAGCCATATTTTTTGACAAAATTGGAGGTCTTGCTTTTCTGTTAAAGTGCAACTTTCTACCAAATAAATTACCAATCAAATTATCAAAATTTCATCAACAAGCCCTTTTGGCATGGAAGCTGGCTTTTGTCCACAATTTCACACCCCATAAAACCTCCCTTTGGAACAATTACCAGATACTAATAAGGAACAAATCTTTGTTTTTGCCTAAATGGCATCAAAGAGACTTTAACTACATATTCAATCTCTTTGACAATTCTGGTAATATGTTTAACTATGAACACTTTTTGTCTGTACACAGTTTCCCCCTGCCTTTTAAAGAATTTAATGCTGTAGCTCAGGCAGTTCCAAAGGAGTTAACTCAACTTGTGAAGATCCACCTTAGTTACAACGAATACAAGACTTCTCAGCCATTTTTAATGGTAGATGGACTTAAATTAAATGACAGAAAGTGCAACAATAAACATATTTGCCAAATCTTTCAAAGGCAGAATAAAATAAAACCTAGAGGCAAGTTTTTTTGGCGGTCCCAGATTATGGACATACAGTGGAAAAGGGCTTGGCTGTTACCCCACAAATATTGCATTTCGAATAAAGCCAAAGAAGTTCATTTTAAAATGTTGCACAAAATTTACCCCATTAATTGTTTTATTGCTAATTTTACTGATATCAATGCTTTGCGTTCCTTTTGTGGAAAAAATGCAGAAACGGTCTCTCATTTATTTTTTGATTGTGAGATAACAAAAACATTTTGGTATGATCTTAAAGTCCACTTTTTTGAAATTGCCAACGTGAGATGCTTGTTTAACTTAAAATATATCATCTGTCATTATGTTGACGCCAAATGCAATGCCTCTGAATACGTTATGAATTTTGTTATCCTAAATGCAAAATTCTTTATTCACAAGCAAAAATTTGCCAAAGCTTAATTCCCCTAAAATTGCACCCTTCCTCTTGGAATTGAAATGCACAATTAAAACTATCCGTCAAATTAATAATAATAAAAGCAATAAGCTCATAAAACATTATGAAACCATTTTCCCCGAAACCTCTAACTGAAATTGTAAACGTTTCATTTTTCTTTGTTTAAACCTTGTTTCTTTTTGTTTTGTCTTGTTTCCCTTTTGCCATATTAACCTGTATTTCATGCCCAATGAATTTTGATTCTGTGGGCCCTATCTTACGCCAGAGTCCCTAAACCCGTTATTTGGGGATTTAGCATTGCGTAAGAGGCGTTCCCCCGCAAAAGTTGCTAGCTTGCACGCCTGCCTATATCCATAAAACACCTGCGCTACCCGTTATATTATGCATAGGCGTGGTTTGGGCGTTACGCCAGTTAAACCAATCAGTGTGCCAGGTGCCATTGCCTTTAGGAGCAGGCTGCGCTATCCCAATTCCTCAAACCGAAACCCGTGATGGAGAGAGGAAGGTCGCATACGTTTCTCCGAAGGCGAAGTTAAATTGCTCGTGCATGAGGTCAAATCCAGACAAGGGAGGATCTGTTTTTGTTAAGTTCATCATGAATTGTATTATTTTATTATTATTATGAGTATTATTATTATTTGACATTGACATATTGTTTAATGTTTGGTATGTAATTTAAAAAAAAAAAAACATCAAGCCTACCCCTTTTGTGATGGAAACTTCAAAAAAAAAGAAAAAATGCGTTTAGCCATGCACTTCCAACTCCCTCTCCGTCTGAAATGAAGCATAGAACAAAATCCCATTTTAGAAAAATAAAATTAGGTCTATGCACTGGCACTCAGCGACGTAACTTTTTTTTTCAGTGAGACCGGCATTTCAGAACTCTTCAGCGAATGAAGGTAATTCTGGTGACAAGTACGTGGTTTAGATCGTTTACATTTTCCAATCGGACAGCTGTCTATTTTTTTACAGCAAGTTGCTTGACGTGCTGCAAAAACAGGTGTGCGATTTGTCGCCGAAATTACCTTCATTCGCAAAAAGAGTTCTGAAATGCGCTCTCGCTGGAAAAAAAAAATTACCGTGCTGAGTGCCATAGACCTATTTATAATTAAATTATTTTTTCTGTACTGAATGTAGCCCATTATTTTTGTCGCTGTTAGATGCATGGGGGAGAAGCCGTGTCTTCAATTGCCACTTGATTATTCTTGAATTGGAAAACGTGTTAATAAAGGAAAACCATCTAGAATTACCCAGGACTGTAGTCAATAAAGGGATGGATATTTTCCCCCAAATTTTTCAGGTCTAGCGCTGGCCCTGATATTATATATATATATATATTATTATATATTATATATAATAATTACATACTATTATAAAAGCGGAAAAAATGATTGATACAAAATACAAACAATATAGACTTACCTGAAAGGCCCAGGTAGGGGAGAGCCGGTCGCGAAAGTAACGTGGGGCCGAAAAGTAATCTGGCGATTTACTCACAGCCATCCGCGCCGATCGTCATATTAGGTCAGGTCGTGCAGCTCGCGACACTCTCCAGGCCCGCGAAAAATCTTGAGGTTTCGGCGCTTCCTCATGAACGAGACCCGGGAAGACCGTTTTCCACAGTGGTGAGTAAATTCAGACAAATGGTGAACTTTTTGACTTAAAGATTGTCTTTATCGCTCCATGTGTCATATTTATGATGACGTGATAGGTCATTTAGTTTTGTAACATATCCTGAAGTTTGAAATGTCAGACTTTTTCCACTTTAGAAGCAATCCTGGTTCTAATGTCTGGAGTCACTGTCGGGCGGAAGTAGCAACGGTTACCTTCGTCCCTCTCTGCTAATCGCGGCCGAATTTTCTTGTGTTATATTTTACCGACAGAAAATGCCAAGAGTTAGGGTCAGAACTACCCAGAGAGGAAAGGTTGACCAGCAGGTTTATGGAAGGGCCTTTCTTGATGTCCGAAGAGGCGAGAGTATAAGGAGGGCAGCAGAGGTTCATGGCGTTTGTCATGTCACCCTGTTCAGGTACTGCAAGAGGAGGGCAGAGGCAGGAGGGCAGCAGGCCAGAGCCCCAGGGTACAGGGCTCACAACAAAGTCTTCACAGAGGAACAGGAGAAGAGACTGCAGGCATATATAAAGAGAGCAGCTGATATATATTTTGGCCTGAGTCCTAAAGAGGTTGGAGTAACACTGCAGACAGAGCTACACCACTATCGCCATTTGCCTAAGATAGCAAAGCACCTCAGCTCGGATCTGCCCCGGCTCTGAGGTGCTTGCTATCTGGGAATTAACCTCTTTTTTTTCATGCTGTTTTAGGTGCGAAAGTTTGCATATGAGCTGGCGAAAATATGGGCCTCAAAATTCCATGTTCATGGAGAAAAACCAGATGGCAGGGAAGGATTGGCTCACCTCCTTCCTCGGCGCCAACAAAACCCTGTCCATCCGTCGACCTCAAGCCACCAGCATGTCCCGTTCCACCAGCTTCAACAAGACCAACGTGACAGCGTTTTTTAAAAACCTAAAGACTGTCCTCACATGCGCTATAATTTTGAAGCAAAGGACATCTGGAACATGGATGAAACAGGTAAAATTTATATTTAGATAAATTGAAAAGCAACAGTGATTGGCAACAGCAATAATTCATTTCATTTATTATTTCAGGTACCACAACGGTTCAAGTGCCAGACAAAATCATTGCCACCAAGGGCAGCGCCAGGTTGGTGCTGTGACCTCTGGGGAAAGAGGGACATTGGTGACCGTTGCCTTTGCCTTAACGCACAAGGCAACTTTGTTCCCCTTACTTTATCTTCCCAAGGAAGAAGTTCCAGCACCACTTCATCCGGGATGGCCCCTTGGCTGCACTGGTTCTGCCAATGGATCGGGGTGGATGCAGGAGGCCGATTTCTTGGCATTTTTACAGCATTTTGCAAGGCACACCAGCGTGACCCCAGAGTCAAAGTTGCTGCTACTTTTAGACAATCATCCATCACAGCTCTCTGTGGTAGCTATTGACTTTTGCAAGTCACATGGCATTGTACTCCTGTCTTTTCCCCCCACTGCTCCCACCGTCTTCAGCCGCTAGACCGGCGTTTTTGGTCCTCTGAAGCACTACATTAACAGTGCAGCAGACAATTGGATCTTGAATGAACCCTGGAAGAATTTTGACCATCTACAACATCCCAAGTCTTGTGGCTAAAGCTCTGCCTCAAGCTGCGACACAGCAAGCAGCATTTCAGCTGGGTTCGAGTGTACCGGTATCTGGCCCTTGAATCCAGATATTTTCAGTGAGACAGACTTTGCTCCAGCTTTTGAGACCGACCGTCCTGCACCTGCACCAGCACCAGCACCAGCTCCATCCCCAATGCCAGTGCCAGCTCCATCATCAGCGCCCTCTTCATCACCAATGTCCGCTTCATCACCAGCGCCCTCTTCATCACCAATGTCCGCTCCATCACCAGCGCCCGCTTCCTTAAGACACCAGCAACCTAGCCAGAGCCCATTTGAGCTGCACCCCCATGAGTCTGCCGTTCCTCTAGATTGTGAGAGTTTGTGTCTGTGTGTGTCTTTTAAATGTGCATGTTGAGCCTTGCCATACATTTATTATTTTTTTGAAATATTATCTATCCAGGTATGCTTGTGGTTCCAGGAACATCTAGTGGCACGCCAAAACAGGGGTTCAGCCCAGAAAAGGTTCGCCCATATCCAAAGGCTGGCTCGAGGAAAGAAAATAAAAGAAGAGGCAGAAAGAGGTGAGCAGAGTGTCGTTTTTAACTTGTCTTGATTTTCTTGCTTGTATGAAAACAAGCTGATTCTGACTATCATCCCATTGAATGTTGCAGGTCAACAGCAATACTGACCGACACCCCAGTAAAAGCTGCCTTGGAGGAGGAGACTCGGCAGAGGGGCCAGAGGAAACAGTCCTCTTCAACACGCCCAAAGAAGACGTTGTTAAGCGGATACACTGCAACCACAGTTTCTCGGGGCAATGAGGAGGAATGTCTTGTTTGTGGGAGACATTTTTCCTCATCTTTGCCTGGAGAAGTGTGAGTGCAGTGCATCTTTTGTCTGCTGTGGTCACATGAGGCATGCACTGAGGGTGCAGCTCATTATATCGGTCACAACTGTGATGAAAATGTTTAAAACAAATGTGTGATTGTTTTTTGCTTCTGTTTTAATGTCATTTTTTATGATTGAATTGAATAAATGAGTGCATTGTATATTTACAATTGCATGTTAGCAAAGAGATTGTTTGATTTTTTCAAATGAAAAACGACAGTAATTCAAAAGATTCCAGTTAATTTGATCAGGTTACTTTTTGTCCGCCCGTGCGCTACTTTCATCCCGACTGGAGGCCCAGAAAGTAGCAATGCTTAACTTCCATTGAACGGCAAACTATGCGAAGTCAATATATATTGGGATGATTTAGCACCTTATATTGACTGAGTACAAACAAAAGTAGTCAATCACTCCGAATTTTTTTTTTTCAGTCTGTAATGTTATCTTTTAAAATGACGTTTATGTGAAAAATGTTACTTTTGTACCAGCTCTCCCCTAGCTGGTGCGCTGGCGGTACACGCGTTCTGGGCGTCTTCTATTATTTAACTGGCGATCAAGGCGATTTAGTACTATCGCTGCCATCTTCTCAGGGGTTCAACTGAGGCTAAAGCAAGGTGGCTTTTTATAGGCGAGTTAATTCGGGAAGTGGAGCCACATGTGCACGTCCACATGTGTCCAAGTGGAAGCCGCCTGGGCGCGCTCTTGTAAAAGCCCAAATGGGTAGCGGGTGGTTTGAGGACCCGCTATACGCTTTCCCTAACGTGTGTGGTCAAGATAGCAATTGTAGGTAAAGCGCATAAACACGCCCACGGGCACACCTCCAGGTGCAAATAAGGGAGTCGGCATAATGCATAGCGGGTAGAGTGGTCGCAAGATACCGTTTAGGGATAGTGGAAGCTGCTAAATGCGTAATTCATGGGTAGCGGGTAGTGGCAACGGGTAGGGCAGAGCCCTCTATCTAATACCTGTCATTTGTACTTTATTTAGTTTATCTGATATGTGCTGTCTAGTGGCTGTTGTATACCCATTTCTTGTTAATTTGTCTATTCAATAAAAAAAAAATAAATAAATAAAATTGAGCAAATCAGAAAACTGACTTGGGGTCAGTGTGTGTCCTCTGGTCAGGATAACCTTTATTAGCTATTGTTAGCGGTACTAGTAGATAACAACGCATTACTTGATTTTTTCGCATGCAAACACCGTAGCAACAAGTCAGCCGATGAACTCTATTCAGTAATGTGTGTATGACTGATTTAATGAAATCAGTCTATTATTACAGCATTTGCTTTCTGTTGATGCACTGTGCAGCCATCTTAAACTCAGAACTCGGGGTAGCCGAGGAATCTCTGACTTTCCGAGTCGGAAATCTGACTTCAGCGGGCATTCAAATTGAAGGGTGGAGTCTCATTAAGGGCGTTTTCTGGCCCAAACCACCAATTTCAAAATAATTTTCAGCATTGATAAACCACTCCATAAGGTTCATGAATCCACCAGAGAAACCTGCAATATCAATTTTCTTTATGACAAAAAATGATATTTTTAACATTTTTTTTGTTTTTGGGAGGGGCCACCCTTTCTGGGGCCCCACTAAGTGTCACCAATGATTATAATCACGTGCTTATCAATGCACATTGTAGCTGATACATCTTCCAAATGAATGAAAAAAAGAATTTGTTGAAATTGATGTCATACTGCTGAGATAGGAAAATTTTTGTGCAAAAAATGTTCTGAAATGGAGATTTCCAACGGCCGCGTGTGGAAACGATGGTACATTTGACAAAGTTCCCAGCCATGACACACTAAGGGAATTTGCTGAAACTTGCCCCAGGGTATGGCCAGCATTCAATGAAAAAACCAGGATGTGTCGACACCGGTAACATCTTCATCCGAACACTTGCATCAACCGACCGTTGTAAACCCTTAAATGGAGTGTGTTGATACGAAATGGATTGTTATAGGTTGTAACACCTATATGACATTTTGCTACAATTCTTAAATTTGTATGATACACCCTTAATATGATACGAATGAGATATTAACTATATGAATGCATATGGCATAAGTCGTATGTGAAAATTTCAAGATGAAAATGAAGAGAAGATGGCCTCAACGGAAGACACAAGATTGCAAATGCCGAGCATTCTAAATGAACCTGGTGGTCTTGGAGGTAAAAGCTCCAACTAAGAGCTCAACATGAGAGAAGCTATCTTGAGCAGCAAATTACACAAGCTCACTTGAAATAGAGAACACAACTGTCACGCTTGGTTGTTGTCCAGAAGAATTGACTCATTTGTGCCATCGTTCAATCCATCTAGCTTGAGAACTAGTCACATCAGCAAGCACACGTGGTGTTGAGGCTCCCTCAGTGGTATAAATCCAAGATTAGAGTATAACTCTGATTTTTCAAGAAGGTTTTATCACTTAATTTGTGCATGAAATCTAGTGAAATTTGTATCAAATATATCATATGCTGACTATGCGTGACGGTAGTTATTCCTCAAGGGGACCTGTCGCCTTGTCGTGGTCTTGAGGCTCCTTCAGTTGGAAGGTCTAAGAATAGGCAATAATTTTAAGCATAAACATCATAAGGGTCAGAGTTAATAACTATAATACTGAAAAAACTTAAACTAGAAGAATTATCCATACTCACACAATCCATTTCGTAACAACACACCCCATTTTAGGGTTTACAATGGTCGGTTGATGCAACTGTTCGGATATACATATACATATACAAACCCAAAACCAGTGAAGTTGGCACGTTGTGTAAATCGTAAATAAAAACAGAATACAATGATTTGGAAATCCTTTTCAACCTATATTCAATTGAATACACTGCAAAGACAAGTTACTTAATGTTGAACAGGTAAACTTTGTAATATTTTGCAAATATTAGCTCATTTGGAATTTGATGCCTGCAACATGTTTCAAAAAGCTGGCACAAGTGGCAAAAAGACTGAGAGAGTTGAGGAATGCTCATCAAACACTTATTTGGAACATCCCACAGGTGAACGGGCTAATTGGGAACAGGTGGGTGCCATGATTGGGTATAAAAGCAGCTTCCTGAAATGCTCAGTTATTCACAAACAAGGATGGGGCGAGGGTCACCACTTAGTGAACAAATCGTGAGCTGATTGTCGAACAGTTTAAAAACAACATTCCTCAACGAGCTATTGCAAGAAATTTAGGGATTTCATCATCCACGGTCCGTAATATCGTCAAAAGGTTCAGAGAATCTGGAGAAATCACTGCACGAAGCGACAAGGCCGAAAACCAACATTGAATGCCCGTGACCTTTGATCCCTCAGGCGGTACTGCATCAAAAACCGACATCAGTGTGTAAGGACATCACCACATGGGCTCAGGAACACTTCAGAAAACCACTGTCAGTAACTACAGTTCGTTGCTACATCTGCAAGTGCAAGTTAAAACTCTACAATGCAAAGTGAAAGCCATTTATCAACAGCACCCAGAACGCCGCCCGGCTTCGGGGCCCAAGCTCATCTAAGATGGACTGATGCAAAGTGGAAAAGTGTTCTGGGTCTGACGAGTCCACATTTCAAATTGTTTTTGGAAACTGGGACGCCGTGTCCTCCGGACCAAAGAGGAAAAGAACCATCCGGACTGTTATAGGCGCAAAGTTCAAAAGCCAGCATCTGTGATGGTATGGGGTGTATTAGTGCCCAAGGCATGGGCAACTTACACATATGTGAAGGCACCATTAATGCTGAAAGGTACATACAGGTTTTGGAGCAACATATGTTGCCATCCAAGCAACGTCTTTTTCACGGACGCCCTGCTTATTTCAGCAAGACAATGCCAAGCCACATTCTGCACGTGTTACAACAGCATGGCTCCGTGGTAAAAAAGAGTGCGGTACTAGACTGGCCTGCCTGTAGTCCAGACCTGTCTCCCATTGAAAATGTATGATTATGAAGCGTAAATACGACAACGGAGACCCCGGACTGTTGAACAACTTAAGCTGTACATCAAGCAAGAATGGGAAAGAGTTCCACCTGAAAAGCTTCAAAATTGGTCTCCTCAGTTCCCAAAACGTTTACTGAGTGTCGTTAAAGGGAAAGGTGATGTAACACAGTGGTAAAAGGCCCCTGTGCAAACTTTTTTTTTTTTTGCAATGTGTTGCTGCCTTTAAATTCTAAGTTAATGATTATTTGCAAAAAAAAAGTTTCTCAGTTTGAACATTAAACATCTTGTCTTTGCAGTGTATTCAATTGAATATAAGTTGAAAAGGATTTGCAAATCATTGTATTCTGTTTTTATCTACGATTTACATAACGTGCCAACTTCACTGGTTTTGGGTTTTGTACATATATATATATATATATATATATATATATATATATACACACACACACACACACACACACAGTACCAGTCAAAAGTTCGGACACGCTTTGCTAATGTTACAGCACTCTGTTTTTAGAGAAATTTAACCAGCTGAACTTTTCTATATAATCTCAAATGGAATCTGTTAAGAGGTAAACAGTCAGAAGTTAAAAGAGAATAATTCATTCGTTTTAGTAGTGTACAAAATTTTTGAATTCTCAAAGAAGCCATATTTTGCAAAGTAAGCAGACAAAGAAGCTCTTTCCATTTTCCAACAGCCAAATTAAAGACAAGCTGTTTCGGAATTTATTGGGTAAAATAGTCGATGAAAAGAAAACCACAAGTGCAGCACATCTTTGGGAACTTAGACAGCCGCTCAGCAGCAAATTCATAATAGCCATATAACTGCTCTAGTAAAATAAAAACACAACCGCAAATAACTAAACACAACCGCAAATTAAAAAACACAACCGCAAATAACTAAACACAACCGCAAATAACGAAACACAATGACATTAACCTACCGGAAGAGGTAGGTACTGGTGAGCGACATGAGTCATCGCTGATTGGACGAGTGTGCTCCCTTGTGTGTGGAGAGATAGAGAGAGCGAGAGAGAGAGAGAGAGAGAGAGAGAGAGAGAGAGAGAGAGGAGGTCCTTGCAGCTCGGTCAAAATGGCATGCCTCACTTCAGGTAGTGAAGAATAGTTACGCCATCTGTGCAGCCAAGTCTCTTGTAAATGCGTCTTCAGCGTGCGCAAACTAATTGAAATTTCGTGATTAGTCCTGAGCATATCCGGGGGGAGGGGGGGCTTATTTCTGCAGACTGACTTTTCTAAGACAGCCTTTTTCGCACATTACACACAGGGCTACACCCCATTTTGAGTCATATTCATTCTGTTTTATGAGTTTTTTTCTAAAAATTATGTTCTACTTATAGGAAATATATATCAGACATCATGATTTTTATAAAGAACTTGGGAATGGAAAGTTAAGTGTATCCATACATGTTAAAAGTAGGGCCATATGGAGTTACACAATAATGAATCATATATGCATCAATACCCATAAGGGCCTAAAAAGAAATATATTGGTGAAACGCATTATGGTCACTCTTAATTTTAAAGACTTTTCATGGATATGTTCATATACGTTCCATACCCCCACATGTTTATCTAATGTGGTGCCTCATATTTTTTAGTTGTCCACAAGATATAACCATCTATTCCTTGATGCATTTAATTCCAACAGTACCTTGCCATTGCTTGTGCCCGAGGGCTCTAAATTCGTAGACCAGGCGCAGGCGCGGCGAATAGGGGGAGCGCCGCGCCGACTGGGTATGTCCAGGCGTATGTTGCAATTTCGTGCCCGGCGTAGCCTAGCTAAGTACTCCTCTGTCCCGCCTCTGTCCCCTCCTGCCGGGCGCAAGTGGCAAGAGGGAGGAGAAAAGGCTTAAGTGGGTTTAACACAGCCGAGTCAACTCTTCACCAATAAAATGAGCTCCTCTCCTCACCTTTAAAGTGTTAAAATAAAGAAGCCTCTGTCCTATATCTGCATGATGTGTTAATGTTGAATTTTACTTTGCTGCTTCAGGCATGTTTTCTACACCGCCACGTCTATATTAAGCATTACTTAATATGAGGCATTCTCGAATTATTACCATTAGCGAACTTGAATGGAATTTCAAAAGCGAAACCACGCCAGATCATTCAAACTTATGAAGTTGGAATGAAATACGACGGTTGCTCATTTATTTCTTCTGCCTGCATCATTGGGAAGAGAAACGATGGATAGCGTGTTCCTATTATTACACCCTGTTGCGGCATAAAATTTTGGGATTAACAGGCATGGACAACAATGCAAGATACGTTACACATTTATTTTCAATATGTGATCTTAACTCCGTACGAGATCATAGCAATCAGGCTGTATTCCTTTCCCGCACTAAAAACGATAAAACCTAAGTGACAATAATATTAGTAGCCTATTAAGCCGCTTGCACATTGGACGTTTTAAACTAATTTTTTCGTGACGACGGATTGCTTTTGCTGCGTTGAACGTAAAGCGTCTCACGTGTCCGAAAGTCGGACAGGGTTTTAATATATCTCCGCGTCCGACAGTCGGATGGTTTCAATATAACTCCGTGTCCGACAGTCGATTATTGTTTTTAATTTCTTCAAATCTACTGAATGTTTTAGATATTAAACGTGAATGGTTTGATAAGAGGGCTCAGTTCTTCAAGATGAGTACCGAGAATTTCAATCAATGTTTCTGTTAAAGCTCTGCTCAATAAAGTGAGTCGACATTGGCGCGGGACAATGTACAATGCCAGTCGAACATTAAGTGCAAAATACTCCGTGTCTGACAGCAAAAAAAAAAAAAAAAGAGGACGATTAGAACAGATTGATAACGAAATAAAGAATAAAAAGAAACATTTTAACAACAAACAGAACATCCACTGTACACTGCGATTTATTTATTTGCGAGCCATCTTTTTTTGGATGTTCTGTTTGTTGGTGATATATTTTTATTCTTTATTTCGTTATAAATCTGTTCTCATATCAATACTTTTACTTTTTGCTGGCTGCGGACATTAGGTATTTTGCATTTCGGTCGGACAGTCTTGATCGTGGCATGCTATATTTAATTCACAATGTCAATGGTCATGGAATTGATTTGCTCACTGACTACAAGCACTATTTTATCTCTGGTGTGGAAATAAAAGCGTGAATCTGTTCGATCCATCTGACTAATTTTCAAAAGAGAGAGACCGAATAAAGACTGTTGTCCATCTTCAACGGAAGAAAACAGATTTAATAAACAGATCGTGTATTCGCGTCTTTGCATTGACTTTGACTGTAATCAGTCGCCGAAAAGTTCGTTTTCAAGGTCCAGTGTGCAAGCGGTTTTACTGAGCATAGAACATAAGCATTATATATATATATATATATATATATATATATATATATATATATATATATATGAGGCAGTTTGTGGTTGGCTGAGAAAAATGTGAAGTCGTTAGTTTGCATCACAGATTCAGCTGCGTTGATTAAGCCAGGTCGGAGTTTCCCATTACGCGTGCCAACCGCTTTTTTAATCTGACATCAGGACAATCGATATAGATATTATAATTTATGTCCTGATTCAGATAGTTACATTAAATGGTGCTTGCTGTAATTATTTATTGCATTGAAATGTGCCTGACATTCTGGAAACCTGCCTGTGAGGTTTCGGTGACGTATGCGCACTGTGCGCAGGTCAGCCAAATTACCACTGCGCAGAAAGTAAACCAGGTTGGAGCTGGCGAGCTTTCTGGGCAACTTCAGCGGAGACTTTTTCTCTTAAATTGTTACTGCGTCTTGATGAATATGTGACACCTCCCTACTACGCCGCCACACCCATCTCGGCGCACGTCCGTCTCACCAAATTGCCAAAGTGGCTGGCAAGACGGTGTTGTAATCAGATTTAAATTACCACTGCGCTGGCTGCACCAGACGAAATTACCACTGCGTGGGCTGCGCCACCCTGCGCTGCGCCAAGAAATTAGAGCCCCTAGTGTTTAGTCAGTTCATAAAAAGTTAAGTTTATGAGAATGTACCTCTTTCTTTCCCCATTTCTTTAGCAAGGAAATTTCTAAAAAGACGTTGATCTTTTGTATGATGTGTACCTGCCAATTAAGACAGCTTTAATATGATAATTACTAATGTGAAATGCAGTAAAACCAGTATGTATTAGGCTTTACAAGTTATTCTAGATAACATAAAACAGATGCCCATGGGGGGCATCTTACCCCATCCAGAAGGGCATGTTACCCTGGGGGTGGGGTAAGATGACCTTTTTTTTTTTTAAAAAAAAAGTGATTAAACATTAAAAATATTTCTATAGTGACTATGTCATAAATCTTTCGAGATGTGGTAGCCAACTTTACATACTATCCATTCGAGCAAAAAATGATTAATTCATGTTGTTTACCTTCAGTTATGAAAATTCCTGCTTAAGGGGGGCATCTTACCCCGCTCTACCCTACTATAACACGTGCAGAGATGGACATTTACCCCGTGTGTGCTGTTACGGCCACAGGCTTCGCGCAGGGCACAGGCTGGATTAGATCAGAGTTAAGTGTAAACATCTTTGAAGGGCCATTTGCAGGCCTTTGCCCTGGCTGCCAGAGACCGCTCTTCTGTCTCATGCGACAAACTTAAACTTCCATATGGAGATGCTTCCTTCTGTCATGGGAACAAGGAGACCCCACGACCGACTGTGGTGCTGGTTCAGCTGGAGTCCATTACGGGAAGCTGACTTTAAATTTTATTTACGTTTTTAGGATAGCCAATTTCCGGCAAGTGACTTAGATTTGCATACAAATCGTAATCTTATGGGATTAAATCAGACCATTTTATATCCATCTCTAATGACAACACATAAGAGCAACAGGAGTTTGGTCATTAGTAGTTGGCTATGTATCTGTGCCTCACGCTGTTTCATAACGTCTCATTTTAGTCTCAAGAGTCTTGTCGGCTGTTTTCCAGGAATCCCGTTAAATCTCTGAATAGACTATATGGCCTTCATGAGCGTGACTCACTCTATCATGTCATATTATTCTCGTGTTCGTTCAAAGATCTGTTCTACATCCCTCCTTCACACAGGAGATTTGCTTGATTACCAAGTATGGAGTCAGCAAAGATGGAGAGACCAGAAATCACTGCCTCAGCTTGGCCTTGTACCTCATTCTGTATTTTTTAGCCTATGGTAAACCTACTATGTTCACGGAGCTGTGTCACGGTTACAATGCATGCTCACGACACTGAAGGAAATAAATCCGCTCAAGCAAAAGTCAAAATCTAAAAGGTATTCTTCTTCTTCTATGGTTATTGGCGATTGAAGACCAGCATACATTCTTCATGTCCCAGGGCTAAAGGTTAAAATAGCACTTTGAATCCTCAAATTTCCATAGAAAGCTCCTTAATATTAAAAACATAATGACGGATTAACTGAAATGTATAAATACAATGCAAAGCGAAGACGGATTGGCAAGGATGGAATCAGATCATGACAAGCAGATTCACTCTCTGGGAATGTACTGTCTGAGCATGCCCAGTATTTGTGACACAGCTCCTTGATGTGATGGTGATTCTTCTCTGTTCTCTTCTCCCTTCCCCTGTGAGATGTTTCCCCTGTATCCTGTCTCCCCGTCCCTTTTCATCCTCTCCATTCTCCAGTCTTCTCCCTCCCCTTCTCTCCTCATTTTTCCAACGCCGACCTCAAGCAGTTTCTGGAGCCAGGTTCTGGCCAAGGCTGGTTCCTCCTAAGTTTTTCCTTGCCAGTGTCGCCTTATGGTTGGTTCCTTCAGGGTTCTGGCCTGGTCCAACTCAAAGAGCTTTGGGTCATTCTCAGTTGTGGAATGTGCTAAACAAATAGAATGGAATTGAATATTTGATATAAGGAGTCCTGGCACATTTCCTCCTCCCAGGAAGCTGATTTCTCTAGTAAATTCAACCTCCCGGCTGACAAGACACAATCATTTTTTTCAAATTGTGATTGAGTAGAATCCTGGATCTTATTTGTACAAATTGGCGTGGATTTCTAATTTCTAACCTTCATATTATGCAAAAAAAAAAAAAAAAGGGGTATAGTCAAAAACTAAACCTTATGTAACTGGGGAGAAGCATGCAATTTTTATTTAATATACAAGGATTAAATATGCATAATCTTATTAATTGTGTGTGTGTGTGTGTGTTTTATTTATCTTGTTATTTATTTTTATAAATCCAAAATCCATTGGTGTGTGGATCATTTCTGTGCCTATGCACTGTTTATACATGAGACCCCTGCGGGCTTTTGTGTCTGAACTGTAAATTTCCATCTTTGGGCATCAGTGAATCATTTTACACCTTTGTCAACTTACAAGAACCCCATCCCCCACCCCCCTTTCCTTGGAAAATGTCCGCGGCAAAGCACTTAGTGACCCTGTACGCTGAACGATGCTCCATATAAATAAAAAGATTTTTTTTTTTTTTTTGGGAGGTGAAATTTTGGAAATATCTGCTTGTATGGCTGATGGGAGGCTGACTGATATGGAGGGTCGTGGGACTAGAACAGAACAATAAATTCTGCCTTGTTTTTTCTCTATTCGTGAACTCAAGCTGGCTTATAGACCGGGAGCCCAGGGGGGTCAGTCGAGCTGGGAAGGTTACCAATTCTAATCCCTATCACAGTGTCAGGCATGGGTCCCAATAGAAGGATCTGGACTCTTAGGATGAGGGGTGCCAGAAAATTTAATTGGTGGGAGGGGTCCGGAAGACAGAATTATAGGGCTCCCCAAAATTGAGCTACAGAGGGGAAAATAAGTCTTGAACGCGTCAACATTTCTCTCAGTGAATATACTTCTAATGGGACTATTGACATGAAATTTTCACCAGATGTCGATAACAACCCAAGTAATCCACACATACAAAGAAATCAAAACAAATAAGTCTATAAATTAAGTTATGTGTAATGAAGCGGAATGACACAGGGAATAAGTATTGAACACATGAAGAAAAGGAGGTGCAAAACGGCATGGAAAGCTCAGAAACCAGTTGAAATTTGTCAGTATTTATAAAGCAGTCCTGCCCCCTATCAGTGCAAATATCTGCTGGTTTATGCCCTAATTTATGGCCTATAAACAGGTTTCTCATTACCAAGGTGTCACACAAGAAGCATCTCATGATGGGTAAAAGCAAAGAGCTCTCTCAAGACCGTCGCAACCTTATTGTTGCAAAACATACTGATGGCATTGGTTACGGACGTATTTTTAAACTTCTGAATGTTCCATTGAGCACCGTTGGGGCCATAATCCGGAAGTGGAATGAACAACATTTCACCATAAACCGGCCACGACCAGGTGCTCCTTGCAAGATTTCTGTCAGAGGAGTCAAAAGAATAATCAGAAGAGTCGTCTAAGAGCCAAGGACCACTCCTGTAGACCTTCAGAAAGACCTGGACTTTGCAGGTACTGCTGTTTTAAATAAAACAATAAGTAATGCATTCAACTGCCATGGCCTCTATGCACACTCACCGCGCAAGATTCCATTGCTGGAGACACACGCAAACACATAAAACACGCACATACAAGCAGTGCACACACACATAAGCAGTTGGCTTCCGTAGCTTTGATTGACATCTGTTCAGTTGATTCAGGCAATATCTGTTCAGTGTGGAAGGAATTCTAGCCCGGGGCCCTAGGGCCAGATCTTCCCCTTGTCTTGTAGGTCCACTGCCAAAGAACGGATGCAATCTTCAGAGTCTGATGTAATTGGGTTTATTGTATTCCAGTTCCAGGTAAAATACAGAAAACCCCAGGCTGGTCTACGCTAATCACGAAGCATTCAAATCCATCAATTGCCCAACACCGACTGCCCTTCGGCTGTCCGAACCCTCATTTTTATTTACCTTTTTTCACATTTCTTTAGGTGGGATTAAACGTGATTCTCTCCACCTTCCCTAATATTACTAATTCTGATTGGTAAATTGTCCCATGGCGACCCTCCTCCCTTAGCAACAAGTTTGCCATTACATCATAATGTACCTTCATTTTCAGCCACCAGGGACGCTCGAAGACCACACCTAAGTCTCCCAAACCTTGGGTTCTCCTAAAGTTTAGTAAGTTATCTGAGGACATGGATGGTTCCAGAACACTCAGGTGCGCATGCTCAGGTACTGGGACCGGCTAACCGATATGGTCATTCCGGAAGGTTAGCTCATTAGGCCGGCCTTGAAGGCCTGGACAGAGTTTGGCTTATCTGGGTTTCTTGGCAATCCATAAGTTTTTCTTCTCCACATATTCTTCTTTTACAGCAGTTTTTCTTTTAAAGGGTTTTCTTGTTGAACTGAGATTATGGCTTTACTTTGAATTTTGAACATTTTAGGATATTTTCCCACCACACTTCCCCCTTCTGTGACTTCTAATTGTCACAGATCTATTATCTGTCCCAACATTCTGTGGTTAAGTTTTGTCCGATTGGACCACAGCGGCTATCAAGATGATGACCCAACAGCAGACCTGAGCATTGTGTGGAAACATTCCCTTCCTGTTTTAGACAAATAACTCAGTATTTTTATAATGCAAATTATTCATCAGGTGAGATCGCCCAACTGCTCTAGATTCATAATGGAAACACTCAATCCCTCTTGATATCTTCTAGGCCGATATTGAGATTTTATATGGTAATCAAGAGTCAGCCCACACTGATCTTGCCGGGAAAAATCAACCCAATCCACTCTATAACTGGTCTTTTAATAGCTTCTAGATTGCTACAGCAGTTTGCTCTAAGGCCACTCCTTGCCTGATGAGTGGTAGCATCCGTTTATGTACATCCCTTCCTCTTTGTTTAGTTTGTGGCTCACCATGCTTTGTTGGAGTAGTTTCATGATTTGTTCGTTTGCTCTTTTTTTTTTTTTTTTAACTTCACTTGGGATGGTTTATTCACCCCTGCCTTAGGTTGTTCCCCTTCAGAGATCTTACCCGTCTCTGGAGTGAATCACAACTCCCTCTTAGTGCGGTCGATTCACCCCTGCCTTAGTGTCACTTACCCAGGATTCCATGACCATAGTTTTTTATCCACCTCCTGTACATTCTGCCGCACTCTTTGTCCTGTTTTCAGTCTGATGACCAATACTCGTCCAGTTAAAACAATCGGAGCACAAATGCCAGTCCAGTTTACCTGCAATACGTCCTTAATTCCGGAGTTTTTCCCACAATACCAGTGTACATCTGCTAACGGGCGAGTTCCTTGAGCAAATTCTGGTATAGTGAAAGTGGCTTGCAGTAAAGTCCTATTAATCCTTCGATTGGCAGTGAGTCCAAAATTTCCAACTATTTCTTGACACTTAAGTGGTGCAATATTTGTGGTAGAGCACACTCGATTCCCTGCATTGTCCCACTGCCGACAGCTGATTAGTGGATGCGAGTAATTTCCATATTTTGTAAGCATCCGTCGATTGCTTTTTCTATCATTCTGTCTCGTGCCACACAAAATGGAAATTCAATATTATCCGGTATGACTGCAATTGGCACTTCAATAGTCTCTTCATATCCCGGAATGAGTATATTTCTACACTTACTTATTTCAATGTACTCCGGCCCTCTAACTGCATGTACGTATCCATCCTTCCCCCTAATTGGGTCCAGTACAGGATCAACTGGAACATACCCAGGTCGATACAAATGTTTCCCAGCTTTTGCCATGTAGTACAGCATACACTTCAGGTAACACAGACGGCTCCCATCACACCTTGCTGGTGTAACAGGCAGCGGTCGATTTGGGGTGTCCTTCTTTGCCAGTATTGTAACAGGTAATGCACGTTTCAGTCAAAAGCATTTGTCTTGCTGAATACTCTAACCATCGATAAAACATATTATTTTTAACCTGAAGCGTATGTGGCATTCTCAAAGTTTCCATGGAGAGTGTTTGTTCCTGCCCTACTATCTCCTTTTTTACGAATTGCACTTCGCCTTTGGGCACTGAGAAGGTTATTACTACAGGGCAGAATCCTATCAGCATTAATGTCATTTTTATGACCGCACTACTCTTGTGCTCCAACGGCCCCCTCTTGTTGAGGGGCTCTGACCTCAGCCGGTCCTGCCTCTTCATCCTGTTGCCTATGCAAATCTGCTACCGCTCGTAAATTGCTGCTTATTTCGCTCAGAGTGCGTGTTGGTTCTATTGCACAGGTGCAGTGATTTAAGTGAAACCATGTACCTTTACCTTGGACCTTGATTGCTGTGGGGGTTGCTAAGACTACCTTGTAGGGCCCTTCGCGCCACGGCTGGTTCCAAATTCTTTTAAACACCTTCACATACACCCAGTCTCCCGGCGATCTTGTACAAATCTTCGGGGATGTCTGCTGTTTCTCTTCAGTCGCCTTTTACCTGTTGAAAAAATAGCCTTGTGTATCATAGTTAGGTGTCGCACATAATTTGACAATTCCTTTCAAGCTGCTCAAGGGGGGCCCATTATACGGGCCCCCAAGTAAGGCACTGGCATTGGCCTTCCTGTAAGCATTTCATGCGGGGGTTAAATGCGTGGTTCTGTTAGTTTGCATTCTCATGCTCATTAGTGCCAGCGGTAATGCTTCTACCCAGTTAATTTTGCCATCTGCACATATTTTGGCAATTTTAGCCTTCAAACTGCCATTCGCTCTTTCCACCATTCCTTGTGACTGCGGATGATATACACAACCAAATCTTTGTTTAATTCCCAAATTCTCTGCCACACATTTCATTACCTTATTCACAAAATGTACTCCATTGTCTGAACTAATTTGGTCTGGGATTCCGAATCGCGGAAACACTTCTCTGCACAAGAATTTTGCGACTGATCGAGCATCAGGACTGGCTGTAGGTGTGGCCTCGACCCACCTACTGAACCTGTCTACCACCACAAGCATGTATGTTTTTCTTTGAACAGTTACAATCATGTCCACAAAATCTATTATTAGGTGTCTAAAAGGCCCGTCGGGTGGCGGAATGTGCCCAATTGGCGCTGTAGATGCCCTTTTGCTGTTGTATCTTGCACAAATTTCACATTCGTGCAGTACTTGATTTACCATGGCTGTTAAATATGGTGACCACCATGCTTGTTTAATACGTCTAATCACTTCCCCCCTTGCGCAATGGTCCTGACCATGCGCATCTTTAATCATGGTGCGAATTAATGATACTGGTGCCACGAAATGCCCTGCTGGCCCTCTCCATAACCCCTTGTTTGGTTCATCTTCCCTTTTTAATGCCCCCCTTCTTATCCAAGTACTGATTTCATATATACTGGCTTTATTTTGAGCTTCAATAAGGGAAGATAAATCCGCATCAGGTGGACCAGGCTCTTCAGCTAATATAGGTCCCATAAGACTCGGTTCTGTTGTGCCCATTGCAGCTCGACGTGCTGCTTCATCCGCCAAGTTATTACCCTTTGCTGCTAAAGAATGAGTTTTTTGGTGCCCTGGACATTTTATGATGGCCACTGCTATTGGTAGTTTCATGGCTTCTAACAAGTCAGAGATCGCCTCGCCATGCGTAATGGGTATGCCATCTGCTCTACGAAAACCCCTTTGCTTCCAAATGGTACCATAAATATGGCAAACTCCATATGCATATGCAGAATCTGCATAAATATTAGCACGTTTCCCCACTGCCATTTGGCAAGCAGCTGTTAAGGCTTTTATTTCTGCTAACTGTGTAGAGCATGGCTGTGTTATCTTTACCGCTTGTACTTCAGAAAAAGAGGCACCATCAGTTTCGAGCTGTATTACGCTAAAGCCAGCGTGATTTCCTTTTTCATCTCTATAACACGATCCATCTACAAACAATGTGAGATCTGCTGTTATTGGTTGATTATGTAAATCATCACGTGCTTTAAGAAAGCCATCTGTCCTTTGTATACACTCATGGGGGGTTCCGTCTACAGGTAGAACCATTCTAGTCGCGGGGTTCACATTTGTACATCGCTGAATGCTAATGTCTGGAGCAGATAAAATCACTTCGTAGCCAGTTTTCCTGGCTTGAGTCAGGACAAAGCGGGGGCTTGTTAACAATGCATGTAATTGGTGAGATGTATATAACGTTACTGGATGTCCCATTGTCAACGTAGAAGCTTTTTGATAAGCAAAAGCAGCTGCCGCTAACCCTTGGCAACATGGTGGCAGCCCTTGTTCTATAGGGTCTAATTTTGTACTATAATAGGCTAAGGGTTGTTTACCAGGTGGTGTGTTCTGCATCAAAACTGCACACGCAAATCCCGATCACTCAGCAATGTACAGCTGGAATGGTTTACTATAATTTGGATTGCCTAGAGCTGGAGCACTTTGTATTTGGCATTTAAGAGCTTGAAACGCCTCGTCAGCCTCTCAGTCCCCGTCAGTAAAGCTGTGCAGTCATTTTGCCCTGCTGCTTTAACTAGTGCATATAGTGGTGCTGTAGTGATAGCATAGTCACAGATCCATGGTCTACTGTAGCCTTCCATTCCAAGAAACGATAGCATCTGTCCTACTGTTTCCGGCTTAGGTGCCTTGGTGATAGCTTCAATATGGGATGGTGCAATTAATGGTTTATCACCAGTTAACTGCCTGCCCAAGTACTCAACTGTCTGTTGGCAAAATTGGAGTTTGTCGCGACTTACTTTATAGCCTCCTACTGCCAATGCTGATAGCACTGCAACTGAGTCTTTCTCACACTGTTCCTTAGTGCTGCTACAGATCAATAAATCGGCCATATACTGGATCAGGGTGCTTTCTATATTTATATTTTGCAAATCTTGCGCTAATACTCCATTGAAAATGGAGGGACTTTCACAATACCCTTGTGGCAACCTGGTGTATGCGTATTGCTGTCCTTGATATGTAAAGGCAAAAAGATATTGTGACTCAGGATGTAGTTGCACACTAAAAAAAGCAGAACATAAATCAATTACAGTGTACCATTGTGCGTCTGGAGGAATGTTAGAAAGAAGAGTGTGTGGATCGGGAACTACTGGCATTTCGGCTTCCACAATAGCATTTATTGCTCGCAAATCATGTACTAAACGATAATCATCTGAATGTGGCTTTTAATTGGAAAAATTGGAGTGTTACAGGGGCTACTAGTTTTTATTAGCACTCCTGCCTTCAATAAGCCATCAATTGTTGGCTTAATCCCATTGATTGCTTGTTGTCTGAGGGGGTATTGTCTCTGATATGGCAGACTGATTCCTTGTTTTAAAGAAACACGCACTGGCTTTGCGGATTTAATGCAATCTATGTCTGTTTTATGTTTTGACCATACTTCATTTGATACTTGCTGCAGTTAAACTTCCTGTTCGGGCATGAGAGGCATCTGCGTGGATGGTCTTTCTTCCAGCATCACTTTTTCAGCCAGCCCATCATCGTTTGCTTTGAAAGATATCCTGGTGAATTGTTTGTCTGGAGAAATGTGAATATACTTATTGGTTGTGGGTGTCCACTCCTGTACTTGTAACGCTGCTTTAACCATTGGTCCTAATTCGTGTGACTCCCAACCATCAGCCACTAGTAGCGTCACATGTGGGGTTGACTGTTGGACTTGAAACCATTCCTGTAAGGGTGGTGGTAACACTACTGCAGATGCTGCCCCTTGTGGACCAATATAGATGTAATAGCTTTCGATGAGAAAATGGCTCTTATTGATGGCATCATCCCAGCATGACTCATCGTCTTCAAGTGCTTGTTGTTCATCAAACATGAGGGTGCAGTGTAATGGTTATTTTGTTTCAGTAGTTTTTCCAAAGTGGGCTCGCACCCATGATTCCCAATCTTTCCAATGCTGGTACAAAGAAGGGTATACTGAATCTTGAGAGATTAATCGTAACCAATACACCATGGGCTGCAGAGTTCCCACCTCTGACGGCAACAGGGACATCATTCTTCCTTGCATCTCCTTTGTAATATCTATGTAGACGCCATCTTGTGAGCATACAATGTTGGCTCCTAACGAGCAGAGAATGTCTCTACCTAGCAAGTTGACAGGGGTGTGAGCTGAATATAAAATTGGTGCAACTATGGTTCTATTCATGCGCGCATTGGGACCGGCTGTGTTAGTGGGATTATTTGTGGTTTCCCAGAGAAGCCTATGGTTTTTAATAGAGGTGCTAGAAAGGGGGAGATTTGAGCCGGTTTTCCCTATACATGAATATGTGGCAACGGTGTCAACCATAAACTGATGTTCTTGTTGATCTATAATTACAGGTATGGTGGGTTCATCTTGTGGTTGCGCTGATGCTATGGGCAACATTGTTTCCCCTCTGGCTTCTCCGGGCACCCCACGCTTGGAAGTTTGTTGCTGGCCCCATCCATGGGGGGTGGTGGTGGTGGCGGTGTGGGCCAGGGATTAGTGGGACAGTCTCTCCTTTGGTGTCCATCTTGATAGCACCCCCAACATCGCAGGGTTGGTCCTCTTCCTCGCAAGAATGCTCTTCCTCTCAGTCCCCCCCTTCCTCTAAATTATTGTTCTCCTCTGTTGGGTTGATACCTGCCCTCAGCCTGATTGATAAACACCTGTACTGGTGGCATTTGTGGGGTCGGTGTTATTACTGGGGTTCCTGCGTGTAACTCAACTAGTGTTGATGCCGAATTCGGGGCATTTTGTTCGGGTGCGGCTATTGTGGTAATTACTGGGGCTACAATTGCTGGGTTTGATGGGGTTTGCTCGCCTACCGTCACTGGTGCTTGTGTTTTACCTTTGTCCTTCTTGACTTTACTTAATTCCCCCACCTGAAGTTGTGTTAATTTGTTTGCCAACTGTTTGTTTTGTTCTTCTGTTTCTCGCTTCTCTTCCGATATTGTTCCACATGGTGAATTATATGCTCCACAAATAGTATCCAATCCAATTTCATTAGCCCCACTACTCCGTCCAACCTTTTCTGTACTGCCTGTGGTAGACTCTTTTTGACCATTAGTTTGAATAAAGTCTGAGTGGTAGCATTATCATCCCAATGGGATCCAGTCTCCTCTCTCCACCTGCGCTGAAATGCATGCAGTAAATTCTGCACATTCTCCCCCTCCTTCAGCTCTACTCCCTCGAGTTTTGAAGGATCCCGTTCATCTGGATATTGTCGCCGGAGCTCTCCCCATATAGTATTTCTGAAGCCATCAAAACCTATGGAATCAGCTGCATGTCCTAATGTTGCCTGTTGCATTCCCACTGTAATAAATATCTCGTCTGTTATGTGTTTCCCCACAATGTGCATCAGTAAGGCTTTTATATCTCCTATTGTGAGCCGGTGCCCCCCCCGTGTATGCTCTTCCAGAGCTGTAATTCATTTTCCTGCTCCTGCTGTGAGATTTGGCAAATGGTCTATTAACCCTACCATATTCAGAAAAGACCATGGCACGTAATGTTCTTGGTTTTCTTTGATCACCAGGGGGAATTGGGATGCTACTCCTGGCCTCCCTTTATCTTCACTTCCTTTTGCTTTAGAATCCTCCTTCACAGACCTCATTATATACTCACCATATCTGTCAGGGGCTTTTCTCACTCGAGCCCCTGTCCTTTTCTCTTCTTCCTCTTCTTCCCTCAGATACTCCCCGTCCCGCTCATAAGCACTCACAATTTCATCTTCCTCCTTTCCAAACAGGCCTGACCCTTCATCTGATTGCCTCTCCATTAACTCTGGCATGGATGTGCTATTTGTTCTGCTAAGTCGGAGGGATTCACCAAACTTGGCATCTGTTTTTTCTTTTGACTTTCTCTCTCTTTCTCGGGCATGTCTGCTAGATTCAATGTAGAGTGCCCGCTGCACTGCTCTTTTTGTGTAACCTGGCGGAGTTTCCTCTCCATCGCTGCCGTCACTGGATGCATCATTTCTTAAAGTAGGAACTAGTTTGCCTCTGGGTTCAGTTGCATGCATGTATTGCTCTCGCTTTAGGGCGGAGGTGCGCCATGTCTTGTATTTTGGTGACTTTTGCTTCACTTTTTCCTGAGCCACCATTTTGGCATAATCTTCTCTATCCTTCCTAGCTAGTGGGTCTTCCCTCTTGAGTTTTCTACTCAGTTTTTTCTCTAATACTGTTGGGACTGGCTCAGTTTTTTGCTGAGGCTCCATATCTTTTGCTCTTTGAGCCACAGTTTCTTCTGCCTGCAGCCTTAATTTGACCCGCCCTGCAAATTCCACATCTCCATTCACTTCCACTGCATCCTCTTCTGGCTCTGTTAACACATATTGTCCTACTTTGAAAGGATTTTTTTCACTTGGATAAGGCGGTGGACTCAGAATGGGGTACAATGGCATTTGTTCTTGTTTCCCCTTCTCCTCCCATTTTTGCTCCTTTCCTTTATCTTCCAACATGCCTCTAATCATTCTGAGTGAGCCACAGTACTGTTTCCCTTCTTACCTGAACCATCCCGGTACTTATTCTCTTCTGCTCTCTGTTCTCACGTTTATCACTCATGTCCTTCGGTTTATGGTGATTTATAATAGCTTCTACTTCATCACAGACACCGGGGTCAGAGGTGCCTCCTGCCACTGCTGGCTCCCTGTAGTTCGCCTGTTCCATTTTCTCATATATTTCTGAATCCTCTCTTTGTGCTCTGGGTATCGCCTTATCATTATTTCTGCAGGTGCTGTTGCACCCCCTCCAGTGGAACTCCTGTTTCTCGTTATTTTTCCTGCTTTTGCCCCCATGTCTCTATCTGGCACTATTAATTAGGGATCTAACCTTCTAATTTACTTTTTGGAAACTGCTGGGTTATTTATAATATAACTGTCCGACTCCTTTGCACTTAAATTCGAGCAGGCAGTAATGTAAACTATGGGTTTATTAAGTGCTTTCCCTCGTCTTTTGATCACCAAATTCTTCTGCGATACCAAAAAAGAGGGTACGACAAGTCATGCCCTCTCCGCTTAATACTCTCCCATTCCTCCTGAATTTGATTTATACATGCTCCGCTTAAAGGGTGTTTTTCTAAAAAAATTTCCCGTCTTTCATTAACTCACTAACGTGTACAAAGTTAATTACGACAAGTTTATTACATCAATATTTACAACCACACATTGTTCACTCAACGCGGGGTAACATACAATAATATTTTAACGGAGTTGCTAAACCAATTTTATACACGCGAGTTGCTCAATTAATATTATTTTAAGCAATAGATTACTCCAGCACAATCAGGGAGTTTGCATTTTCACCGCAAATAGCTTCCCACATTGCTCTGCTCATGCTAAATATACAATACATGCCCAAAAAGCTTTTTATCTCTAATACCCATCTTTCTTCCACAACAGCACTGTGAAGATCGGTATGCAATATGCCACTCAAACCTATGCACACGAAGTGCCTTTCATACAACTGCCCGTCAGCCTGCAACGATAACAAATGGAGCAACAAGATTTACTTAATTACTAATCTTTATACGGCTCGTTATTTGACGGAGTTCAGAATTTCCGTCCCCTATTCCCGCTTTTCTTTCATTAAAACATCAATATTTGTCGTTTACACATTCCCCATTACTTTACTGATACTTCAACAGGTTTACCCTGCACCAGTTAATAAAAAAGCAAAGTGAAGCAAGTTATATGTTTTCTGAAAGCCGCAAATAAAACCGCACAGTAATAATTCGGCAAGATTAATTATATACACAACGCTGAATTATTTACACATTGTCAGATCGGTTTTGCCCAAAATGAACAGACTCGTGCATGTTTCGGACTTCATTTTTTTCATATATCTCACAAATTTTATACCAGATGTAAATGATCACACAGCCCAAAACAAAGAGTTCATACATTCTTCCCGTATTGGATTTTGCGCATTTTTCAAATTCATATAGTCGACTTCATTTTTTACGATCCATAGCACACCAAGGGGCAGTGACAAATCGGGGCAATTTAGGGCAGTCTGCCTGGGCAAGGCAGTGTCTGCCTAGCCAATATGGACAGTGACAAATCGGGGCAATGGGTGACAAATCGGGGCAATTTAGGGCAATTTCTGCCTTCCTAACCAATATGGGGCAATAGGTGACAAATCGGGGCAATTTGAGACAGCCTGCCTGGGCAAGGCAGTGCCTGCCTAGCCAATATGGACAGTGACAAATCGGGGCAATGGGTGACAAATCGGGGCAATTTAGGGCAATTTCTGCCTTCCTAACCAATATGGGGCAATAGGTGACAAATCGGGGCAATTTGAGGCAGCCTGCCTGGGCAAGGCAGTGCCTGCCTAGCCAATATGGGGTAGTGACAAATCGGGGCAATTTAGGGCAATTTCTGCCTACCAAGCCAATATGGGGCAATAGGTGACAAATCGGGGCAATTTGAGGCAGCCTGCCTGGGCAAGGCAGTGCCTGCCTAGCCAATATGGGGTAGTGACAAATCGGGGCAATAGGTGACAAATCGGGGCAATTTAGGGCAATTTCTGCCTACCAAGCCAATATGGGGCAATAGGTGACAAATCGGGGCAATTTGAGGCAGCCTGCCTGGGCAAGGCAGTGCCTGCCTAGTCAATATGGGGTAGTGACAAATCGGGGCAATAGGTGACAAATCAGGGCAATTTAGGGCAATTTCTGCCTACCAAGCCAATATATGGGGCAATAGGGTGACAAATCGGGCAATTTGAGGCAGCCTGCCTGGGCAAGGCAGTGCCTGCCTAGCCAATATGGGGTAGTGACAAATCGGGGCAATAGGTGACAAATCGGGGCAATTTAGGGCAATTTCTGCCTACCAAGCCAATATGGGGCAATAGGTGACAAATTGGGGCAATTTGAGGCAGCCTGCCTGGGCAAGGCAGTGCCTGCCTAGTCAATATGGGGTAGTGACAAATCGGGGCAATAGGTGACAAATCGGGGCAATTTAGGGCAATTTCTGCCTACCAAGCCAATATGGGGCAATAGGTGACAAATCAGGGCAATTTGAGGCAGCCTGCCTGGGCAAGGCAGTGCCTGCCTAGCCAATATGGGGTAGTGACAAATCGGGGCAATTTAGGGCAATTTCTGCCTACCAAGCCAATATGGGGCAATAGGTGACAAATCGGGGCAATTTGAGGCAGCCTGCCTGGGCAAGGCAGTGTCTGCCTAGCCAATATGGGGCAGTGACAAATCGGGGCAATAGGTGACAAATCGGGGCAATATCGCTATCTCCTTAAGCGATTTATGTCATACACGGGGATCTCACTAGTATTGCGATTTCCTTTAATTTTATGTTACCTTTTAACAATTATTTTTAATTTACTGAGCTCAGTACCCTTTTTTCTGTTAACAGTAAGTTACTGCTTTAGTTATCTGTTCACTCCCAGCCCATGCCCGCCAAGACCGGTGAAGATAGCGGTTTATTTATTGTCTGCGCCACAACCCCCTAACGGCACATTCAATGAACCAACATACTATCTTTACATTAAACACACACGCAGACGACACACGCATTCCAACACTTATCACAAGCACACATTACATCAGACTCTTTTTCTGGCCAAATTATTAAATCAAATTTAAAAGCTTACTTCTAGATTCTTTTTGGAGGAGAGACTTTGAGAAACAAGAGTCCCGACCGGGTCGATACCACTCCCGAACTCAACTACTTTTTTATGCAGACTTTTTTTTTTTTTAGGAAAAAAATTCTGCTTACCTATTCATAGTTAGTGGCCACTTTGTTAAAGCTCAGAAATGGCAGCGTCCGCAGAACTTCCGGTCTCCCCTCTGGTCCTCCTGGCTGGCTTCCGCCAATTTTGTGGAAGGAATTCCAGCCCAGGGCCCTAGGGCCAGATCTTCCCCTTGTCTTGTAGGTCCACTGCCAAAGAACGGACGCAATCTTCAGAGTCTGATGTAATTGGGTTTATTGTATTCCAGTTCCAGGTAAAATACAGAAAACCCCAGGCTGGTCTACGCTAATCACGAAGCATTCAAATCCATCAATTGCCCAACACCGACTGCCCTTCGCTGTCCGAACCCTCATTTTTATTTAGCTTTTTTTCACATTTCTTTAGGTGGGATTAAACATGACTCTCTCCACCTTCCCTAATATTACTAATTCTGATTGGTAAATTGTCCCATGGCGACCCTCCTCCCTTAGCAACAAGTTTGCCATTACATCATAATGTACCTTCATTTTCAGCCACCAGGGACGCTCGAAGACCACACCTAAGTCTCCCAAACCTTGGGTTCTCCTAAAGTTTAGTAAGTTATCTGAGGACATGGATGGTTCCAGAACACTCAGGTGCGCATGCTCAGGTACTGGGACCGCTAACCGATATGGTCATTCCGGAAGGTTAGCTCATTAGGCCGGCCTTGAAGGCCTGGACAGAGTTTGGCTTATCTGGGTTTCTTGGCAGTCCAGATTACTATGCCAAACTAATTGGCTCCAATACAGGGAACACCAGGGCACTCTTTTCCTCTGTCAAAACCATCCTACGGCCTCCAGACATTCTTCCACCTAACATGTATTCCGTTGACTACTGCAATAACTTTATGGACTTTTTAATGCAAAAATTGTCACTATCCATCAACAGCTGTCTTCTTTCTTTGAATCCTCCACCTTTAGTCCTTCTGTCTCCTCCCATAATCCTTCCTTCTCTCCTTTCTCCAGTTTTCAACTTCCTTCTGCAACAGAAATATGTAGTCTTTTTCACAAATCCAAATCTTCTACCAGTCAGTTGGATCCACTTCCTACACACCTGGTTAAAGTTTGTTTACCATCACTGTCGTCTTTAATAACTTCTATAATTCACTCCTGTCTCTCCTCTGGTCTTGTTCCATCTTCACTCAAAAACTGCTGCTATAACCCCTATCCTCAAGAAACCCGGTTCAGACCCTAACAATCTAAATAATTTCCATCCCATCTCTAATTTACCCTTCTTATCTAAAACACTCGAAAAAATAGTTGCAGCCCAGGTCCACACTCACCTCTCCAACAATAATCTGTTTGAAGAATTTCAATCAGGTTTCCGTCCCCTTCACAGTACTGAGACAGCCCTAGTTAAAATCATTAATGACCTCTTGATCGCCTCAGACTCTGGACTCCTGTCATTACTAATCCTTCTCGACCTCAGGGCAGCATTTGATACCATCTCTCATCACATTCTCCTTGACAGATTATCTTCTATTGGTTTCACTGGCACGCCACTCACCTGGTTCAGATCTTATCTCTCTGACAGACACCAGTTTGTTCAACTCAAAAAATTCAAATCACAGCTCTCCCCTGTCACCACCGTGTACCTCAGGGTTCTGTTCTTGGTCCCCTCTTCTTCATCATCTATCTCCTCCCACTTGGTCACATTTTTAGAAATTTGGTATACATTTTCATTGCTATGCGGATGACACCCAGCTCTACCTCTCCACTAAGTCCAACACTACCCTTCTACCATCTTCCTTTCTGACTGTCTTTTGAAATCAAATCCTGGTTTAGTCAAAACTTCCTCAAATTAAACTCCGCTAAAACAGAATTTCTCCTTGTTGGCACCAAGTCCACCCTAAATAAATCTGACAGCTTTACACTTACAATTGACAACTCCGCAGTTTCTCCTTCCTCCCAAGTCAAGAGTCTGCGTGTCATCCTCGACACAGCACTCTATCTTTTGAATCACGCCAATAACATTACTAGGTCTGCATACTTTCATCTGTGAAACATTAATCATCTCCGTCCGTCGCCACTCCCACCAGCACTGCCATCCTTGTCAATGCACTTGTCACCTCCCGCTTATTGTAACTCCCTCCTCTCCGGTCTCCCTCAAAGGGTCACTCAGAAACTTCAACTTGTCCAGAATGGAGCTGCCTGACCATCACTAGAACCACCGCTACTGATCATATCACACCTGTTCTGCAACAACTTCACTGGCTCCCAAAAAATTCCTAGATGATTTCAAGATTCTCCTCCTCACCTTCAAAGCTCTCCACAACTTGGCACCTCCTTACATCTCTGATCTCCTTTGCATCTACACACCCTCCCGCACTTTTCGCCTCCTCCTCGTCCATGCTTCTCATCACACCTCCTGCCCGCTTAGTTACCATGGGGTCCAGAGCCTTCCCTGCAGACAGCCTCGCCTATGGAACTCTCTCCCACAATTCATCCGTGATTCCGATTCTCTGTCCTTATTCAAATCTCGGCTCAAAACCCACCTTTTTAGACTTGCCTACTCCGTTTAATTGGTAGTATATTATGGATCATTGTTTTCTTTATTTATCATTTTGGTTGTTATTTCTATTGCTGTGACTGTAATTTATCATTGTTTTTATTTTCTTTCATGTTTTCCTTTTATTACTGTTTGTTGTTAATATTGTGTTATGTTTGGTGTCCTTGAGTGTTTTGAAAGGCGCCTTTTAAATAAAAAGTATTATTATTATTATTATTATTATTAGTCCGTAAGTTTTTCTTCTCCACATATTCTTCTTTTACAGCAGTTTTTCTTTTAAAGGGTTTTCTTGTTGAACTGAGATTATGGCTTTACTTTGAATTAAGAACATTTAAGGATATTTTCCCACCACACTAGTCATCAGCATTATTCACCGTCATTCATCAGAAATCATATAGTTATGCTGCTCCAGTATTACACTGGAAGAGGGTTGTTATCTTTTGGTTGCAGTTTTCAAGGCAAGTTGGCAGTGTTTTGGTTTGCCTGTCTCTGGGACGACCTGTGACCCAACTTGTGACCTCTGAAACAAGTAGCCTTGAAGTTGTTATTTTGCAAAGGATACCGACTAATGATAAAAAGAGAAAAACAAGTAACATGCAGACACCACATGATTGTACCATTGAAAAACAAGTAAGAAGCAGACATTACGTTATTGAACCATTGTAGCATGAGCGGGCGGAAAACCATATTTGGAAGATATTTCCTGTGATGAAGGTATAAAAACTGGGTGTGAAAAGCAGAATGTCAGTTCTTGGGCTTTTAAAAAGAACTCTGCTTTATATTCATCAATATGCCACAATAAAGCCTAATTTTGTGAAGAATCTGTCTCTCTCCAATTGTTTGAGGATGGGGGAACCTCATAATATGAAAATATGTCTGAATGAAAACCACGACAGCCATTCCTGAAACGGGGCAGTGCTGAACATTTTGCACCAGGTTTCATCCTGTAACTCAATGAGCTGATCTAGCTGGGTTGACGTGTCACATTTTTACCCCTCATGACTACACCCACCAGCTGGAGCCCAGCAGAAGTCCAGATCCCTCTATTGGGACCCATGCCTGACACTGTGATAGGGATTAGAATTGGTAACCTTCCCAGCTAGGCTGACCCCCTGGGCTTCCGGTCTATTAGTAGATGTTCAACACAACTCATAATACCTCTACTTTAGGTCTTAACTGTCACCAAGAAAACCAAACGACTAAAGTGGAAAAGTAGGAAAAAAAATAAACATTTCACAATGGTTGGACCTTCCAACACAACATACATCAAAGGAGCAACAATCAGCTACACAAAAAAGCCAGCTAGATCACTTCAACAAAACCTACTCAACAATCCTCAGAGCTGTTCAACTGCTGGTGAGCTAATGCCATGACATGGCACGACACATCCTGCTGGGGAGGAGGGATAGAAGAGAGGGGGGACAGAGGAGGAAAATGAGGAAAAAGAAAAATGATGCTTGTAAGTATAGAAAGATCTGAGCTACTAATGCTTTGCCAAGCACATCCTGCAAAAGCCTGAACAAAACAACCACACAGATCAACATCTTCTGCTCTTTTGTTTTCCCCCCTTTTTCTGTCAGTATAGTCTTGATTTTGATGTTTTGCTTTTACTTAACTTTTTCTCACTGTCATCTGTCATCTTTGTCCTGTAAAGGTTTGCTATTATGCATTGTTATGTATTTTAAGTATGTCAGCACAGTATATTCGTGTATACACTAATTGGTCAATAAAGGGTTAAAAAAAACAAGCTGAATTAATTGCATAGAGCATCAGTTTGTGACATCTCCATAGTTATGCCTGTTCAACCCCTGTCACGTGAGGAACCACATTTGCAATATCCACCTCCTGGATCCAAAAGTAAATTACCTTGTCTGAAAACAACGCCACACCACTCAAATCAGCAGTGTTACTCCCTAAAGAAATCTCTCGTGCCAATGTGTCTCAACAAGAATACTATCAGCCACACTTGGTAATTATGAATCCCTCATCTCACTCATACAATCCACAACACCTCAGGGCCTCAGCTGACCCGGGACAGACTTCCGCAATGACAGACTTTGCAAAGTATTCAGCTTGTCGTGAGCTGGTGACCACAGGGCTTAACCGGTTTGCCAATCATCCTGAGAGCTTAATGTGTGGCAGTCTTCATTTCCGAAGGCCATCCAAGGCCTTGACCTCTCAGCCGGCAAGGAACTGGACCTTCTTATATAGCGGCTTAGCAGAGAATCATCTGACCATGGCAAGAGAAGAAGGCACATGCAGGTCAACCACCCTGAGGCAGCTCTGAAAAAGCCAGGGATAGGCGAATAGGCTCAGTGAATGTTATGCCTCATCAAAGGTCATAAAAATGGCCCTTTTCAAGAAACTAGAAGCATTTCCCCCTCATCTCCAGAAAACATTGGGTCAACTAAGAGAGCTTAGAGACCTCCTCATGGAGCATAAAGCTGCAAAGGAAGATAGTTATCGACCTGAGCTGGCTTTCCTACATACCGCCTGAGGCACTGGGCCCATAGTAGAGAAACTGTCTTACACGCCCCACAGGAGAAATGGATTTCTCGAGGCTCCAAGTTCAAAATTGAAAGCAGTGGTCAGTTTCCCCCATTCCCCTCCTTTGCTGAGATTATTTGCTATGAGACGTGTATCGGGAATGACCTCAGATTCGCCAATCTTAGCAGCAGAGGTCCTGTGGTGAGAGAGATACCAGTCCACAGGAACGCAAGGTTACCAATATCTGTTAACAAAACATATCTCTCCTGATACTGAACATGAAACAGTTTTCTCCAAGAGGATGAATGAGGATCCAGGAAGGAACTGTCCAATCCATCATAGACCTCGCCCATTAGGGGAGTAAGGAAGTGTCATGGGTTCAGAGCAAAACCAGTGGATGAGAGAAAAGCCATCCTCAGAGATAATATGATGTGCTACAAGTGCCACACATCTTCCACCCACTAAGCCAGGGACTGCGAGCTCTCAGTGACATGCACTGAGTGTGAAAGTGGTCACCACCACACAGCCATGCATCCTGGTCCAGCCCCCCAGACATATAAGATTCAAGATTCAAGAAACTGTAATGGCCGGTAGTATACGGAGGCCAAGCACAACGACAGAGAGGAAGAGAGTAGCACGAACACAGTACAAACACAGAGAATAACATAACATAACATAACATGAATGGCGAGAACAGGCTGTTCAGCCCAACTAGGCTCGCCAGTTTCTTTATCCTATTGTGAATATATCACTTCAGATACTCAATGACTCAATGGTATCTAGCTTTAAGTCAACCCTGCTCTTGAAACTCCCAAGGTGTCTGCCTCAACAATATGGTCAGGCAAGCTGTTCCACATCGAAATTACTCTTTGGGTGAAGACATATTTCCTAATATCAGTGCTAAATTTACCTTTGGTCAACTTCCATTTGTGACCCTGAAGTTCTACTAACAACACTTGGTCGAAGGCAGGCACGGCGCCAGGATTTCAGTTTGGGGTGGGCCAGACCAATTGTGGGTGGGCCTAAATTCCAAAGATTAGGTCACTTAATAAAACTTAAGACCAGTTCAGACCAAAGATTCGCAACAAGACGAGACCGTTTTTTTAGAATGTCGAGGGAGGAGTTGCAGCAGTGTGAACTGGCCCGCCGCAGCCTCGACCTGCCGGCTGGTGGCGCCCAGAGATTCAGCATGTCAAATCGCAAGAGGCTGGTTTTTTAACTTAAAGCACATCAACCGCCTCAACAGCCAATCAGCTCGTAGCAAATTCAGCTGGTCATGTCTGTTACAAACTGTCAGCTGGTTGGAACTGCATCGGGAATAACCGGGAGAAATTTACAAAAGAGGGCAGGCCTACCGCTGCGAGCTCCTGGCACAGATTGGCAACAGTGCCTTCGTATCTCCTTGAAGCACCCATGGACCAGTGGCGCAGTCAGAACTTAAAATTGCGGGTAATAAACATCCCTTTAAAACAATTATTAGTTCTGACTCGATCACAATCATTTTTTTCTAATTACCTTCAATCAAAAAACACTCCAAGACTATCAGGTGTTGCTTGTTCACCTCGTTATGGCAAAAACGTCAATCATTCATTTGGACGCATAATTTTGTGCATTTCAAATCTCTGCCTTTGATTCAATTTAAACAATTAAATCGATCAAGAAGCACAGGCTAGATCGCCCGATGAGACAGAAAGGTAGTGCAGAATTTCCAGAGCAGTTTACCTTCGAAAAGTGGCCCATAGGCCAACTTATGAGTAACTTATTTTTCTGATCTGAATTACGCCTATTGATTAGTCGCCCTAGATCGCATCACGAAAAATATTCTTATAAGTGGAAAATTGTTTTTATAAAGGAAAATAACCGAGAACCGAGAAGTTAGGACTAATAATTGTAGTAAAGCGATATTGTGTGACCGCTCATTTTTCAGTTCTGGCTACGCCACTGATTTTAAAAGCACAAAATTGCGCGTCCAAATGAACGATTGTCGTTTTGCCATAACGAGGTGAACAAGCAACACCTGATAGTGCGGAGCGTTTTCAGATTGAGTGCATATGATTGCGATAGTCAGAACTAATAATTGTTTCAAAGAGATGTTTAGAGCCCACCCAATTTGAAGTTCTGGCTAAGCCACGGCCATGGACGGCTCCAAATTATCGCCCCTTTCGTTCTTTTTTGTTTGTCCTCGCTGTTTTCTCAATAGCTGAAATGCAGCTTTTGCGCCTAACTCTTGAACACTAGGAAAATAGGACTAAAAAGCCGGCAGTTAAAATGGAAGCGCTCAGAGTCATTGCTATGGAAACGATACATCCTCTCATCTCGTCGCATCGATGTGAACTGGCGGGTTTCAGAACATAGCAGACCAGTGTGTCGCAAGTTTGGAAGTTTCAACCCGTCTCGTTGCGAATCTTTGGTCTGGGCTTTAATCTTCACGTAATAAAAACGTCTAGCTGATGTACTTCTATATTATCTCTTTTACATCAAATTTGGTGGCTAATGTTACTTTAAATATTTTGTTGCATTTTTTAACGTTTCAATGCATAGGTTACCTATTCATGCACCGCTCTCCTTGGTTCTGACCAAAGAGGAGCACTCTGAATCTTTTTATGCCAAGAGGCTACGCTGTAGTGCATCTCCTTAAAAGCAGCCACGTTGGCCACGGTTAAAGCGCCAACATAACCAACCTTTTAAAATCGTTTTTAAAATGAACAAATTTGAATCATTAATGAATTTAATCATGAAATATATTTAAAACAATGTATATTTTTTTTAAAGAAAAGTTTAGGGTGGGCCTGTAGATGAGTGGGTGGGCCTAGGTCCACCCAGGCCCACCCATAACGCCATGCCTGGTCAAAGGAATCCTACATAATTCACTTTGTTTATCCCTTTAACATATTTAAAGACCTCAATCAGATCATCCCTCAGTCTCCTTTTCCTAAGACAAAAGAGATTGAGGATCTTCAGCCTGTTCTCATAGCTTTCATCTTTTATGCCCGGAATTAGCTTCGTGGCTCGTCTCTGAACTTTCTCTAGAGCCTGTATATCTTTCTTAAAGTATGGTCCCCAAAACTGTACACAATATTCCAGATGTAGTCTGACGAATGTGTTGTACAAAAGAAGCATCACCTCCTTGGATTTGTATTCATTACTTTTGGCAATGTATCCCAGCATCCGATTGGCTTTTGTAACTGCTACGGCACAATGGCTAGAGCCTGTGAGGGTTTGGTCAACAATCAATCCCAGATCTTTTTCGTGTGGAGCACATTCCAGTTTTAAACCTCCCATGAAGTAATCCACTCTAATGTTTTATTACCTACATGTACAACGTTACATTTCGCTACATTAAATTTCATTTGCCACATTTCTGCCCAATTCTGATTCTATCCAAATCATCCTGAATCACTTTAGTGGACTCTAAACCATTTGCCAAACCTTCCAATTTAGTATCATCTGCAAATTTAACTAATCTGCTCTCAATATTCCTATCAAGGTCATTAGTGTAGATGAGGAACAGCAGGGGTCCCAACACTGATCCCTGGGGGACGCCACTCCCCACCATACCAAGCTCAGATGAGATACCACTGACCACCGCTCTTTGCGTTCTGTCCTGTAACCAGTTTTGAATCCACTTCAGAATACCTCCTGTAACTCCAATGGAGCTTATTTTAAAAATTTGTCTCTTATGCAGTACTGTATCAAATGCTTTCTGAAAATCCAAGTATATGATGTCATAAGCCCTGCTCTGGTCATAAGTCTTGGTGGCCTCTTCAAAAAATTCCAGAAGGTTTGTCAGGCATGACCTTCCCTTCCGGAAACCATGTTGGCCTATCCCTCAAGATATTGTTACGTTCAAGAAATAAGTCCAGCTTATCTTTTATGATAGATTCCAATATTTTGCACGCAATGCAAGTTAAACTGACTGGCCTGTAATTTCCTGGCTCAGTACGGTCCCCTTTCTTATATATTGGTATTATATTGCCCTGTTTCCAATCATTTGGTATCTCTCCAGTTTCTAAAGACTGTCTGAAGATGGCAGATAGCAGCTTAAAGATGATCTCCCTAACTTCCCTGAGCACTCTAGGATATAAGCCATCAGGACCCGCTGCCTTATCTGCCTTTAGTTTATGCAACTTGTCTAATACTTCGTTATCCCTAAGCTCAATTTCCGCTAAATAATCTTGAGCATTGGACATGCCCTCTGTCCAAATAAAGACCCGCTCTGTGGTAATATTCTCAACAAAGTAACTGTTTAAGGTATCTGCAATATCCTTGTTATCATATAGCTGCGATCCATTTTTATTCTTTATGCACTTAACCTGCTCTTTTTGACTTCCCCTTTTTCTGCTACAGTACTGAAAGAAGCGCTAGGGGTTAGTTTTGCCCCCCTCTGTAATTTGTCTTTCATACAGTCTTCTAGCATTCCTCAGCTCTGTTTTGACCACAGCCCGCATTTTACAGTATTCAGCCTTAGTGTTCTCATTGTTATCCTTTATGTACATTTTATAAAGATTCCTCTTTTCCCTCAAGCTCCTACGAATAGCTGTGGTCATCCACTGAGCATTCTGCTTTTTCAGCTTACTTTTGGACACCTTTGGAATGAATTTGCACTGTGAATCAAGCAAAACCCCTTAAATCTTTCCCACATCTCATTTACAGACTCACAGTCCAGGAGTATCTCCCATTTTATTTCACTTAGATATGACCGCATCCTGTCAAAGTTTGCTCGCCTAAAATTGAAAAAATTTTTGTTTTTTGAAGATGCTTTTTAACTTCCCATGAAACATCAAAATTAACTCGAGAGTGATCACTTGTCCCAAGTGGCTCCAGTACCTCAACATTGCTAATTCTACCTGGGTCATTACAGAGCAGTAAGTCTAAAATTGCCTTCTCTCTTGTAGGTTTATTAACATACTGCACCAAAAAATTATCATTTATAACATCTAGAAATTCTTCCACCCCCCTACCCTGTCCTTTCACCATTTCCCAATCGATACCAGGATAATTTAAGTTTCCCTTAATAATAGTCCCTCCTCCTCTACAAGCTTGCGTAATCCTCTTAAAGAGCATTTTATTAACTGTACTGTCCAAAGCTGGTGGTCGATAGCATACACCTATGTTTAAACTTGTCTCGTGTTTGCCAATGAGCCTGACCCAGATGTCTTCACAGGGCAAGGAATGTTCAATTTCAGGAATTTCCTGCACATTTATGTTTTCGTTCACATAGAGTGCTACGCCCCCTCCTCGCCTATTGCATCTATCCTTCCTAAAGAGCTTATAACCTTCTATATTATATTCATCTTCATCCTCTTCACTAAGCCATGTCTCTGTAATCCCAACTATGTCATAGCCTAATAATATAGACCAAACGCAAATACTCATGCTTCCAAAGGACGTATAATAGTCTGAACCACAGAAGCAAAGCGAGATAGAAAAAGGTTATAAGCAACCAACAATAAGAAGATAGAAAGTCATACCAAACCTGACTAAAGATATCTTTGGCTATAGTGCAAATCTAAACACAGACACTCTAGCTTAAAGAGGTGCGGACATCCTGCTTATATAGATTCTGGGAAGCGCTACCAGCTCAATCAACCAGCTGGGTAAAGAATTCAATGGCCCAGGAATTCGATATCTTTCCCGGATGAGAGCCGCAAAGAAAGGTCCAAACAACAAGCACACCTCACAAACCATGACAGGACCCCCCCCGAACAGCCCCAGAATTCCCAGAGCGCCCCGCGCACGGAATTCAGAAATAAAGGTAGGATCCAGGATATCCCGAGAAGGGACGCAGCACCGCTCCTCAGGACCATAACCCTCCCAATCTACTAAAAACTGAGCTCCACGACCCACACGCCTCTCGGCTAAAACACGACGCACAGTGTAAACCGGCCCTCCTTCAATCATCCGCGGTGGCGGCGGCGGGGGTTTGTCGACCGGAGCCAGGATGCAAGTGCTAACCGGTTTGAGCCTGGTGACATGAAAAGAGGGGTGGATCCGTAAGAATCTAGGGAGCTTCAACCGTACTGTGACCGGATTGATCCTTCACACAGTCTTAAAAGGACCAATAAAGCGGGGAGCCAATCTCCGTGACTCCACTCTCAAGGGCAGGTCCCGCGTGGAAAGCCAGACCCTTTGGTCACCCGATAAGATGGGGCTGAACGGCGCCTTCTATCTGCAGTGGTCTTTTGTTTCCGTCCAGAGCGCAACAAGGAGGAACGGACCCTGGCCCAAACAGACTGACAACGCCGAACAAAGTAATTAACTGAAGGAACCTCTGAATCCCTGTCAGTCTCAGGAAACAGTGGAGGCTGATAACCCAACTGAGCCTCAAACGGGGAAAGACCTGTGTAGGAGTTACCCAGTGAATTGTGGGAGTATTCAGCCCATGCTAAAAATCGACTCCACGAAGATGGGTTGTCAGCCGCTAAACATCAAAGAGTATTCTTCAAAGACTGGTTGGTTCGCTCAGTCTGCCCGTTAGTCTCTGGGTGGAAGCCCGAAAAAAGGCTCGCGATGGCCCACAACTGGTTGCAAAACGCATGCCAGAATTTGGCCGTTAATTGAGGGCCCCGGTCAGAAACCACATCTTGAGGGATGCCATGCAGCCTGAGAACATGGTCCACAACAAGAAAGGCAGTCTCCCGCGCCGAAGGCAGCTTGGGCAGCGTGATGAAGTGGGCGGCCTTAGAAAAACGGTCAACCACGACCAGGATGACCGTGTTGCCTTCCGAAACAGGCAGCCCCATAACAAAGTCAAAAGCGATATGGCTCCACGGGTGCTTAGGGACGGGCAACGGCCGCAGCAGACCAGATGGGGGGAGGTGGGAAGTCTTGTTCCTAGAGCAAATACAGCACGCCGCTACAAACACCCAGATGTCCTCCATCATGCTGGGCACCAAAAACGTCGGGCCAAGAACTGCTTGGTCCGATGAACCCCCGGTGACCAGCCAGATGGGAAGAGTGCCCCACTGGAGAACTTGAGACCGCACTGCTAAAGGAACAAATAAACAGCCAGGCGGCTCCCCACCAGGACTGGGATCATTTTTTTCAACGCCTCAAGACAACAGACTTCGACGTCCCACTGAATGGGAGCCACAATCTGAGCTGCCGGGATAACCGGCTCAGGAAAAGGGTCACGACCGGAGCGGTCGTGAATCCACAACAAAGCGTCGGGCTTTGATGTTTTTAGACCCCGGGCGATAGGTTAACGTAAAGTTAAAGTGGTTGAAAAAACAACGACCTCCGCACCTGCTGAGAATTACGTCATTTAGTCTGCTGGATGTATTTGAGATTTTTATGATCCATCCAAACCACAAACGGCTGTTCAGCCCGCTCCAACCAATGGCACCACTCTTCTAACGCCAACTTGACAGCCAACAACTCCCAGTCACCAATGCTGAAATTTCGTTCGGCTGCCGACAACGACCTGGAGAAGTAGGCGATGGGTGCAACTTATTGTCCCGAAGGGGGCGCTGGGACAAAATGGCACCTATCCCCGACTTCCGACGATCCACCTCCACAACAAATGGGAGGGAGGGGTCGGGGAAAACGAGAATGGGTTCTGAGCTAAATCGTTTCTTTTAACTCCTGAAAAGCAGCCTCAGCTGCCGGAGACCAAGCAAACAATGAGGAGGTATTCTTCTTAGTGAGCGCGATAATGGGGGGCAGCTACAAGGCTAAAATTACGGATAAACCTCCTTTAAAAAATGAGCAAACCCCAAAAACCGTTGCACCTCCTTAACGTTTTGAGGGCAGGCCAATCCCTGACCGCTGACACTTTGTCAGGATCCATGCCAACCGACCTTTCTGAAATAATGAAGCCAAGAAACGAAACTGTCTTGACATGAAAATGCACTTCTCAGCCTTGACTAAAAGCTTGGCTTTGAGGAGGGCCTCAAGCACTTGTCTGACGTGGTTGTTTATGCTCCGAGAGAGTTGAAGAGAAAAATTATAATATCGTCCAAAGGTAGACAAAGACAAATATCCCCAACATCTCTCGGAGGACGTCAGTAACGAGTGCCTGGAACACAGAGAGGGCGTTAACCAATCCATTCGGCATGACCAAATATTCATAGTGCCCGTCAAGCATATTAAATGCCGTTTTCCACTCGTCCCCCTCACGGATCCGAACCAAGTTATAAGCATTACGGAGGACTAACTTGGTAAAAAACGACACCTCCTGCAGCCGTTCAAATGCGGAGCTCATCAACGGAAGTGGGTATCGGTTTTTAATAGTGATATAATTCAAGCCCCTGTAATCAATACAGGGTCTCAGGCCGCCATCTTTTTTGCCCACAAAAAGAACCCCATCGCAGGAGACATGGAGGGCTGAATAAATCCATTAGCCAGAGCCTCCTGAATATATTCTCGCATAGCCTTCTGTTCAGGCCCTGACAGCGTAGTATAATGAACCCTGGGGGAGTTGTACCGGGTGGACATTGATCTCGCAATCGAACGTCGCGATGAGGAGGTAAAGTCGAGGCCCGTTGCTTGCCAAAAAACCTCCGCGAGATCAGCATAATCATCAGGAACATTAGGAGGCAGACAAAAGTTCAGAGCAGCCCCATATTCTCACCCTGTTCGAACCTGCCCCTCTAAGTCAGATTCCGAGTCAGAGAAATCCTCCGAATAGCAATCTTCCTCTGGCTGCCGCCAGTCAAATTGAGGATCCCACTCCAATCCCTCCTCCGCCCTTTCTGTAGATTAGAGGGTTGTGTGAGGCAAACTCCTCAGAATCACTCCAGGCGCCAGCCTCCCCATAGGTCGATGCCCGGGATGACACGCCAAACTATCCCTACAGTGGGACCTACAATCAGTCCCCACTGGACGATCGGGTTATCCTGACTTCCCCAAATGATATGAGGCCTACGTTCCCGTAGCCACGAATGTCCTAAGACAACAGGGAAAACAGGAGAACTGATAATAAAAATCCAGACCTCCTCAGAATGGCCACCAAAAGAGATGAACATAGTCAATGATTCAGAAACTTTGGTTATAAATCCAGTTCCCAGCGGGCGACCGTCCAAAGATCTAACAGAGCGTGAATGTAAAAGAGGGCGGATAGGAATGGAATGTCTCCTAGTCCACTCAGCATCCATAAAACAGTCCACAGCGCCAGAGTCCACAAAAGCTTCCATAAATATTCTCTGTCTCCCCACAGTCAATTCTACAAGGATTAAAGTTCGGAAGGGAAATTGGGTCTGTCCCTCTAGCGCCCCCATACCGCTAGTGACTTCCCGTTTCCCTGAAGCTCAGGGCAGCGTGGACGGATCTGTCCCGGTTTGTTACAATTATAGCAGATTATACGTTTCCGAACGGGCTTACGAGCCCGGCTCTCATATGAGCCATCAACCTGCATAGGCTCACCAGGAGTGGAATTTTCAGTGTGCGGAACGGGAACTTTAAGCATGCTGCTAGTAGCATTAGCCCTGTTGCCAGCAAGAGCCAATGCAGTACTTTTCTCCGTTACATTCGTGGATGCGATTATCAATTCGCACCGCAGTGCGAACCAATGAATCTAGAGACAAACTAGGCACCAATGTAGCCCGAGCGTCCTTAACCTCCTCTGCCAAAGTGTGAACGGACACTGTCATAAGAGGCGCTTCTGGCCAGCCTGTCTCTGTAGCCAAGGAGCAAAATGTGATTGAAAATGCAGCGACACTCTCAGAGCCCTGCCTCAGATGCATTAAACATATAGCCGCGTCCTGGCCACAAACATCCTGATCAAACACCGATAGCATTTCTCTAACGAGAGTCTCCACAGAATTCACTACCGGTGAATTAGATCGAATAGGTAGGCTGACCCAAGTGAGTGCTGTGTCGGTAAACAGGGATAAAATAAATGAAACCCGAGACTCCTCATTAACGAACCGTGAAGGCTGCGCTATAAAAAATATCTCACATTGGGCAATGAAATCTTTACATCTTCCTGCCTTGCCTCCATATCTTGGGGGTAATTGAAGCTTTGGCTCTCGGGGAGAATGTTCGGACTGTGCTTGTGCAACATTTTGTGTGATTTGCGTGGACAGGGCTCTAATACTCTCAGTGAGAGTTAACAGAACGTTCTCCTGTCTCTCCATGGCATTCGCCTGAAGGCAGACTCTTTCCGCCAACTCTGCCTGTTGTTTGTTCAGGCGAACAAGACCCTTGCCAAAACTGGAGAGAGCAGCTTGTTAGTTAGCCACAACTTTCCCTAACGCAGCCGTTGCTGACGACTCCATGCTGGCTAGAGTGTTCTGTAATGGCCGGTTGTATACGGAGGCCAAACGCAACGACAGAGAGAAAGAGAGTAGCACGAACAAAGTACAAACACAGGAATAATATAGACCAAACACAAGTACTCGCGCTTCCAAAGGACGTACAATGGTCCGAACCACGGAAGCAAAGCGAGATAGAAAAAGGGAGAAGAAACTTTAACAATAAGAAGATAGAAAGTCATACCAAACCTGACTAAAGATATCTTCGGCTATAGTGCGAATCTAAACACAGACACTCTAGCGAAGGAGGCGTGCATGGACATCCTGCTTATAGAGATTCTGGGAAGCGCTGCCCCAGCTCAATCAACCAGCTGGGTAAAGAATTCGATGGCCCAGGAATTCGATATCGTCCCCGGACGAGAGCCGCAAAGAAAGGTCCAAACAACACGCATACCTCACAAATCATGACAGAAACTTTGTCCATTACATAGTGACAGAAAATCATTGTACGTTAGGGGCTCACAAACACCTCAAAAACATGCACCCATAAATGATTCACATATACATGACATTAAAACACAACAATTCCACAGAAAGTAAAAAATAGGTGCAGAATTGTATTACAATTAGTGACAGTCTTCTTGTCCTCATTTAAGATGGATACTGCAGAGGGAATGAAAGAGGTCTTGTATGTTTTCTCTTTGGCCAGAGGTGCTCTGGAGTGGCGGCCTGATGGGAGGAGCTAAAAGGATTGGTGAGGGGGCTGTGAAGGGTTCTTGGTGACAGTCTGCCTTTCTTTTTACTACATACTCGTAGGTCTGAGGATTGAGTTTCAGTGGTGTCTGCCTTTGATTTTTGTCGCCTGCTTGACAATTCTGCTGAGTTTGTCCTTGCTTTTCTTTTTGAGGAAGTTGTACTGCGACACAGTGTTGATGTAAGGACTGATGCGATGAATAAGCGGTATACTGCTGCTAAAATGCCCTGACATACAGTAAACCCCTCGGCCTCCTCAGGACACATGCGCTGCTGAGCCTCTTATATAGACTTCCTCTGCATGCTGTGTGAAGGAGAGGTGGCCGTGCGTCTCAGAACTCAGGTACCGAAAGAACTGGACCTGCTCCACCACCGGCCCCTCCAGCCTGAGAGGTTCGGAGAGAGGGTGTGAGATCTCAGGTTCCCTGTGTCCTCCACAGCACAGCTCCTGAGTCTCAGTAATGTTCAGCCCGAGGGAGATCTCCTGCAGTCAGAGGACCAGGGCTTCCATGTTCTGTATGTGGACAGGGAGTGCTCATCTTTTAAGGAGGCCACCAGGGTCGTGTCATCCCTGAATTTGAGAGGTGACAGTGGATTGTTATCACTGGTTATTGTGTTTGTGTTCTGTATGTGTATTTGAGAGGTAACAGCGAATTGTTATCGCAGGTTATTGTGTTTGTGTTCTGTGTGTGTATTTGAGAGGTGACGGTGCATTGTTATTGCAGGTTATAGTGTTTGTGTTCTGTATGTGTATTTGAGAGGTGACAGTGCATTGTTATCGCAGGTTATTGTGTTTGTGTTCTGTATGTGTATTTGAGAGGTGACAGTGCATTGTTATCGCAGGTTATTGTGTTTGTGTTCTGTATGTGTATTTGAGAGGTGACGATGCATTGTTATTGCGGGTTATAGTGTTTGTGTTCTGTATGTGTATTTGAGAGGTGACAGTGCATTGTTATCGCAGGTTATTGTGTTTGTGTTCTGTATGTGTATTTGAGAGATGACAGTGCATTGTTATTGCAGGTTATTGTGTTTGTGTTCTGTATGTGTATTTGAGAGATGACAGTGCATTGTTATCGCAGGTTATTGTGTTTGTGTTCTGTATGTGTATTTGAGAGGTGACAGTGCATTGTTATGTCAGGTTATTGTGTTTGTGTTCTGTATGTGTATTTGAGAGGTGACAGTGCATTGTTATTGCAGGTTATTGTGTTTGTGTTCTGTATGTGTATTTGAGAGATGACAGTGCATTGTTATTGCAGGTTATTGTGTTTGTGTTCTGTATGTGTATTTGAGAGGTGACAGTGCATTGTTATTGCAGGTTATTGTGTTTGTGTTCTGTATGTGTATTTGAGAGATGACAGTGCATTGTTATTGCAGGTTATTGTGTTTGTGTTCTGTATGTGTATTTGAGAGTATGTGACAGTGACATTGTTGTTTGCAGGTTATTGTGTTTGTGTTCTGTATGTGTATTTGAGAGGTGACAGTGCATTGTTATTGCAGGTTATTGTGTTTGTGTTCTGTATGTGTATTTGAGAGATGACAGTGCATTGTTATTGGAGGTTATTGTGTTTGTGTTCTGTATGTGTATTTGAGAGGTGACAGTGCATTGTTATTGCAGGTTATTGTGTTTGTGTTCTGTTATTTGAGAGATGACAGTGCATTGTGCAGGTTATTGTGTTTGTGTTCTGTATGTGTATTTGAGAGATGACAGTGCATTGTTATTGCAGGTTATTGTGTTTGTGTTCTGTATGTGTATTTGAGAGGTGACAGTGCATTGTTATTGCAGGTTATTGTGTTTGTGTTCTGTATGTGTATTTGAGAGGTGACAGTGCATTGTTATTGCAGGTTATTGTGTTTGTGTTCTGTATGTGTATTTGAGAGGTGACAGTGCATTGTTATTGCAGGTTATTGTGTTTGTGTTCTGTATGTGTATTTGAGAGATGACAGTGCATTGTTATCGCAGGTTATTGTGTTTGTGTTGAGGTTATTGTGTTTGTGTTCTGTATGTGTATTTTGAGAGTGCATTGTTACAGTGCATTGTTATATGTGTATTTGAGAGGTGACAGTGCATTATTGTGTGTTCTGTATGTGTATTTGAGAGGTGACAGTGCATTGTTATTGCAGGTTATTGTGTGTGTGTTCTGTATGTGTATTTGAGAGGTGACAGCATTGTTATTGCAGGTTATTGTTGTTGTTCTGTATGTGTATTTGAGAGGTTATTGTTATTGCAGGTTATTGTGTTTGTGTTCTGTATGTGTATTTGAGAGATGACAGTGCATTGTTATTGCAGGTTATTGTGTTTGTGTTCTGTATGTGTATTTGAGAGATGACAGTGCATTGTTATTGCAGGTTATTGTGTTTGTGTTCATTGTTATTGCAGGTTATTGTGTTTGTGTTCTGTATGTGTATTTTGAGCAGGTGACATTGTGTTTGTGTTCATTGTATTTATGACAGTGCATTGTTATTGCAGGTTATTGTGTTTGTGTTCTGTATGTGTATTTGAGAGGTGACAGTGCATTGTTATTGCAGGTTATTGTGTTTGTGTTTTGTATGTGTATTTGAGAGGTGATTGTGTTTGTGTTCTGTATGTGTATTGTTAGTGCATTGTTTCTCGAGGTTATTGTGTTTGTGTTCTGTATGTGTATTTGAGAGGTGACAGTGCATTGTTATTGCAGGTTATTGTGTTTGTGTTCTGTATGTGTATTTGAGAGATGACAGTGCATTGTTATTGCAGGTTATTGTGTTTGTGTTCTGTATGTGTATTTGAGAGGTGACAGATGACAGTGCATTGTTATGTGTATTTGAGAGATGACAGTTATTGTGCAGGTTATTTGTTTTTGTGTTCTGTATGTGTATTTGAGAGGTGACAGTGCATTGTTATTGCAGGTTATTGTGTTTGTGTTCTGTATGTGTATTTGAGAGATGACAGTGCATTGTTATTGCAGGTTATGTTTGTGTTCTGTTTGTGTATTTATTTGTATTATTTGAGAGATGACAGTGCATTGTTATTGCAGGTTATTGTGTTTGTGTTCTGTATGTGTATTTGAGAGATGACAGTGCATTGTTATTGCAGGTTATTGTGTTTGTGTTCTGTATGTGTATTTGAGAGATGACAGTGCATTGTTATTGCAGGTTATTGTGTTTGTGTTCTGTATGTGTATTTGAGAGATGACAGTGCATTGTTATCGCAGGTTATTGTGTTTTTGTTCTGTATGTGTATTTGAGAGGATGACAGTGCATTGTTGCAGGTTATTGTGTGTGTGTTCTGTATGTGTATTTATTTGAGGTTATTGTGTTTGACAGTTTGTGCATTGTATTTGAGAGATGACAGTCATGAGCATTGTTATGTGTGTATTTTGAGAGATGACAGTGCATTGTTGTGTTTGTGTTCTGTATGTGTATTTGAGAGACAGTGACAGTGCATTGTTATATTTGAGAGGTGACAGGTTGTGTTATTTGTTTTGTGTATTTTGAGAGGTGACAGTGCATTTTATTGCAGGTTATTGTGTTTGTGTTCTGTATGTGTGCATTTTGAGATGTGTTTATGTTCTGTATGTGACAGTGCATTGTTATTGCAGGTTAGTGTGCATTGTTTTTGAGGTTAGGTTCTGTATGTGCATTGTGCAGGTTATTGTGTTTGTGTTCTGTATGTGTATTTGAGAGGTGACAGTGCATTGTTTAGGTTGTTCTGTATGTGTAGGGTTGTATTTGTGTTGCATTGTTATTTATTGTGTTTGTGTTCTGTATTTGTATTTGAGAGATGACAGTGCATTGACAGTGCATTGTTTTGTTCTGTATGTGTATTTGAGAGATGACAGGCATTTATGCAGGTTGTGTGTTTGTATGTGTATTTGAGAGGTTCTGCATATGTGCAGGTTATTTTTTGTGTTCTGTATGTGACAGGTGACATTGTTATTGCAGGTTATTGTGTTTGTGTTCTGTATGTGTATTTGAGAGATGACAGTGCATTGTTATCACAGGTTAGGTTGTTATTGTGTTTGTGTTCTGTATGTGTATTTGAGAGGTGACAGTGCATTGTTATTGCAGGTTATTGTGTTTGTGTTCTGTATGTGTGTATTTTGAGATTGTGGTTATTGTGTTTGTGTTCATTGACAGGTTATTGTGTGTTTGTGTTCTGTATGTGTATTTTTGAGAGGTTATTGCAGTTCTGTTGTGTATTTGTGTGTTCTGTATGTGTATTTGAGGGTGACATGCATTGTTATTGTTATTGCAGGTTATTGTGTTTGTGTTCTGTATGTGTATTTGAGAGATGAGGTGCATTGTTACAGGTTATTGTGTTTGTGTTGCATTGTTGAGAGGTGACGCAGGTTATTGTGTTTGTGTTCTGTATGTGTATTTGAGAGGTGACAGTGCATTGTTATCGCAGGTTATTGTGTTTGTGTTCTGTATGTGTATTTGAGAGGTGACAGTGCATTGTTATCCCAGGTTATTGTGTTTGTGTTCTGTATGTGTATTTGAGAGATGACAGTGCATTGTTATTGCAGGTTATTGTGTTTGTGTTCTGTTGTGTATTTGAGAGTGGTGACATTGTTATAAGGTTATTGTGTTTGTGTTCTGTATGTGTATTTATGCAGGTTATTGTGTTTGTGTTCTGTATGTGTATTTGAGTTGCATTGTTATTGCAGGTTATTGTGTTTGTGTTCTGTTATTTGTGACAGTGCATTGTTTTGTGTTTGGTTATGTATTTGTGTTTGTGTTCTGTATGTGTATTTGAGAGATGACAGTGCATTGTTATCGCAGGTTATTGTGTGTGTGTTCTGTATGTGTATTTGAGAGGTGACAGTGCATTGTTATTGCAGGTTATTGTGTTTGTGTTCTGTATGTGTATTTGAGAGGTGACAGTGCATTGTTATTGCAGGTTATGTGTTCTGTATGTGTATTTTGACAGTGCATTGTTTCACAGGTTATTGTGTTTGTGTTCTGTATGTGTATTTGAGAGGTGACAGTGCATTGTTATTGCAGGTTATGTGTTTGTGTTTTGTATGTGTATTTGCATTGTTTCAGGTTATTGTGTGTGTATTTGAGAGGTGACAGTGCATTGTTATTGCAGGTTATGTGTGTGTGTGTTCTGTATGTGTGTTCTGACAGTGCATTGTTATTGCAGGTTATTGTGTGTGTGTTCTGTATGTGTATTTGAGAGGTGACAGTGCATTGTTATTGCAGGTTATTGTGTTTGTGTTCTGTATGTGTATTTGAGAGGTGACAGTGCATTGTTATCGCAGGTTATTGTGTGTGTGTTCTGTATGTGTATTTGAGAGGTGACAGTGCATTGTTATTGCAGGTTATTGTGTTTGTGTTCTGTATGTGTATTTGAGAGATGACAGTGCATTGTTATCGCAGGTTATTGTGTTTGTGTTCTGTATGTGTATTTGAGAGGTGACAGTGCATTGTTATTGCAGGTTATTGTGTTTGTGTTCTGTATGTGTATTTGAGAGGTGACAGTGCATTGTTATCGCAGGTTATTGTGTTTGTGTTCTGTATGTGTATTTGAGAGATGACAGTGCATTGTTATTGCAGGTTATTGTGTTTGTGTTCTGTATGTGTATTTGAGAGGTGACAGTGCATTGTTATTGCAGGTTATTGTGTTTGTGTTCTGTATGTGTATTTGAGAGGTGACAGTGCATTGTTATTGCAGGTTATTGTGTTTGTGTTCTGTATGTGTATTTGAGAGGTGATTGCAGGTTATTGTGTTTGTGTTCTGTATTGTTAGAGATGACAGCATTGTTATTGGTTATTGTTTGTGTTCTGTATGTGTATTTGAGATTGTGTTTGTGTTCTGAGAGTGCATTGTTGACATTGTGTTATTGTATTTGAGGTGACAGTGCATTTATGTGCAGGTTATTGTGTTTGTGTTCTGTATGTGTATTTGAGAGGTGACAGTGCATTGTTATTGCAGGTTATTGTGTTTGTGTTCTGTATGTGTATTTGAGAGGTGACAGTGCATTGTTATTGCAGGTTATTGTGTTTGTGTTCTGTATGTGTATTTGAGGCATTGACAGGTTATTGTTCATTGTTATTTGCAGGTTATTGTGTTTGTGTTCTGTATTTGAGAGGTGACAGTGCATTGTTATTGCAGGTTATTGTGTTTGTGTTCTGTATGTGTATTTGAGAGGTGACAGTGCATTGTTATTGCAGGTTATTGTGTTTGTGTTCTGTATGTGTATTTGAGAGGTGACAGTGCATTGTTATCGCAGGTTATTGTGTTTGTGTTCTGTATGTGTATTTGAGAGGTGACAGATGCATTGTTCATTTTATTGCAGGTTATTGTGTTTGTGTTCTGTATGTGTATTTGAGAGGTGACAGTGCATTGTTATTGCAGGTTATTGTGTTTGTGTTCTGTATGTGTATTTGAGAGGTGACAGTGCATTGTTATGCATTGCAGGTTATTGTGTTTGTGTTCTGTATGTGTATTTTGACAGTGCATTGTTATTGAGGTTATTGTGTTTGTGCATTGTATTTATGACAGTGCATTGTTTAGAGGTTATTGTGTTTGTGTTCTGTATGTGTATTTGAGAGGTGACAGTGCATTGTTATTGCAGGTTATTGTGTTTGTGTTCTGTATGTGTATTTGAGTGACAGGCATTGACAGTTATTGCATTGTTATATGTGTATTTGAGAGGTGACAGTGCATTGTTATTGTTATGTGTTTTGTTCTGTATGTGTATTTGAGAGATGACAGCATTGTTATCGCAGGTTGACAGTGCATTGTTATGTGTATTTGAGAGATGGTTATTGTGTTGTTTGTGTTCTGTATGTGTATTTGAGAGGTGACATTGTGTTTGTGTTCTGCATTGTTATTGCAGGTTATTGTGTTTGTGTTCTGTATGTGTATTTGAGAGGTGACATGTGCAGGTTATTGTGTTTGTGTTCTGTATGTGTATTTGAGAGGTGACAGTGCATTGTTATTGCAGGTTATTGTGTTTGTGTTCTGTATGTGTATTTGAGAGGTGACAGTGCATTGTTATCGCAGGTTATTGTGTTTGTGTTCTGTATGTGTATTTGAGAGGTGACAGTGCATTGTTATTGTGTTTGTGTTCTGTATGTGTATTTGAGAGGTGACAGTGTTATTGTGTTTGTGTTCTGTATGTGTATTTGAGAGGTGACAGTGCATTGTTACGCAGGTTATTGTGTTTGTGTTCTGTATGTTGGGTGACAGTGCATTGTTATTGCAGGTTATTGTGTTTGTGTTCTGTATGTGTATTTGAGAGGTGACAGTGCATTGTTATCGCAGGTTATTGTGTTTGTGTTCTGTATGTGTATTTGAGAGGTGACAGTGCATTGTTATTGCAGGTTATTGTGTTTGTGTTCTGTATGTGTATTTGAGAGGTGACAGTGCATTGTTATTGACAGGTTATTGTGTTTGTGTTCTGTATGTGTATTTGAGAGGTGACAGTGCATTGTTATCTTGAGGTTATTGTGTTTGTGTTCTGTATGTGTATTTGAGGTGACAGTGACAGTGCATTGTTATTTGTTTCGCAGGTTTTGTGTTCTGTCTGTATGTGTATTTGAGAGGTGACAGTGCATTGTTATGTGTTCAGGTTATTGTGTTTGTGTTCTGTATTGTGTTATTTGATGTGAGGTGACAGTGCATTGTTATCGCAGGTTATTGTGTTTGTGTTCTGTATGTGTATTTGAGAGGTGACAGTGCATTGCAGGTTATTGTGTTTGTGTTCTGTATGTGTATTTTGTGACAGTGCATTACAGTTATTGTGTTTGTGTTCTGTATGTTATTTGTGACAGTGCATTGTTGTTCAGGTTATTGTGTTTGTGTTATTTGAGAGGTGACAGTGCATTGTTATCGCAGGTTATTGTGTTTGTGTTCTGTATGTGTATTTGAGAGGTGACAGTGCATTGTTATTGCAGGTTATTGTGTTTGTGTTCTGTATGTGTATTTGAGAGGTGACAGTGCATTGTTATTGCAGGTTATTGTGTTTGTGTTCTGTATGTGTATTTGAGAGGTGACAGTGCATTGTTATCGCAGGTTATTGTGTTTGTGTTCTGTATGTGTATTTGAGAGGTGACAGTGCATTGTTATCGCAGGTTATTGTGTTTGTGTTCTGTATGTGTATTTGAGAGGTGACAGTGCATTGTTATCGCAGGTTATTGTGTTTGTGTTCTGTATGTGTATTTGAGAGATGACAGTGCATTGTTATCGCAGGTTATTGTGTTTGTGTTCTGTATGTGTGTATTTGTGGAGGTGACAGGTTATTGTGTTTGTGTTCTGTATGTGTATTTGAGAGGTGACAGTGCATTGTTATTGCAGGTTATTGTGTTTGTGTTCTGTATGTGTATTTGAGAGGTGACAGTGCATTGTTATTGCAGGTTATTGTGTTTGTGTTCTGTATGTGTATTTGAGAGGTGTTTGTGCATTGTTATCGCAGGTTATTGTGTTTGTGTTCTGTATGTGTATTTGAGAGGTGACAGTGCATTGTTATCGCAGGTTATTGTGTTTGTGTTCTGTATGTGTATTTATGACAGTGCAGGTTATTGTGTTTGTGTTCTGTATGTGTATTTGAGAGGTGACAGTGCATTGTTTGCAGGTTATTGTGTTTGTGTTCTGTATGTGTTATTGTGTTATTGTGTTTGTGTTCTGTATGTGTATTTGTGGAGGTGACAGTGCATTGTTATCGCAGGTTATTGTGTTTGTGTTCTGTATGTGTATTTGAGAGGTGACAGTGCATTGTTATCGCAGGTTATTGTGTTTGTGTTCTGTATGTGTATTTGAGAGGTGACAGTGCATTGTTATTGCAGGTTATTGTGTTTGTGTTCTGTATGTGTATTTGAGAGGTGACAGTGCATTGTTATTGCAGGTTATTGTGTTTGTGTTCTGTATGTGTGTATTGAGAGGTGGTTTGTTATCATGAGGTTATTGTGTTTGTGTTCTGTATGTGTATTTGAGAGGTGACAGTGCATTGTTATCGCAGGTTATTTGTTTGTGTTCTGTATGTGTATTTTGTGTTCTGTAGGTTATTGTGTGTGTGTTCTGTATGTACATTGCATTGTTCGCAGGTTATTTGTTTGTGTTCTGTATGTGTATTTGAGAGGTGACAGTGCATTGTTTGCAGGTTATTGTGTTTGTGTTCTGTATGTGTATTTGAGAGGTGACAGTGCATTGTTAGGTTATTGTGTTTGTGTTCTGTATGTGTATTTGAGAGGTGACAGTGGTTATTGTTATTGTGTTTGTGTTCTGTATGTGTATTTGAGAGGTGACAGTGCATTGTTATGACAGTGAGGTTATTGTGTTTGTGTTCTGTATGTGTATTTGAGAGGTGACAGTGCATTGTTATCGCAGGTTATTGTGTTTGTGTTCTGTATGTGTATTTGAGAGGTGACAGTGCATTGTTACATGAGGTTATTGTGTTTGTGTTCTGTATGTGTATTTGAGAGATGACAGTGCATTGTTATCGAGGTTATTGTGTTTGTGTTCTGTATGTGTTTGAGAGGTGACAGTGCATTGTTATTGCAGGTTATTGTGTTTGTGTTCTGTATGTGTATTTGAGAGGTGACAGTGCATTGTTATCACAGGTTATTGTGTTTGTGTTCTGTATGTGTATTTGAGAGGTGACAGTGCATTGTTATTGCAGGTTATTGTGTTTGTGTTCTGTGTGTGTATTTGACAGAGGTGATTGTGTTTGTGTTCTTGTATGTGTATTGTTGACATTGCAGGTTATTGTGTTTGTGTTCTGTATGTGTATTTGAGAGGTGACAGTGCATTGTTATTGCAGGTTATTGTGTTTGTGTTCTGTATGTGTATTTGAGAGGTGACAGTGCATTGTTATCGCAGGTTATTGTGTTTGTGTTCTGTATGTGTATTTGAGAGGTGACAGTGCATTGTTATCGCAGGTTATTGTTTGTGTTTGTGTTATTTGTGACAGTGCATTTTGTGAGTTATTGTTCTGTATGTGTATTTGAGTGGTGCAGTGCATTGTTATGCAGGTTATTGTGTTTGTGTTCTGTATGTGTATTTGAGAGGTGACAGCATTGTTGCATTGTGTTTGTGTTCTGTATGTGTATTTTGACAGTGCATTGTTATCGCAGGTTATTGTGTTTGTTCTGTATGTGTATTTGAGGTGACAGTGCATTGTTATCGCAGGTTATTGTGTTTGTGCATTGTATTTTGACAGTGCATTGTTATGCAGGTTATTGTGTTTGTGTTCTGTATGTGTATTTGAGACAGTGCATTGACAGGTTATTGTGTTTGTGTTATTGTATTTGAGAGGTGACAGTGCATTGTTATTGCAGGTTATTGTGTTTGTGTTCTGTATGTGTATTTGAGAGATGACAGTGCATTGTTATCGCAGGTTATTGTGTTTGTGTTATGTGTGTGTATTTGAGAGGTGACAGTGCATTGTTATTGCAGGTTATTGTGTTTGGGTTATGTGTGTGTATTTGAGAGGTGACAGTGCATTGTTATCGCAGGTTATTGTGTTTGTGTTATGTGTGTGTATTTGAGAGGTGACAGTGCATATTGTGTTTGTGTTCTGTATGTGTATTTGAGAGGTGACAGTGCATTGTTTGCAGGTTTGTTTGTGTTCTGTATGTGTATTTGAGAGGTGACAGTGCATTGTTATCGCAGGTTATTGTGTTTGTGTTCTTATGTGTTCTGTGACAGTGTATTGTTTGAGAGGTTATTGTGTTTGTGTTCTGTTGTTATTTGAGAGGTGACAGTGCATTGTTATCGCAGGTTATTGTGTTTGTGTTGTGTTGTGTATTTTGACAGTGCATTGTTATCGCAGGTTATTGTGTTTTGTTATGTTGTGTATTTGAGAGGTGACAGTGCATTTTGAGGTTATTGTGTGCATTGTTAGTGCATTGTTAGGTTATTGTGTTTGTGTTCTGTATGTGTATTTGAGAGGTGACAGTGCATTGTTAGGTTATTGTGTTTGTGTTCTGTATGTGTATTTGAGAGGTTGTGCCCGCAGGTTATTGTGTTTGTGTTCTGTGTGTGTATTTGAGAGGTGACAGTGCATTGTTATTGCAGGTTATTGTGTTTGTGTTCTGTATGTGTATTTGAGAGGTGACAGTGCATTGTTATTGCAGGTTATTGTGTTTGTGTTCTGTATGTGTATTTGAGAGGTGACAGTGCATTGTTATCGCAGGTTATTGTGTTTGTGTTCTGTATGTGTATTTGAGAGGTGACAGTGCATTGTTATCGCAGGTTATTGCAGGTTATTGTGTTTGTGTTCTGTTATGTGTATTTGAGAGGTGACAGTGCATTGTTATTGCAGGTTATTGTGTTTGTGTTCTGTGTGTGTATTTGAGAGGTGACAGTGCATTGTTATCGCAGGTTATTGTGTTTGTGTTCTGTATGTGTATTTGAGAGATGACAGTGCATTGTTATCGCAGGTTATTGTGTTTGTGTTCTGTGTGTATTTGAGAGGTGACAGTGCATTGTTATTGCAGGTTATTGTGTTTGTGTTCTGTATGTGTATTTGAGAGGTGACAGTGCATTGTTATCATTGTTATACGCAGGTTATTGTGTTTGTGTTTGTGTTTGTATTTGAGAGGTGACAGTGCATTGTTATTGCAGGTTATTGTGTTTGTGTTCTGTATGTGTATTTGAGAGGTGACAGTGCATTGTTATTGTTATTGTGTTTGTGTTATTGTGTTTGTGTTATTCTGTTCTATGTGTATTTGAGAGGTGACAGTGCATTGTTATTGCAGGTTATTGTGTTTGTGTTCTGTATGTGTATTTGAGAGGTGACAGTGCATTGTTATTGCAGGTTATTGTGTTTGTGTTCTGTATGTGTATTTGAGAGGTGACAGTGCATTGTTATTGCAGGTTATTGTGTTTGTGTTCTGTATGTGTATTTGAGAGGTGACAGGAGGTTGTGTGCATTGTTATGACAGTGCATTGTTTAGGTTGTGTTTGTGTTCTGTATGTGTATTTGTGAGGTGACAGTGCATTGTTATTGCAGGTTATTGTGTTTGTGTTCTGTATGTGTATTTGTGAGGCGACAGTGCATTGTTATCGCAGGTTATTGTGTTTGTGTTCTGTATGTGTATTTGAGAGGTGACAGTGCATTGTTATTGCAGGTTATTGTGTTTGTGTTCTGTATGTGTATTTGAGAGATGACAGTGCATTGTTATCGCAGGTTATTGTGTTTGTGTTCTGTATGTGTATTTGAGAGGTGACAGTGCATTGTTATCGCAGGTTATTGTGTTTTGTGTTTCTGTATTTGAGAGGTGACAGTGCATTGTTACCGTGCAGGTTATTGTGTTTGTGTTCTGTATGTGTATTTGAGAGGTGACAGTGCATTGTTCGCAGGTTAGGTTATTGTGTTTGCATTGTTCTGTATGTGTATTTGAGAGGTGACAGTGCATTGTTATCGGGAGGTTATTGTGTTTGTGTTCTGTATGTGTATTTGAGAGGTGACAGTGCATTGTTATCGCAGGTTATTGTGTTTGTGTTCTGTATGTGTATTTGAGAGGTGACAGTGCATTGTTATCGCAGGTTATTGTGTTTGTGTTCTGTATGTGTATTTGAGAGGTGACAGTGCATTGTTATTGCAGGTTATTGTGTTTGTGTTCTGTGTGTGTATTTGAGAGGTGACAGTGCATTGTTATCGCAGGTTATTGTGTTTGTGTTCTGTATGTGTATTTGAGAGGTGACAGTGCATTGTTATCGCAGGTTATTGTGTTTGTGTTCTGTATGTGTATTTGAGAGGTGACAGTGCATTGTTATCGCAGGTTATTGTGTTTGTGTTCTGTATTTGAGAGGTGTATTTGTTATTGTGTTTGTGTTCTGGTGACAGTGACATTGTTATCATGAGGTTATTGTGTTTGTGTTCTGTATGTGTATTTGAGAGGTGACAGTGCATTGTTATTGCAGGTTATTGTGTTTGTGTTCTGTATGTGTATTTGAGAGGTGACAGTGCATTGTTATGTTATTGTGTTTGTGTTCGAGGTTGTGTTTGTGTTCTGTGTGTATTTGAGAGGTGACAGTGGCATTGTTATCGTGAGGTTATTGTGTTTGTGTTCTGTATGTGTATTTGAGAGGTGACAGTGCATTGTTATGTCAGGTTATTGTGTTTGTGTTCTGTATGTGTATTTGAGAGGTGACAGTGCATTGTTATCGCAGGTTATTGTGTTTGTGTTCTGTATGTGTATTTGAGAGGTGACAGTGCATTGTTATGCAGGTTATTGTGTTTGTGTTCTGTATGTGTATTTTGAGAGGCATTGACAGGTTATTGTGTTTGTGTTCATTGTTATTTGAGAGGTGACAGGCATTATTGTGTTTTGTGTTCTGTTGTGTATTTGTATTTGAGAGGTGACAGTGCATTGTTATCGCAGGTTATTGTGTTTGTGTTCATTGTATTTGAGATGACAGTGCATTGACAGGTTAGTGCAGGTGACAGGTTATTGTGTTTTGTGTTCTGTATGTGTATTTGAGAGGTGACAGTGCATTGTTATGCAGGTTATTGTGTTTGTGTTCTGTATGTGTATTTGAGAGGTGACAGTGCATTGTTATTATTGTTATCGCAGGTTATTGTGTTTGTGTTCTGTATGTGTATTTGAGATTGGTGACAGTGCATTGTTATGACAGTGCATTGTTATCGCAGGTTATTGTGTTTGTGTTCTGTGTGTGTATTTGAGAGGTGACAGTGCATTGTTATCGCAGGTTATTGTGTTTGTGTTCTGTGTGTGTATTTGAGAGGTGACAGTGCATTGTTATCGCAGGTTATTGTGTTTGTGTTATGGGTGTGTATTTGAGAGGTGACAGTGCATTGTTATCGCAGGTTATTGTGTTTGTGTTCTGTATGTGTATTTGAGAGGTGACAGTGCATTGTTATCACAGGTTATTGTGTTTGTGTTCTGTGTGTGTATTTGAGAGGTGACAGTGCATTGTTATTGCAGGTTATTGTGTTTGTGTTCTGTATGTGTATTTGAGAGGTGACAGTGCATTGTTATTGCAGGTTATTGTGTTTGTGTTCTGTGTGTGTATTTGAGAGGTGACAGTGCATTGTTATTGCAGGTTATTGTGTTTGTGTTCTGTATGTGTATTTGAGAGATGACAGTGCATTGTTATCGCAGGTTATTGTGTTTGTGTTATGGGTGTGTATTTGAGAGGTGACAGTGCATTGTTATCGCAGGTTATTGTGTTTGTGTTCTGTGTGTGTATTTGAGAGGTGACAGTGCATTGTTATTGCAGGTTATTGTGTTTGTGTTCTGTATGTGTATTTGAGAGGTGACTGTGCATTGTTATTTAGGTTATTGTGTTTGTGTTCTGTTGTGTATTTGAGAGGTGACAGTGCATTGTTTAGGTTATTGTGTTTGTGTTCTGTATGTGTATTTGAGAGATGACAGTGCATTGTTATACGTGAGGTTATTGTGTTTGTGTTCTGTATGTGTATTTGAGAGGTGACAGTGCATTGTTGTGCAGGTTATTGTGTTTGGGTTCTGTATGTGTATTTGAGAGGTGACAGTGCATTGTGCAGGTTATTGTGTTTGTGTTCTGTATGTGTATTTGAGAGGTGACAGTGCATTGTTATTGCAGGTTATTGTGTTTGTGTTCTGTATGTGTATTTGAGAGGTGACAGTGCATTGTTATCGCAGGTTATTGTGTTTGTGTTCTGTATGTGTATTTGAGAGGTGACAGTGCATTGTTATTTGAGAGGTGGTTATACAGGTTATTGTGTTTTTGTTCTGTATGTGTATTTGAGAGGTGACAGTGCATTGTTATCGCAGGTTATTGTGTTTTTGTTCTGTATGTGTATTTGAGAGGTGACAGTGCATTGTTATCGCAGGTTATTGTGTTTGTGTTCTGTATGTGTGATAGAAATCATTGAATTTTCTCTAGGTCAAGTTAGACCTTCGAAGGTCAATATGAAGGTCATCAAATGAAAGTTCATACATGACTTCCTATACGTCTCCTGTACAAACCTACACTCAATCTGTAACAATTTTGCTGATATAAGTCATTGAAATTTCACTGTATAGTTTGGCCGTTCAAGGTCACTGAAGGTCAAGTTCAAGGTCACCCAATGAAACTTCATACATGACTTCCTATATGCCCACAATATAAATCTAAGATCTATCTGTAATTGTTTTGGTGATAGAAGTCGTTGAAATTTCACTATGTGATGTTTGACCTTCGAAGGTCACCGAAGGTCAACTTCAAGGCCACCAAATGAAAGTTCATGTATGACTTCCTATACATCTCCAATAAAAACCGAAACTATCTGTAACCATTTTGCTGATATAAGTCATTGAAATTTCATTGTGAAGTTTGGGCATTCAAGGTCACTGAAGGTCAAGTTCAATGTCACCAAATGAAACTTCATACATGACTTTCCATATGCCCGCAACACAAACCTAAGCTCTATCTGTAATAGTTTTGGTGATAGAAGTCATTGAAATTTCACTATGTGAAGTTTGACCTTTGAAGGTCGCTGAGGGTCAAGTTCAAGGCCACCAAATGAAAGTTCAAACATGACTTCATATAAATGTTCAATGCACATATGTTCCCAATCTTCGATATTTTCAAGCCTAGAAGGAAAATTGTAACATTTTGCTTGACCGCAAGTTTGACCTTTCAAGGTCATCTGAGGTCAACTTTAACACACCAAAGTATAGGTCATATATGACTTCCTATATGTTGATAATACAAACTTAATCTCTATCTGCAACCATTTGGCCTCCACAGGCCATCTTGCATATTCATAAAGTACAGCGCCCCCAATAGACCCCCTTCCATCGATTCAGTCAAAATGGCACTCGCACTGTTCATTGACGGTACCAAGGTAAGTTGATTGCCTGATTTAGAAAAAAAATTTATCACACAGTTTTTGAGAAACAATTTTTAAAAATTTCTCAGTCCTATCTTTAACATTAAAGCCAAAATTTCAAGGGCCCGTAACACGGACAAAAATGATTTAATCAAAAATCAGAGAAAAATGTCTGGAGATATGGTCTAGTAGTATGTTATTGCAAATTTACACAAAAATTCATCTGGCCAAAAAAAAGATAAAAAATGTTTCGGAAGACGGACGACCGACGCCACACCACGACAATAGCTTATCGGCCCATAGGCCCGGTAAGCTAAAAACTGCTGGAGCTCAAAAGCACCTCTCTGCAGAGACTGCAATCTTCTATGATTTTTTTTTTGGTTTTGAGATTTAATCTATCCAAATGATGTGCAGCAGATCCAGGGTTAGACCCACAGGAGAGCCATGTCTTTGACCAGTACCAAGCAAACCTGCTCAACAGACAAACAGTACTTTGTATTGAAATTTACTGAATAGTTACACTGTATTAACAGAAGCAACATCTCAGCATAACCAGTGTTTCTCATTCTGGAGTCCATGTGCACCACAGTAGATGATGTCAGAGCTTCAGCAGAGCAGATTTTAGCCCTGAACAGATTTACTCACATTGAGCTCCTACATAATACATAATCATTAATAACTCCTGCTGGGTCTCAGGTCAGCACATCAGGGAAGAGAAAATCACGAAAGAAAAACATCACATTTTTAAATTCAGTTTTATTCACAGAATGGTCAGTAAATTGTAGACAATTACACCAATAGGTTCAAACAAACTGATGACACTCAATCCATTGAATCCATGATAGTTTACAGTAATGAAAGGAAATAAGTACATTAGTGATCATTCTGCATTCCCCCATCAGCTGCAGTTACACTCTGAGACTTTCACATGGGAACTCTTGTAAAAATGAATGAAAGCTGCTGTAAAAATGAGTAAAATAACTGGCACCTCACACAGGAGTTTGCCACAGGCTTCTTTTATACAGAGATGCAGACACAGGAGACAGAATTATTACTTCACTTCAAAAGCATTTTATCCTGCATCTTTCACCAGCATGAAACTCATTTAATCATCTTAAGGACATAAATACAAGGTTGCAAAGAATGTTATTTACCACTTTTATGGAATCAGAGGGGCTGAATAGGATGATTTCACACTTTCCTTCATTCAACTGAAGGAAATTCTGAGCCATCCAACACTTTATGTCCTCAAGGCAATTCATGAGACTGAGTAGATTCGACAAATTATTTTGTTTCGGGGGAGATAGAGCTGTGAGTCGTCAGCGTAACAGTGGAATGAAATTTTGTGCTTTTGAATTATTTGGCCCAATGGAAACATATAAATTGAAAACAGAATGGGACCCCACAGGAGAGAGTAGCTAGGGATGAGGAAAAATTGCCAATATTTACAGAAAAACGTCTATTCTTGAGATCGGATATAAACCAATTCAAGGCAGTGCCATTAATGCCAACCGCGTACTGGAGGCAGTGTATTAAAATGTCATGATCCACAGTGTCGAATGCCGCGCTGAGGTCAAGGAGAATCAGCATGGCACAATCTCCAGAGTCTATAGAGAGGAGCAGGTCATGATGAATTTTCAACAGGGCCGACTCTGTACTATGGTGGGCTCTAAACCCAGACTGAAATTTTTCCAAAATGTTGTTTTGTTTTAATTGGGCAGTAACTGACTAAGAACGGCCTTTTCAAGGGCCTTAGACAGAAATGAAAGTTTAGAGATTGGTCTGTAGTTGTTTGGTGAAGTAGGGTCTAAGTTGTTTTTTTTCAGGAGAGGCTGGACCACTGCATGCTTGAAGCAGGTGGGAACAGAACCAGTGGCTAGGGAACTATTTATAATAGAGAGAACGCTAGGACCGGCTATGTCAAAGACCTCCCTAAGGAGGGCAGTAGGAACTACGTCAAGAGCGCAAAGAAAAGGTTTTTTATTGTGGAAACAATCTTTGTCAAGGATGGCAGTGTAATAGGTTGGAAACAGTCAAATTTAGATTAACAGACCAACGAGACAGCTAAATCACGGGTCGGGGGTGAAATCTGCATTCTAATGTCCTCAACTTTGCTAATAAACAATTTAATAAATTCAGCACACTTAGCAGGAGACACATGTAAGCTGCAACTGGGGGTGGGACAAATGACAGAATTGATGGTACTGAATAAGACCTTGGGATTATGAGAGTTGACAGAAATTATGTTAGAAAAGTATTTGGCTCTTGCTGCCTTAACTGCTTCCTGATATCTGAGAAGATTGCTTTTCAAGATATCAAAGGAGATTTGTAATTTGTCGCATTTTCATTTGCATTCATATTTCCTGCACTCCCTCCTTACTGCTCTCGTTGTGTCAGTAAGCCATGCCAGACCTTTAGGCTTGGGCTAAATCATCATCACACACTCCTGCTCTGCACACACACACTCCTCTACCATCATCATCACACACTCCTGCTCTGTACACACACACTCCTCTACCATCATCATCACACACTCCTGCTCTATACACACACACTCCTGCTCAGTAGTTGGGGGGGGGGCAGATTGGTATGTCGAGCGTGTGTGTAGGAGAGTGAGTTTATGAGTGCGCATGTGTGTGAATTTGGGGGTGTGTGTGTATGTTTGTATGCGCATGTGATTACTGTGTGTATGTGAAATTACCAATGAGAGTATGTAATATGTGTGTGGATATGGGTGGGTTTGTGTTTGTGTGTGAGTTTTTCTACTCTAGTTGACAGAGGGACACTGTGGAGCACCACAATCCAAACCCAGCGCAGAGGGGTGTGTGTTGGGGGAAGTGTGTGCGGACTCTGTGCAGGAGAGTCAGTGTGTCAGAGTCAGAGATGCTGTAAAAGGACAGACTGCCAGCCAGATGGTCCACACACACACCGACCCTGCACACACACACTACCTTATCATAATCATCACACACTTCAGCTCTGTGATAGGGGGAGCGGGCAGGTAAGCATGTTCGGATATTATTGTGCCTGATGGAGTAACAGCCCTCACAGCACCACAGACTCCAGGAGATTTTATTCTGTCCTAACCAACAGTCCCACCCCCTCCTCTCCTGCTGATTCCTTTATCTGTCACTGCTATATCAACACAGCCCCCTTCACACACACTGCACTCAGCCTCCCAGTAACAGCGCTCACACACACTCTCTCTGCACAAAACCTGCTGCCAGTAATCAAATCTCTCTGGATGATCAGGATACGGCTCCTCTCTCCTCAGTGTGAATGTGTGGGTCACCTTCCTGTTCCCCTCAGACAGAAACAGTTCTCCGTGCGCTGTGTTTGGATCCAGTGTGAGGTGACAGCCGTCTGCACACCAGAGACATTAATGAGATTAATGATCATTATTAATATTCACCTCATTCTGTGTGTGTGTGTGTGAGAGAGAGAGAGAGAGAGAGAGAGAGCACGTTTGCATAAGTATGTGCTTATATCTGTGTGTGTGTGCGTGCGTGCGTGCGTGTGTGTGTGTGTGTGTGTGTGTGTTTGGTGTGTAAGAGAGATGTTTTAGTTAAGACTCTCACATACAAACACACACAGAGCAGAGAGTGTATCTGTGGAAAGTGCTCTGTGTCGATACATACTCACATTTCCTGGGTCCTGGTTTGGTCCTGTCCTCTCCTCCATGGTCCACACTGCAAGAACAGCAGAAGACAGTGAATGTGTGTGTGTGTGTGTGTGTGTGTGTGTGTACTTACAGCTGTGTTTGTGTGTGTCAGTGGCGGCTCGTGAACTGGAAACAAGGGAGGGTCAAACAATCCCTTAAAATGAATGATTGGTCACGACCTGTTTTCAATCATTCATTTAAATTTTACAGAAACTCCGAGAACTCCTAACATTATCAGGTGCGGCCAGTTTTCATTTATAACCCATACCTGTCAACTCTCACGCATTTGGTGCGAGTTTCAGTGACATTTTTACATTCCTCTGCTGTAGTCAGCAATTCAATCAGCGTGTATGTAAGAGATTCTCGCGTGGAAGTGAAGTCCTTGGGCATGGAGGGGTTGGAAGCAATGGAATTGCATAAAGATGTTTCAAATGATCTCATTTCATTCAAACGATCATGAAACACATGCATTGCTTCCAACCACTGTGTGAAGAAAAGCGTGTGAAGTACGGAATCCTAATCAATGTGTGTTATTAATGAAAATTGGCCACATCTGATTATGTTGAGAGTTTTCGGAGTTTCTGTCATGGTAATTTAAATGAGTGAGTGAAAACAGGTCATGACCAATCATTCCTTTTCAGGGATTGTTTGAGCCTCCCTTGTTTCCAGTTCATGAGCCGCCACTGGTGTGTGTGTGTATACTGACAGCAGTGACTGAGTGTGTGTATGCATGTGTGTCCGTGTGTGTACTTCCAGCAGTGCGTGCTTGTGTGTTTCTGCATCTGTGTGTGTGTGTGTGCATATGTGCATGCATGCATATGGGTTTGTGTATTTGTGTGTACTTACAGCAGTGTGCGTGCCTGTGTGCATGCATGCGTGAGTGTGTGTGTGTGTGTGTGTGTGTGCATGTGCGTACGTGCACTTGTGTGAGCGCCCACATGTGTTTAGGTGTTTCTGTGTGTATGTGAATGTAAATATGCGTGTGCGCATGTGTGTATAGTGCTTAACAAATTTATTAGACCACCTGACATAAAAATGAGAACACACAAATATTTTAGAAATTTGTCAAAAAACTTGTTTAAAACTAAAAATTATATTGTTATTTCTCAGGCAGGCAAATAACAAACTGAAACAACTAAATAGTCCTTCTTTACACATAAAAACCAAAAAAACTTCATATGTTGTTTGGCCTCCTTTGGCCTCGATAACAGCTTGTATTCTTGCATTCAACCACTAAAATAAATTTTTATGTTCAGGAATGCAAGTAAATAACTTATTTGACATCTAAATCAAAAAATAATAATGTGCTTCACTATTTTTTCTGCTTTTTTTGCAAAACAGTAAATTCGAAAATTCATGGATAACAAAATTAATTATATTTCAGCATTAAAAATATCATTTTGATTAAAGATCTTGCGCATACAGGTGGATTAACAATTAAAGAAACATTAAAAAAGATGTTGGTAATTACCAATACTGTTCATTTAGGGCAGCTGTGTCATGGGTCCAGTTTGGCTGGTTCTATCATCCCAGTGCTAATGTGGCTAATCGGGGACGATTCTGAGGGGCGTGGTGATTGCTGATTGGCGCCCGCTGCACAGAATTTATTTAGTCCTCTTGGTTCTGCTGTATTTTGCGTCAGTGCCTTACTTGCGTGCCTTATGTGAGAGTCAGTTCTCTGTTTAGACCACGAATTAAGGTCTTAGTATTTTTGCCTGTGGAGCCACATAGTTTCTGGTAATTCTAGTTCTCTCAGGCCGCCCTTTGCTTTGTTGGCAGTCAGTTTAGGTTCTCTTCCTTTACGCTTGTTCACAGGCTCTATCTGTGGGAGGGATTAGAGAGAGTGAGTTTCTACTTGGGCTGCGACGTAACTCGGTCGCGCTCTTATTTTGTCACTCCTGCAGCCTCTGTTGCTATCTTTTATTTCTCAGGGTTGGTTTCCAATAGGAGTGATTTTCTTCTATTGTTTAGGGTTTATTCCCTTCTAGTTTGCCTTTTACTCCAAACTTTAGCAGTGGTGTCTTCCTGTGAAGCACTGCTTTTAGACTGATCTGGCTGCATTTTAGACTCTCAATCAATTCCAGTGTTCACAAGCACGACCCACATACCACGCATTACAAGCTGTGGCATAAACCTTATATTGGGTGGTGTTCTAATAAATTTGGTAAGCACTGTATATTTGTATATATGCGCTTGTCAGTACTTACAGCACTGTGTTTGTGCAAGTGTTTGTGTATATGTGTGTACTTACAGCAGTGTGAGTGTGTCCAGTTTAGCAGCAGACAGTGATCTCACTCCAGAGTCTCCTGGGTGATTGTATCTCAAGTCCAGCTCTTTCAGGCGTGTGTGTGTGTGTGTGTGTGTGTGTGTGTGTGTGTGTACTTACAGCAGTGTATGTGTGTCCAGTTTTGCAGCAGACAGTGCTCTCACTCCAGAGTCTCCTGGGTGATTGTATCTCAGATCCAGCTCTCTCAGGTGTGAGGGGTTTGAACTCAGAGCTGAAGCCAGAGAATCACAACCTCTCTGTGTGACTCTACAGCCTGACAACCTGCAGAGAAAAGAACACACACACACACACACACAGGCACACCCAGGCACACACAAACATATACACACACATATACACTCACCCACAAAAACCAAAAAACACACATATGTTGTTTCCACACATCTTGGCACACATACAAACATACACGCACACACACATACACACACACACACACACACACACGCACGCACGCACGGTCAATAACACAATAACAAAAAAGGGCATTTTGGGCCAAAACCAGAAAAAATTTACTTAGAAATTATTTCATTAAAAACTTCTACAAATTATATTACTTGGATTACTACATTTTTACAGAGAAATATATCATGAAATCATAAAAAATTAATTCTAGCCTTATATCTTACTTAGTTCCTGAATTACAAATCATAAAATGTGGTCTGGTATTTGGACATATAGTGTTTTTGGCTGATTTTGAGGCTTTACCATACTAAAGAGGATCAAGATACATAGAATCTAAGGCCATTTTCAGGGGATGAATATGGTTAGTATACCCAATTTCAGCCTAGCCTGGCTAACGCCAGACCTCATCTCAGTCTACATTGAGATTAAGTCTGGGAGCCACATGTTCATTTTCTCGTATTTGAGGCGTGGTTTACAAATGCCCAGAGCCGTTTATTGGGCGCTACTAATGTCTATTAAATGTGTCTGTACGTAGCTTATAGCCAATCGTATCAATTATACCAGATTACATATGTAGAGCGACAGAAATTCGACGAGGAAGAAGACGATGGGTCAGAGATTTATGTGCATACGATGGCATTCAGCAACTATTGCCGTTTGTGCAAGACAAACATGAGGGTAGAAGGTATTTATGGACACTCTACAGACATGTTTTTATCGAAAAAACCACTGACTTTATCCGAGAGGTTAGAGTTATTAGGGGTGACAGTCACACTGGAACAAACAACAAGCTTCGGTGTGTTGTTTAGACGTCATCATCGTCTTGCTGTCTGTCCCCCCCCCATTCTGTGATTGGTTCTTCGCTGAAGCCAAAATTGGATCCATGGAATCCAGGCTGCTTGCATGAAATGAAACAGCATTTAATGAAAATCGCGTGCATGGCAATCCATCAAGGCTAATTTCAGCCCTGCATAAGCAATAAATTTGGAGCAATAAGTTGCCAAAGTTGGCTGAAAATGGGTTCGCCAAAAAACTTAAAATATATTTCAAATTTTGAAGGGCTACAACTTGAAATCTATTTGAGACACTGGCCTAATATTTAGCATTTTTTTATTTTGTGTTAACATTTACTCACGTGAATTCAACATTTTGCAGGAGGTGACCGGGAAACTTTCTCAAAATCTGGATGATTTGACATGGTATGACCCAATTATACTTTATTATTATTATTATTTATTATTATTGTTATTGATCAGAAAATAATCCAGCTCTCCCAGTGCCTCCTGCATGTTTCCTCTCTCAGTCCTCTGTTGGCTGCGCTGCTGTTGCTGTACAGTATGTGCTGGGGGCATCAGCACTGACTTGGGGTTAATATTGGGGGAGGGGTAAAACATGAAGGTAATATTTGATGATGTCATCATGCTTTTGGTACATATGAGTCAGTCCAATGTTGTACCACACCTTTCTATTAAGTCGCTTTCATGAAGAGGATTTGAGAATTTTTGTTAATGAGTAAATATTTTTGGATTCAAGTACCTGCGAATTTAATAAATGTATGGAAAAATCACTGCTGTTTGAGTTTATTTACATTTTCCATTATTTACATTACTATAAGAGTCGAGGATTGTACTGTACATCGAACAACTAGGCAATTCAAGGTATTGTCAACCAAATGTCCCCTCTGTGACAGACACTAAAATAATCCCCAAATGGAAATGGACGCAAAAATGGATCTTTTTCCTCCCAAATTTACTTGTTATTATTAAATTGTAAAAAAAAAAAAAAAAAACTTTTTAATTGAACTGACTTTTTGTTTTATTACGGTTTAGTGCCTCATCACGGAGAAAACATTTTTTAATCAATCGCTGTCAAACTGTAATGTAGAACATTCATAAAAATAGTGGCAAAGCCCTCCTGCATGTTGGCCAAAATGGAACGCCCCTATTGGCCTGGTCAATTGGGCTGAAAATGGAAGTTGGTCTAGACCTTATGATGCTATACACACATATGAAATATGAAAAGGATGGGTGAAAAACTGAAGACGCTAGGCGCAGACAAGCCAAAAAGTTTACGCATACGGCATAAGCACAGGCGTTGACAGACCACCACTCAAGTTTAGCATAGCATAAGCCCCTTGGGCCTTTGGCCAAGTGGGCTAAAAAAGCACCTTATAGAATAAAGGGAGCTAGAGGTGTTTGAAATTTTGCAGAAAAAAGCCGCCTGGTGGCCAAAACCAGAATCGCAGCATGACCAAAATCGTGGGGCTAGATCTTGGGCCCATATACATGCATATAAAATAGGAAAAAGGATCTGTCCAGTGCTATGGCGCTGAAACAAAATCGGCACATTTTTATGACCTCTGACCTATATTACCTTTAAAATGAGGTCAAATCAAAAATCCATTGTGATATGATGAATTTGAGAACATCCTACTGTTTTGAGCATCTTAGCTGGTAGAATAAAAGCTAGAGCTGTTTGAAGTTTTGCAGTAAAAAAAATTTCCAATGTGGCCAAATCAAGAATTAATGACTAAAATCGGGCTCGTGCTGGATCTTGGGCCCATATACAAGCATATAAAATGGGAAAAGGATCCGTTGAGAACTGAGGGCGCCATGGCGCTGAAACGAACTCAGCATATTTTATGACCTTTGACCTATATGACCTCCAAAATGAGGTCAAATCAAAAACCCATTATATTTATGATAAATCCTAAGCAGAACAACCTACGGTAAAAATTTGAGCATCTTAGCTTGTAGAGTAAGGGAGCTAGAGCTGTTTGTAGTTTTGCAGTAAAGGCCGCCTAGTGGCCAAACCAAGAATGGCAGCATGCCGAAAATCAAAATCGCGCTAGATCTTGGGCCCATATACATGCATATATAATGGGAAATGGATCCATTGAGAACTGAGGGCGCTATGGCACTGAAACGAAATTGGCACATTTTATGACTTTTGACCTATATAGCCTTTAAAATTCGGTCAAATCAAAAACCCATTATATAAATGATCGCCCCTTGGCAGAGCAACCTACAGTAAGAATTTGAGCATCTTAGCTTGTAAAGTAAGGGAGCTAGAGCTGTTTGAAGTTTTGCAGTTAAAGCCGCCTGGTGGCCAAACCAAGAATGGTAGCATGCCCAAAATCAAACTCCTGCTAGATCTTGGGCCCATATACATGCACATAAAATAGGAAAAGGATCTGTTGAGAACTGAGGGCGCTATGGTGCTGAAAGGAATTTGGCACATTTTATGACCTTTAACCTATATAACCTTTAAAATTGGGTCAAATCAAAAACCCATTATATATCATGAACCCTTGGCAGAACATTCTATAGTGAAAATTTGAGCATCTTAGCTCGTATAATAAGGGAGCTAGAGCTGTTTGAAGTTTTTCAGAAAAAGCCGCCTGGTGGCCAAACCAAGAATGGCAGCATGCCCAGAATGGAACTCGGTCTAGATCTTGGACCCATATACATGCATATAAAATATGAAAAGGATCCATGGAAAACTGAAAGCTGTATCGCTGAAAGCGACAATTGTGGGCGTACTAGCACTCCTATGCCTTTGCAGACGCTATACACAACAGACCACCACTAATGACCCTAAGGACAGCACAAGCCCCTTGGGCCTGTCGGCCAAGCAGGCTAAAAAAATGAAAATTCCCGAGCACCAGTGTGTGGGATCCTTAATTTAATTATGAGTAAACAGCAGTTAGATCAGACCATACTTACTACATACCTACAGACCATTCAGATTAGTCAAACTACTCAGCTGATTTTAATATGGTGCATGCAATTCTTATGAATGTGTTAGCTGAGGTGGAGGTTTTCAGTGTTAGAAGCTCTGTGAATTGAAGTTTTCAGCATATCTGTATCTTCATGAAATGGCTTTTATTTGAGACGTTGGTCGAGAGGAACATCCAAGTTGACAGATGGCCCATAGAAACACTGAAACTGCCTTTTGTTTTTGGAAACGAAAGACACTTGGGCAGAGTTAAGCTATGCACTCGGTCAATAAAATATTATATTTCATTAAAAAATGACCACCACCACTACTTCGAGGTAATGTCATTTTAGAAGCTGCTTAACATAGTCGAGCAAGATCATTTGATAGTCTTGAACATTTTAGTGTCCCTGACATTTAATTTGTAAACACGATGAATGCTCTATCCATCATAGTTAGCCTACAGCTTCGTGACCTCATGAGCTAACTAGAGACGGGCTTTAATAAGCGTCTCAGTTTACGACACTGAGTGAGTGAGTTCTTATGTGATGCACTGAACTAAAAATAGCGTCACACATAGAATGCACTGAACAGAAATCATGGGTTTCCATTCACTATGAGGACAGGCTCTCCAATCAGTTACATCATGGACATGAACGTCCACCGAGGAAGCCAACAGTGGATTCCAGCTCACAGTGGCAGGTATTTTGAAAACCTTGTTCTTCTTTCACCAATCAAGAAGACTGATAGGAAGACCAAGACTTTAGTGTTTTACTGTTGAACTATTGATACAGGCATAAATGTCAGTGTTTCTATTCCCCTTCAAAAGGTCAACTGATCTCTCCACACATAAACTGCGAGTAATTTAGATAAATTAACAGCTTGTTAAATTTATGGGATGGCAACAGTGGTTAGAACAAAAACCAGCACACACAGGGGGTCCCAGGACCGAGTTTAGGATGCACTGGCCCAAGGGTTCGGAACAATCTGGAAGCAACTTCCTCCAAGGAGAAATCAGCCACATCATAATCCAACAGGCAGCAAAGTCAGAAAAAAATCATTATTTCCTGACTGAACTGACTAAATCCAGAATTATGATTATTAATGATTATACCATGGTCTGGGTGAATACTCTTTTCTGATTGTCTGGCAGGTATACGTTTAAACCGTGGAACACACAGGTAGTTCGGCTAAGGTAGTTTCACCATTTTAAATTCATTTGCTAGCCAACCTGTAACCATAGCAACGTTAGTAAACATCGCTGTCAAACTGTCAACTGTCAGGAGCAGAGCACAACTAGAGCTGCGCTCAGAGAGCGCAAGTACCTCCGCCAATGTACTCAAGGTTATTTTTGCCAATATTAGCTAGCCACCCCTGTGTTTATACAGTCCTGTAGTCTTCAGCGCAAATATGTTTTTAATGTGTTTTTGACCTTTTGCATGCCCTTGACCTTTGACCTTGACCTCCCAAATTCGAATAAAGTCTTTCTTAAACAATTCTTAATCATTCCACCAAATTTGATGAAAATCCATCCGTAATTTTTTGTGTAATCCTGCTTACAAACAAACCAACAAACCAACCAACAGACAAACAGTAATGATCACATAACCTCCTCCTACTTCGTTGGGCGGAGGTAACAAAACACAAATGGATGATTTTACTGAGGCTGACTGGTTGTTGTAAAAGGGACTAGAATTATTCCTCGTCATGATGACAGTATGCTCTTGCTTCATAAACTTTAGAATTTAAGAGCAAAACTTTCACCAAAAATTTCTGAATGCTTTGATTTGATATTAGTGGCAAATGAACATGGTATAAGTGCGATAATCAACTCGTAGGTGTGCATTACACAGTTTTAAGGCACGACGCCGGAGGCGAATAACCACCCAACGCGAAGCCTCCGCAAAGTTACTTATTATACTAATCATTATTTCTGAACCATTTCAACACCTCTGGTGCAGAAAGATCTGAAAACTGGGTGGGGCATGGGCGGAGATATGGAACCCCACCCCTCCCCCCATTTCTGACGATTCACAGCCAAAGTAAAACAAATGTCTGTGCTGAAAAAATCCTGTAAAAGCTGAGCAACTCATGCACAAGAAACCTCACTCCAGAAAACCTTTATAACAAGTATTGTGTTTTGATTTTTTTATATTTACATTAGGATTAGTGATCTCTGACAGTACGGCACAATACACTATAAACCTCAGACCTAAGATCAGCTCTGACCTCACCTTTAAATTGGCTCTATTTACTGTTACTGTTTCCTGTGCATCTAAGACCCCTTTCCCACCTGCATCAGACTGACTCTCCTGTAACATCTGCCGTAAAGTTGACTCTTCTAACAAGAGCCATCAGGAGATGGCGTGTCCCCGAGCCCCACATACTGCAAGAATGAAAATGCCACCTGCTCCGGAAACAAACCATACCCTCTAAAATACTAAGTTCAAAATGTTTCCATGGAAACCAGAAAAAAAAAAAAAACTATATTCATCTTATTCGGATTAGCAAAAGGCACCACTTCAGGTCATGATTAATGTGCACACCAAGTTTTGTTAAAAAATATTGAACGGTTTTCAACTTATGCTCCGCAAACAAAATGTTCACAGACGGACGGACGGACAACTGCACCCATGACTATATCCCCCCACATTATATGCCAGGGGGATGATAACAATACCCTCATGGCACTTTCACCTGATCTGTGTGCCTCCGTGGTCTGGTTCATAACAGCCTCATACAGGTGATAACAGGAAAAATAAGGATGTCGATCTCCCTAATGTAAGAAAATCTGTGCACTCACCCCAGTCTCTGCAGTTTACAGTGAGGGTCCTCCAGTCCAGCAGAGAGCGCTGTCACTCCTGAATCCTGCAGTTCATTGTCTCTGAGCTCCAGATCTCTCAGCTCTGAGTGAGGAGAACGCAGGACTGAGGCCAGAACATCACAGCAGCCCTCTGTGAGATTACACCAACCCAGCCTGTGCAGAAACACACAAACACAGATTACACCAACCCAGCCTGTGCAGAAACACACACACACATACAGATTACACCAACCCAGCCTGTGCAGAAACACACACACACACACACACACTCGCAGATTACACCAACCCAGCCTGTGCAGAAACACATACACACTCACAGCCAGCCTGTGGAGAAACACCGGTGTTTCCCCTACCATTGTATTGGAGGGGCGTGCACCCCCCTCCCCCAACAGAGCCCCCGCACCCCCAGCAGAACACCCCCAACCTAAAATTCTATTTTTTCCCCATTATTTTAAAGTTTAAGTTTGTCAGGACAAAAATGTTGTATTACATGTGGGTTTGCAATGACGCCGGTCCCATTGCGGAAATCTGCATTAAAACAGAAAAGGACGCAAATATAAGGGTGCTGAAATATGAACATGCATTTAGTTGTCTTGGCTATATATGACCTATGTATTTTGTATGCATTTGCGCACACATGCTGTGGTGAAACATAACGGTCTAAAATGGCTTAAAATGGCATTCTCTTATGGGCTGCCCATACATGTTTTAGTTGATATTAAAAATGTAGACATCAAAGCTGCATCCTACACTTAAAATTTTTGGCGGGTGTTGATTCTGTTGAAAATAAGCATGGTCCACACTTGGGTGAGGTTGCCTATCATGATAGTTTGAGACCTATTTTCTCTTTGCACAATGGGTGGCCGAAGGTACTTACCCATTATTATTATTCAGGGACATTTCCTTAATAAAAATAGTCATAAATTCCATGGGCACTCCATTCTGTCTTGAGCTAGGGCCAAATACCTTGGATACACATTCACCTTTTTTTTGTAATCCAGGTGGCGCTAGCTTCAGGCAGAAACATATGCTCACAAATTTTTTTTAGTAAAGATGGTACACCTTGGCAGTGGAAGTGCTCAGTAATGGTGAAAATCATGGGCCAACAGTTCTGTTCAAAAATAAAATCTCTCAAAAAGCTGGGGTTGTTAAACTGCCCCCAAAAAATGGGCGTGGACCAAACAGCAGGGGCGGGGTTAATTGGAACAGACATGGGTGATTTTTCTATTCCAGGCATAGAACTTCAAAACTGTCAGTGATCAGATTAAGGAAAAAAACTTGATTCACATTTTATGCTAATCATTATATCAATTGATTAGCAATTGTTGAGCACATCTGAAAAATGATCAACAAAAATTAGAAAATAGTATATCAGATTTTAAATGACAAAAGGACTTTTTTATTCTTTCTTATGACAAACTACAATCACAATAGAAATACCACTCCACTCTGAAAGCAAAACAAATAATTTCCAAAAGGCACTAATTTTACCTTGAACAATCATAATTTAATACAGCACACTTCCGTTTCCGAATGAAATTTCTGTAAACTACTTGTAACCTGCAGTACAGCTGTCTTATCTATACCTTACTGTAGCATAATGGTGTTTAACACCTGATCAGAGATGTGAAAGGATCCATTCCCATTAAAATCCAGTCACACAGGCACTCTCCAACTCAGTCACATTTAGACAACACAAAATCATGTATCTGAATGATCAGAGGTCATTGTGCATGTTTCGGGAGAGGCCAGCGAACTTGCGATTCCCTCAACCACATGGCAATGGGACAAGTTTTTATGACTTTGATCGGCTTACCGTGATGTTTGGGTGGCTGGAGGAACATTCGGGTGTGTAAAAACGTGAAGCGTACATCCAGTCAAGGCGATTCAGAGTTAAAGCCGAAAGTGGAGGTCTGATCCGGAATTATTTCCATTAGAGCAAAAACAAATTCACATCGCTTTAGTATAACAATGATTACAAAGATTCCCCTTAACTAACGTCAGCTAGATCGGAAGATGGCTAGTTTTATAATCTGAAGAGTAACGTAATACGCAATAGCATGCATAACAAAATAATGCAGCTAAAACTAGCCATGAAATAACACGATCTCAGGCCCGAACTGTCTGTTTGCTCTCCCGGTAAAATAAGCTGGTAATCAATGTTGAAAGAGATTGTCTGCGTGCGATGGCCTTGAAAGTGACAAATCGGAGCAATAAAAACTTATCCAATAGGCATCATAACTACCATAGGTTCACTTGCCAGCTAGCTGTACCAATTGCTTTGGCAATTGCTTTTGAACTAGCTAGCAAACTAGCTAACGTCCCATAAATGTAAAAGTTCAGTTGGGTCGGACGAAACTGCCGCGAAACCTCAGATAAGTTAATGCCTATGACAGCTGGCAAAGTTAGCAAAGTTGGGACAAGAAACAGATCATATCGCCTAAATATTATGATCATTTACAAAGATTTTCCTTAGTTAACGTTAGTCAGTTTACTAGCCAACTAGGTGGCTATATCCAAAGAGCAACATAATTTAATATGTGATGGCTCACATAGCAGAGTCTGGCCGTCATGATCAAAGATGATACAGCGTGATGTGTTGGATAAAATAGAGGATAAAATATCCCACTTTCATAAATAATTGCAATTTTCAGATGCTTCAAACTCATTTTCAGCAGCTTTAACCTTACATTTTCAACAACTTGAAACTCATAATTTCGGCAGTTTCCCCAGAACTGCACTTTTCTAGTTACAATCACATTACTGGATAAAAAGTCCCCCATGTGCAACATATCTAATTGATAGTATTTTCAGAAGGAAAATACAAAACAAGCAGTTGGTATTACAACAGGACAATATAATTACTGCCAATTAATGAATCATTTGTATAAATATTTTTTAGGCAGTGGATATTTTGCAGTGAACCGGTTTTACATTTCGATGGCTATTTGGCCGTGACTTCTGGTACACCTGCGCAGTTCTATCATTTTCAGACTTGGACTCTTAAAGCGATTTTTGTCACGATTTAACAGTGAACATACAGGCAGGACTGCCAGCTAAACAGTACAAAAGCTGTTTTACCATGAAGATGTTGCTGCAGCGGCCAGTTGTTTGGCTAATCTCTGGCGATACTTTATACTGAGTGCAGGGCATAATCTAGGTGGTTTCAGGGATCTATCAGATTGGGGAAACCACTGCTGTTTACCAGCAAGCCTATCTGGCAAATTGATAATTGACTGAGTGCATTTTTGTGTATATAGAGATAAGGAGTGGCCAAATTAGGCGATACTTTTTATTTCAGTTTAAAGTGCACCTATTATAGTTTTTCATTATTTTAATGTCATAGCATGAATCATATTGTTTTTATGAGCATTTAAGAGGTCTGTGTTGGAAAACAATTCAAAGTCACCTCCAGAAGAAGCGCTTTTTGTCACAAAACTCACTGTTCCAGAGCTGACCGAAACACCCCAATCGCTTTTGGCCATTTTTTTATCAATTAGTGATGTCACCATTTGAATTTTCGCGGCAAGCAGATAGTTTGGCACGCCCTTGAATCAAGTGGGTTTCGCCCACAAGGCTTAGCCAGTACTTCTTTCTAAAGCGGAAATCCACTTATGGTAAGGAGTGTGACAAGGAGCACGAACGGTGGACCAATCAAAAGTGAGTGATCAAGTTGACCAATCACAGCACACTGGTGTTTTCGAGAGGGCGGGGGCAGGACTTTCAATGGGGTGTTTCACAGACAGGTACTGCAGAATTGGCAAGCATGAGAAAACTGCAGTGTTTTTTTTAACAATCACAAATTGAAAACCTTTTTCGTAGAGTTCAAGAACACAAGAATGATCATTGAAAAGTCATAATAGGGGCACTTTAACCTAAAATGACCGCTGTAAATGATCTCTCTATATAAACAAAAGTACATACGCAATTCGTGTTAATGTAGTACTTGATGAATCACTCATAATATCTTTTTCACTCATGCTCCAGTATTGCATAAAATTGATTTCAAAATTAAGAGTTTACCAACATACACCAGAGATTGTATCAGGCATATCATTTTCAACCACTCATTGGAAAACTTACAAAGATCTGGTCGGTCATTCATGAAAGTCTTTTAGTTAAGAACAAGTAATGAGAAGGCAACAAAATCGCCAACACATCGGAACTACTTGAGTCCGGTGAATAGCTGTCAATAACAAAATGAAATATACACTACCTTTCTACAATTGTCAATCAGATAGCCTTTGAGGCCAAGTGAGGTTAATAAATCGAAATATAATGTTAACTGATTTACTTTGGATCCTGAGAGTTTCGTTTTGATATACAGATATACTTAGATAATTAGACTGCTATTTTGTAAAATAAACACATTTCCGTGTGATTTTACGGCACTTTCTACTGCTGCAAATGATGAAAATGTATCCCCTATCTTGAGGAACATTGTCATGCATCGATACCATGTCAAGCGCAAATGCAAAATATAGTAATATAAAAAAGTGCAAAATATTGCTAGAGATTAGCTAAACAACTGGCCGTTGCAGCATCATCTCCACAGTGAAATAGCTTGAGCATGTGCGTACCAGATGTCACGGCCAAATAGCCGAAGAAATGTCAAACCCGTTCACAGAACTACAAAATGCAAAGGTGATAAGTGCATAGGCACAAGGACAAGTTGCAAAATTTCACTACCAAAAACAGCAGCACACACAGAGCCAAAATGCACTCACTGCAGTTTACTACCAGCTGAGGGAAAGCAACAAATGAAACCCTTTCCAGTAATGGCAAAGGCAACTACCAATTACCAAAGAAGTCCACAAAGCGAAATATCCATAACCTGAACGAGCCCCCAGTTGTTACGACCCAACTCAATGGCCATTACAAGAAGGGAGATCACACAGGGAAATAGAGGTAAAAAGTAATTTATTAGGCTAGGCAAATTATATAACTGAAGGCAACCCATAAAATCAACACACCACCGGAGAACGCAGGACTGAGGCCAGAACATCACAGCAGCCCTCTGTGAGATTTCTTTTTTTTTTTTTTTGCATGTTTGTCACACTTAAAAGTTTCAGATCATCAAACAAATTTTAATATTAGAAAAAGATAACCCGAGTAAATACAAAATGCAGTATTAAAATAATAATTTCATTTATTAGGGGAAAAAAGCTATCCAAACCTACCTGGCCCAATGTAAAAAAGTAACTGCCCTTCCTTACTGAATCATGAATTAACAGTGATTAACCACATTTTTTGAGTTCAATTTCACTAGCCACACCCAAGCCTGATTACCGCCTGACCTATTGAATCAAAAATCACTTTAATAGAACCTTTATGACAAAGTGAAGTAGGCTAAAAGATCTCAAAAAGGCAACACATCATGCCGCAATCTAAAGAAATTCAAGAACAGATGAGAAACAAAGTCATTGACATCTGTCAGTATGGGAAGGGTTACAAAGCCATTTCTGAGGTTTTGGGACTCCAGTGAACCACGGTGAGGGCCATTATTCACAAATGGAGGAAACTTAGAACAGTGGTGAACCTTCCCAGGAGTGGCCGGCCTACCAAAATTACCAAAAGAGTGCATCGACGACTCAACTAGGAGGTCACAAAAGAACCCAGAATGACAGCTAAAGAACTGCAGGTGTTACTTGCCTCAGTTAAAGTAAGTGTTCATCATTCAACAATAAGAAAGAGACTGGGCAAAAATGGCATCCATTGGAGAGTTCCAAGGCGAAAACCACTGTAAAACCACTGGCTCGTCTCACATTTGCCAAAATACATCTTGATGATCCCCAAGACTTTTGGGAAAATATTGAGGCTGAATTAAAGCAATGCTGCAAGGAAGAGTGGGCCAAAATTCCTCCAAAGCAATGTGAAAGACTCATTGCCAGTTATCGCAAACGTTTGATTGCAGTTGTTGGCAGAACCAGTTATTAGGTTTAGGGGGCAATTACTTTTTCATAGGGCCAGGTAGGTTTGGATAGCTTTTTCTCCTCAATAAATGAAATCTTCATTTAAAAACTGCATTTTGTATTTACTAGGGTTATCTTCGTCTGATGTGAAATTTTTTTGATGATCTGAAACATTTGTGTGTGACAAATATGCAAAAAAATAAGGGAGGGGGCAAATACTTTTTCACAGCACTGTATATTACTGACTGGCACCAGTAGATCATCTCTCTCTCTTCAGGCAAGAGGCTCTTGCAGCTGATAATCCCACATGAGCACACACCAGTCAGTATGCTGTAATGAAACCTGTACCCACACAAACATTCAGGACACTTTTTTCCTTAGGAGCTCAGAGAAATGAAACACAAAGCATGTGACCCTTTAATTGAGTGCTATTAATTCTGTCATCATCTGCCCTTCAGGATTTGATCATGATTTAATTGTGATTGACAAGAGAACTATTAAAACTGAAACAATACCTTCCAGTACATGACCACAAAACATAAGAGTAAATGCATGTGTCCTCTCACCCTCTCACATTCCCACTGTAACACATTACACACACTCACATTCACTCACTCACTCACTAACCCACTCACTCACTCTTTGAAAATCACACAAAGACGCTTATCCAGTACATTAGCTTCTCAGGCTTAAAATCAAGGAGATCTGCTCAACAGCATTACACTGCCACTGTAGGCACTTTGCTTCCATGTATCTAGCAGTTGATTGTTCCAGGATTAAGGGAACTGATTAAGTTAAAGTCAGACAATACAGAGCAGTACTCACCCCAGTGTCTGTAGTTTACAGTTTGGACTCATCAGTCCATCACAGAGCAGCTTCACTCCTGAATCTCCCAGGTTATTGGAGCTGAGGTCCAGTGTCTGTAGTTTACAGTTTGGACTCATCAGTCCATCACAGAGCAGCTTCAGTCCTGAATCTTCCAGGTTATTGGAGCTGAGGTCCAGTGTCTGTAGTTTACAGTTTGGACTCATCAGTGCAGTATAGAGCATCTTCACTCCTGAATCTCTCAGGTTATTGTAGCTGAGGTCCAGATCTCTCAGGGGTGAGTTTGATGACTGGAAGAGCTGAGGCCACTATTTCACAGGACTCGTCTGTGAGGCAACAGCTGTCCAGCCTGTAAAGAAAAGTTAATATATTATAGAATAAGCATGAAATACTCAAATCTGCCACCACGACATGGCTGATATCAGGCCAGGATGCAAAACACTGTGGAAGGATGGATGTAAGAAAAGGCACATCTACAGAAAAGATGTAGCCATTTATGAAATTTTGTTGAGTGATTTTGAACGAAGAGTTCTGGCCCTGAAATGAAGTTAGATGGACAGACATGCAAAAGGAAAAAACTCATTCCTGAATCCCCATCCACTTCCTGGTGAGAGATAATAATATTAGATAAACATGAAACATATAATATGCACAATATGTAACAGTGTCAATGGTGCTGAACTGCACATGGCAGAACTTTGGACCTGAGAATTAGACGTCCTGCAGCACTAAACTCTGACAGTTCTGCAAATGTAATTCTGACTCAAAAGGCCCATTTTCTCATGCTGTAAGATTTCTGAATTGGGGCTGAGGGCCCATCTACCTTTCCTACAGTCTTTTCTCTGGGCTAAGCCCTCCCATCCCATCCCAGAACAGCTGCTGCCACTAAAAGGAAAGATAGAAATGACAGCAACACCTTTCAGAGTCGACAGTTAAAGAGCCTCCACATCCTCCCACAGCAGTGCAAGCTAATGCAGAGATACACACAGATAAAGGCCCATTCATTTACAAACAGGAAGTGAAAGGAAGAGACGTGTTCTCATATGATCAGGGAGTCCAGTGCATCTGTACTGCAAGTGTTACACACACTGGCTCCATAATGTTTGGGACAGTTATTCCCCCATATTGACGTGTCTCTCTATGCCACAGTTTTATTCTCAGCTTTGGTTAAAGTGTATGTTTGTAATCGACTCAGAGTTTTACAAATGAGGCTCTGTTGTGTCCCCCAGCTCCAGTGGCCACTCATACAAATTGAGCTTGTGTGTTAGCGACCCCTACTGGTAGCCTTGTGCCTCCCTTGTTGTTTCTCTAATTACAGGTGAGACACAACTGTCATGGGCCTACTGGTGCTGTCTAAGGATTGTGGGTCCACTCCTATAGGCACACACACAGCTAAGAGTCTCACAGGAGGAAACACATCATGCTTTAGGTGTACGAGTCTTCATGAATCCCTGTCCACACGGCTTTAAAGTTCACCATTCCTGCTTTGCGTCTTTTCCTTTGTGTATCTTAATGCTTTATTTTGATCTGTTTGGCAAACATACCCTGATTTTGTGACAAGGGTCGAGCCATGTGTATCTCACCATTCATATTACAGTTTCGTGTTAGCTGGTGTCAGTAGTGCCCCCATAGGGGGGCAAAATCTCTGCCCACTCCACTGGCCCCCCAGAGCACTGCCTGCATAAAACATGGACATAGTCTCCGTGACATCACCCGTAGGTTCCTCAATATCCGCTATGAAGCTCATTCGGTCGCCAACTTAGCACTTACCTGACTCCGCCTACCTTTCGGCTAATCCAAAAATGGGCAAAAGGAGGACCATTGCTGAAGCTGAGACAAGCCGAATGGAGCCTGGTTGCTGAAACATGCCCTCCAAGCTCAAAGCTACCAAGATAACTACGGTTTACAAAGTAGGCTAAGAAGTGTAAGATTTTGGGGTTTCTCAGTGTGTTCCCCCGTATTTCTTTCATATTTCCGAACACATGGTGAGCCGCGAAAGCCAATTGGTTTCGGCCAATAAATTGATTGCAGACTATCAGGTTTCCCTCAGTATAGTAGCTATGCAAATCAACTAGACGCCGGCAGACGGTTTGGGAGTCATTCGCCACCTGAATGAGTTTCGGTCAAAACATTGATTGCCGACTTTCAGTGTTCCCTATACACTAAAGTATCTATGTGTGGCAGGCCAAAGGAGGGCCTGGGCAGGGAATTGAACCCCAGACCCCTGGGTTAGAGTCAAATGCGCTGACCACATCACCAAAGAGCCAGGCTCATTGGCAGGGTAGTCAGGGCGCGTACTTATTAGGAGGCATTCCTGGTGACCCTTCAACTGTCACATATGCAAATCAACTGGGCGCCGGTGGACGGTCACCATTTATCTCATTAAAATTAGAATAAGGTGTTTTGACATCCTGCATAGAGAGCCATCTCCTCAGGACGGCCCAGGTGGGGGTGACTGTCTGGCTAGATGTTACCTCACATCATGTTTACTGCTTGTTTGTCTTTGTTCTGTGTGTGATGCTGACCTCTGCCATGGGCACGTTTGTTTTTCCATCGCAACTGAACTTGTAATAAAGTGCTTCACGTGTCTCATCATTACCATTAGCAAGTTATGATCTTATCTCAAATGATCTTATTTCATTTAAACGATCATGAAACACATGCATTGCTTCCAACCCCTGAGTAAAGAAAAGCGTGAGAATTCCGGAGTCGTAATCAGTATGCAGTATAGGCTAAATGAAAACTGGCTACATCTGACCACACAGCAGATTCTTCCCATGGTTGTGGCTTCTCGGCGTGCAACAACAAGAAGTGGCCTCACAGTATGGCGATCTCTCCCATCAACCCCTGTGGCGCTGCAGCCGTGACATTATGCCCCCATCCCCTATACACAGCAGCCAGCCATCATGACATTAAGCCTCCGTGCGTACTAGCGCTACCCAGAAGCAGATTGGTTGGTATGCAAATGAGGAACATGATTTCCGTTCACGCCCCTAATGAGTGACGTCCTAGCGGAAGACCCGCCTTGATGAGACGCTAACAGATTGCATTTTAATTTTCATTGTGTCCCAAAAAGAGCGTGGTGACATGTATTTGAAAATGCAATGAACTGGGAGGCGCTGTTTCCCTTACTGCGTTTGAATATTGTCCCATGTATTGCAGGATAAGTCTTTGAAAATGAAATGTCAAATGTCGTCGTCATTATTATATCATTAATATTTCCAAGTGATTAGAAAACAGCATTTTCATTATCATGTTGACCCTAAAAGAGCGTGATGACATGTAAATGTAAATGCAATAGGCTGGAGGTGCTGCTTTGCTTATTGCATTTGAATATTGTCCACCGTATTGCGGAGCATGACTTTGAAAATGAAATGTCAAACAGCTTTTCATTATCATTTGAATATAGTCATAGATTTCCCATGTGTGTATGTGAAAATTAAAGTGATAATTGGATTATTGCATTTTCAATTTAATATTGTCTCAAATAACTCGTTCATAAGTGGAAAATTATAATGCAATAGTGGGATTACATTTTCATTTGAATTATTGTCCACTATGGGCTTCCATACAAGACAGCTGATACTGTGAATTGGCTGGATGCTTACTGTAAAGCCTCATAGGTCCTTCTGTCTGTCGACAGGTCCACATACTATTAATATCACAGATGAGATACGAGGTTATGACTGGATTCTGGAATTATTTACAATCTTAGTGGCATATCTTGAAACTGAACACTCTCCAGAAATTTTCAATCTTGGTCAAGGGCAATTAAATGTAGAAATAGGGCAGTGACATGGCGATTCATCTCAGTAACCTGGCATTTTGTCAAATATTGTAATACGAGGGTAGTCAGGAGACCCGGCTCCATTGCAAAGGTGATTATCCAATCACACCACTGCAAAATAAATCATGGAGAGGGCACAACTCTTCCCGTGATGTTTTTCGTCTGTTCAACGGTAAACAACAACAGTAAAAAAATCCCATTTAAACTTGCCCGTTTGGCACTGGCTTCTATCTTGCATTTGTATCAAACATCCTGGATGTATAAACAAACTAAATTTGTTTGTTCCCATTCCCATAACCTGGCATTTTGTAATTGGAGAGCTGCTTGCAAAATAAATCGGAAATTTAAACAACAACAGTAAAACAACAACCAGTTCGAAATTTTGCACCAACAACCAGTTCGTGTGTGTCCGCCATAGTTCACTTTTTTTCCCGCTTGGCACTGGCTTCTAACGAACTCCTGCAAGTCTTGTATAAACGAATAAAAACCGAGAACTGCACCAACAACATGTGCAGCAGGTAGTGCCGTAAATCTAGCCTATGAGGGAATGATTACGGTGCCGTAAAAATAGCCACTTTGTTTTTTGAATGGCATTAAGAAGTACGTATTGAAGGGGGAAAACTTTATCGTAAACATATTGACCACACATTGAACGCCGCATAAGAAAGGTTTTAATACCTGTTAATGGCATTGCTTAGCTTCCTGTAAGCAAATATGAACAAATTTGCTGTCTCAAGGGCATTTTAAGTTCGATGCACAAAGCAATTATGTCGTGGATGAAACTGGCTCGCCATTCTGCCGTCTATGTCTTGCAAATTCGTTAATCAATTCTCAGATTGCTAATCAAGTGTTGCCATTAGGGCCTATATTTACTCAGTGGATACTAGACTTTGTTTGCTTGGTTTATTTTTTCACTGCTGAGAATATGATGCTAATGAAGTGACGATTCCATTAGCTGTCAGGCGAATGAGCTAGCGATGGTTCTGAAATAACAGTGCAAGTGTAGGTGTGAAGGACATTGTGGCCTTTAAATGGTCATTTGGGCTCAGGCATTTTTCAAAGTTTTCTATTTGTCTGTTTGCATGGCCATGTCCTCGTGTAATGCTGGATATGTAGGCTATATGTACATTTGTGTTATAAAGGGTTTTTGACTGTTGGTTTTATCTTCTGGGACATAATTAACATAAAAATGTCTTGCCTGCCAATATTTTTATTTGTTTGGTCCCCATTTCTCCATTTTTGTAAGTCTAATGAAAGCATGATATACATTTTTCATTTTAATCTGTATTCTAAGACAACATTTTCTGGCGGGAAAAAAATGGCCCGCCCACATTTGTTCAGGCCCACCCAAAAAAAAAAAAAAAAAAAAAAAAATTCTGCCTACACCACTGGACTAAGGTGTAAGCTTTCATCCAGCAAAAAGATGAAACTCTTGTGTTTTATAGGGCCCCACATTTGCTTTTGAAATGGGCCCCCAGATGCTTAAGGCCGCTACTGGCCCCTCATAAAGAAATGAATGGCTACAGTGTAAAATCTTTTGGATAAATCTGTTATGAAATTATAAATCTGAAATTTCCATGATAATCATATAAAACCTTTGATTTACCTGGATCAGTAGTTGAGGCTAAGAATAGGATGATAAGAAATGTTCAGGTGATTTTCTGAAACTTAGGGCAAATATGTTGGGATGCATATTGTCTTTTTAATGAAAAGGAGTCAAGGACATAGCCTAGGAAACATCATGTTTTTATTTTTTTGTGGGTGTTTATTAGATTGGACTGTAGGTGGACAGGAAAGATATAGGAGAGTTTGGGGGGTCATGCAGTACATGACCATGGGTTGGAACTTAAGCTGGTTTACCACAAGGAGGACTTTCACTGGCCCCATCTGGCCACCCCATGAACATTTTCTTGGGGCACTGCTGGCTGGTGAAACAGGCACCAGCAGTGGCTCCATCTAAAGAGAATTAAATTATTCACTTCCAGATCTGCACAGAGCTAAATGTTTATAATGACACATCAGCCCAAACCATATATCTGACAGCAGATCACAAAACTACAAAACTCTCTGCACCTTAAATGAGCAATTCCACCTGCAAATGTCAAACATCAAAATAGAGCCCAAGTCTTGCAATTCTAAACAAATGCAGCCTTACTTAATTTCACCATGCATTGTGTTCACTGACAAAGATTGATCTATTATATTAATGTGCCAATAATTAAATACATAATATCTTGAAAATTGGTACCTGGGAAAATAAGTCACAAATGAAACATTTAGTAAGGATGTCTACAGCGAGTTTAGCTTTTGATCCTGCTGATGTTCTGGATTCAGATCATCAAATAAAGGCACTAGATTCCACTTGCACTCACACATTTTTATTTTATCAAATTAGTTCCTTCCCAACATTGTGAACAAACACTGAAAATGTCATGCAGTCAATCATTAACATAATTGATGACATCATACTCACATGGCCTTCCTGCAGTTCCTGATTACTGGTATCAGTCTCTGATAACCTGCTGCTGATGTGTTGTAGGTCTTCAAGTCAGACTCATCCAGGACCTCCTCTGACATCAGTAACATAAAGGCCAGAGCTGAACACTGGTGCGGCTCCAGCTTTTTATGAGAAAGTTTTCTTGATCTCTGGAATTCCTGGATCTCCTTCACTAGAGAGGCGTCATTCAGTTCATTCAGACAATGGAACAGGTTGATGGTTCTCTCTGCTGAAGATTCCTCTCTGATCCTCTCCTTAATGTACTGGACTGTTTTCTTAATGCTCTCTGATCTACTTCCTGTCTGGGTCAGTATTCCTCCTAAGAGAGTCTGAATGGAGTCCAGCGAGAGGCCGAGAAGGAATCGGAGGAAAAGGTCCAGGTGTCCATTCTTACTCTGTAAGGCCTGATCCACTGCAGTCCTGTGTAACTCAGACAGCTGCGCTCTGTCACAGTGAGGATCTGATTCTTCTGCTCTGAGCACATTTCTGTTCTCATTTACACACGAATGAAACACAAACAAGGCAGCCAGATACTCCTGAATACTCAGATGCACAAAGCAGTAGACCTTCTCCTGATGCAGCCCACACTCCTCTTTAAAGATCTCTGTACACACCCCAGAGTACACTGAAGCTTCCCTGACATCAATGCCGCTCTCCCTCAGGTCCTCTTCAAAGAATATCAGATTACCCTTTTCCAGCTGGGCAAAAGCCAGCCGCCCCAGTTTCAGGATGATTTCTGTATCTGATGCTGATATCTTCTGTGGGTTTGTCTCACTGCTGCCATGATACTTATCATTCTTCATATAAGTCTGAATGAGTAGGAAGTGAGTGTACATTTCAGTCAGAGTTTTGGGCAGATCTCCCCTCTCTGCTCCACCCAACAGTGTCTCCAGAACAGTAGCAGAAATCCAGCAGAAGACTGGAATGTGACGCATGATGTAGAGACTCCTGGATGACTTTATGTGGGAGATAATTCTGCTGGCCTTTTCCTGATCTCTGATTCTCTTCCTGAAGTACTCCTCCTTCTGTGGGTCATTGAACCCTCGTATCTCTGTCACCTGGTGGACGCGCTGAGGAGGGATCTGATTGGCTGCTGCAGGACGTGAGGTGATCCAGAGGAGAGCAGAGGAAAGCAGATTCCCCTTTATGAGATTGGTCAGCAGCACATCCACTGATGATGACTCTGTTATATCATAGCAGATCTCATTGCTCTGGAAATCTAGAGGAAGTTGACACTCTTCCAGACCATCAAAGATAAACACAACTTTGACTTCATCACTGTCAATGTTTTTAATCTCTTTCAGCTGAGGAAAGTAGTGCTGCAGAAGCTGCATTAGACTGAATTCTTTGTCCTTCTTCAGATTCAGGTCTCTGAAAGGAAGACTGAAGATAAAATCAATGTCCTGATTGGCTTTCCCTTCTGCCCAATCCAGAATGAACTTCTGCACGGAGACGGTTTTCCCGATGCCAGCGATGCCCTTTGTGAGCACAGTTCTGATGTGTCCATGTTGTCCAGGGAAAGGCTTAAAGATGTCATTGCAGAGGATTGCAGTCTCCTGTGTGGTTTGTCTCCTGGATGCCGTCTCAATCAGTCTGACCTCGTGTTCATTACTGACCCCCCCACTCCCCCCCTCTGTGATGTAGAGCTCTGTATAGATCTCATTCAGGAAGGTTGGGTGGCCCTGCTTTGCTGAACCTTCAAATATGCATTCAAACCTCCTCTTCAGATCAGATTTCAGTGCCTGCTGGGCTCTTCTCAGGGATTTATCTGAAGAGAGGAAATATGAGAAAAAACAATTCCTACTCAACAACAGATTTTAAAGAAGAATAAAAAATGTGAAATATTATGTCACAGTACTTGACATTAATCAGAGCAATGTCCATATTTTACAAAGCGTAACAGAACTTCCAATTAGAAATCATCGTAAAAACAAAAAAAATCAGCAAAAAATTACATCCTGTTACAGTTATACTGTATATTTCACTAGCAAGGACCACGCCACAACAATGTTTCAACTTCTTCACAATAACCTTCTATCTTCTTATTGTTGGATTTTCTTCTCCCTTTTTCTATCTCGCTTTGCTTCCGTGGTTCGGACTATTATAAGTCCTTTAGGCCTTGAGTACTTGCGTTTGGTCTATATTATTCTCTGTGTTTGTACTGTGTTCGTGCTACTCTCTTTCCCTCTGTCGTTGCGCTTGGCCTCCGTATACTACTGGCCATTACAGAACACTCTAGCCAGCATGGAGTCCTCAGCAACGGCTGCGTTAGAGAAAGTTGTGGCTAACCAACAAGCTGCTCTCTCCGGTTATGGCAAGGGTCTTGCTAGCCTGACCAATCAACAGGCAGAGCTGGCGGAAAGAGTCCGCCTTCAGGCGAATGCCATGGAGAGACAGGAGAACGTTCTGTTAAATCTCACTGAGAGTATTAGAGCCCTGTCCACGCAAATCACACAAAATGTTGCACAAGCATAGTCCGTACATCTTCCCCGAGAGCCAAAGCTTCAATTACCCCCAAGATATGGAGGCGAGGCAGGAAGATGCAAAGATTTCATTGCCCAATGTGAGATATTTTTTAAAGCGCAGCCTTCGCGGTTTGTGAATGAAGAGTCGCGGGTTTCATTTATTTTATCCCTGTTAACCGACACAGCACTCACTTGGGTCGGCCCCTTATTCGATCTAGTTCACCGGTAGTGAATACTGTGGAGACTCGTTAGAAATGGTATCGGTGTTTGATCAGGATGTTTGTGGCCAGGACGCGGCTACGCGTTTAATGCATTTAAGGCATGGCTCTGAGAGTGTTGCTGCGTTTTCAAGCACATTTCGCTCCTTGGCTACAGAGACAGGCTGGCCTCTTATGACAATGTTCGTTCACGCTTTGGCAGAGGAGGTTAAGGACGCTCTGGCTAAATTGGAGTCTTGTTTGTCTCTGGATTCGTTGGTTAAGACTGCGGTCTGGTGATGATCGCATCCATGAACGTAACAGAGAGAAATGTACTGCATTGGCTCTTGCTGGCAACGGGCTAATCCTACTAGCAGCATGCATGAAGCTCCCATTCCGCACACTGAAAATTCCACTCCTGGTGAGCCTATGCAGGTTGATGGCTCATATGAGAGCTGGGCTCGTAAGCCCGTTCGGAAACATATAATCTGCTATAATTGTAACAAACCAGGACATATCCGTCCACGCTGCCCTGAGCTTCAGGGAAGCGGGTAGTCCCTCTAGCGGTATGGGGGGTGCTAGAGGACAGACCCAATTCCTTCAAATTTTAATCCCTGTAGAATTGACTGTGGGGAAACAGAGAATATTTATCAAAGCTTTTGTAGACTCTGGCGCCGTGGATTGTTTTATGGATGCAGAGTGGGCTAGGACACATTCCATTCCTATCCGCCCTCTTTTACATTCACGCTCTGTTAGATCTTTGGACGGTCGCCCGCTGGGAACTGGATTTATAACCGAAGTTTCTGAATCATTGACTATGTTCATATCTTTTGGTGGCCAATCTGAGGAGGTTCGGTTTTTTATTATCAGTTCTCCTGTTTTCCCTGTCATTTTAGGACACTCAAGGCTACGGGCACATAGACCTCATATCATTTGGGGAAGTCAGGATAACCCGATCGTTCAGTGGGGGACTGATTGTAGGTCCCACTGTAGGGATAGTTTGGCGTGTCATCCCGGGCATCGACCTATGGGGGAGGCTGTCGCCTGGAGTAATTCTGAGAAGTTTGCCTCACACAACCTTCCTAATCTACAGAAAGGGGCGGTGGAGGGTTGGAGTGGGATCCTCAATTTGACTGGCGGCAGCCAGAGAAAGATTGCTATTCAGAAGATTTCTCTGATTCAGAATCTGACTTAGAGGGGGCAGGGTCCGAACAGGGTGAGAATTTGGGGGCTGATCTGAACTTCTGTCTGCCTCCTAATGTTCCTAACGATTATGCTGATCTCACGGAGGTTTTAGCAAAACGGCCTTGACTTTACCTCCTCATTGCACGTTCGATTGCGAGATCAATCTCCACCCAGGTACCACTCCCCCAGGGGTTCATTATACTCACTGTCAGGGCCTGAATGAAAGGCTATGCGAGAATATATTCAGGAGGCTCTGGCTAATGGATTTATTCGGCCCTCCATGTCTCCTGCCGGAGTGGGGTTCTTTTTTGTGGGCAAAAAAGACGGTGGCCTGAGACCTTGTTTTGATTACAGGGGCTTGAATAATATCTCTATTAAAAACTGATATCCACTTCCATTGATGAACTCTGCGTTTGCATTTGAACGGCTGCAGGAGGCATCCTTTTTTACCAAGCTCGACCTCCGGAATGCTTATAACTTGGTTCGGATCCGTGAGGGGGACGAGTGGAAAACGGCGTTGAATACGCATGACGGGCACTAGGAATATTTGGTCATGCCATTTGGATTGGTTAATGCCCCCTCTGTGTTCCAGGCACTCGTTAATGACGTCCTCCAAGAGATGTTGGAGAGATTCGTCTTTGTCTACCTCGACAACATTCTGATTTTCTCTTCAACTCTCTCAGAGCATAAACAACATGTCAGACAAGTGCTTGAGGCCCCCCTCAAAGCCAAGCTTTTTGTCAAGGCTGAGAAATGCATTTTTCATGCCAAGACAGTTTCGTTTATTGGCTTCATTATTTCAGAAGGGTCAGTCCGCATGGATCCTGACAAAGTGTCAGCGGTCAGGGATTGGCCTGCCCCTCAAAACGTTAAGGAGGTGCAACGGTTTTTGGGGTTTGCTAATTTTTATAGGAGGTTTATCCGTAATTTTAAGCCTTGATAGCTGCCCCCATTATCGCGCTCACTAAGAAGGATACCTCCTCGTCGTTTGCTTGGTCTCCAGCAGCTGAGGCTGCTTTTCAGGAGTTAAAGAAACGATTTAGCTCAGAACCCATTCTCGTTTGGCCCGACCCCTCCCTCCCATTTGTTGTGGAGGTGGATGCGTCGGAAGTCAGGGTAGGTGCCATTTTGTCCCAGCGCCCCCTTTGGGACAATAAGTTGCACCCATGCGCCTACTTCTCCCGGCTGTTGTCGGCGGCTGAACGGAATTACTGCATTGGTGACTGGGAGTTGTTAGCCGTCAAGTTGGCGTTAGAAGAGTGGCGCCATTGGTTGGAGGGGGCTGAACAGCCGTTTGTGGTTTGGACGGATCATAAAAATCTCCAATTCATCCAACAGACTAAACGACGTAATTCTCGGGAGGCTTGGTGGTCGTTGTTTTTCAACCGCTTTAACTTTACATTAACCTATCGCCCGGGGTCTAAAAACATCAAGTCCGGCGCTTTGTCGCGGACTCATGACCGCTCCGGTCGCGACCCTATTCCTGAGCCAGTTATCCCGGCAGCTCAGATTGTGGCTCCCATTCAGTGGGACGTCAGGTCTGTTGTGCGGGAGGCGTTGAAAAATGATCCCGGTCCTGGTGGGGAGCCACCTGGCTGTTTATTTGTTCCTTTAGCAGTGCGGTCCCAAGTTCTCCAGTGGGGGTACTCTTCCCATCTGGCTGGTCACCCGGGGGTTCATCGGACCAAGCAGTTCTTGGCCCGACGTTTTTGGTGGCCCAGCATGATGGAGGAGATCCGGGAGTTTGTAGCGGCGTGCTGTACTTGCGCTAGGAACAAGACTTCCCACCTCCCCCACTCTGGTCTGCTGCGGCCGTTGCCCATCCCTAAGCGCCCGTGGAGCTATATCGCACTTGATTTTGTTACGGGGCTGCCTGTTTCAGAATGAAACACAGTCATCCTGGTCATGGTTGACCGTTTTTCTAAGGCTGCCCACTTAATTACACTGCCCAAGCTGCCTTCGGCGCGAGAGACTGCCCTTCTTGTTGTGGACCATGTTTTCCGGCTGCATGGCATCCTTCAAGATGTGGATGATGACCAGGGCCCTCAATTTACAGCCAAATTCTGGCGTGCGTTTTGCAACCAGTTGGGGGCCACCGTGAGCCATTCCTCGGGTTTCCACCCAGAGACTAACGGGCAGACTGGAGCGAACCAACCAGTCTTTGGAGAATACCCTTCGATGTTTGGCGGCTGACAACCCATCCTCGAGACTCGATTTTTAGCATGGGCCGAATACTCCCACAATTCACTGGGTAACTCCTCCACAGGTCTTTCCCTGTTTGAGCCTCAGTTGGGTTATCAGCCTCCACTGTTTCCTGAGTCTGACAGGGATTCAAAGGTTCCTTCAGTTAATTACTTTGTTCGGTGTTGTCGGTCAGTTTGGGCCAGGGTCCGTTCCTCCTTGTTGCGCTCTGGATGGAAACAAAAGACCGCCGCAGATAGAAGGCGCTGTTCAGCCCCATCTTATCGGGTTGGCCAAAGGGTCTGGCTTTCCACGCGGGACCTGCTCTTGAGAGTGGAGTCAGGGAAATTGGCTCCCCGCTTTATTGGTCCTTTTAAGATTGTGCGAAGGATCAATCCGGTCATAGTCGGTTGAAGCTCCCTAGATCCTTACGGATCCACCCCTCTTTTCATGTCTCCAGGCTCAAACCGGTTAGCACTTGCGTCCTGGCTCTGGTCGACAAACCCCCGCCGCCGCCACGGATGATTGAGAGGGGGCCGGTCTATACTGTGCGTCGTATTTTAGCCGAGAGGCGTATGGGTCGTGGAGCTCAGTTTTTAGTAGATTGGGAGGGTTATGGTCCTGAGGAGCGGTGCTGGGTCCCTTCTCGGGATATCCTGGTTCATACCCTTATTTCTGTATTCTGTGCGCAGGGCTCTCTGGGAACTTCTGGTGCTGTTCCTCAGGGGGGGGTCCTGTCATGGTTTGTTAGGTGTGCGTGTTGTTTGGACCTTTCTTTGCAGCTCTCGTCCCGGGACGATATCAAATTCCTGGGCTATCGAATTCTTTACCCAGCTGGTTGATTGAGCTGGGGCGGCGCTTCCCCAGAATCTATAAAAGCAGGATGTCCAGCACGCCTCCTTCGCTAGAGTGTCTGTGTTTAGCTTTGCACTATAGCCGAAGGAATCTGTTGTCAGGTTTTGTATGACTTTCTATCTTCTTATTGTTGGAGTTTCTTCTCCCTTTTTCTATCTCGCTTTGCTTCCATGGTTCGGACTATTATACGTCCTTTGGAAGCACGAGTACTTGCGTTTGGTCTATATTATTCTCTGTGTTTGTACTGTGTTTGTGCTACTCTCTTTCCCTCTGTCGTTGTGCTTGGCCTCCCTATACTACCAGCCATTACAGTGTGAGCCATGAGGGGAAGACAGATCTATGATTAACCGCTTTTTTCCAGAGTATTTTCGAGTGGCGACACCTATTGGACAGATGCGGAACACTGGAAAAGGAGGCTGGTCGAATGAGCCTATCATAAATCCCTCTTTGACTTAAGCCAATAAGGTGTCAATGGTGTGAGGTTCAGTGAGAGCTGACTGAAGATTGTGGGAGATGTGGGATGTGTCAGGAAGCACTTCAATACCAGGGTGAAAACCATGTGTGAACCCATTGATGAGAAAGTGAACAAACTGTCTATCTGGATGGTTTTCAAGAGCAGTGGCCAGGGCATTTACCTTCATAGGTGTGCCAAGATGCTGTGCAAGTCAGTCTGCCGGTGTGGTTGGATTGTGGGGGTAGGTGTTCCTGTAATGGGCACCTCCACAGAAGGAGCAAACATGAAGGAGGCAGCAGTTGGAGAGAGTACAGCCAAGGTCATTAAAGTTGTTACACAACATCCTGCTGCCCTGATAGAGGATTGGCCTTCCCCGTTTGTCAACCCCCTTTGGCATGGGGACATTAACTGAAGGACTTAGTCTGCAGGCTTAGGAATGACAGGAGGGGGTGGTGTGGTGGGTGACAATCGGTTAAAGACTGTGGTGCCGCGCGACAATGAGGGATGTGCGCAAGATTGGGGAGCAGTGACTGTGCATGCTGTGGCTGGGTGGGAGGGGGCTCCGCAAAACTCGCAAGAGAGTGAAGTGCGGGCTGCGAAGCTACGGCAGTAAAGCTTGGAGTCAAGGGCGCCCCAGTATGTACCCTGGTTGAACTGTAAAATCCGGCCAGCTGCCTGATTAGCAAAGTGGATGTGATGACTATAAAACCCGGTCCCTAAGAAACTTAAGGCCATGTCAAACACTATGGATAGACAATCATCCAGCTCGAGCCTACGGGCAGAAAAAGCTGAACAAATTATGTCGCAGTATAATGAAAATGCTAGAGCAAATTCTGCGGGAGTTAGTTCTTTGGTTCGAGAAGGTAACGGTTGATGGGGCTGAACTGGACCGACAATGGTCTACATCTCCCTGGGCTGGCTGGTGTTAATAATGGAGGGATGAAGGAGCTGGGCTAAATCTACGTAATTACCTGAGAGAATCTGTTGCCGTAATGCGGGAGAAACGGGAGAAGGGCGATGGATAGATGAGGTCGGCTGGGTAGGTGGTGCAGCTCTGGTGAGAGTGTAGTTATTAGCACAATGAGAAAAAACATTTGGGTGTTGGGGAAGGGAGGGGGAAAGGATGGGATAGGGAGGGGGAAAGGATAGACCAGTTGGAAGAGAATTAGGAGCCTGAGAACCATCAATCTGATAAGCTTGCGGTGAGGCCCCTGATGTTGCTGGGCAGGGCTGTTGAGCTGCTGTGGTAGCCATGATGGAGTGAGGCAGAACAGAAGCCGTGTTATTGGAAGCAGCAGAAGGAAGGGTAGAGGAAGGGATGATGGGATGAAAGGATGTATGTGCGCAGGGATTTTGTGAAGCCTGCGAACCCAGGGTGGAAAAGAAGGCTGAAATCATATGAGAACAAGGCAATCAGAGATGGCAGACTTCACCCCATTCACGCAAATATTGGCAAGTGCAGAAACACAAACAAACACGCAGAGCCACTAGATGGCAGACTTCACCCATTCACACAAATATTGGCAAGTGCGGAAACACAGACAGACAGACAAACAAACAAACAAACACACAGAGCCGCTAAAAACAGTACTTCACGCCCACTCCGTGGGGTGAAGTAAAAATCAGACTCAGATGGAGCAGGCACAAGGGGTGATACGACCTCCCCCCAACTAGGGGGGGCTGATGGAGCCAGCTGTGGTCTTGTAGACGGAGGCTCAGTGACATCGCGGGTGACGGTGCTTCCAGTGATTGGCTCTGGTTGAGTAGAGATGAAATAATATTGCTTTGTTATCGCTGTGGTGGGAAGGGATGCCTTTCTCTCTGAGGGCTCGTTGGAGGCGGGCGACAGTCCAGTCTCTGATAACGAGCTCAGATTGTGGAGGTGGAGACGGCCGCGACGAGGAGGAGGGATCGCCGTGAGTGCGGTGGCTTGGAAAGCTGATGGCTGAGCGTGAATGTGATTGTTGTTGTTGTGAACTGGACTGGTGATGGGTCTTGCAGCTCTGCTTTTGATGCCTGCGGTTGTCGTTCAGTGATGACGGAGGAAAGGAGGCGTCAGGATCTACCTGGAGTCAGGGAGATCTTGTGTGGTGATCTTGATTGGAGAAGCTGGCGTGGCCGCGGAACTTTTACTACTGAACACAATCTGCTCGGTTCGGGACGCTTAGCAATGATCTGGTTCCTCTGTCCCATCTGGATGGCCAGTTTCAATGGTGTCATTGAACAATTCCTCGCCTGAATCCGCGCGTTGATTTGAATTTGAGTCCATGGTAAGCTGTTTCGATTGAAGGCTAGTTGAATAATTGTTTGATGCGTGAAGCACGATCGGTCTGTACTCAAGAGATCTGAGCCAAACGGAGAGGAAGGGGCTGAGCAGGTATAAGTAAGCTTGTCAGGTGATTGAGTGTGGAGTCGAGGAATGGCCCTGCTCCCAAACCTACGTTAACTTATTAACTTCATATAATGATCAGCATTAAAAATGCACCACCATAATTTCATAGTCAAGATACAAATTATGTATGTTTCTGAGGTATCAGTGTTACAAAAGTGTCTGATGCCTCCTGACAAGAGGGCCTAACGCAAAATTAGGTCTTTGATGGCTGTTTATGCCATTGCTGGCCGAACAATCTATTTTTTGTCACCAGGGCAAAATCCAATGACATCATTTTGATTCTTTTTTCACAATCTGATCTTTCAAAATGTGGCGAGTGAGAAACCACTCTGAGTCACTCTTTTAACATTTTCATTAGATGGCTAACAAGGTGTAAATTTGATGAAAAAGAGTAGGACCATACCCTTAGAAAGTTGCGTTCCTGTGTGTGCATCCCTGCTGTCGCTAGGTGGCAGCATTGTCATTATTCTGTCACTGGGAAGATTGCCCAAAAGTTTTGGGGGTATGTGTGCCGTGTCTGACTGTCCACAGTTTATAAGCTATGAGGTAAATCAAAGAATCAAGGTCAGTCCACATGAGCCCATCTGGGTAACACAAGCGTATGATCACAAGCGCCCAATAACTCACACAGTTCACCATGGTGATGTTAAAGAGACCCAAGTGTCCGAATCCACAGTCAGAATCACCTGAAAGCTGCAGAGGTGGGAGGTAACAACCCATTTGAGCCCATTTTCACCCGACATCACTGTCAACATCCTCAGCAGTGATGACAACAAAATCAGATTGATGATCCTAATGATCAAACTGGACACAGACCAAATGATTTAGGTTTAGATTTCTTGCCTCTAGTTTGGAGTAACCCTCGCTTTTAAACAGTACTACAGCTGAGTCTTTGGTGAAAATAGGCTCAAATGGGGGTTTAACATGCCATTTTTGCAGCTGTTAGGCGATTCATGACTGTGGATTCAGACACTCAACCCCTTTGACATCACCTTGGTGAGCCGTTCCAGTCACTGATTGGCTGTGACCATGCACACATGCACATGTTACCAAGATGGACTCAAGTGGAATGACTACGATTCTTTAATTTACACCGTGGCTGGCAAACTGTGGACAGTCAGGCACTAGACAGATACCCCCAAACTTTAGGTCAATCTTCCCAGTGATGGAATAACGACAGTGTTGCCATGTAGCAAGAGCACAGACGCGTATGCACACTCACAACATTCTTAAGTACCTCTCATATATCTGCAAACATCCTTAAGATGGGAATACGATTGTTTGCAATGTACAATTTTTATTAATTCTTAGATGTTCGTAACTAGTAGTCGTAGACAATCGTAAGGTGCGTTCCTATTCGCAAGGATGCCGTGAAATTTTTGAAAATGTTCAAAAATTCTCAGCATTCGTACATGTTTGTAACTTGTACGAATCTCCTAGAGAAAAAATTATGCATAATAACATGTTTTATTCTCTTATTTCTTGCATTTTATTACATTTTACACCAACATATCAATTATACATACCAGTAGCAAGGTAGCATAGGGTGACACTGTAACCTGTTCGTAGGCAATCATAAAATTTGTATAAAATCATGCATATTTCCGTGATTTTTGCATTCGCACACAATCTTAAGGATGTTTCGCACATATGTGAGAGTAGCTTAAGGGTGTGTTTCTACTCATTTTCATCAAGTTCTCACCTCATTAGCCATCTAACTGACTCAGGGTGGCTTTTGCTTTGCCACATTTTGAAAGACCAGATTTCATGAACAGACCCAGAAAGACGTCACTGCATTTTGCCCTCGTGACAAAAAACAATCACTTCAGCACCAATTTTAAAAATGAAATGCTTTTTTAAAACTCAAAGCAGACAATCAATTTGCACATTTTTTCATAACTTTAAAGTCTGTTTTCCAACTGATAATTAACGTCGCATCACCACCAAGTGTTGAGTTTTATTGACAGTGATTCCTGTAACATGTTTCTATCCATTATGTTTCAGGATGAAATGAAACTCACAGACACAAATGACACTGGAATATCCACCAACTGCACCACCTCTTTAGAAGAGATATTTCACCATCATCCTTTATCAGACACTGTTCCTGAGGCTCTTGTTCCTCTGTTACAGATGACAGTATCAGATTTGACAGAATATCTAGTCGGAGCCCAATTCTCATGACCTATGACCTCTCTCAGAGCTCCCACAGGCTGTACAGCTTCCACAGAGGCCCAGGTAACACCGAGGACTGGCAAGACTCTGTAAACCTTCAGCAACAAAGTCTTGGCCTATTTTTAACATATAGACACTACTGCACGAGCTGACAACTGATACAGCAGAGGCACATTACCGATGAGCTTTTACGAACAACTCCTGCCGAGATGACTCTCACTGCCAGTGTAAAAGATGCCTTTAGAGAACACCGACCTCACACTGCATACAGCAGAGACCCAGCCTCACACCACATACAATGCTGTGAAAAAGTATTTGCCACCTTCCCAATTTTTCCTGTTCTTGCCTATTTCTCATATTGAAATGTTTCAGATCATCAAACTAATTTTAGAGTACAATAATGACAACTCAAGTAAAAACAAAATGCAGCTTTTAAATGATCATTTCATTCATAGAAGCAGTTATTCAAAACCTGTATCACCCATGTGAAACAATAATGCTGCTTTTCCATTACACAGTTTTAGCACTACTTGCCTCGACTCGACTCTACTCGGTTTCGGTCATTTTCCTTTACAATTGAGTACCACCTCAAGGTGGATGGGGTCATCATAACAAGCATCACTCCCTGGCCAATCATCGGCCTGATTTTCGGCTGGACTCAGCTCACTTGGAACCCCGGCCGAGTAGGTACTAAAAAGTACCAGGTACTATCACCTAATGGAAAACCCTAAAAACCGAGTAGAGTCGATTCGAGTAGAGCCAAGTAGATGCATGTGGAAAAGCCCTATAATGGGCCGCCCCACTGATTGTGCCGCCCTTGGCAACAGTAACTGCAATCAAATGTGTAGGATAACTGGAAATGAGCCTTTTACATTGCTGTGGAGGAGTTCTGGTCCACTGTCTTTGCAGAATTGTTTTAATTTGGCCACATTGGAGGGTTTTCGAGCATGAACTTCCTATTTAAGGTCCTGCCGCAGCATCTCAATCAGATTCAAGACAGGACTTTGACTAAGACACACAAAAACCTTCCTTTTGCTTCTTTAGAGCCATTCAGAAGTGGAATTGCTTGCGTGATTCAGATAATTGTCCTGCTGCAAAACCCAACTTCACTTGAGCTTTAGGTCACAAATTCATTGCCAGACAATCTTCTTCAGGATTTTCTGGCAGTGAGCAGAATTCATGGTTCCATCAATGATGACACACTGCTCAAGTCTTGCAGCAACAAAGCAGCCCCAGACCATCACACTACCACCATCATATTTGACTGTTGTGATGATGTTCTTAATTGTGGATTGCTGTGTTAGCTCTACATTAGATGTAACTGCATCCATGTCCACCAAAAATTCCACTTCTAAGTCATCAGTCCACAAAATATTATTCTAAAACTCAAGATGTTTTTTTGGCAAATGTAAAACGAGCCTTCATGTTCTTTTTTGGTCATCAGTTGTTTTTGCCTTGCAGCTCTGCCATGGGTGCCATTTTTACCAAGTCATTTTCTATTGTGGAATCATGAACACTGACCTCAGGCGAACCAAGTGAGGCCTGCAGTTCTAGATGTTTGTCTGCAGTTTTTTCTGACCTCCTGGATGACTCGTCAGTGCACTCAGAGGAATCGTGGTTAAACCCCCACTCCTGGGAAGGGTCACCAGTATCCCCTCTGTTATAAGTTTCTCCATCTGTAGATAATGGCTCTCACTGCAGTTTGCTGGAGTTCCAGAGCCTTACAAGTAGACTTGTAACTTTTTTCCAGACTGGCAATTATCAACAGCTTCATTTTCCTCTGTTCTTGAATATCTTTAGATCATGGAATCAAGTGCAGCTTTTTGCTGACTTCACACTGCCAGACGGGTCCTATTGAAGTGATGTTTAGATCAACCATGGCTGGCTGTGATCATTCCTGGGTGTGTCTGTGAAATTGAAGCCAATTGTCAAATAAATTTGTTCAATTTGTCAATTAATTAACTCAGCGGGCAACTGCTTTTTCGTGTAGTGCCACGTAGGGTTGGATAGATTTTTTCCTTCAGTAAATGAAACTTAGAAGCTGTATTTTTGGTTGACAAGGGTTATTTTTGTCTAACATTAAAAACAGTTTGATATTCTGAGACACTTCAGTGTGATGAATACACAAATAAAGAAGAAATCAGGAGAGGGGAAAATAGTTTTCCACAGCACTGCACTAGAGGAAACTCCAGCTCATTCATACTTTCACCAAAACCCCATCTACAGCTTCATTATTGCTTCTCCAAGGACAGCCCACAGTCGCCATTGAAACAACGCATGAGGACACACCTCAGTAAGACTGACTGAACATTCAGGCAGTAGCTTTAGTTCTGTTTAGTCTTAACTGAGCTTGATATGAATCGCTGTATTTCACAAATGGTAATTTGTCATTTGAATTCTCTTACAGTGCTGCTCATCTCTCTCCAGTGAGTCGGTGAGATCCTTCTGCTTCATGTTCCTCAGGATGTGGAGAGTGATCTGCAGAGACCTCTCACTGCCATAGGCCTCCAGCATCTTCTCAGCTATGTGCAGGACCTCAGGATCCTCCAGCTCCATCTCATGGCATTCTGGGTAATCATGATGGCGCTCGACTGTTGACAGACTCTGAAGGTACTCTGGGTAATCCTGACTCAGCAGGGTCTGAAACAGCTTCAACTTTTCATCCTCCTTCAGCTTCATCAGAGTGCGCAGGAGAGACTGAAATAAACAAATAAAAAGGAGTGCTCTATCAGTGTGAAATAAACACATAAAAAGTTGTGTTCTGAAATAAATAAACACATGAAGGTTATAAATAAAAATAGGACCAATGGTCCTGTAGCCTACTGGCAAGCAATCATATAGTGACGATACAAGTACTGAAAATTTCATGTGAAGTTTGACCTTCGAATCATTGAAGGTCAATGTCAAGGTCACAAAATAAAAGTTCACATACATTTCTAAGACCTCCAGTAATACAATCCTGAGCTCTGAAGCAGTTTTGGTGATACAAGTCACTGAAAATTCAATATGTCAATTGTGAACTTTAAAGGTCACAGATGGTCAAGTTGTGGTCAGCAAATGGACATCAAATACGACTTTCAAAATGTCTCTATACAAACCTTGGCTCAATATGTGACCATTTTGGTGATACAAGACATTGTTATTTCACTGTCGAGTTTGACCTCAAAGGTCACTGACAGTCAAGTTGAATGTCACCAAATGAAAGTTCATTAGTGACTTCCTGGATGTCTTGGAGAGTGGGTGCGCACATCCGAAAAGGTAATCCGCAGGTGTCAGACAAGCGTGTCAGATATGAGAAGTAAAGTGGTCCGCACACTGCTCTCGCTCCAAAAATATAAACTTGATTAATTTAAAAACATAGCAACGTTTCGATCACCCAGGATCTTCGTCCGGCATATGGGAAAGAGCGGCCTATATCACATGACCCTACCGATTAGGAGCCCGCCTTAACCAGCAGGGCGCACCCAAGGGTGGCAATCAAAATGACAGACAGGCTGCTTGGCCTATATCTCAGTGATACAAACATACAGAAAATGCATATTTAAACATATTTATATGCAGAGAATTAAAATCCAAAACCACAAATATCATAATGGCAAAAACATTTACATTACCACACAAAGATCTTCCTTCATTTTAAAAAAGGGGAAAATGCATATTTCATATTTCAACACATGTATATGCAGAGACTTAAAATTAAATTTCAAGAACACAAATAACATAATGGCAAAGCACATTTTCATCTAATATTTACCATACAAGAAGAAAAACAAACAGAAAAACATTACAGAAAAGGCTTGAGATCAAATTACATATTTAGGCCCTTTGCTGACATGGTATTTAAAGTATATATGTAAAAAGCCTCTCTTCTAAGGAGTAAATTGTCTACATCCCCCCATCTAAGGATAGAGACCTGTTCAATCCCAATGTATACTCAGCGCCATTAAAAACGCACAGGTATGTACTGTATTTGCGGGAAATAGAGGAATCGATTGATTTTTATTGCTTTTCCAGTAAGGCACAAGAGGAAATAAAGAAAAGCGCATGGTATTGTAATCCTGACGCGCACTACATGCACGCACCAAGCACTTCAGTGATAACTAACATTGAGCTGTTTGTGATGTGTACCGTGACACTTGACTTGTTCTTTTTGGTGTGGTCAATAGCCTACATAAAGCCAACAAAAGAAAACAACAAGACAACAACAAGAAAATGGAACAGCTTGTGACACAGGAGAGAGAAAAAGAGCCTTTGGCATGTTACAGGCAGATCTCAGCCGCCGAGAGGTGGTGCGTCATTTGCACTGTCACCGTTCAACAATCAGTCGGCTGTCTATCCCAGAATGGAACACAGGCACTGTCACTGACCGACCCGCTCCAGGCAGCCACGAAAGGATGGCAGCTCAAGAGCACCACATCTGGTTACAGTCTGTACATGACAGCAACCAAAACTGATCATGAGATGAGGGGTCCAAGACGATTGAGGGTGAGTGCAAGTACCGTTTGACGCCGTCTACGTGAACAAAACATGCGTGCACATGGCCCCTGCAGAAAACCCATTTTTTGCCCATCAACAGGAGTAGGAACTCTTCACTTCTCACTGTGGGCACCTGCGTCTGTGTAATTTTTTGGCACTTTTTTTCCCTGTTTCTGCCTGAGAATGGAAAACAGGGACTGTCGCTGACCAACCACGGTAAGGGCAGCCATGCATAAATGGGCAAAAACTGGGTTTTCTGTAGGGCCCGTGCACGCATGTGTTGCTCACATTAGACGGCATCAAACGGTACTTACGCTCACCCTCAATCGCCTCGACCCTCATCTCATGATCAGTTTTGGTTGCTGTCCGAATCTGTCACGTACAGGCTGTAACCAGATGTGGCGCTCTTGAGCTGCCATCGTCACTCGTGGCTGCCCTAAGCAGGGTCGGGTCAGTGACAGTGCCTGTTTTCCATTCTGGGATAGACAGCCGACTGATTGTTGAACGGTGACAGTGCAAATGATGCACCACCTCTCAGCGGCTGAGATCTGCCCAAACATGCCAAAGGCTCTTTTTTCTCTGCTGTGTCACAAGCCGTTGCATTTTCTTGATGCAGTAGCTTTTTTTTTTTTTTTGTTGGCTTTATGTAGGCTATTCACCACACAAAAAAGAACAAGTCAAGTGTCACTGTACACATCACGAACAGCTCAATGTTTGTTATTACTGAAGTGCTTGGCGTTGGCGCACAGATCAGGATTACAAAACCACGCGCTTTTCTTTTTATTTCCTCTCATGCCTCACTGGAAAAGCAATAAAAATCAATTGATTCTTCAATTTGCTGCAAATACAGTCCATACCTCACCTGTGCGTTTTTAATGGAGCTGAGTATATCTATGGGCAGCAAGATTGCTCTTAAGTGCGTTAAAAGGGACAGCAACTGGATTTTTTTGGTCATTCAACCTAATGCTACTCCTTTGCTCAGCGATACGTATTTTGAGACATCGTTATGTCTTCCCAAAGTATGCAAGACCACAAGGACATTTAATCATATAGATCACATTTCTGGTATTACACATTATGACTCCCTTTATTTTGAACATCTTCCCAGTGTGTGGGTGGGCGAAGGTGTTGCATTTGTATGTAAAGTTACAGTGCGCGCAATGAACGCATCTGTAATTACCATCGGGAATCGGTGGAAAGAATTGTGGTGCATTATCTATTGGTTGGTCTGCTCTGACAACAAGTTTACGTATATTGGATGAGCGTTTGTAGACAAAACGTGGAGGCTGTCTGATGGCGATGTCTTTGAGAGTGGGGTCTGAGCTAAGGATAGGCCAGTGCTTCCTCACGATGTTTTCGAACTCTCTGCTCAGCGGCGAATACTGTGTAATACATGAGAGTCTTTTCTCATCTTTTTAATCTTTCCTTCTGTTGAGGCACTGCTCTTGGTCCATATCCCTGAATCTGTCAGATGCATTTCTAATCCAACTCTCTGTGTAGTCTCGATCCCTGAAACGCTGGGACATAGATGCTCACTGTACGGAATAGTCTTCATCAGAACTGCACATGCGTCATATTCTATTAAACTGGCTGATAGGTAGATTGCGTTTTAAACTGGTAGGATGGTAACTTTTCCCATGCAAGATAGTATTTCTATCTGTGGGTTTTCTGTAGAGGTCTGTTTTTAGTGCATCGCCATCTTTCGAAATTAAATGGTCCAAGAAGCTGATTTTCGTCTCATTGAAATCCACATTAAATTTAAAATGTTCGCTCTTATTATTTAAAAAGGCCTGAAAACTAAAAAGTTTGGTGTCTGTACCTAACCAAATCAAAAGAATGTCATCTATGTATCTGCACCAGAGAACAATCTTATGGAAAAATGGATTAACAGCAGGATTAAGGACAACATTGTGCTCAAAATGACCCACAAACAAGTTCGCATAGTTAGGTGCCATGGTGCTCCCCATTGCAGACCTCTTAATTTGTAGGAAAAAAATCATTTTTGAACGTGAAGAAATTCTTAGTCAGAACAATCTCAGTTTTTTTATGCATTCAACACTAGGGGTCCTGTTTGAATGATACTCCCTCAGAAAGAAGTCTACGGCATTAATGCCGCCATCGTGTGGCGGATCAAGAGCAGTGTGCAGACCACTCGACTTACTAAATGTCAGCAACATAAACCTAGGCTCCATCTGTGACCATTTTAGTGATACAAGTCATTGAATTTCCAGTGATCACATTTGACCTTTGAAGGTCAATACGAAGGTCATCAAATGAAAGTTCATAGTATATGACTTCCTATATGTCTCTAATACAAACCTAGGCTCCATCTGTGATTGCTTTGGCAATACAAGTCATTGTAGTTGCATTATGTCAAGTTTGACCTTCAAAGGTCACCAACAGTCAAGTTGAATGTCACCAAATGAAAGTTCATGTGTGACTTCCCTTAGGTCTATGATACAAACTTAGGCTCTGTCTGTGATCTTTTTAGTGATAGGAGTCATTGAATATTCACTAGGTCAAGTTTGATCTTCGAAGGTCAATAGGAAGGTCACCAAATTAAAGTTCATATATGACTTCCTATATGTCTCCAATGCAAAGCTACACCCCATCTGTAACAATTTTGCTGATATAAGTCATTGAAATTTCACTGTAAAGTTAAGCCGTTGAAGGTCACTGAAGATCAAGTTCAAGGTCACCCAATGAAACTTCATACATGACTTCCTATATGGCCACAATACAAACCTGTAATAGTTTTGGTGATAGAAGTCATTGAAATTTCACTATGTGAAGTTTGACCTTCGAAAGTCACCGAAAGTCAAGTTCAAGCCCACCAAATCAATGAAATTTCATATATGACCTCCTATAAGTGTTCAATACACATATGTTCCCAATCTTCAATATTTTCAAGCCTGGAAGCTTCTGAAAATTGTCAAATTTTGCTTTGACCTCAAGTTTGACCTTTCAGGGTCATCTGAGGTCAACTTAAACACAACCAAAATATAGGTCGATATGACTTCCGATATGTTGATAATACAAACTTAATCTCTATCTGCAACCATCTTTTTGGAATGGAATTTGAATGATGTTGCTATAGCAATATTTCCGGACGGAATTTTTGAATAATTAGATGATAGACGCTTCAATGGATTTGGAAACGTTTCCCGCGACGGCATTGCTTCTCAACGGAAGGTGGATATGTCCTTCTGGTGACTAAAATTTTTTTAACCAATGAATGAGAATTAGCTTCCACAGGCCATTTTGCCCATTCTCCATAAGACCCAGTGTTGAAGTACAGTACAAAATGACACTTGCACTGTGCATTGACGGTACCAAGGAAAGTTGATTGCCTGATTTAGAAAAGAATTTATCATGCAGTTTTTGAGAAGTAATTTTCAAAATTTCTCAGTCCTACCTTTAACATTGGGGCCAAAATTTCATGGGCCCATAAAATGGACAAAAATGATTCAATCAAAAATCCTAAAAAAAAAAGTCTAGAGATACGGTCTAGTAGTATGTTACGGCAAATTTACAGGAAAATTCATCAGGCCAAAAAAAAAAAAAAAAAAAGATAAAAATGTTCCAGACTTAAGTTTTATATCTGCAATATTTAGCTTCACGGATGCCACAAGACCCAGTGATGAATGACAATACCTTATCGGCCCATAGGGCCGGTAAGCTAAAAAGAAAGGTGCATTTATACATACGAATATGACTCTGCTCTTGCCTAAGCTTCTCAGCTGAACAGCACATTCATGAGAAACAGATTGATGTGATACAGTGTTACTGCTTTCACTGACAAAGGGCCATAACTCTGCAAAGATTTTCCTACAAAACTCAGTGTCAATAGGTTTCAGTTTCACAATAATACCATATGGGGAGTTTGGTTCCAGTCAGCAAAACTATTTTCCAGTTGTTGAGTTCATTGACATCGAAAAAAGGGCCATAACTCTGTACAATACTGTCTGACACTGCTCATTTTCAATAGGCTTATGAATCACTATATTATGGTACTGTATCCACAGTTTGGTCCCTTTCAACAAAGTCCTTTTCCAGGTGTTCACAGATATACAGATGGACCCTTGGCTTGAGGGCATAATTGACAGAGGGTAAAAATTGCTAAAAAATTCAGGTTCCTTCAGACTGTGGGGAAATCTCCTGTGTGCAGCTCTCTGTGGTTAATTCCACAGGTTATTAATAATACTGAGGTCTGGGGCCAAATGTATGAAGCATTCAGAGTACAGCTTATGTCTCAGGGGCATCAAACTCACTAATGATGCTGTTTTCATCTTTACTGTTTGAGTTGCATGATTTTTAATACAAAAGAATTCAAGCACAAATACATGGCAAAATGTCCCTGTTTAAAATTTCAAAGAGGAGCAAAATAATGTGTGATAAGAACGATGCAGTTTGCATATTAAAGATAACTAAGTATTTAATAAAAATTGAATGTGAGCGCAAGCATTTTGCCAGTGTGTGAGATGCACTGCCCTATGAAGGCATGATTTAATTCCTGAGGGAGGTCTGTCAGGGTGACATCATTACTGTTCCTCTTAAAGGCATCTCACTGTGCTGTGATATGAACTGGGATCAGCTCTGAGAATGGCAGGTACTCTTTCATTATTCTTTTGAGTAAAGACAGCAGTACATTAATGTGTATTATATAATACTTAAGATATTTGTGCTCCATGAAAACAGAAAAAGCTCAATTAAAATATGTTTAAAAAATTCAGATCTTACCTTTTTTGGGAAATATATTGTCTCTGAACCGTTCTTATTTAAAGAGCTAGATGGCAATGACTGCTGGATCCTGTGGGAAAAAAAAATAGTTTTTTGTAAAACATCCATGAACCGCAGCTCAAACTCAAAGCACATGGATACAGAGCTTCCAGTTAAACTCATCACCGTATTGCAATCCCACCTTTTTGTTATCATTTGCCTTTTCAAAAAGTCAATACATGGTCATCACTATCCCCTGCCACGATCAAGGACCATAACGCCACAAATAAACATGCTTTGACATCCATTTTCAAGCTCAACGTAGATCATGACTAGTTTACTAAGCATATGAATTTGACCTATGTAACTGCCATAGTTTTTGAGGTAACTTGTCTCCGCAGAAAGTGATGGAGGGACAGAAGGAAAGGCAGACGAAACCCAATCCGATATCCTCCTCACCAGTTCGTGGCGGGGATAATAATGTGCAACTTTTTTGGAATTGGAGATGTACAATAATTTACCTACTACAAATGAAAGTAGTCAGGAAACTGATATATAATGATAATGTCAATATGACACTCTTAACTTACCTTTGATCACCTGTAAATTCTCCTTTAAAGTTCCAATAATGATCCACAGAAAAATCATTCTTCAAAGATTGACAGCTGGGTACAGGTGTCTATGGTCTCTCTATCCCAGGGGTGTCCAACCCTGTTCCTGGAGAGCTACCATACCGTAGGTTTTTGCTCTGTCCCTAATTCAACACACCTGATTAAAAAAAACTGGCTACTCATCAGGATCTCTAGCTGGGCAATTAGGTGTGCTTTGGTTTGTCAGGAGTGAAAACCTTCAGGATGGTAGCTCTCCAGGAACAGGGTTGGAGACCCCTGCTCTATCCGAACCCAGTAAATTCAATATGGAGACAGAGCTTTCAGTAAAACTCATCCTCTTACTGCAGCTCTAACTCACAGCACAGGCAGACAGAGCTTCCAGTTCTCATTCTTATATTAAATATTTGATTCATCCATGTTTACCTCGCTCTGGCAGGGCTGAGGGATCCATCTTCAGAGTCTGGCTCCCTAGTGAGACTCATTTTAGAAACAGCGCCCCCAGCTGCACTAGACTGGAACATACACAAAAGGAGATCAGACCACACAAGGGGACTAGCTCAAATTAGCCGACTTGTAAGAACATAATAACACCTGATGGCAAGGCTGACCAACCCAATCTTAACCTCATGAGAGAGGGACATAATTCCACTGACTGAATCATTACCAGTGTCCTAAACTGTTTCCTATTTGCTACTTCACTCTTAGAGGACATTTCTCTTTCCCTACATACAGTAGTTCGCTACAATATCAACCTTAATGCGTCACAAATGCAGTGAGCAGCTGATGTACCTAACTGCACAAAAACCCTTCAAATTGTTTTCATCAGGATGGTGGTCAAGTATTTTTTATTGATGTAAATATTACAATTAATGTAGTCTTACTCTTAAAGCGTCCTGTCTTATGACAGAACATAATCATTTTGCAGCTTGAAATCATTGCTAAAAAGACAGTGCAGATGAACAATAGGTCTTGGTGCATCCAAATAGTCTAAAACAGGCAGCCTTTTTCCTTTTCTCTCAAATGATCCTTGGCCTTGTTAGTAAACGTCACGCGAATCAAGGGAAAGTTGCAGGGATCATTTTAAAGGCAACTTGGGAGATGTCTCTGAAAAATTGGATGTATTTTCCTTCAATACATCATGGGCTGTGCGGCGAGGATACCCAACACAATTTATAGGAAAACTTTGTAACACAAATGGCGTATCCAGTCATCTACAGCGGTAAAAGACTGTGGCCTGGAATCAATCTTTCCTTTTTTCCCAGGTTTGTCTTGAGATTCCTTGCTAGAAGGAAGCAGCAAAGGATCTTTGCCTCCTTTCCTTTAAGGAATACACAGTTTGGATGCTCCTTGTCATGGCCATCAGCCAAACGATTTTCTGCTCATGCCCGTTTGCGTGGAGCGCTCCGTACTCTTTCAAGAATCACATGCAGCCTTTGTCTCATAGACAGAGCACTGATAATGTGGTCCATTGTTTATGCAAGGAGGACAGCTTCCAGTGCATATTTTACTTAGATTAGTAGTGCTGTCCAAATTTGGTCAGTTGTTCCACTCACAGTTTCCCAACGTACGGCTCCATTTATAATTGTCCATGTAGAGTGCAGGGAATAAAAAAGAAATCATCAATGTCAGACACTGCTATTATCTTCGCGAATCAACACAACTTCCAGAAACCACAGAGTGTTCAATCTAAGGGGGTACATCTCAGACCGTTTATTTGATATGTCCTTACTCCTTGAAACGCTCTTCAACTGATAGTTATTCTGGATTTTTGTTTTCCTAGCCGTCCCAAAGCTCTTATTTCTGCTGTGAGGAGCGAGGATAGAGCCCTGAGGAACCATGAGCGAGGAAACACAAGAGCAGCCTTCCAAGAAGACTTTTAGCTGGAAGTCATGAGGTCAGCGATTTAACTGATTAACTTAGGCCTAAATTTAAATTAAATGTAATGCGACTATATGTGAAATGTGATGAAATAATCAAAATTCAATTTATAAATAATCAATTATTAAAGGGACATTCCACCCAAAAACTATAATTTGTATATCAATTACTCACCATTAGAGGTCTCAATCGGACAAAGTTGTTTTTCACCCAGCGCAACTTTATAGTCACTGGAGAGTTTGTAAAAATTATCCATATTCCTTTTTTGCAGGAAGCAGATGGGGGCTCACCCAGTAGCAACGGAAAAACTCCACAAAACGTCAGTTGACAAACTTTCAAACACATCGTCCAACGCATCGTCCAGTATAATCCAAGTCTGCTTTGTCCACTCGTATCCTCAGTACTCCAGAAACGCGGTTATATTTCGCTATAAACAATAAAATACAACACTTCCGCTTCAACGGTCTCGCCTATGTTTGGCACACACGCATGAGGAAGGGCATGCAGGAGAAGCAAGCCAGCTCGCATTCAACGGAAGTCCCGCCTCCCGGCTCGTTCATTGCCCAGAGACTAATCCGGATGCTTCACCCAAAAGTTTTGAGGCGATGAGACTTCTGTTGAATGCGAGCTGGCTTGCTTTGCCTGCACGCGCTTGCTCTCCAAAACTCTCCAGTGGCCATAAAGTTGCGCCAAGTGAAAAACAACTTTGTCCATTCGAGACCTCTCATGGAGAGCAATTGATATACAAATTATAGTTTTTGGGTGGAATGTCCCTTAAGATGTGGTGAAAATAATTAAGAATGATGAATAAGAGTGACATATCAATAGTGGCCTAAATAAGAACAAATTGACAGAGTAAGAATCCTGGCAGTAGATAAAGGGAATGATAAAGTATTTCCCCCTGTGGTAGGACAACTTTTAAAAGGTTGTAAACTGGTGGAATTGAACTTATGCTGAATTTTGGGTCTAATTTCAGCACTGTTTCACCATTAAATCTGCGTGAAAAAGTGATGATGAATAAATGCATTTTCTTACGTCGATTCAATGAAGTTAACGTTGATACTGATTCAAGATTGATTCAATGACTGAGAATCACAAGTATTTGAGTTTCAGTCACTAGGGGGCACAAAACATCCAAACCTTTGTCCGGAAACAATACTTATCCTCCTTTTTTTTTTTTTTTTGGTATTTCTAAGTATTCTCAGAATTCTGAAACTAAATAGCTTTCCATGACGGATAGCCATTGTTTCAACAAGAAAGTTCAGTTCTCAAGCGTCTCTTATTAGTTTGAGCGCTTACGTGAAAGGGTTAAATTTCATGCCGCATTTCCCCTTTTTAATGTGAAAAAGTTCACGTTAGTGATGGTTCTTTACTTAGATAATTTGTCACTTTTTTCTACTAGTTCTAGTGTCGTGGTTTTCATTCAGACATATTTTCATATCATGAGGTTCCCCCATCCTCAAACAATTGGAGAGAGACAGATTCTTCAGAAAATTAGGCTTATTGAGGCATATTGATGAATATAAAGCCGAGTTCTTTTTGTGCAAGAAGAACTGACATTCTGCTTTTCACACCCAGTTTTTATACCTTCATCACAGAAAAAAAATCTTCCAAATATGGTTTTTCCGCCCTCTCACGCTGCAATGGTTCAATAACGTAATGTCAGCTTCTTACTTGTTTTTCAATGGTACAATCATGTGGTGTCTGCATGTTACTTGTTTTCTCTTTTTATCATTAGTCGGTATCCTTTGCAAAATAACAACTTCAAGGCTACTTGTTTCAGAGGACTTTTATTTGGGTCACAGGTCGTCCCAGTGACAGGCAAACCAAAACACTGCCCACTTGCCCTGAAAACTGCAACAAAAAGATAACAACCCTCTTCCAGTGTAATACTGGAGCATCATGCATAACTATATGATTTCTGATGAATGATGGTGAATAATGCTGATGACTGAACAGATATTGCCTGAATCAACTGAACAGAATAGATACTAATCAAAGCTTCAGAAGCCAACTGCTTATGTGTGTGTCTGTGTACTGCTCATGCGTGTGTGAATTGCTTGTATGTGTTTTGTGTGTGTGTGTGTGTGTGTGTGTGTGTGTGTGTGCATATGCCTGTGCGTGTGTATGTGTGTGTTATTGCTGCTTACATAATATGATTATTGATTCACTTATGAATATGATGAGAAACATTGAAATATAATCCTCAACATTAGTTCTTGCGAAATGAATGTGGAAAATATAAGGCGCTACGACTGTTCAGTCCTGCCGCGTTCATTCAGAACAAAATCATTCAGTAATTTTTTTAACCCAAGGAAAAATTTCTTTAGACAGAGTTGGAAGGGAGCGGATGTTCCCAATGTTATTAATCATTTCGTTTCGTTGTTCACGGAAGCTCAAATGACGTTTCGGCAGGACTGGTTGCCCAGTATGATAACTGGTGACGGTATATGCAACTCCGAAGTCCGTGGCATCGCTCACGTCCTTCTCTTCGATGTCTTCATCATTCCGTGCACCTGCACAAGCCGCGACCTGACCCATGAAATACGTATGAAATTAATACGAAAAATCTCACCCTGTACTGGAAGTAACTAATTTTCTAAAATTAAGTCCACAAAGCACATCATTTTATTGTTTTAGCAAAGCAGGCGGAGAGTGCTGTCTGAATTAACTGACGTTACTCATTTTTATAGTGAGATTAAACTGGAGTTTCTGGAGCATGAGTGGACTGGATAGGCTCACTTCTTCTAGTTATGACACTGCTTTCTGTCAAAAATATCTGAGCTCCTGACCTGAAAGTCGATGAAAACAAATATTATTTTACGACAAACTGGCGTCGTCATATGATTTTACCGCCGCATTGAAAGCGATTACCTCATAGGTGAAATAAGGGCCGCGGAAATGCTTTCTGGAAAAGCGCTAAAATTAAGCTATCTCCAGTTAGGAAAACGACGGTCGAACTCTCACCGCAAAAAATTTATGCGCAAATACAGCGGATAGCGCGGTAGTAAAGTCATGTGATACAATTGCTGTCAAAAATCGGTTTATGGAAAGAAATAGCGAGGTTTACTCACCGAAAGAAAACGTGTATTTCGTTCAGAAAAAAATCGTAAACAACTTCCATAATTTGGTTTGAAAATGATTTTTATTTATTTATTTTTTCAGATTGAAATGTGAGATTTTGGGGAACTGCTGTTCCTCCAGATTACTAACAATTGCACGTCACTGAACCATTGTTTTACTTAAAGCAAAAGAAAAAAAAAGAAAAAAGGTAGATATTACTCTGGCATTAATATAGGAATTGCCATCAGAATTGGTATTCTGAGGTGGACAAAAAAGGAGAAAATTCAAGTGGGGACCATAATACTGCCCTACAAAGGCTAAGTGCAGTAACTACAAAATAATTTAAACAGTTAAAAATGGCTGCAGAGTTTGTTTGCTGTCCCAACAAACGAATAGTTAGCACATCTATGATAGATTGTGGTTTACTGACTTGCTATGGTATAATTTCTATCCAAATCAATCCTAAACTCCAAATGCTTTCAGGCCCAAAACTGCTCAACTCGAATTTTACCCAATGCGTAGTTACTGCACTTAGGCTTTGTAGGGCAGAATACTTGTGTACTTCAAAATGTTTGTGGATGTTAGTGGTCCCAAACCATACTGCACACACTAGTAAAAGCGTATTGAATAAAGAGAGAAAGCATGGATAAATCATCAAATAAACAGCCATCAAAGTATGTGCTTTGCAATTGGACACAACTAAATGGGGGTGTGTCTGAGGACCTATAATGGTTAAAATTGGAAAACTTTGTGAAAAATAGCACTTGCATAAAACAAGACATGCATTCCACTACAGGATGTCTGAATAGGAAGAGACTCCAAGTTGGATACATTAAATCAGTGGCTATCAAAGTTGGTACTGGGTCATTCCATGTCAAATCATCCAGATTTTGAGAAATTTCCCAGGTCACCTCAAAAATTTTGGAAAAAATTCACGAGTAAATATTGACACAAAATAAAAAAAAATGCCAAATATTAGGCCAGTATCTCAAATAGATTTCAAGTTATAGCCCTTCAAAATTTGAATAATATTTTAAGTTTTTTGGCAAATCCATTTTCAGCTAACTTTGGCAACTTATTGCTCCAAATTGATTGCTTATACAAGGCTGAAATTGGGTTTACTAACCATGTTCATCCCCTGAAAATGGCCTTAGCTTCTGTGTATCTTGATCCACTTTTGTAAAGTAAAGCCTCAAAATCAGCGGAAAACACAAAACGCCCAAGAAGGACACCACATTTTATGACCTGTAACTCAGGAACTAAGAAAGATAAAAGGCTAGAATTCTTTTTTTTTTTTTTTTTTTTTTTTACTATTTTATGATATATCTCTCTGTAAAAATGTAGTAATCCAAGTAGTATCATTTGAAGAAGTTTTTTAATGAAATAATTTCTGAGTAAATTTTTCCGGTTTTGCCCCAAAATGCCATTTTTTGGGGCAAAAAATTACCATGTCACCAGAAACTCATCTCTCTGAAATTTTTACTGTGCAATTTTATTTCACAGCCAGTTCAGGAACTAGCATAACTTGGGCCATACAAAATAATGAATAGTAAGGGGAGGGGGGTTCATGTGCTAAGATTATTCTTAAAAAGTTGAAAATTGAGAAACAAACAACAATTCATTTTAAATCGATCAAGTTCTTACAAAAATTAAAATATAAAATTAAAGTGTCCATATATTTTATTTACAAATGTTTATAATAATAACAGTATCCTCTGTGGGGCCCCTGTGAATGCTGGGCCCCTAGAATCGTTCATGGTACCCCCCCTCACGGCCCGCTGACTACAGGCCCTCAAGTATGGCCACCCCATTCAATAGTCTACATTCGCGCATTGCACAGTAACAACTTTGACAGCCATTTATTAAGAAATTCCGCCACAGAATCTCATCATATTCGGTCAGCTTATACTAAGATACATGTTATATAGTGTGCAAGTGTTACTTTTTGAAAACCTTTTGATTTGCAGAAATTATAAGCCCTCAAACATGACCCCCCCATTCAATCATCTGCATTCGCACATTGCACAGTACCAACTTTGATAGCCACTTATTTAATATATCCAACTTGGAGTCCTTCCTATTCTGACATCCTGTACTGGAATGCATGCATTGTTGTATGCAGGTGCTATTTTTCACAAAGTTTTCCCATTTTAACCATTACCGGCCCTCAGACACGCCTCCACTTAGTTGAGTCCAATTGCAAAGCACATACTTTGATGGCTGTTTATTTGATGATTCACTCATGCTTTCTCTCTTTATTCAATACGCTGTCACTACAGCGTGTGCAGTATGGTTTGGGACCACTAATTTCCACAAACATTTTGAATTACACAAGTATTGTGGTCCCCACTTGAATTTTCTCCTTTTTTGTCCACTTCAAAATACCAATTCTAATGGCAGTTCCTTCATTAATGCCAGAGTGATATCTACCTTATTTCTTTTCTTTTTTTTCTTTAGTAAAATACTGATACAGTGACATGCAATTGTTAGTAGTCTGGAGTAACAGCAGTTCACCAAAATCTCACATTTCAATCTGCACAAAATGTCAACTATTTAGTGAAAAAGTAAATAAATAAAAATCATTTTCAAACCAAATTATGGAAGTTGTTTACGATTTTTTTCTGAACAACATTATTTCGTTGAATACGCCTCGTTATTTCTGTCTGCAAGCCGAGTTTTGACAGCAATTGTATCACGTGACTTTATTACCGCGCTATCCGCTGTATTTGCGCATAAAATTTTTAGCGGTGATAGTTTGACCGTCGTTTTCCGAACTGGTGATAGCTTGACCGCAGTGCAGAACTTTTCTCTTCCCCACACCCCATTTACCTCTGACTCCTGTTCTCCCCATCCCACTCCAGAACACGCAACTTACTTCGATACTTTACCTAAATTTAGTTGTTCTGTTCCTTCACCTCGTCTTCTTCCCCTCTTTACTCCGAAATAGCGCTCCTATTTCAGGTTTACTTTCACTTTTGGGACTTCCAGTTACGCAGTTTTTTTTTTTTTTTTTTTTTTCGCGCATGTGCCTGAAGGATACCTCTGGAATGTAGCCTACACAAATATTACCTATTTCATTTGTCAGACTATAAATAAATGCTTCAAGCAAAATCATGGCTTTCTGATCTTTAGCATTGATTTTATTTACTGAGAAAGTAAGGCCATGTCATGGTTTTAATTCTTATGCCGCGTTCTATTTGGCTCGGAAGTTGGAAGTCGGGGCTGAGAATAATGTCATATCCGAGCTGACTGCGTTTTAAGCAAATCGGAAAACTGACTTGGGGTCAGTGGTGTGTCCTCTGGTCAAGATAGCCTTTATTTGCTATTGTGAGCGGTACTAGTTGATAACAACGCTTTACTCGGTATTTTTCGCCTGCAAACACCATAGCAACAAGTATGCCGATGAACTCTATTCAGTACTGTGTGTATGACTGATTTATTGAAACACAATTAACACAGAATTTCCCAACAAGGCGCTGCCCTGCAGGCGACATGGAGGAGGGCACCAGCTGCGCCTTGTTTGTTTGTTGTTTGCAGCGCCTCCGTATGTGGTTTTTTGTCGTCTAACGCACGGGGCGCTGCATCTAATACATTTAATATGTCTAAGCGCATGTTTGGAGTGTAGGCTGGACGTTGCTGGAAAGAATTGGGGAAGAACAAAATTATTATTTATATCGTGGCTGATATTATCAAGCTTGCTGGCGAGCTATCACGTACGGGACAATGTATATACAGCGGGTCTGAGCTTTTAGCTTGCGGACTGCTATCATCGTCGAACCTGTTGAAAGATGTCCCCGTGGAGCTACGGCGGCATTCTCGATCGGCGCCCGAACGAGCCAGGAAGCGGGGCAGGAGAGGAGGCGTGAGTCAGCGGGTGCGGAGAGCTGTCTAACTCCCACTACCACCAATCCTGCTCTGCAACCCTCTCTCTCTAAAGAACAAGCTGGGCGAGCTGCGGACACAGGTCGGAGTGAGCTACGAATACAGTGAGTCTAGTCTGCTAGTTTTTACTGAGTCCTGGCTTCACGCTGATGTCCCGGACAATTTTATTCAACTCGATGGGTGTACTCACATTCGCGCGGATAGGGACGAGAGTTCCGGAAAAACGCGAGGGGGAGGGCTGTGCGTCTATCTACGCGACAGCTAGAGTCGGAACTTTGCAGTTAAAGACCGCCTCTGTAATCCTGATTTGGAGCTGCTGGGCATATCCCTGCGACCGTACTATTTCCCGAGGGAGTTTACGAACATCTTCGTGTGTGTCGTTTATGTTCCACCGAACGGGAATGCCGCTAGGGCAGCGGGCCAGATCACTGATTGTGCTCACCGTCACCCTCAAGGAACGGTGGGACTCGATTCGCACCATGACAAACATGGTCCCCAAGAAGAAGCCTTTGTCAGCTCCTGATGGAACAGCTGGGGCAAATGAGTTAAATGACTCGCATATGCGCTTTGAAGCTGATTCTACCAGTGAGAGCAGAGAAGTTGTGGTGGGAAAATATCCTAAAATATTCTAAACTCAAAGTGAAACCCTAATTTCAATTCAACAAGAAAACCTTTTAAAAACTGCTGTACAAGGAGTAGCAGTGAAGAAGCAAAAACTTATGAATCTGCCAAGAAACCTAGATAAGCCAAACTCTGCAGAACCCTCAAGGCCGGCCTAATGAGCTAACTTTCTGGAATGACCATATCGGTCAGCCTGGTCCCACTACCTGAGCATGCGCACCTGAGTGTTCTGGAACCATCCATGACCCAGATAAGTTACTGAACTTTAGCTGAACCCAAGGTTTGGGAGGCTCATATGTGGTCTTTGAATATCCCTGGAGGCTTAAAATTAATTTGCACTATGATGTAATGGCAAACTTGTTACTAAGGGTGGAGGGTTGCTATATGACAATGTACCAATCAGAATTAATAATGTTGGACAAGGTAGGAAAAGTCACGTTTAATCCCACCTAAAGAAACGTGCCAAAAGGCCAATAAATATGAAGGTTCGGACAGCTGGAGGGCAGTCGGCGTGGGGTGATTGATGAAGAATGAATGCTATGTGGTTTGCGCAGACCAGCCTGGGTTTCTTTGTGCTGCTTATGGATGGATTTACAATAAACCCAATGACATCAGACTCTGGAGAATGGATTTATTTTTTGGAGATAGAATTGCATGGGTCAGTGGAACACTTTGTCCACTTGCTCGGACTAAGTATTTACCCACAACAAAGTGCTGGACAATTTACACCATAACATGAATGACAGTGATAATTGACCCTGATTCTGTTACCCGGGTTTTTAAGCCAATATGCGTGAACAAAGCGACCGGTCCAGAAAATATGTCTGCATATTTATTAAAAATCTTGGCTGAGAAATTAACACCAGCCTGGCACCCACTCTTTCAGCTCTCTGTTGACACTGAGGTGCCAGAGCTATGGAAAAAATCTATTATAGTTCCAGTCCCTAAAAAGACCTGTCCCCAGGAAGACAATGATTATAGGCCAGTGGCCCTAACGTCCAATGTAATGAAGGGTTTGGAGAGGATTGTTGTTGATAAACTTCGTAAGGCCGTGGAACAATCAATAGACCAATATCAATTTGCTTACACAAAAAATTGTAGCACAAGTAATGCCAGCTCCACCATTCTGCACTTTATTATGAAACATCTTGAAAGTGCAGTGGCATACGCCAGGCTTCTCTTTGTTGATTTTAGTTCCGCTTTTAATTCCATCCGGCCACATATCCTACGATAGAAACTAGTTCAGTTAGAAGTTAACCCATTCCTCATTAGGTGGTAACATTCATTTTTAACTAATAGGCAGCAACAGGTGAGATTTGACTCCGTACTCTCTGACGTAGCTATAAGCAATACAGGGGCCCCCCAGGGGTGCGTGAGTTCATCATTTCTGTACACATTATACACAAATGATTGTGTTAGCTCTCAGCCCAATCAGTATGTCGTTAAGTTCTCAGACGACAGTACCATTCTTAGTCTGCTCACCAGCGACTCCAACACTAACAACCATTTGGCTGGAGTCAGTAAACTTGTAGACTGGTGTGACATATATTATTTGAGGATAAATGTGCGAAAAACAGAGGGGATGGTGTTTGGCCCCAGCTCGATCGGGGACCTCAGTCCTATTTCCATAAAAGGCCAGGACATCAAACAGGTCTCATCTTATAAGTATTCGGGGGTCCACATTGATAATAAGCTTAACTGGCAGACCCATGTGTCAAATATTTGCTCAAAGATTCATCTGCACCTTCATTTTCTGCGGCGTCTGAGAGTCTTCGGCGTTAGTAGGAATATTATGACAATCTTCTATAAAGCGACCATTGAGTCAGGGCTGCGCTATGGTAAAACTAGTTGGTTCGGCAATCTAACAGTTAAGACTAAGGGTGTTCTCGCACATAGTCCCTTTTAAAAGAACCAGACTCAGTCCTCTGAAAATGGACCAAAAAGAGGACCAACAGAAAATGAACTCAGTTCTTTTTGTGTTCACATTGTGAGTTTATTTCAAAGAAGACCAAGTTCACTTTCTGGTCCACTTCAGCTCTGATAGGGCCAGTCCTCTTTTTGTTCACACTGTAGTTCCTCTAGAGCTCTCAGACCCCTACTGCACTGCATTCTGGGTAGTTTTTACTTGGAACAAAATGTCTGCTGCCATAGCCAGTGCCCTATCCATACCTCCTGCCCAATCGGTTCTGCGCATGCACAAACTTTCTGCGCATGTGCATTGTTCAACCCATATTTGCACTCTGCCCGATGTGTTCCACGCATGCATAAAGTGCTGGACGAGCGATAGAAACAGAGGCTGCGTCTCAAGTCTTAAAAATTGCATCCTAGTTCCCCTCACTTGCGTCCTATCTTGCGTCTTAGTCCCTCCCACCAAGGACGCATGGAGGAGAGAGGACAGATGAAACGAGGACGTGTTTTAAGCGACATGAGATGTCCTTTCCTCAGTTGCGTTATGGAGCGACGCTAGTTCCTAATGACGGCCTTGGCTGGATCTGTTGGAATATAATCAGCGGGAATTGGCACGCATGTAAACCGTGAATTAATCGCAAAATTTAGTTATCAAAGTAGGAAATACAGTTCAACTGCAGCGTGCAATATATCACTAAAAACGGCTCAGGGTAGCCTAAATTTTAACTGGTAGTTTTGTGATTAAAATGTTCCCATAAAATATTTAAGTTCTCCGGTTACTGACTCCGCCTAAAATTTTGTTGCGTTGTGCGCGACCCTATTGATAATATAGACATGGATAAATGAATAGCCTATTTTAAACTCAGGGCTTCAGGATATCTGTATCCTCATCAGAAAAAAAATCGACCTCCCCCATATGAAAACCATTTATTTTAGTAGCATCCACGAATCTCCGTTTCTTATCCACTGTAAGCTGTAAAGGAAAACTTGACGTTGTTTTTCAGATCACAGAGGGGAAAAATAAAATTTCCGCCGGGTGCCTAAAGAGCAAGAGATCGGTATGTGGAAAATGCACCGTCAATGTGCTGAATGTTTGTTGAGGGACACGTATTATCACATATTCATAGTAATAAAGGAGGGGTTTCGTTAATATTTTGGCCCACATGGTTTACATGAGGAATCGGAAAAGTGAATTATGTATTAATACGCAAATTCCTGTCAAGGTACCGTCAGCTTCCATATAGTTTCCATATTTTACCATGACTTGTGCTGGAAGTGGTAGGCCTACATAGACGATTTTGTGCCAAATGGCAAAACGCCTATTCAAATAAAAAATCTATACATGGAGGACCATGAAATAAAATATGATCTTCCTAAAATGTCCTTGTGTTGCAGTGAATTTGTATATACTATTATGTTATTAAAGTAAAAATGAAGTCGCTGGCTACATGAAGGACCATAAAATAAAATATAACCTTTCTAAAATATCCTGGTGTTGTAGTGAATTTGTATACTTTTTTGTTATTAAATAAAAAAAAAAAAAAAAAAAAGTCGCTGGCTGGCGTCAAGTAAAATGTTTACCCATGTATGGTACAAATCTAGCAGGAATTCTATGCACACGCGCAGCAATAGTATTGCGCATGCAGAGAACCGATCGGACTGTAGGCAGTCTACAGCAAGCGAGGAACAATAGAGTGCAAAAAGGCGAAGTGAACCCGGCGCGCTTTGTGTTCACAATACCAAGCTCAAGCGAACCGTACTGTGACTTTTTAGCGAACCGTACTGAGACCACCTCCTGTGGTGGTCTCAGTACGGTTCGTTTTAAAGGGGTCTGAGTGCGGTTGTTGTGTTCACATATGCACAAAAAATGCTGAGTCGTCGATCTGAGTTCGTTTTGAGGGCTGAAAAGGACCAAGTGTGAAAACACCCTAAAGCTCAAATTCTTAATTTGGTTGAGGCGGCAGGAAGATAATGGGGCAGCCCCCACCCTCTGCCCCTAAAGACATCTATGTTCAGTCCACTATCCGGCAGGCCAGTAATATCCTAAGTGACCCCTCGCATGCGCTGAATTCCCAATTTGAGCTTTTAAACTCAAGAAGGAGGTACAGGGTTCCTCTCTGCCGACACAACCGTTATAAGACCTCATTTGTCCCTCTGTCAATCAAGCTTATTAATGAGCAGGGGGGTTGCAGACGAATGTGCAATAGGACTTGAGAGCCCTTTTTTTTTGGGTTAGGTCTGTGTATGAGCGTATGTTAAGTCCCTAAAATGTGAGTCTGAGTGGGAGTGTGCATGGGTTGTAAGCAAGCATGTGGTAGACGTGAGATGGGTGTTGAGTGGGTGACTGTGTATGCGCGTATAGTGACGTGGGGATAATATCTCTCGAAATGTTGTATTGTTCTGTATTGCACTGTTGTATTGCTTCATTTTTCGTAATATGTCTATCTGTGCAGCATGAGCTTGTCTTCCAAATCAAGTTTCTCCCAAAGGAGACCTGATAAGATCATCTAATCTAATCTAGAATTGCAAATATACAGTTTATTATTACAGCATTTGCTTACTATTAATGTACCGTGCAGCCATCTTGGTGAGGTGAGGAATCTATGACTTTCCGAGTCAGAAATCCGACTTCAGTGGGTGTTCAAATTGAAGAGTGGAGTCCCATTATGGGCGTTTTCTGGCCCAGACCTCTGAATTCTAAATAATTTTCAGCATTGATGAACCACCCCATGGGGTTCATGAATCCACCAGAGAAACCTGCGATATCAATTTTCTTTATGACAAAAAAAGAGATATTTTTCACTTTTTTTTGTGTTTGGGAGGGGCCATCCATTCTGGGGCCCCACTAAGTGTCACCAATGATTATAATCTTGTGTTTATCAGTGCACATTGTAGCTGATATATTTTCCTAATGAATGAAAAAAGAATTTGTTTAAATTGATGTCATACTGCCGAGGTAGGAAGATATTTGTTCAAAAAATATGTTCTGAAATGGAGATTTCCAACGGCCACGTGTGTAAACAACGGTACATTTGACAAAGTTCCCGGCCATGACACACTATGGAAATTTGTTGGCCATACCCTAGGGCAAATTTCAGCATTCAATGAAAAAACCAGGATGTGTCGACACCGGTAACATCTTCATCTGAACACTTGTATCAACCGACCGTTGTAAACCCTAAAATTAGTGTGTTGATACGAAATGGATTGTTACAGGTTGTAACACTTATCTGACATTATGCTACAATTCTTAAATATGTAGCTATGATATACCCATATTATGATATGAATGAGATATTAATTATATGTATGTGTATGGCATAAGTCATGTGAAAATTTGCAAAAGGAGAGAAAGGAAGCGCTACTTGGATATAATAGGGCTTTTTTCCTGACAGGTGCTCTTCAGTTAGGCAGGTGAATAATAGATCTCAAATATAAACCAAGGAAGTCCCATACTCTTTGTAAAAAGTGCAGACAACCAAGGAAAAAAAGGGAAACTGAGGCACTCCGTCTTCGGGTAAAAAATTTTTTTTAATAATAAATTCCTTGGAGCAAGGCAACTGACAGACCTACGCGTATCGACCAAAAAGTCTTCTTCAGGGTCTGGCCACCCACAAAAACATACATCATAGGAACACTCCAACTAGTATCCCTGACCAAGGAACTGGCCTTAGAACTGGAGTTGGTCCCCGGGCGCTGCTCTGTGGCTGCCCACTGCTCCTAACTATAGGATGGGTCAAGTGCAGAGGACAAATTACCCCACAGGGTTCAATAAAGTGTATCTCTTTAAAAGCTATATTTTTTTTCAAAAATAATACATCCACAGTGCGTTTAGAGGGGTGCAGAATAAAAGTATTTCTTTTCTGTAAAAACTATATTTAGTCTGAATTAAATAATTTAAAAATTTTGACGGGTTCGACAATGACTTCCTGTTTACATCGTACAAGCCAATAGCGGCCGGGGCATTGCGGGTTGCCAAATACAGTCTCTTTGCTCGGCACAGCTAGGCTGGCACTGGGTAAAATGGCAGAGTCTGAAAGTCCTGCTGCAGCTGCTTCAGAACCCCGGTGAACTGTGCGTTATCCGTCCCAGCAGCAGAGTGACCGGAGAAGGGCAAAGACGAGAGTCAATATTGGCGGTGCATATACTTGTGCAGGCTGATTGCTTGACACACTCGGCAACGAACCTGGCAACCTGACTGCTGGAATTATTTTCTGTTGTTGCGACTACGATCTTGAGACACTAGATGTCTGCTCATATTCCATAATCAACCTTTAAATAACATTAAATATAATTGAATAAAAATTTACAACATAAACAGAGCAGAAAGAAGACTGTCGCATGAGGTAGGCTGTCTTCTCTCATATTATACACACATTATGGACTATCCTAATTTAAGATGTACATTCCTCCCTCCAAGATGAGAAGCAGTTGACATTGGTTGTTTTAAGAAAACATTTGGCTATGTATCACTGCTTCTTTATACTAACCCTTAGAAAAAAATAAGTATACTTCAAGTTCATAATTTCAACTAAACCTAAGTAAAATCAAGTATATTTTCCCAAGTATACTTTTTGTAGCAAATGTACTAGTGTCAATGTACTAGTACTATACTTGTAAGTGTACTAATTAAATACTACTTTGGACTAAATTGGCCTGCTTTAAGTTTATAAAAGTATACTTTTAAGTATACTTCAAGTTTAAGCAAAGTAAACTTTAAGTACACATCTAGTTTACACGTAAGTTTTATTTTGTACTGCAAGTACACTACAAATGAACTTTTTAGCAAACTGTGAGTTAACTAGTTGTATACTTCTAGCATACTTTTTAGTTTATGAAAGTGCACATTTAAGTATACTGCTAGTAAACTTACAGATATCCTGCCAGTTTATTAGTTGTATACTTCTAGTAAACTTTTCAGTTCATGAAAGTATACTGTGAGGAATACTGCTAGGAAGCTTAAAGTGTCATTGGATGTTTAAAGACCGCCGTGAGTCAGGAATTCAGTTTAATATATCATCCGAAAGACAACTTCCTCATCACCACACTGGAATATTGAGTATTCTTCCACCAGAGGAAAGATCCCAACCTACTGGCCCACCAACACCTCCTCCAGCAGCAAGTTATTTTCCCAGTTGGTCTCCTATCCAAGCACTAACCAAGCCCACACCTGCTTAGCCTTCAGCCAGGTAGCTGGTGCAAATCAAGTAGTGGTATGGCTGCTAGGTATAAAACTAGTACACACATTTCGTTGTCACCATATCAGACCAGATAGCACTGAAGTTTCCAGTCTTCTTAACCTCATGGATGAAAGTACTGTGTACATTCATCTGTGAATCTGCACATAATGGCTGGCTGGATTTAACTAGTATCTCAATAAAACACAGCAATGTTTGGCACAGGTACAATATGAAGGGCTTTGATGTCCACACTCTTGTTTAAAAATGATTAAATCATTTATTAAACAGAATGTACCATCTTTCAAGTATACAGCACTGCTGCATCTTTTCTTTAGTCTGTCATATTTTTGACTGTGTTGCAGAACTCCATTAACCAAAAATCAGCTCATCGGTGTGCTCATTTGGAATATTTCATCAGCCTTTGCTTGAGTCCTTCAGCCTACTGGTCAGGCTGAAGTCATTGCTAATTTATATTTTATGCATATTTCTGGTTCCATAGGAGAGAAGGAGGTATTTTTTTTGTTTTGAAATGGGATTTTGATAAGAGTTTCCATTGCTGTGTTCTTATACTTTGGCATCCAATGTAATATTGTGTTAAAAAATTTAATTTATAAAAGAATCAATTTTGTTCTCAATCCCGAGTATGTTTTTCATTGTGAGTTCATATAAGTACTTTCATTTGTAAATTAAAGCTGAATGCACTTCAGCATTGTCTACTAGTAGAGTACATGAAGTAACCTCTAGTTTACTCATATCTGAATAGCAACAGTGATATATTTTAGAGTGCAATAATCATAAGCTGTGAGTATGATGTTAAGTTAGCTTAAAGAAGACTTTGAAGGATACTTGCAGTTTAAAAACTAAAAACTTTTAGCTCTCTGAAATTTTAAAACTAAATTTAAACTATAGAGGGCTTGAAGTATAGAACTAGTGGACTAGTAGTCTACCTATAAGTTTACTTGCAGTATACTTCAAAATATAATTTAATAAACTAAAAAGTTGGCCTGAAGTATATAACAAGTAAAGTTGTAGTACATCTGAATTTACTTGCAGTGTACGTCAAAGCATACTTTTATAAATTAGACATTGTGCTAGAAGTATATAACTAGTGAACTAATAGTTCATCTTTAAGTTTACTAGCAGTATACTTGGCCGTATACTTTCATGAACTTAAAAGTTTGCTGGAAGTATATAACTAATAAACTAACAGTATATCTGAAAGTTTACTGTCAGTATACTGCAAAGTTTACTTTTATTAATTAGAAATTGTGCTAGAGTTATATAACTAGTGAACTAATAGTTCATCTTTAAGTTTACTAGCAGTATACTTCCCAGTATATTTTCATGAACTGAAAAGTTTACAAGAAGTATATAACTTATAAACCAGCAGTATATTTGTAAGTTTACTTGCAGTATACTTTAATGTCTATTTTCATAAACTGAAAAGTATGCTAGAGTTATACAACTACAGTAGTTAAGTCACAGTATACTTAAAAGTTCACTTGTGGTGTACTTGTAGTACAAAATAAAACTTAGATGTAAACTAGATGCATACTTTAAGTTTACATTGCTTAAACTTGGAGTTTACTTCTTTTTTGTAAGGGTAGCTATATACTTTTCAGTTTATGCCAAGAGTACACTTTAGTGTCATTTTGTTAAAGTATATCTTTTATCAGTTCATAAAAAGTAAACTCAAAGTATACTTTTCCATTTTTTAGTTTAAAAGAAGTATACTAGTAGTATACTCAAATATACTTCTTGTTTGTAAGGGAGGATGTGTGATGTGATGGAAATCCTGAATGATACAGGTCACAAATATTACTATTTGCTATAGGTTTACCAATGCTGAATTGATTACTGTGTGTGTTTTTGTGTATGCTTGACAGTGTGTGTGTGATGGAGGGAAGAATCTGATTCATAGAACTGTATTGGTGAAGGTGGAACAGTATGTGCTTGCCTATACCATTTAGCTACACCTTGTAGGCTAATGCTTTGATATTATTGTGCTGGCCAAGGAAAATATTGCTGCAGCCATGTGGTGTAAATCCTGTATGATAGAATATATCATCAGGTGTTGTTGATATTGTCCTTCAGGTTGTGATGATAGGTTGTCACCTGTCAGGGTAAATCCTGTATAAGCTACTGGTGTTTCAAACAGATAGTAGCCTATGCTTAAAACTTACAATTCAAAACCACACACGCACACTCAAGAGCATGAGTGGAGCTGGGGCAGGGAACTCATAGATTTTGTGCCCAGGGGCCTGTGCATTCTTAATCTGTGCCTGTCCAGGACTAGGTTTGGTTGCTGAAGACGTGGGAGAAAAATCTTTCAAATATTTTGTTTTTAATGGGAGTGCTGCCCTCTGTTGGCAGGTTTTCTGATTACAAGTAGACTTGAGTCTCCGTATCTGGTGATTAATTGAACGTACACGTGAGTGCATGAGTTTCTCGTGCAGCAAAAACAAACAAACAAACAAACAAATAAATAAATCGACAAGTATTTCAGTATATTAGACTTAAAATCTTGCTTGAATTACACTTTGATCAATAACTGCTTGTGAGGCGAGATATTCTGACTAATTTCAAAATTTGCGGACAGTAACTTGAAACATGGTACAGTGTCCTAAATAATGATTGTTGGTTATGATTAGACTAAAAAAAAGTTTCTCCTCGCCTCCCCAATGGGTAAAGTTAAAAGCCATATCAAGCTTTCTCTATTCTAGGGTAGAGTGGGGTAAGATGCCCCTGAGGGTAAGATGCCCTTTGCTTATAATTCAATCTCAACTGTGCCCGGTATGTGACTCTTGACTTAGACAAATGCACTGCCACCTGGAGGGAAATGCTGATCAAGAGATGAGTCAACAGAGCTAGTGACTTGTGAGAACTCAAAGTATTTGTGTTTTTACTGTCTTTCTTATAAAAAAAAATGACCAAATGAATCATTTTGCCACAAGTATTTGAATGTTCCAGGAGTCTACAGAACATGTCAGTGTAACTCTCTGATGCCTTCTCTATGTGTAAAAGGGGGTCCTGCGTGGTGATAATAGGAGAAATTGGGGTTAATGAGCCAAAACCAATATGCTGGTGCTGGGGGTAAGATGCCCTTTTTGGTTTGGGGTAAGATGCCCCTTGGGAAGGAAGGCATCTTACCCCATTTTGAGTCGTATTCATTCTATTTTATGAGTTTTTCTAAAAATTATGTTCTACTTATAGGAAATATATATCAGACATGATGATTTTTATAAAGAATTTGGGAAGTTATGTGTATCCATAAATGTTAAAAGTGGGGCTATATGGAGTCACAAAATAATGAATCATATATGCATCAATACTCATAAGTGCCTAAAAAGAAATATATTGGGTGAAACGCATTATGGTCACTATTAATTTGAAAGACTTTTCATGGATACGTTCATATACGTTCCATACCGCCACATGTTTATCTAATGTGGTGCCTCATATTTTTTAGTAGTCCACAAGATATAACCATCTATTCCTTGATGCATTTAATGCCAACAGTACCTTGCCATCACTTGTGCCTTAGTGTTTAGTCAATTAATAAAAAGTAAAGTTTATGAGAATGTACCTCTTTCTTTCCCCATTTCTTTAGCAAGAAAATTTCTAAAAAGATGTTGATCTTTTGCATGATGTGTACCTGCCAATTAAGACAGCTGTAATATGATAATTACTCATGTGAAATGCAGTAAAACCAGTATGTATTAGGCTTTACAAGTTATTCTAGATAACATAAAACAGATGCCCATGGGGGGGGCATCTTACCCCATCCAGAAGGAACATCTTACCCTAGGGGTGAGGTAAGATGACTTTTTAAAAAAAAAAAAAAAAGTAATTAAACATTTAAAATATTTCTATAGTGACTATGTCATAAATCTTTCGAGATGTGGTAGCCAACTTTACATACTATCCATTCAAGCAAAAAATTGTTAATTCATGTTGTTTACCTTCAGTTATGAAAATTCCTGCTTAAGGGGGGCATCTTACCCCGCTCTACTCTACTATAACACGTATAGGGATGGACATTTTCCCCGTGCATGCTGTTACGGCCACAGGCTTCGCGCAGGGCACAGGCTGGATTAGATCAGAGTTAAGTGTAAACATCTTTGAAGGGCCATTTGCAGGCCTTTGCCCTGGCTGCCAGAGACCGCTCTTCTGTCTCATGCGACAAACATAAGCTTCCATATGGAGATGCTTCCTTCTGTCATGGGAACAAGGAGACCCCATGACCGACTGTGGTGCTGGTTCAGCTGGAGTCCATTACAGGAAGCTGACTTTAAATTTTATTTACGTTTTTAGGATAGCCAATTTCCGGCAAGTGCCTTAGGTTTGCATACAAATCGTAATCTTATGGGATTAAATCAGACCATTTTATATCCGTCTCTAATGACAACACATAAGAGGAACAGGAGTTTGGTCATTAGTTGTTGGCTATGCATCTGTGCTGCACGCTGTTTCATAACGTCTCATTTTAGTCTCAAGAGTCTTGTCAGCTGTTTTCCAGGAATCCCATTAAATCCCTGAATAGATTATATGGCCTTCATGAACGTCACTCACTCTTGCATGTCTTTTAATTCTCTTATTTGTTCAAAGATCTGTTCTACATGATACATCCCTCCTTCCCACAGGAGATCTGCTTTATTACCGAGTATGGAGTCAACAAAGATGGAGAGACCAGAAGTCACTGCCTCAGCTTGGCCTTGTATCTCATTCTGTATTTTTTAGCCTATGGTAAACTTACTATGTTCAAGGAGCTGTGTCATGGTTACAACGCATGCTCATGACAACGAAGGAAGTAAATCCGCTCAAGCGAAAGTCAAAATCTAAAAGGTATTATTATTATTATTATTATTATTATTATTCTTCTTCTTCTTCTTCTTCTTCTTTCTTCTTCTTCTATGGTTATTAGCGATTGAAAGCCAGGTTACATTCTTCATGTCCCGGGGATAAAGCTTAAAATAGCACTTTGAATCCTCAAATTTCCACAGAAAGCTCCTTAATATTAAAAACATAATGAAGGATTAACTGAAATGTATAAATACAATGCAAAGCAATGACGGATTGGCAAGGATTATTTTATTTATTATTTTATTTATTTTTATTCTTATTTATTTATACTGGGAGTCCGATTGAGAGCAAGCTCTCTTTTGCAACAGAGCCCAGTAGCAAAAAACAGAAAACACCAAGTACAATAAATAAAAACAATGACTACATTACACATGTACATTCCTGCTTTGTGGCAGCCAATAAAAGACATTTAAAACAATCAATTGAAATAAGACTTCCCAACTTTAAAAACTGTTGAATCCTATTCCACTTCTGTGGTGCATAATACATAAAAGCAGTTTTACCCAGTTCAGTACGCACCCTTGGGACATCTAAAACCAAAAAGTCAAGAGTGCGCAGACCGTATTCCCCTTTCCTCACGTTAAGCAAACTGGTCAGATATCCAGGCAGTTTACCCAACAATGCCTTGTATATAAAAAGGCAACAATGTTGCTCCCTTCTCATGGCCAGTGAAGACCAACCAGCGTTAAAATAAAGTGTACAGTGATGTGTTCGGAAGCCATCTCCAGTTATGAACCTTAATGCAGTGTGGTACACTGCGTCAAGTGACTTCAGCAAGGAGGGTGCAGCGTGCATATAAATTACATCACCATAATCTAGTCTAGAGAGAATAGTTGCTTGAACAATCTGTCTTCTGCAACTCCTCAGAAAGCAGGCTTTATTCCTGTACAGCATAGCCAACTTTGGCTTCAAATTCTTGACCTGCTCATCAGTATGCTTCCTAAAATTAAGATTGTCATGCACCCAAATGCCAAGGTATTTGTAGTAAGGAACTCTTTCGATTTGGAATCAGATTATGACAAGCAGATTCACTCTCTGGGGATGTACTGTCTGAACATGCCCAGTATTTGTGACACAGCTCCTTGATGTGATGGTGATTCTTCTCTGTTTCTCTTCTCCCCTCCCCTGAGATGTTTCCCCTGTATCCTGTCTCACCGTCCCTTTTCTTCTTCTCCATTCTCCAGTCTTCTCCATCCCCTTCTCTCCTCATTTCTCCAACGCCGAGCTCAGGCAGTTTCTGGAGCCGAGTTCTGGCCAAGGCTGGTTCCTACTCAGTTTTTCCTTGCCAGTGTGGCCTTATGGCTGGTTCCTTCAGGGTTCTGGCCTGGTCCAACTCAAAGAGCTTTGGGTCATTCTCAATTGTGCGAAACAAATGGAATGGAATTGAATATTTGTTATAAGGAGTCCTGGCACATTTCCTCCTCCCAGGCAGCTGATTTCCCTGGTAAATTCAACCTCCCGGCTGACAAGACACAATCATTTTTTTTCAAATTGTGATTGAGTAGAATCCTGGGGTCTTATTTGTACAACTTGGCGTGGATTTCTAATTTCTAACCTTTGTATTGCGCATGCTCAAAAAAAAAAAAAAAAAAAAAAAAAAAGGGGTATAGTCAAAAATTATACCTTATGTAACTGGGGATAAGCATGCAATATTTATTTAATAAACAAGGATTAACTTGGAATTTTCCAAATATGCATAATCTTATTAATTTTGTGTGTGTGTGTGTCTTCTTTATCTTGTTGTTTTTTTTTATAAATCCAAAATCCATTGGCGTGTGCATCATTTCTGTGCCTACGCACTGTTTATACATGAGACCCCTGCGGGCTTTTACTTCTGAACTGTAAATTTCCATCTTTGGGCATCAGTGAATCATTTTCCACCTTTGACAACTTACGAGAAACCTTTCCCCCACCCCCCTTTCCTTGGAAAATTTCCGCGGCAAAGCACTTTGTGATCCTGTGTGCTGAACGATTCTCTATACAAATATAGAGATTTTTTTTTTTTTTTTTTTTTTTTTTTTGGGAGGTGAAATTTTGGAAATATCTGCTTGTATGGCTGATGGGAGGCTGACTGATATGGAAGGTCCTGGGACTAGAACAGAACAATAAATTCTGTCTTGTTTTTTTCTCTGTCCGTGAACTCAAGCTGGCTGACTGAAAGGCATTAATCAGGTCTACCTAAATAATGGCCCTGGTTGTGAAAATCTTGGCCATTAAAACAGGAACTCATGCTTTCTGACTCTGGATTGTTCCACCTTTCATTGCAGGTAATGGTGGGAAACTGGGGTTTCTGTTAGTCTTGCTGGTCTCATCATTGTTTTTCTGATATTGAGCTTTGTCCACTGATTAGCGATGAAAATGCATGACGGTTACTTCTTTTCTGTGGCGTTTGTAATGTACTGCAATCTGCACATTCTGAGCAATGTGTGCTTTTACAGGATAATGAGCACTTTAGTTGACTTGTTTTGCATAGTTAGTGAAGTAAGGCAGTCTACAACACCACACATTTTAGAGGAAAACCGATACAATTAAGTTGCACTTATAGCACATTATATGTCCTCAGATGGAGGTTGTCAGGATTGTCTTTGCTATTACATTGCCGAAATGTTGCCAGTCTTCACAGAAGTTCTGCCGTTTTTGTGGGAACCCATCCAAGGATCTGTTTGAAGGAGCCGTCCGTGGGAAAGCTGAAGTTAGAAAGCTTAAAGGGGGGAGGGGGAGGGGAGGTTAGGATCTTTGTCTCTTCAGCTCATTTTGAATGCTGTAGCTTTGGGCAGGCATATTGTTGCTATTGTTTTTGTTGGCTAGTTTAAGCAATGTAGTTTGTAGAACATTTTACAAGGCATAAGATAATATTTCCCCCATCTTTGTTGTTTAATGACCTGTTACAGACATCATTACTGTAGTGAATCTTCAGCTGCTTAGCTATGAAGACAGCATGAATTATTATGATCCTAATGCTACTAGGGGTAGCAGAGTGCTTTGGATTCTGATTTGCATCAGGTGGAATGAAGTTAGGAAGAACCGTTGAGTCCTTGTGCAAGGCTTTCTGCACTGCAAAAATTGTCTGTCTTAATTTATTTAATTTTAAAGGTCCCCTATTACGTCACCAGGTGCACAACCAATTAGTTATTACAAGCCATTTCAAAATCTTTCCCCTCTTGACATCACGTGGGGAAGTAACTAACCAGAGGCAAGAAGAACTGATCACCTTCAGCCAAGCAGTCAAAAAAATTTCATTATTCTGGGTGGTCACTCCCCCTTGTGATGTCAGGAAGGGGAAATTTTGAACTGGCTCATAATGGCTAATTAGCTGTGAACCTGGTGGCATAATGGGGGACCTTTAATTTTATTATGAGACCTAACTTCTTATTTTTTCTCTGACAAGTAGAAAATATTGATTTATGTTACCCTGCATTTGGTAAGCAAAATTTTCTCCTCCTACCCCATGGACAAATTTGGAAATGAGTCAAAATTATTTTGCATCAGTGGCAGAATTTTCCTACCAATTTGGTTGTTCATTTCTCCCCTTTATATAAAATCACTTTGCGTTTATTTCTTTGCCAGTTTGTCGTCTTTTCCTGAGTCAATTATGAGCCTTGTATTTCCTAGTGTATTGATATCCCAGTTATGATTTCCCCATTGTCTGACGGTTTGCGAGATTGCCTACTCCTTTGCACATTGTGATTTCTGAATGATGACTTTAGTTTCTTGGTTTCTTCTTTCTTCTTGGTTTATGGGTATTTCTTGGGTATTTCCCTTGATTTTGGCATTCTGATTGCTTAGTTTCTGAACCTCGGACTGAACATTTACCAGGATACGGATTTACCCTTTTTTTTGCTGCAAGTTCACTGTTTGGCTCTGACCCAGATTGTTTCACATTAAGGAAATCTCATTGGAAAACAAAGGAAAATTGCTAATAAACTTAACAAACTGTATTACTGTCTGTGCCTGAGTCCTGAATCCAGACCTTGTCAAGAAAAGGATGTGGAAAGGGGGTAACTACCTGATCCTAGATCAGCATTCTCACTCCAAGGTGTTTCATGAACAAATCTTGTGATCTTTACCGGAACCAGAACATCTAAGCATTGCAGTATCAGTTCCATTTAGTTCCACTGGTATTTTAAGCCATCAGGAAAACTCAGTCAAAAAAGAAACTTCACACTTGTTTGGAGGTCGATAAGTTGAACATACAAGAAAAGTGGTTTTAAATAATGATTTAATTCCATTCTGTACCCATTAAGGACGGTGTACCATAAAAATCATGTTCATAATGTAACCAGTTCCACCGGAAATGCTACGGAAATGTAAGAGAGTAAAAATGGTAAGTTACAACTTGATGAAAGCATGTCAATAGCGCGTATGCCCTCCATGAGCGTTCATAACTGCGACGCAACGTCTCCTCATGGATTGAATGATGCGTCTGAACACAGCTTGGGGGATGCGTCGCCATAATTGAACCAACATGGCACCAAGTTCCTGCAAATTCTGCGGAGAGTTCCTTACTTAACGGAGTCTTCTGCCTAACGCATCCCATACATGTTCTATGGGATTAAGGTCGGGAGATCTTGAGGGCCACTCCATGACATTGATGCCAGCATTCCTAAGAAAATTCCACGTTAAATTGGCCGTATGAGGTCTGGCATTATCGTGTTGGAATGTCAGACCTGGGCCATGAGCTGCCATGAATGGCAAAAGCTCTGTATCCTGCAGCAGTTAGGTTTCCTTGAACGACCATCAGTCGGGAACGGGCAGGACCATTAAAGGCACCCCCAACCATAACACTACCGCCCCCAAAACGGTCCACTTCCTGCACACAACACTGGGCGTTATGTTCACGCGTCTCCTCCAAACTCTAACTCTCCCATCAGCGAAGTGCAAAGTGAATCTGGATTCATCACTAAAAACGACCCTATTCCAATCACGCTGAGTCCATCTCAGATGTCGTTGTGCCCAGAGAAGCCGTTGACGCCGGTGTAACTGGGTTAAAATTGGTCCACGATATGGCCGGCGTGCATGGAGACGAGCAGTGCGCAGGCGACACGTATGGTTTGGGCAGTCACACGACCTCTAAACAATTCATTGCTAGTGGGCGTTGCAGTGAGAAATCGACACGCATAAAATGACGTAAGACGATTTGTCGGTCTTCTGCTTGTGTCGTCCACGTGGTCTACCCGAACGAGGTCGGTCTGCTGTGGTGCCAGTTTGTTGGAGACGTGTCCGAAGATCATGGATAGTCCGTCGACTGCATCCCATAACCCTGGCAACGTCAGTGACCGGCGTCCCGTATTCAGCATGCCAATGGCACGTTCACGTTGAATGTTTGACAGTCGTGGCATTGCAAATCAACGGATAATTGACTGTAAGAACTTGTTTTTCCGAGATGTCACTCTATCGTGCTAACGTGGGCTCAATTGCACGTGTCTCATAAGGTCACGTGACTAGGAACACGAGGAAACGTGCTTTTACCTTGATGTATGCTCGTACGTGCTGCATGCTTGTGCACGTCGGAGTTGCTGTGTGTCATGATGTCTTTGACAATGCATTTACCCCTAATAATAATAATAATATCTCTTGTATTAAGTTTCAAGAAAATATTTAGAAATTTTGAGTGTGAAGTTTCTTTTTTGACTGAGTATAGTTTGTTGCTGAAGTATCTGAGGTAGTTGCAAGAGAAAGTAAGGGAACCCTTTGGAATGACCTGGATTTCTGCATAAATTGGTCATAAAATGTGATCTGATCTTCATCTAAGTCACAATAGACAAACACAGTCTTCTTAAACTAATACCTCACAAACAATTATATGTTTTCATGTTTTTATTGAACTCAACACGTAAACATTCACAGTGCAGGGTGGAAAAAGTATGTGAACCTTTGGATTTAATAACTGGTTGACCTTCCTTTGGCAGCAATAACCTCAACCAAACGTTTCCTGTAGTTGCAGATCAGACCTGCACAACGGTCAGGAGGAATTTTGGACCATTCCTTTTTTTTTTTTTTCCGCATCATAATAAAGTGTTTTTATTGGCAAAATGTCTACCAGTGCATCAAAACCACAGAGGTATTTTTTTTTTATTGCAAGACAAAATAAGACAAAACATTGACAACAAAACAAAGACGAGAACAGAAGAGGCAGGCCAATCAACAAAAATTTGGCAGAGCAATAAATCAGAGATGAAGCTGAAGAAGTTACATGGTGGTAAACCTGTGTGTGTGTGTGCGTGCATGCGTGTGTGTGTGTGTGTGTGTGTGTGTGTGTGTGGTTTGTAGTTTCTAACCTCCTATCAAAAGGACAAGGGGGCGCGGGGAAGGAAAAAGGGAGGGTAGGCCAACCAGAGCTGTATGGACACGTGGGAAGGGGAGCCTGAAAAGAAGAAAAATCAAAAATAAATGAAAAAAGTAAAACAAAATAAAGAAATAAATGAAAATAAATACGGATAGGGCGAGGATCAGGACATCGTCAGGGAGCTCCAGAACGGGTCAGCAGGGTCGGTCAGACACGATCATCCAAGTTCTTGTTTATTTATCCATAGGCTCCTTCTCCTTCCTTCTTATGCAGTCATTGATAAGAAAATTTGAATACTGAAAAGGGCTAGGGGCCGCACGTTGGTGCAGTGGGCAGCGCCACCATTTCCGAGCTAACAAGCCGTGGGCTCGTACCCAGCCCATTTGAGGCATGCGGGTTAGTACCCGGCCTCTCTGAAGCTGGCGGGTTGGTACCCGGTAACCATTTTAACAGTTGCTATTCTACCAGTTAAAGAAAGTGGAAGGTTCATCCAGCGATGAAGATCGTCAGTTATTGTCTTGAGTAATGGGGTGAACTTAAGATTAGTCAGCTCTGACAGCCTGGCAGATACTTGTATGCTTAAATATGTGATATGACCCGTGCATACGGAGATGGGTAGTGTTAAGGGCTGACACATCCTAGCTGTTGCTATGTAATGGGAGTATGGAGGATTTGGTCCAGTTAACGGAGTAGTCAGAAATAACAGAATATGATTCAATAACTTTCTTTGCTTCTTGCAGTGATGAATGAGGGTTTTGTCAGAAGAGTAATATATCATCAGCATAGAGACTGATCTTGTGCTGCATGTTTGGTGTCTGGATTCCTTTTATAAGAGTGTTCTGTCGAATGGCTGCTGCTAAAGGTTCAATAAAAATGGTGAACAGAGAGGGAGAGAGTGGGCATCCTTGCCTAGTCCCCCTGTGCAGTGTGAAAGGTTGTGAAATTAGTCCATTAGTGATGACAGTGGCTGAAGGAGAAGTATACAGTTTTGACCCAGGTAATAAATGATTCCCCAAAGCCAAATCTGTGCATTGTGTTAATGAAAAATGACCAATTGACTCTATCAAAAGCTGGACCATTCCTCTTAACAAAACTGTTTCAGTTCAGCAATATTCTTGGGATGTCTGGTGTGACTCGCTCTCTTGAGGTCATGCCACAGCATCTCAATTGGGTTGAGGTCAGGACTCTGACTGGGCCACTCCAGAAGGCGTATTTTCTTCTGTTGAAGCTATTCTGTTGTTGATTTACGTCTGTGCTTTGGGCTGTTGCCCTGTTGCATCACCCATCCTCTGTTGAGCTTCAATTGGCGGACAGATGGTCTTAAGTTCTCCTGCAAAATGTCTTGATAAACTTGGGAATTCATTTTCCGTCGATGATAGCAATCCGTCCAGGCCCTGAGGCAGCAAAGCAGCCCCAAACCATGATGCCCCCTCCACCATACCTCACAGTTGGGATGAGGTTTTGATGTTGATGTGCTATGCCTTTTTTTTTTTCCTCCTCATATAGTGTTGTGTGTTCCTTCCAAACAACTCAACTTTGGTTTCATCTGTCCACAGAATATTTTGCCAGTGGTGCTGTGGAACATCCAGGTGCTCTTTTACAAACTTCAAACGTGCAGCAATGTTTTTTTTCGACAGCAGTGGCTTCCTCTGTGGTGTCCTCCCACGAACTCCATTCTTGTTTAATGTTTTACTTATTGTAGATTTGTCAACAGAGATGTTAGCATGTGCCAGAGATTTCTGTAAGTCTTTAGCTGACAGTCTAGGATTCTTCTTCACCTCATTGAGCATTCTGCGCTGTGCTCTTGCAGTCATCTTTATAGGACGGCCACTCCTAGGAGAGTAGCAACAGTGCTGAACTGTCTCCACTTACAGACAATCTGTCTTACTGTGGACTGATGAACATCAAGGATTTTAGAGATACTTTTGTAACCCTTTCCAGCTTCATGCAAGTCAACAATTCTTAATCATAGGTCTTCTGAGAGCTCTTATGTGCGAGGCATGGTTCACATCAGGCAATGCTTCTTCAGAATAGCAAACTCAAAACTGGTGTGTGTTTTTTATGGGGCAGGGCAGCTTTAACCAACACCTCAAATCTCGTCACATTGATTGGACTCCAGGTTGGCTCACTCCTGACTCCGATCAGCTCTTGGAGAGGTCATTAGCCTAGGGGTTCACATACTTTTTCCACCCTGCACTGTGAATGTTCACATGTTGTGTTCAATAAAAACATGAAAACATATAATTGTTTGTGAGGTATTAGTTTAAGAAGACTGTGTTTGTCTAATGTTGTGACTTAGATGAAGATCAGATCACATTTTATGACCAATTTATGCAGAAATCAAGGTAATTCGGTCCAGGTCTAAGGTCAGTGCCCGCTACTCTCATTATTGGGGACTCAATCATGAGGAGCATACGAGTGAAGTCTGGCACCATCACGCTCTGCTTCACAGGTGCCAGAGTTTTAAACATTTCAGACCGGATTCCTAGCCTGTTGGATAAATATCCTCATGTTCGGAACGTTGTAGTTCATGTTGGAACAAATGACACTTCATATCAACAGTCCGAACTTCTGAAGCGTGATTTTACTTCATTGCTGGATGCGCTCAAGGACTGTGAGCAACGTTGTCTTTATTTTGGATCCTATTCCAACTCGAGGGATAGGGCGTTTTAGCAGAATTCTTGGTCTTCATTCATGGCTACAATCTGAATGCTCCTCTCACAAAATATTTTTTATTGATAATTTTAATCTGTTCTGGGAGCGTGCAGCCTTCTTTACAAAAGAAGGAATTCACCCCACTCCGCTCGGTACTCGGAAGTTAGCTGAGAACATCTTTTATACGATTCACCTGTCAGGCAAATGACTAATTGATTCTCCGGTAATTGAGGTCTCACATTCGATTGTTACAATTACCTCAGTAAGAACACGAATTGGATCCAAGACTAACGCTGGCTGCCGTCGCAGTAACTTGGTCAATATTTAATTAAGACCCCTGAGACATAAAAAATCCGCTAGCGTTGTCAATATGGCATCTTTTAACGTAAGATCCCTTGATAATTAGAGCTTTTTAATTAATGATAATATCGTTGAGAGGAAATTGCATTTTATGTTTCTTGTTGAGACCTGGCTGCAGAATGATAGTGCTGCAACTTTAATTGAGGCTTGTCCACCTGACTACAAATTTGTTCAAGCAGCAAGACAAGGAAAGAGGGGGGGTGGCATAGCTGCTATTTATTCCAATAAGTTTAGCTGCTCCGAGATTGATCTCGGTAAATTTGCCTCTTTTGAATACCTTGCGATCCTCTTGAAAGCTGCCTCAGGTGTGCTCACAGCTCATTTTCATAACCCTATTCTGTGTGTTGTTGTTTATCACCCTCCTAAATCGATTGACAGTTTTATGTCAGAATTTTCAGAGTTATTGTCCTCAGTGGTTTTAAAATATGACGGAATCATAATAGCGGGTGATTTTAATTTTCATATGGACGTTCCCTCAGACACTTCGGCCACTGAATTTTTAAACCTTACTGAGTGCTTCAACCTAGTCCACTGGGTGTCTGGCCCTACACACAAACACGGCCATACTTGGATTTAGTTTTTTACTCTGGGCGAGAATTTGAGCGACCTCAAGATAGAGGATCTTTTCATTTCCGACCATTTCGGTGTGTTCTTTGAAATCGAGGCCCCTGTTGCTCAAACCAAAGTGAAGCAATCCTTTCGTTCTCGTGTGGTAACCTCCTACACAGCCTCAAAATTTTCGTACGTTTTTTTTAAATACTTGCGTCAATATAGCGTACGTTGCAGAGAGCAATGAAATGCTAAATTTGTTTAATAATACGTGCTTGTCTGCTCTGAATGCTGTTGCGCCTCTCAAAATTAGAACAACACCTGTGCAACAGAATTCGCCTTGGATAAATGATAAGATTCGCAGCCTTAAGAGGGAATGCAGAAAAGCGGAACGGAAGTGGAAGGCCACTAAACAAAATGTTTTTTATGTGCGCATGAAAAGCCTGTTAAACTCATATAATCAAGAAGTAAAAAATGCTCGAGATAAATTCTTCTCTGAATTAATAGCCGCTGATCAGCATGATGCGAGATTTTTATTCAAAACAATTGACCGTCTGGTGAAGCCTCCAGCTGCTGGTGCATCAGCTTCATCCCCCGCTGATTGTGAGAAGTTCCTGAAATTTTTTATTGACAAGATAGCAGTGATACGGTCTAGTATCAGTCATGTTCCATCTGTTCCTGTTTCGTGCCCTCGCTTAAACTTGCTGAGTTGTTTCGCACCGATTTCTCTGTTGGATCTTACTGATACTGTGTCCCGTATGAAACCCTCATCCAGTCCCTTGGATATTATACCCACTAGGCTCCTTAAAGAAGTAATGATGGCTATTGGCCCTGACCTGCTTTCCGTGGTAAACAGTTCTTCTCTACTGGCTGTGTTCCAGACTATTTTAAGATTGCCTGCATTCAACCACTTCTAAAAAACCCAAACTTGATCCAGCCATTCTTAGTAATTTTAGACCAATATCAAAATTGCCTTTTATTTCGAAAGTCTTGGAAAAAGTGGTCGCAAAGCAACTTTTAGAAGTGGTGGAAACCAATATTTTTGAGAAATTTCAATCAGGCTTTAAACGTCAGCACAGTACAGAAACGGCTCTTCTCAGGGTCACTAATGTTCTTTTGATGAATGCTGACTCTGGCGACTGCTCATTACTCGTGCTTTTGGATATTAGTGCTGCCTTCAATACAGTTGATCATGTCATCATGATTGATAGGCTGAAAAATTGGGTTGGGCTCTCTGGGGACGGTTCTGAAATGGTTCTCTTCCTATCTGTCGAACAGAAAATTTTTGGTTTCCATCGGTGAATATGTATCCTCGTCTGTACTGCTTACTTCAGGTTTACCTCAAGGCTCCATACTTGGGCCTATATTGTTTTGTATTTATATGTTACCTCTGGGTTTTATTATTCGTCAGCATAAAATAGCTTTTCACTGTTAGGCTGATGACACGCAGTTGTATATTTCAGTAAAATCCACTGATTTCAGCAATGTGTTGGTCTTGCATGACTGTTTAGCTGATGTTCAAAATTGGATGTCTAATAGTTTTTTGCAGTTAAACTCAAATAAAACCGAAGTCATTATACTTGGTCCAAAGTTGGTGTCGGATAAAATCCAATCATCACTTGGACCTCTTGCTTCTAATATTAGGCCCCCTTCCCGAAATCTCGGTGTGATATTTGATACTGAACTCAAATTTGAGCTCCACGTAAAGAAGCTTGTACAGTCATGCTATTTGCAACTCCGTAACATAGCTAAAATTAGGTCTGTCTGGGTGCTGTTCTGTCATTTGAAGATACGGAAAAAAATATTCATGCTTTTATCTCGTCAAGATTAGACTATTGCAACTCATTATTTACTTGTCTGAATAAGAAATTTTTGAACAAACTGCAAGTGGTTCAAAATTCAGCTGCAAGATTGCTCACTTAAACAAATAAAAGGGCCCACATTACTCCAATTTTGGCATCTTTGCACTGGCTGCCAGTCCAATTCCGAATTGATTTTAAAATTCTGTTGATTACCTTCAAAGCACTCCATGGCATGGCACCAGAATATATCAGTGAGCTTTTAAATCCTTACAGACCTAAAAGATTGCTGAGATCTTCCAAGCAAGCATTATTGGCTGTTCCAGAGTCCAAGTTAAAAACAAAGGGTGATCGAGCCTTCTCGGTTAAGGCTCCAGTACTCTGGAACAGCCTCCCATACAACATAAGAAATGCTGAGTCTCTATTGTCTTTTAAATCTCTTTTAAAGACTCATTTTTTTAGGCTTGCTTTTGCTGATTTTACGGTTTAAATTCTTTTATTATGGGTGTGTTTTCATGTATGTCTCCTTTTATTATCTTTATTTTTCCGATTTTGATGTTTAATTCCCCATTTCCCCCATTTTGTTTTATTGCTTTTATGTATATGTATTTTACCTGTTTGTGAAGCACTTTGTGCTGTATTGCTTGAAAGGTGTTATATAAATAAAATTTATTATTATAATTCCAAAGGGTTCCCATACTTTTTCTTGCAACTGTACGTGTGTTCGCTTGTATGTGTGAGCCATGAAAATGTCCATCCGTCCATAATCTATGTGGCTTCTTCATGGTTGCAGGGGAGCTGGAGTACTCAGAGGAAACCCACAAGAACGCAAGGACCTCATGCAAACTCCACACTGAAAGGCCCCAGGCTGTATTCAAACCCACAAACTTCTTGCTGTGTGGCGGCAGTGCTACCTAATGTGTCACTGAGTCTCATGCTTTGAAATTGTTTTCCCCTGTTATGTCCCCCCGCCCCCCCACGAGAACGCGGTTTCCCGCTCGCGTCCGCGTTTGTGTCGGCATTCCCACTATTTTCGGGCTGTAACTCAGAAACCGTTTAAGATATTTACATCAAACCTTGCACACTCTTTCAACATTGTATGTAGATGCGCCTTTCACTGTCTGTGAGCATCAATGGGGGGCTGCGTTGGGGTGGGGGGAGATATTTGTTTTTTTGCCTTAAAAGAGGTCTCTAGTTTTGATTTGTGATTACATACACATTCAATTGGCAGACATTATACAGCACTGTCCATTCGTGCTTGTGGATATGCTACTGCTGCAGTTTACTGTATCATCTTCTTCAGTGAAGGGGGATACAAGCATCACTCTGCCTGAAATTTTAGTCACTGAGCTTATACTTTATTACACTGAATTCTGGGGGTTCCCAGGCCATAAATCTCCTGGGTAACCAGGGTTTCTGAGAACCAGGATTAAGGCTCCCTGTTTTAAAATGTAGGCTGGAACGTCCACAGTTCTGACTTGCTACAATGCATTGGATGGGAGCTTTTGTTTTGTTCTCACGCTAACCGCGCATTTTTGTCTGATGATTCAACCGCACAGCCAATCTGCCACAGTTTGTTTTTCACAAAACTCAGTAAACAAACCCAGACAGATCGCTTACCAGCCGGAGCCATGTTATTAATTTCATGTATTTATCAGCTGCTTTTACTCCAAAGTGACCTGCAGTTGGTTGGACTCAGCTGGAGGCCAGTCTCGCCTGAAGCATAAGGGCCTTCTTCATTATTGTAGCTCCACTGCCACACAAACAGCCGACTTCCAGCCCCCAGTCGAGTGTCATGGCCTCAAACCTATAGGCTGCCCACTGCTGTGTTGCTGGATGTTATGTTATGATATTACAGGTGGTATTAGATGTGAATTGCATAGCAGCCAGCGTGTAATACCTGTACCATTGCTAGTGACTTAATAACTTACATTTTTTTTTTTCTGTCCATGAGGTAAGGGCGACAATTATCACTCACACTGTTTTAATAGTTAATTGCATGTACAGCTTAAAAGTCAGAAGTTACATGTCAGAGATTAATTGGAGCGGGAATGTATCTTTGCACTGGTAAAAAATGCATCCATCATCTGGCCCTCTTATTCCTAGACTGGGTTGTACGGGGAAGAGAGGCTATCCCAGTGTGCAATTGGTGAGTGTCTGGACAGGAATGCACCCAAAATAATCCATCACTGGGCTCAAACACTATTCACTCATTTAAACCCATGAAGAATTAAGTTTCCAATGAGCCTAAAATGCATGTTGTCGGAGACTGAGGTATGTAAGAGCACCAAAACACAGTAGTACCCAGAGGAAACGCAGACGTAAACAGGGAGAACAAGTAAACTGCGCAAAGAAAGGCCCCAGCTGAATTCAAACCCAACACAGAAGTACTCATTGAGTACTAATCACCTAATGGGCAAATTAGACTCTGCAATTAACTGTGACGGGAACTGGCATACCATAATAAAGCCCACACAAACTGCACACATATAGGCCTAGGCGAGACTCAAATACCCAGCATTCTTACTGTGAAATGGCTGCGCTACCCACTGCACCATGAAAAATTAGGAACAAATTTGGAAGACGCTTTGTGTGGGAGCCAAAGTAAAAATCATCTGGCATCATCATCTTAGCCCCTCAGACCAAAATTGTGTTCGAAATTGCCCCCTATCACGGATATAGTGCACTATATAGTTTGTCCGCCATTTTGTAGTGTTGTTCGAATTCTTTTCATCCACTATATAGTGGACTATAAAATACCCATAATGCACAGCGGAATCAAGTGAGCAAGCGATGTACACTACATTGTAGTGCCGTATACCACAATGCACTGCGGTTGCGTTTTTCCACAGAAGAAGAATGTGAAGAGCGAGATGGCTTTGCCCTGCAGAAATACATTCTCCAATGTTCCCGTAAAGCAGCTTTCACACCGGACGCGAAACGAACTTTTCGCAGGACAGATTACATTCAAAGTCAATGCAAAGACGCAAATACACGCAAAGCAGCTTAAGTGTCCGGTTTGTTTACATGATGCTCGGCGCGTCCACTTACATCACAGGAATATCCAGCTCATTTGCTGACGCAACCATGTTCAGAAAATTCCGGTGTAGTGTCCGAAATCTCCTTTGGTCATTCCCTATGTAGTGCACTATATCATATACACGATGTAGGGCATAGGGAGTGAGTGAATGAGAGGACGATTTCGAACACAGCTCATGTTCTCAGACTCAGGTCTTCAACAGGATGCAGTGGCAGACATGGCCAACGCCGCCCCCTGCACATATTTTAGCTGCTCGATGAGCTCATCCAGTTTTTGGGCATGTGCTTGAGTCTGACTTTTCCAAGGTCAAAAGTCATGATGTCATTTTACTTGCCAAAAATGAATCAATCTACGTGATTAATAGTAACCAAGAGACTATCTACAGCAACTTTTTGAGATATTGCCCTCGGAAATTTTGTCAGCTTTGATTTGACCTTTGTAGGTGACTCAAGGTCAAAGTTCATAGATTAATTTTAATCTCCATGTATGATTTCCTGTATGTATTCAATAGAAACCAAGTGGCTTTCTACAGTAGTTTTTGAGATATAGTGTGAATTAGGAGATTCACATCAAAGACCTTGACCCAACCGAACTTTGAAAGTGTGCACTTTTCACAATAGCAATGGATATGATTATGTTTTCACATTGAAAAGGGAAACATTTGGTGTTGGTTTGGTGCAAATCTGACCATTTATGGGCATAAAATGATTTTGAACATTTCAGTGATCTTTAACCTTGACCGTGACCAAATTCATTACAAAATTTAATGGGATCTGTTCTGGGTCATGGCCCAACTTTTGGCCAAATTTGCTATAAATTGACGCTGTGGTTTTCTTGTAATCTTGCTATCGAACAAATAAATACATAAACGCAAAAACCAATGCGATTACAATACCCTCGCCCCACCGCTTCACATAGGTACAAGGTAAGAACAACTGCAATGTAGAGAAAAGTCATTGTAATAGGAATTAAAATGCACATTTTTCCCCATAAAGTCACAATGTCAATTTAAGCGGCCAACTACACCTGTGAAGTCATCTAGCCTTTCTTCTGAGATCATTTCAACCATTAACATAATACGCAACAGATCTTATGAGAAAATTGTAATGTGAGTCTCTAAAGCTACATTACGCGTTACTTAATTGGTCGTCAAATGATTAATTTTCTTGACTTCCACCCCATTTTTTTTTAAAAAGTTGGGATGCTGTGTGAAATGTAAATTAAAACAATGCAATGATTTGCAAATCACTAAAACCCTATATTTAATTTAAAATAGTACAAAGACACCAAATCAAATGTTGAAACTGACAAATTTTATGGTTTTTGAAAATATCTGCTCATTTTAAATGTTATGTCTGTAACACACTTCAAAAAAGATGGGAGAGGGGCAGCAAAAGACTAGAAAAGTTTTATGATCCTAAAAAATACAGCTGGAAGAACATCTCACAACTAATTAGGTTAATTTGCAAAAGGTCAGTAAGGTAATTGGGTATAAAAAGTTTTTCAGAAGTAAACATGATGAGGGCTTCACCACTCTGTGAAAGACTGCGTGGGCTAATAGAACAACAAGTTAAGGATAACCTTTCTTGATGCAAAATTGCAAAAAAATTGGGGATTTCATCCTCTACAGTACATAACATCATTGAAAGATTCAGAGAATCTGAAGAATTCTCTATATGCAAGGGGAAAGGCTGAAAACCAATATTGACACTCGGCAAACCTCGGCCGATTCGTTGCTCATCAAACCTCGGATGTGTGACCGCGGAAGCCATTAGCCAGAACTTTTTTTTCTGGATAAACATGGTGGTGTCCAGTGGCAGCAGCGTTGGATTCAATGCTGAAACACCAGTCAAATTGGTGAAAACATTGTGTTGCCTCTTGTGAAAAGATATTCCCGACATAGATTTCGCGATGGTCAGTTTTGCCTCCATTTTTAGGAGGCGAAGTAGCGTGCGGATTTAGACAACTGGGTAAATCTGTCTTCCGGCAAAGAATTGTCAGGCGGAGAAACATATCAACTTTCTGTCACACATCCGAGGCCTGATGAAGAGTAGCGGATTCTGCCGAGAAGTTCCGAGTGCAATATTGAATAGCTGCAATTTTCAGGTCCTCAGGTGGCTCTGCATTAAAAACTGGAGGCTTTCAGAGTGCAAACCTCCGCCAAGGCAGCACTGGTGAAATCTTGCTGAGTGAACATGGCTCATAAGAAATTTAAGGATAGGTTCTGCCCCTGATGCGAGACCAATCAACCCACAACCCACTACAGCTGCTTTTAAATTGAAGCTATTTCATTTTTATACAGAAAAGTTTGACAACTATTTTCTTTCTGATGATTCCTGTACATGGGTTGGCAAATGTCATTGTTCACGTTGCCGTCTGTCCCTCTGATGTTACTTACAGTTGCTAGTATACTGTCTTATTTTTTTATTACTATTTTATTTTTTTTTCTCCTCTTTGTTCAATTGTCTGTACATGTTGTGGGATGATTGCCTCACAATAGGTGCCTTGCCACCTGTGCGATCATTTCCTGACTTCTGTCAAAGCTTAATAAATAAATAAACAAAATTTGAGTGATATCACTGGCAGTGAAGTTCAGTCATCGCATCATAGGATTTCAAGATGGCTGCCATGGCAGCCATATTGTTTGACCGATCACAGTCAAAATCAATAGGGTCCATCCCTGATGTAATAGCATCCCACCCACAAAATTTCAGAGATATCCGTTCATTACTTTTTGAGTTATCTGGTACACATCAGACAGAGAGACAAACCAAGGCTGGCAAAAACATAACCTCTTTGGCGGAGGTAAGAACAAACAAGATTCTGGAGTGGAAATCTCTGCATGGGCTCAGGAACACTTCTGTAAACCACTGTCAGTGAAAACGGTTTGTCACTGAATCCACAATTGCAAGCTACGAGCCAGTTTTTATAAGAGTCAGGCAAGCGGTGATTCATGACCCCTTTGGATTTGTCCAAAAATTTTTTTATTGATAGATGTATGTTAGAAACGAACAAAAATCACATTTCTATCCTTGATAGGGACCTGTTTTTTTTTTTTTAGGGGGTCCTGGAATATTGGGGTCAAAATCAGCCAAAATGGCAAAATCACCAAAATTAGGTTTTTGAATGCTTGTATTTCTGTGCGTATTGAGTGAACCAAATTGATTTCCATTTATGCAAGTCTATCAGGTATGGACGCTCCAAAACTGTGAAAATTTTGGCAGATGACTTAGGGCGCAGCCCATAGGTGGCGCTGCAAATCACTACTTTTTGTAATTATGCGCACTTTCCCAGGGCTTGTGTGGCTTGCGCACGAAGTCAGCCAAGGTATTTTATGCATGTCATTATAGGTTAGGACCTCTTACTTTGATTTGGACGAAAATTACGGCGGCTGACTCAAGGCCCACAAGTATAGGGGGCGCTTTTTGCCGCAGAAAGGTGAAATTACCACATTTGCACACTGTGATTTCTCCATGCGCCCTAAGTCAAAAGTGATGAAATATGGCTCATGTTGACACTCAACATCTCTAGTGTCAGTGGTAAAGAGAGTTTTGTGGTTGGTTTCAGTATTAACCCTTTTTGCACCGTTTTTCTTGGGCCACTTCACGAAAAAGCCGAATATGGTAAACTGGGAACTTTCTCCGATTTTCATGAAACTTGCAGGATTTGCTTTCTTAACTGGGAGAAAGGTGTTCTGTAAGTTTGAGTGCAGTGTGGCAAGCCACTTTGTTTATACGCCGCCACTTGGTGGCAAAATTGGAACTAAACTGCAAAAAGTAGCACTTTCAAATAACCTTATTTCTCATAAATAAAGTAAAGGAAGCAAATGCTGCAAGTTTTATGAAAATCAGAGAAAGTTCCCAGTTTACCATATTTGGCTTTTTCGTGAAATGGCCCAACAAAAATGGTGCAAAAAGGGTTAATACCGAAACCAGCCGCGGAACTCTCTTTACCACTGACACTAGAGATGCTGAGTGACAATGTGAGCCATATTTCATTAATTTTGACTTAGGGCGCATGGAGAAAACACCGCAAAAATGTGGTAATTTCACCTTTCGGCGGCAAAAAGTGCCCCCTATACTTGTGCGCCCTAAGTCTGCCGCCGTAATTTTCATCCAGATCCAAATAAAAGGTGCTGATCTATCATGACATGCATAAAATACCTTGGCTGACTTGGGGCGCAAGCCACACAACCCCTGGGAAAGTGTGCATAATTACAAAAAGTAGTGATTTGCAGCGCCACCTATGGGCTGCGCCCTAAGTCAGCCGCCAAAATTTTCACATTTTTGGAGAGTCCATACCCGCTAGACTTGCACAAATGGAAATCAATTTGGCTCACTAAGGGCGCAAAGAAATACAAGCATTCAAAAACCTAATTTTTGTGATTTTGCCATTTTGGCTGATTTTGACCCTGATATTCCAGGACCCCCTAAAGAAAAAGCAGACCCTATTAAGGATAGAAAATGTGATTTTTGTTCATTTCTAACATATATCTATCAATAAAAAAAATTTTGGACAAATCCGAAGGGGTCATGAATCACCCTCTAATAGAAATCTGCCTGACTATAAAAACTGGCTCTTAAAGCTCTGCCATGAAAGATTAAACTATATGTAAACAAGATCAAGAAATGCTGTTGCTTTCTCTGGGCCTGATAGACTGAGGTGAAGTGGAAAACTGTCCTGTGGTCTGTCCAATCAAAGAATGGGAAGACATTTTGCCCTCAAAACTACAGAAGTTGGTCTCCACGTTTCCCCAAACACTCACTATTGTTAAAAGAAGAGGTGACCAAACTGGAGCTTGTTTCCCGCTGCACTGCAACTTTATTGAAACCTTCAAAAAATTCCTGGATCCAGAATTTGATCTGGATCTCTCCCAAAATGAAATCACCTCTAGGAGTGGCCAAGACACACCTCTGGTAAATATTTAATAAAAATCTGGCCATAATTTTTTTTCCATAATGTTGCTAACAAACAACATATATATATATATATAGGAACTCAGTTACGTAAAAATTCAAAAACAAAAAAAATTCAGGACACCTCCTCTTCTTGTGCAAGAGTGCGGCCACAGTAACTGTTCACAGTCTCTCACTTTGTCATGGGTAATGCAGGGAAAGATGTGCCACAGCTCAGAAACAGTGAGTTCATTAAGAGCTCCAGAATGTTCCAGCAGAATGTTCACTCTGGATTATGGGGTTTCTCAGGCTGTGAGGGGGACCTCCTGTGGGAGAGCTCAAGCGGGGCAGGTGGCTCTGTTTGCGACGTGAAAGGTCTAGTCCTGCATCTCCTGAACAGCGCCTCTCTTAGGAAGCGGAGCGCTGACGGGCCGAGGATAATGAACACCCAGGGGTCGATAATGGAGTTTATTGACAGGAAGCGGAGGGCGAGAAGGTCGTTCATCAGGCTCTTGTCTCGCAGGCCGATGGCATGGTTGATCTATCGAGATCGAGAGAGCACACAGTCACGTGGAATATCGAGAGGTAAACAGCGAGTAATGTTGCAACAAAGCGACCAAAAATTATGCAAAAAAAGAGAAAAAAAACTCAGTAGAAGAATACTCATTCTAAAATTCAGTAAATTATCTCAAGTAGCCGACTGATGGTTTAAGTTGGGGCGGCTGGTCTCTTCCGAAAAAGGTCTGCATGAGCGCAAGGATTTGAAGACCACAAAGGAAAAATGATCAAAGTCCAAATTTTGCATCTTTGTATATTTTATATTATATTATTATAATATTTTATATTTTTTCTATTTTTTTTGCATTTTTTTTAATGCTTTGCTTCTAAGATCGTTTTGAATTTTTAATTCATCATTTCTCCTCAACTTTAAAATGTGACTCTGATCATTTTTCCATTGAGGTCTTCATTTGTTTTAGCCAAGCCCTGCCAAAAAAATCCAGCTAGAACAAGATTCAAACTTTATCTAGTCATTAGCTGGTCTTGCTGGATGCAGCCTTTGGGCCAGTTTACTCAAGCTGGTTCAACTGGCGATCAGCTGGTAGACCAGTTCTAAGTAGCTGATTGAGAGGCAACATGCAGGTTGGTAGTGCTGGTGTAACTGGCCAGTTGATGGCAAAGCAGCGTGGCCATACTGGTGTACACTGTTATAAACTTGCACCTTTTGCCAGTTATTTTAACAGTAATTTTACAAAAAGTTTACGGCAGAGTTCTGTGTACGTTAAGTGTAAACCACAGTTAAATGCGCACAGGACTCCGCTTACAGTTTAAATAATTGGTGTTTAGTGTTCTTGCCAATTTAATGCGATCAACAAGAGCTAAATATCATAAAGTAGTAAAGGAATTTCAGAGAGATTATAATATGTTAAGAAGGCAGAGACTGGCTGAATGTGTTATGAACAGTGATTCAAGAAATTTATGGAATGAACCTAGGAAACTCAACGGGCCTAAATTATTTGCAAAAACTTTTTTTTCTTTCTTTTTTTTTTTAATTTGGCATCTCCAATCCCACCCGAATCTGGAATGCCCAATTGGTGAACTATGTACAAGGCTTGCTTGTTTGCGACCCCTTGTTGCCAATTCAGGAGAGTGAAGACGGTTCACGGCTCTCCTCCAAAGCACGCGCCTGTCAGCCACTGCTTCTTATACACTCATTGGTTGAATCTTCGCAATTTCAGAACGAGGGCGGAGGATACCCGGACATGAACAGGCTTAGAATCTTCCTGATGAGCGCCCGTCCAGCCAACAGGAGGCGCTTGAGCAACGAACAAAGCTATTTATTTCTTTCCCGGCAGTCCCTTCCCAATTTGAAACCCTGTAGCGCAATAGCCAATTGTGCGCTAGTCCGAAGAAGCTGCCGACCACTGCTGGTACGAGGTGGGGTTCGAACCCGCGACGTGATAGTCACTTCTGCACTGCAACGCAGTGCCTTAACCGAGTGAGCTATCCGTTTTGCAAAAACTTTTAATAACAAAGATGATCCCAAGGATATTGCAAATATATTTGCAGATAAATACTCCAAAATATATACTTCTGTACCCACTGACGCAAACTGTATTAATGAGATGCGCCAAGAATTGAAAAATAGACTCATAAACGGGACAGTTGACTCTGTATATGTTTCAATTAATGATATTCATTGTGCCATAAATAAGTTGAATCCTAATAAGAATGATGGTCTATTAGGCACCAACTCTAGTCATTTTATTAATGGATCTATACTTTTATTTGAACATGTCACCTCTCTAGTTAATTGTATGCTTATTCATGGTCATACAGCAGATGATCTCCTCACCTCCATTATAGTTAGTATTCCTGAATGTTACAGTAAGTCACTTAACGATAGTGACAATTATCGAGGTATTGCTCTATGCATCGCTTTGTGTAAGATTATTGACAATCTATTCATCGGTAAGCACTCGCCGTCACTGTGTACCAGTGATCTCCAGTTTGCATTTAAGGATAAGCATTCTGTAATGCTGTGTTTAAACAGGTAATAAGTCATTGTAATTTTAATGGTTTTAATGTGTATTCAGCTTTGCTAGATGCCACCAAGGCCTTCGACAAAGTCCACGATGGCAAATTGTTTAAACTTTTATTACAGTGTGATATGCCCATATATGCTGCTAGATTCATTTTAGATTCATATCTTCGACAGAGAGTATATGCTTCGTGGAATGGTGTGTATTCTAGTCAAATTGAAACTGTGAATGGTGTGCGTCAGGGAAGTGTGTTATCTCCAGTTTTGTCTTGTATATATTTTGATGAACTTTTATGCTATTTATAGAAGCATCCTGCTGGATGTTGGGTTGAGCACAAATATTATGGGGCATTATGCTATGCCGACGACGTAACATTATTATGTCCTACTGCTACTGGGCTACAGTCAATGATTGATACATGTAACAATTTTGGAAAATAAAATAATGTTGTTTTCAACAGTAAGAAGTCATTTGCTATAAGTTTTAATGGTGTATCACAATGTGTGCAGTTAATAATGAACGGTGAAGAAATTAAATGGGTACAGAGGGTTACGCAGCTTGGTAATGTTATGACATGTGACTTGTCTGATGAAGTTGATGTTATACATAAACAAGGTGATTTTATTGGTTCTGTTAATAAGTGTATTGCTAATTTTAAACATAGTCCATCTTCTCTCCTGTACTCATTATTTAAGTCTTACTGTACAGCTTATTATGGGTGTCAGCTCTGGACTTTGCATACCAAGTACCGTGATAAAATGCGAGTAGCATGGAATAAGGCAATTAGACGACTGTTAAATGTGCCATACTAAATTCACTGTGCCAACCTACCCATCATATCCTGCAATAAGAGTTTTAAACAAATGCATGTTGAACGGTTTGTTAAGTTCTATAGTAATATGTTATGCAGCAGTAACTCTCATGTCCGCTTTATATTCCGGCAGTCGTTGACAAACGCTATTGGTTTTTCAGGTGTGAATAGAATTGAGATATATAATAATTATAGTATAAGAGATTTCACAGATATAAATAATAAGTATGTTGTTACTACACGTTTCAAACCAAGTGAATGTCATGTTCGTATCTGTACACAGATAAATGAGCTTCTTGCAATTCGTGATGGAGACTAACAGGTTCCAAGCTATTTTACAAATGATCAAAGGATTGTTGATGATATGATGTGTGTAAATTAATTTGTTATATCTAACTTTTTATCCCTTTTTTTTTGCTGTAATGTTTTTATATTGTGTATCATGTACTATGAACACAAATAAATCATATATATATAGTGGCGATTTCGCCAGAGTTCTGTGTTGTGTTCTGTGTTGCTAGCTCTGTTTCCCCCCCGGGCCGCTGTGATTGGCTGCACTACTCTGGTCTATGGGAACCAATCACAGCGATCCAGGGGATACATATAGGCAGGCTGATCAGCGGCCTGAGTGTGTGTGATATGCTCTGTCATAGAGAGGTTGTGCCATTCTGAGAAGAAATCCTTGTGTTCACATGAGTATGGCAGAAGAAATAAAGTGAAGCTCCATTTCAGGGGCGTCGATAACTCCAGACCCTGCCTCTGCCTCCGCTTCTTAGAGAAACCACTACACTGGTGTCAGAAGTGAGATCAAGCAAACTGCGGCGAGAAATCCGGCGGTTGGAGGCAGAAATAGCAAGCCGGAGTGAGCGGTGTAGCCCCACAGTAGTTGCGGCAAAAGAGACCCACATCCCCGCGCTGAGCCTGGGAGAATGAGGGCGGCAGTCAGTGCCGCAGCGGGAAGTCAAGCTCCCACGATTCAGCGACTCCTCCCCATGGGAGCCGTATCGAGCGCAGATGACACTGATCGCCCAGCACAGCGGGTGGACGGAGGCGGAGACGATGATGTGCCTGGTGGCAGCGCTGGAGGGGCCAGAGCTGCAGACTCTACTAGACATAAGCACAGACGAACAAAGCAGCTTATCGCCGCTGATCGCTGCACTCGAATGGCGCTACGGGCGCCTTGAGTCCACGGAGCTGCATCGAAGCCGGCTGACAAGTCGGCGTCGACAATCCGGAGAGAGCTGGGGAGCTGTGGCGGTCGACCTGCGCCTTCACGCTCACCTGGGGTACCCAAACCTTGGGTACCTAGGCCAAGACGAGCTGGCGCTGCACGCTTTTCTTCAGGCTCTCGCGCCAGAGAAGCTCCGCCACTACGTTGCCCTCGCAGCGCCTGGCTCCCTCGAGGAGGCGCTGAAGGAGGCCGAGCGAGCGGCAGCCATCATGGGGAAAGCCGACGCAGCCGAGCGGGGCAGGCCACGCCCCCAGGTCCGCGTGGCGGAGTGCAGCGAGGAGATGGAAGAGGTGTGCTGGACGCGCACTTCGCCTAATTCGCAGCGGTGTTGCTACCGCTGCAGTGAACAGGGACACATCGCCCGGTACTGCCCCGCCCCAACACCAAAACACCCTGAGCCTAAGCCAGCCGAGCCTAATCTGAGCAAACATCCATCTGCCTTTTTAAAGGCGGATAGGCGGCAATTCCCTTCCCCTGCCTTTGTAAAGGCGGGGGTGCAAAAGTTCCATTCCTCTGCCTTTGTAAAGGCAGATAAGCAGCCATTTCATCCCCCCGCCTTTCTAAAGGCGGGGATGCAGGAATCCCATTTCCCTGCCTTTTTAAAGGCAGATGAGAGCAACTTTCCACAGATAGGCCAGCTGGGCTTAGGAAATGGTTTGTACCTGCAGTGCTGGCTGGATGGGCAACCCTGCAGGGCGCTCATTGATACGGGTGCCACGATCTCCCTGGTGCACCCAGGGGTCCTCCACGACGCCCACTGTGAGCCCACTGACACATGGCTGCAGTCCGTGACTGGCCAGCGGATGGGCATGATGGGCTGGAAGAAGGTGGGCGTGGCCGCTGGAGATCGTCGCCTCAACCACCAATTCTGGCTGGCCTAGATACGGAACGACTGTATCGTGGGCCTAGACTGGCTAGCGGGCTGGGGCGCCACGATCAACATCGCCCGCCCAGCCCTCTTCATCGGAACAGACGCCTATGAGCTCCAGTCCATGGCAGGAGAACAGATTGCGAGGAGAACTCATGCACCTGCCGAAGCCACAGCCCAGCTAACAAATTCACCACCCCAACCAGCCAACCCAAGCGGACGCATAAACCCCGTCTGCCCAGCCCCCTCACCACCATCCTGCTTGCCGTCAGCGGACACCACAAAGGCAGTCCACGAGCTGTGGCAGCGCAGCTGCAGTGGTCTCGATCCCGCGCAGAGCCAACAGCTGAAGTGCCTGCTGACCAGCAACCTGAACCTCTTCGCCGTACACGACAAGGAATGTACCCAGACGAACCTGGTGCAACACCACATCAACACCGGCGACGCTGCGCCCATTCGCCTGCAGCCACACTGCCTCTCCCTCTCCAAACGACGAGCAGCAGAGGAAAAGGTGAGGGAGATGGCTGCAGCGGGCATCATCGAGCCCTCCAATAGTCCGTGGGCAGCCCCTGCTGTCCTGGTGCCGAAGAAGAACGGCAAATGGAGGTTCTGCGTTGATTACCGGCGCCTGAATGCTGTAACCTGGAAGGACGCCCATCCTCTCTCGCGCATCGACGAAGCGCTTGACCACCTAGTAGGCTCCAGTTGGTTCTGCTTGCTGGATCTTCGCAGCGGATACTGGCAGGTGCGGATGTCTGACGACGCCAAATTAAAAACAGCATTTACCATCGGACAGGGGTTTGGCACTTCCGGGTTATGCTGTTCGGGTTGTGCAATGCCCCCGCGACCTTCGTGCGGCTAATGGAGAGGGTCTTGTCAGCTGTTCCTCGGGAACGCTGCGTCGTGTACCTTGACGACCTCTTGGTGCACGCCAGCAGCTTCTAGGGCGCTCTCTCCAACCTGAGGGATGTGTTCACCGCAATCCGGCAGGCGGGGCTGAGACTCAACCCGAAAGTGTCAGCTGCTCCGGCGGGAGACGACATTCCTGGGGCATGTGGTGAGTGGGCAGGGGGTGGCCAGAGACCTAGCAAAAGTGGCCACTGTGCAAGGCTGGCCGGTGCCGACCGACGTGGGTGAGCTGCGCAGTTTCCTGGGACTGGCGAGCTACTACTGGCGGTTTGTGCGGGACTTCGCCTCCATCGCCAGCCCTCTCCATCGTCTCACTGACAAAAACCAAGCCTTCGAATGGACGGAGGAGTGCGCAGATGCGTTCGCCCGGCTCAGAGCGGCCCTTACACAGGCCCCAGTACTGGCCTATCCCAATGTTCAGTGACCCTTCATTGTGGACACTGACGCCAGCAACACTGGGGTAGGGGCCGTGCTCTCCCAGCAGGATGAGGAAGGGGCAAAAGTAGTTGCGTACAACAGTCATGCTCCGAGTCGTGCAGAACGCAACTACTGCACCACTCGCCGGGAACTGCTGGCAGTCGTCAGGGCGCTCTGCCACTTCCGCCCGTACCTACAGGGCACCATCTTCCGCCTGCGCACCGACCATGCCTCCCTCACTTGGCTCCTGAATTTCAAAGACCCTGAAGGCCAGGTAGCGCGCTGGCTGGAGGTTCTGCAAAGCTACCACTTTACTATTGAGCACCGTCCGGGCCGCCACCACGGGAACGCTGATGCCCTGTCCAGACAACCGTGTGCCGCACTGGAGTGCAGGTACTGTCAGCGGCTGGATGAGCAAGACCAGCCGGCTCTCAAAGTGGCAGCTGTTTCGACAGGGGCAGAGGGGATGCCAGTGCCGCTAGAACCTCAACAGCTACAGGAGGAGCAGGAGGCAGACGGCACGCTGGGGAAGGTGAGGGGCTGGCTGGAGGCAAAGTTACCACCAACATGGGCTGAGGTTGCGGCAGAGGGTATGTAGCTGAAGGCCTATCGAAGCCAGTTTCAGCAACTGGAGCTGCTGAACGGGCTGGCCTACTGGCGCTGGCAGGCGCCTGGCCAGGGGTGCGACATCCTCCAGCTCTTGGTGCTCCACAAGCTACGCCCCCTGGTCCTTGAGCTGGTTCATGGCTTGGTGGGGGCGGGCCACTTCGGGGTGATGAAGACCCTGCGCCGCCTGAGGGGGCGGTTTTATTGGCCGGGCTGCCACCGCGATGTGGAACTCCACATCCACTGCTGCGACTCCTGCACAACCCAGAAGGGACCCAGCAACACTTTGCACGCTCCCCTGCAGCGATATGTCGTCCGCGCCCCAATGGAGCCGGTAGGGGTGGACGTCCTCGGGCCACTTCCAGTCACCGAAGCTGGGAATCGCTACATCCTGGTGGCGATGGACTATTTCACCAAGTGGCCTGAGGCGTACCCTGTGCCCGACCAGAGCGCGGAGACAACAGCGCGCTGTTTGGTGGAGCAAATGTTCGCACGTTTCGGGGTCCCTAATGAGCTGCACAGCGACCAGGGGCGGAACTTTGAGGTGCAGGTGCTGACGGCAGTCTGCAAAAGGCTGGGGGTGGCAAAGACGCGGACGACTCCTCTCCACCCACAGAGCGATGGATTGGTGGAGAGGTTCAACCAGACCCTCGCCACCCAGCTTGCCATCTTCACGAGCCAGCACCAATGCGACTGGGATCAAAACCTGCTCCTGGTCCTGTGGGTGTACCGCTCGGCCATGCAGGAGTCGAGCCAGTGCACCCCAGCAGCTCTGATGTTTGGGCGGGAGTGCCGAACGCCTGTGGACCTGGTGTTTGGGGCCACACCCGAACCAGCGGGGCCAGCCACAGGGGAGTTGGATTACTGCCAGCAGTTGCTGGAGCGGCTACAGGTGACTCATGATTTCTCCCGACGGGCACAGGACACTACAGGGTTGCGTCAAAAGCGCAACTATGACGTCCAATGTCGGGGGCAGGCCTTTGCTGAGGGAGACCGGGTCTGGATCTACTGCCCGGTCAGGAAGAAGGGCCTGTCCCCGAAGCTCCAGCACCACTGGCGGGGGCCGGGCGAAGTCATCAGTCGCGTGGGAGCGGTGACGTACCGGGTCCGGATGCAGCACAACAGGCGGTTGGTGGTGTTGCATCAAGACTGGCTCGCCCCATACCGCCCCCGCCTTCCCAACGTCGCAGCCAGCCCATCTCGCTATTCGCCCACTCCAGTGCCAGCCAACTGCCGGCCAGCTAACAGCCTGCCTCCCCACTCACCAGCTTCATCACCGGCGGCTGCAGTAACCCCGCCGGTGCACCGTTGCCCAGTCCGGCGACGCCAGGTGCCGAGGCGCCTTGTGGACTTTGACTGTACATAATTGAATTTTTTGTAAATAGCTTTGTTAATTCTTGTACATAGATGTGTTTTTGTTGTTGCGGGGTCGTCGGAGGACTAGTGACCCCTTAGGTGGGGGCTATGTGGCGATTTTGCCAGAGTTTTGTGTTGTGTTCTGTGTTGCTAGCTCTGTTTCCCTCCGGGCCGCTGTGATTGGCTGCACTACTCTGTTCTACGGGAGCCAATCACAGCCATCCAGGGGATACATAAAGGCAGGCTGATCAGCAGCCTCAGTGTGTGTGATATGCTCTGGCATAGAGAGGTTGTGCCATTCTGAGTAAAAATCGCTGTGTTCACATGAGTATGGCAGAAGAAATAAAGCGAAGCTCCGTTTCTGGGACGATGCAATAACTCCAGACCCTAACTCTGCCTCCGCTTCTTGGAGAAACCGCTACAATATATATAAAACCAGGAAACAATGCGTTCATTTAACTGTTAAATTCAGTCAGTTTATAACACTGTATCTACCCTAGTCTGAGTTAACAGATAAAGTGTTGACGAAAGAATAATAGCCTACAAATTGCTGCGTCAGTGCGTTTTTTTTTTTTTTTTTTTTGTTATTGTAGCTAATTGTAAAGGCAGAGACTATTCGCCCCGCGGCGGTTCAGCGCGAAAGATCAAAGAGCAGGGCGGCATATAAAATTAAATCTCTTATAGGCCCAACTGCGGGGCAAATAGCAGAAGTGGTTCTCTGATCCGTCCCACAAACAACGGTACGAAAAGCGGAGCTGCTTCTCTTGTCGGCCGTGTTGCGGGGCAGATAGCCGATCTCTGTCCAACCCGCTGTGGGGCGAATAGCCACTTCCTATTGGAAAATTTGGTTGGACTTCAATCATTATTATTTAACAGGAGTACACACAACTGGTAACTGGCGAGAATCTGAAATGATAACTGGTAAGAACCTAAGCTGGTGGGAGCTGCTGTGCTGGGTGGTGTCGCAGTAGTAGCAGGCTGAACTGGTCAAGCTAATCACCAGCGATCAGATCCAGCTGGATAGCAGCAGGAATAAATATGATAATACTTTTTAAGGCATTGACTGAAAACCATGGTATCTGATCTGCCTTAAAACAGAAATCTTCCACCACGTGTGTTTGAATAAGGTCAGACATCCCTAGTTTTGATTAAACAGCTGTCTCTGGCAATGCCCTCTTTTATCAAATGTTTACTTCCAGCAAGGACTTCATACAAATCGGCGAACTGTTATTGCTTTGATCTTTTGATATCGGGATATTCAAAGACAAATGGGAAAAATATCTCAGTAACAGATGGATCCAATGACTCAGATAACATTCAATTTTTCCAGTTTACTAAAGCCACGAAAGTCAAAGCATCAGGTTCCCAATGAATTAATATTTTCTTTCCCCCACAGTGTTTAGTTTATTAGTCATCAAGGACCGAGTCTTTCACATTACCAAACAACACGCTTTGGTTAAAGAAAACAGTCGTGATCGATGAATTTGCGAAAAGATAAAAAAAAAGTCTTACCGCAAGTGGAAGTGAGCAAACTGCGAATGCCACTGTAATAAAAACAAGGAAAAGAAGGTGGTCGACTTCTGTCATAGAAAAAGAGTGGTGCCTCTTGTCTCGGCTCTCCGTGGACCACCGGATGCCTCCGCGACGTCGGTGCATGAGCACTAGGTGACAGATGACAAACACGTTGCAAAAAACTGTTGAGGAGATTAGTAGAACCATCACAGTGGCATGTAAACTGGTATAGATAAGGTCAGCTGGCTGCTCTGGTTTCATGTCAATGAAACACCACGTGCCTGGACAGTACTGAACGTACCTGCCCACGCCCAAAAAAGGCAAGACGCAGAATATGACACAAATCGCGTAAATCAATGCCACGGAGATGTACCCACATCGCCGGCGAAAATGTCTCTCGTAAACGAACGGGAATCCAATTGAGAAACAGCGCTCCAAAGCCATTCCGAACAGGATGGACAACGTAGCCAGACTGAAGAAGGTCATGCTAAATCCAAAGTACTTGCAAACGACTTCATTATCGCCCAAGGCAACCATTGTTTTATTATTTGCGTAAGAGGCCAGAACTGCTGGGCTGACAGCGCAAGTTCCCATAAGATCAGTGACCACAAGTGCGGTCACCAAAACGCGGAACAGAGAGTGACGCTCGCGGCTGCACTCCTTCCTCCGACGGGTCTCCAAAAGCACACAGGCGATCACATTTCCTATCACTCCCGCACAGAACATCACAAGTGAGCTGGTAGGCTTTGCTGGCTCGAGGTAACTCTATATGAAGACATGCATGCTCCCCTAATTCTGTGGCATTTGATTCCATTAAAAAGTTTCGTCAACGTTTCAAAAGTTCCTCTACTTAAATTGTTTCCTCTCTTTTTTCACCAAGTATCGTCCAGTTTACTGACTTGACAAGTTCCCAACAAGTTCCCACCAACTGTAGTCTGGCTGAAGGTAGATGATGAACATCTCACTTCCCTCGAAGGATAAAGCAAAGCTCGTACCACAACTGACACGTGGTATTTGAATCGCTATGCAAAAAAATAAATAAATAAATAAAGTAAAGTAAGCTACCGCAAACCTCAGAATAGAGCGTAACTGATGGTTGGAAAGCGCTATCAGAGAACACAGTCCGCTGATATCACCCACCCACGCGAACGTGTGATCTAATCTAATTTCCTGTATGATGAAGGGAGCATAGGAGCTGGGCAGGCGGGATTTTGGATGGTTTGTGAACTCGGGTGTGGTCTCTTGAGGGGCAAGTTTTTCTTCGTCTTTCTTTTTGTTTGTTTTGTCGTAACAGAGATGCGCACTACTCGTGTTGCAAGTCATGGTCAAGTCACAAGGCAGATGGTACAATCTCTTAAAAAAATATATCAGAGGTGCGTTTCCCGAAAGCACAGATGCAAATTTACATAGTTGGAGCCATTGGCTGTGAAGGGAGGAACTAAAAAATTGCTAGCTTAGTTAGCAACTACATGTTTTTGGGAAACGCAACCCAGGCTGTCGAAATATTTAAAACAAGTTGGGTCAGAGGTTTCAACATCAACCCAGGACACAGATGCTACTAGAGCGAGCTGCAGTATTCTGGCCATTTCCTGGGGGGGGCGTGTTATGTTTAAGTTGGTAAAATCTCACTGGAAATTAGAACTTAGTCTTTAAGGCTTTCTGCAGCCACTGCGCCATGTTCCGCATTTCTCAGTCTGTGACCATTCAAGCTAAGACTACTTGGCCAAGGATTGCTTCTTCACAGATTCATTCATTCTCCTGTCAGTACTCATGTTGTTTGGCAATTTTTTGAATAATAAAAAGAAATAAGTCACAAATACAACCCCAATTCTGAAATAGTTGGGACAAAGTGTAAATTGTGAATAAAATCAAAATGCAATGACTTTCAAATCACACCAGCCAGTATTTTATTCACAATAGAACAGAGATAACAGTAATGTTGAAACTGAGAAATTTTACAATTTTATCCACAAAATGAGCTCATTTCAAATTTGATGGCTGCTACAGGTCTCAAAAAAGTTGGGACAGGAGCCTGTTCACCATGGTGTAGTATCCCGTCTTCTTTTTAATACAGAGTGGATGCGTCTGGGCATTGAGGAGACAAGTTTCTTGAGTTTAGCCACAGGAATTTGATACCATTCTTGTTAAATACAGGCTTCCAGCTGCTGGAGAGTTTTGGATCTCCTTTGATGGACTTTTTGTTTAATTATGCGTCAAATGTTCTCAAACGGTGAAAGATCAGGACTGCAGGCAGGCCAGTTCAGCACACGGACTCTTCTACTACGAAGCTATGCTGTTGTAATAGCTGCAGTATGTGGTTTTGCATTGTCCTGTTGAAATACACAAGGCCTTCCTAGGAATAGATGTAGTCTCGAGGGGAGCATATGTGTGCAGGACTAGGAAAAAGGGGTTTCTTGGAATTTTTTTCCATTCTGTGATTAATGTGGTCAAAGTTCAACCTGTTCTATTTTACCAAAAATGCATGTGCAAAGCTAGAATTTCAAACTGGCAAAGCGAAAAAAAGCTACCATGGCTACGGGCATGTCGAGTATGAGTCCAGAGGAGTATGAGGAGCAGCATATCGTAGATGAGTACTACACTACACGGGGAGCTAGTCCAGAAGGTAGTGATAGTGAATCTGGAGACAGTGGAAGTGAAGATGGTGGTTCCAAGTGATCAAGCAGCCAGGCCTCTGTTGGAGCCGCGTACTCTTGATGTTGACAAAGAGAGACTTGTCAAGGAGTTCTGTGAACTCACTTGTAAGTGTCAGAAGAGAAAAGGAGACCCATGTAGTGCCTTTTTTTTTTTTTTTTTTAAAGATTATTTTTTGCTTTATTTGACAGTTGTACAGTGTAGAGAGACAGGAAAGTTGGGGAGAAGAATGGGGAAGACATGCAGCAAATGACCTGAGCTGGTATCGAACCCAGGTCGCCGCGTACTCTTGATGGACACAGCCTTTCATGGAGTTCTGTAGAACCGATGAGCCAAAGGGCGCCCCATGTAGTACCTATTTTAGTGTTGCAGACGTGACTGAACACAGAATTCTAATGGCTGAGTTGAGGAATGATGCAATTGATCTGGTGAAAGATCTATAATTCAATTAGTGGTTTTCTGTGTAAACCATACTACTACTGTACTTACTACTGATATCCCAGCACTACTGTACTGTCAATTTACAACACTTTGCTGTGCACAAATTCATCCAATTTTTTTCTCGAAATGAAAAACTTGGATCACTCTTTGATTTTGTTGGAAGATCTCAATTTTCATAAAATGACCCAAGTGACCCCTTTTCCTAGTCCTTCACACATATGTTGCTCTAAAACCTTTATATACCTTTCAGCATTCATGGTGCTTTTTAAAACATGCAAGTGTCCCACACCATATGCACTAATGCATCCCCATACCATCAGAGATGCTGGCTTTTGAACTGAACACTGATAACAGGAGGGGTGGTCTTTCTCCTCTTTGGCCTGGAGGACACAACACCCATGATTTCCAAAAAGAATGTCAAATTTGGACTCGTCTGACCACAGGACACTTTGCCACTTTGCTAAAGTCCATTTTAAATGAGCCTTGGCCCACAGAACATGGCGGCGCTTCTGGATCATGCTCAACAATGGTTTCCTTTTTGCATGATAGAGTTTTAGGTGGCATCTGTGGATGGCACGGCTGACTGTGTTTACAGACAGAGGTTTCTTGAAGTATTCCTGGCCCCATTTAGTAATGTCAATGACAGAATCATGCCGGTGAGTGATGCAGTGGCGTCTGAGACCTGAAGATCACGGGCATCCAGTAAAGGTCTTGGCCTTGTCCCTTACGCGACAGAGATTTTTCCATTTTCTCTGAATCTTTTGATGATGTTGTGCACTGTTGATGATGAGACCTTCAAAGCCTTTGCAATTTGACGTTGAGAAACATTGTTTTCAAGGTATTCCACAATTTTTTTTTATTCAAGCCTTCACGGGTTGGAGAGCCTCTGGCCATCTTCACTTCTGAGAGAGTCAGTCTCTCTAAGACATCCCTTTTATAGCCAATCATGTTACACACCTGAAGCCAGTTAATGTAATTACTTGCTAAATGTTCTTTCAGCCAATTCTCTTATATATTAATTGTTTTTTTTCAGTCCTTTTTTTTGCCTGTGTCCCAGCTTTTTGAGACCTGTTGCAGCCAGAAAATTTGAAATGAGCTCATTTTGTGGATAAAAATGTAAAATGTCTCAGTTTCAACATTTGAAATGTTATCCATGTTCTATTGTAAATAACATATTGGCTCATGTGATCTGAAAGTCATTGCATTTTGATTTTATTCACAGTTTACACTTCATCTCAACTATCTCAGAATTGGGGTTGTAAAAAATTTAATTACATCAGAAGTCCAGGCAGTAGGCTACGTTAGGTTCATGCTCCAGGGCTTTTCTGTGTGGAGTTTGATGCGTGGGTTTTCTCCGGGTACTCAGGTTTCTTCCCAAAATCCAAAGACATGTTTGTTACATTAATTGGTGACTGAGTTGTCTACATGAATGGGTGAATAGTGTATGTGTGCCCTGAAATGCGATGGCAAACTGTCCAGGGTATATCTTCCTTTCACCCACTGTATGCAGAGATGGCTTCAGACCTTATCCTCCCAGACTAAGCTTAACTAGGGTAAAGCAGGCCAGAAATCGATGGGCTTGACATACCAGTCTGGTTTATTTGTGCTTAAATAAAACCCAGTCTCAGGGCACAGGAGGCCTGTGTAACTACAAGAACAACAACAACAATAATAATAATAATAATAATAATAATAATATTAACAAGAAAAGGAAGTAGAAGAACATTCATCGAAATTATCAATGGTAGTTACCGGTTTATTGCCATTGCAATGAAAACGTGAAAGTCGACACTTCTCTGTTACGAACAGGTTTGGTAAGGACACTGGGTATATAGTGCTGACTCAGTGCTGATGAGAGCCACTGGCGTCCACAGACTCTGCAAATCAGAACTCTTCCCTTTCTGGTGTACAGACTATATCAGGCTGTCTAAATATTTAAAACATGTCAAGTGTGTTTCAATATTAAGCAATACCGGATTCAACTGGTAGTAGTGTGAGCTACCCTGGCTATTTCCTGTTGAGATTATTGATGTTATTTTTATACTTATGGCTCATGATGTTCAAATTCTTGTCAATGAACCCAGTTTTGTTTAAACTAGTACGCATTTCACAGAAATACGAAGCTTACTGTATAAAGTATTCCGCTGTGACTGCGTCACCCACTGCATTTTGTCTCCTGACATGTAGCTATACTAAAATTGTTTGCCCAAGGGCACGGGTCACTTCCTCAGAATTTCATTAATTCTCAGTTCACCAGTCAGTAGCCTTCTTGTTTTGCAGTTTAAGAGGGATAATGGGAAAAGACAACAGAAGTCTGGTCAGCACTAATGTTCAGAGATTTCAGACAGCCCTGGGGCCTTTCTGAGTGGAGTTTGATACGAGAGTTTTCTCTGGGTGCTCTGCTTTCTTCCCACAGTCCGAAGACATGCATATTACGCTCACTGGGGAATCTGGATCGTCCCCATGTATGGGTGAATAGAGAGTGCGCCCTGCAGTGGATGGGTAAACTCTCCGAGGTATTCTTCCCTCAGGCCCATTGCATGCTGGGATAGAGTTCAGACTCTATCGTCCCACTCTGACCCAAACAAAGATGAAGTCAGGCTAGGCATGGATGGATGGACATATGGGTCTGATTTGTCCTGTCCATATTTATTACAAACCCAATTCCGAAATAGTTGGGACAAAGTGTAAACTGTGAATAAAATCAAAATGCAATGACTTTCAGATCACGAGCCAATATGTTATTTACAATAGAACGCAGATAACATTTCAAATGTTGAAACTGAGACATTTTACATTTTTATCCACAAAATGAGCTCATTTCAAATTTTCTGGCTGCAACAGGTCTCAAAAAAGTTGGGACACAAGCAAAAAAGGGCTGAAAAAGCATTTAATATATAAGAGAATCAGCTGAAAGAACATTTAGCAAGTAATTATATTAACTGGCTTCAGGTGTGTAACATGATTGGCTATAAAAGGGATGTCTTAAAGAGGCTGAGTCTCTCAGAAGTGAAGATGGCCAGAGGCTCTCCAACCCGCGAAGGCTTGCGCAAAAAAATTGTGGAATACTTTCAAAACAATGTTCCTCAACATCAAATTGCAAAGGCTTTGAAGGTCTCATCATCGACAGTGCATAACATCATCAAAAGATTCAGAGAAACTGGAAAAATCTCTGTGCATAAGGGACAAGGCCAAAGACCTTTACTGGATGCCTGTGATCTTCAGGCCCTCAGACGCCACTGCATCACTCACCGGCATGATTATGTCATTGACATTACTAAATGGGCCCAGGAATACTTCAAGAAACCACTGTCTGTAAACAGAGTCCGCCGTGCCACCCACAGATGCCACCTAAAACTCTATCACGCAAAAAGGAAGCCATTGTTGAGCATGATCTAGAAGCGCCGCCGTGTTCTGTGGGACAAAGCTCATTTAAAATGGACTGTTGCAAAGTGGCAAAGTGTCCTGTGGTCAGACGAGTCCAAATTTGACATTCTTGTTGGAAATCATGGGCGTTGTGTCCTCTGGGCTAAAGAGGAGAAAGACCACCCCTCCTGTTATCAGTGTTCAGTTCAAAAGCCAGCATCTCTGATGGTATGGGGATGCATTAGTGCATATGGTGTGGGACGCTTGCATGTTTTAAAAAGCACCATGAATGCTTAAAGATATATAAAGGTTTTAGAGCAACATATGCTCCCCTCCGGACGACATCTACTCCAGGGAAGGCCTTGTGTATTTCAGCAGGACAATGCAAAACCACATACTGCAGCTATAACAACAGCATGGCTTCGTAGTAGAAGAGTCTGTGTGCTGAACTGGCCTGCCTGCAGTTCTGATCTTTCACCGATTGAGGACATCTGCCGCAAAATTTAATGAAAAGTCCGTCAAAGGGGACCCAAAATTCTCCAGCAGCTGGAAGCCCATATTAAACAAGAGTGGGATCAAATTCCAATGGCTAAACTTAAGAAACTTGTCTTCTCAATGCCCAGACACCTCCACTCTGTGTTAAAAAGAAGAGGGGATGCTCCACCATGGTAAACAGGCCCCTGTCCCAACTTTTTTGAGACCTGTTGCAGCCATCAAAATTGAAATGAGCTCATTTTGTGGATAAAATTGTAAAATTTCTCAATTTCAACATTTGCTGTGTTATCTCTGTTCTGTTGTGAATAAAATACTGGCTGGTGTGATTTGAAAGTCATTGTGTTTTGATTTTATTCACAATTTACACTTTGTCCCAACTATTTCAGAATTGGGGTTATACTATAGTAGTGATTTATTTCAAAAATCCAACCTCAGGGCTCAGTAAGCCGGTACAATTGTTTGAATTTCTAATAAGATGATGATGATATTGATGATGACAATGATGATGATGATGATGATGATAAATATGATAATGTTGTTGATAATAATGATGATTATGATAATGATGTTGATGATGATTGTGATGATGATGATGATGATAATGTTGATGATGGTGATGATGATGATGATGATGATGATTATGATAATGTCGATGATTATGATGATGATGGTAATGATGTTTATGATGTTGATGATGATGATTATGATAATATCGATGATGATGATGATGAAGATAATGATGATGATGATGATGTTGATGATAATGATGATGATGATGATGTTGATTATGATGATGATGATGTTAATGATGATGAGGATGATGATGATGATGATTATGATAATGATGTTGATGATGATTATGATGATGATGATGTTGATGATGATGATAATGATGATGATTATGATGATGATGTTGATGTTGATGATGATGATTATGATAATGTCGATGATGTTAATGATGCTGATGATGCTGATGATTTTGTTGATGATGATGTTGATGATGATGATGAATAATGGTGATGATGATATTTATGATGATGATTATGATGATGATGATGGTCATCATGATTTGATGATAATCATGATGTTGATGATGATGATAATGATGATGATGATGATGTTGATGTTGATGATGATGATGATGATTATGATGATGATGTTGATGATGATGGTCATGATGATTTGATGATGACAATGTTGATGATGATGATGATTGATGATGATGATGATGATGATGTTGATGTTGATGATGATAATGTTGTTGATGATGATGATGGTTATGATGATGATAGTGATGATGTTGATGATGATCATGCTGATGATATTGATGATGATGATAATGTTGATGATGATGATGATTATGATAGTTTTGATGATGATCATCATGATATTGTTGATGATATGATGTTGATGATGATGATGATGTTGAAGATGATGATGATGATGCTTATGTTGATATTGATGATGATTATGATAATGTTGATGATGATGTTGATGAAGATGATGATGATAATGTTTATGATGATAATGTTGTTGATGATGATGATAATGATGGTTATGATGGTTATGATGATGATAGTGATGATTATGATGATGATGATGATAATGTTGATGATATTGATGATGATGATGATGATGATGATGATGATAATGTTGTTGATGATGATTATGTTGATGATGATGATGATGATGATTATGATGTTGATGATGATGATGATAATGATGTACTTGCTTTCTTTTGCTCTGGAACTTCATTGGATTCAGAGGCTTTTGAATGTCTGCTCCAATGTTGAGAAGATTATTTACAAAATTTGCAATCCCAACACCTTCAAAGGTTGAAAGTATTTTCATCTCTTGTACACACCTGGTAAAATGGATTAGTTTGGACAGCATAGTGTACCATTTGTATAGAGGGTAAGTTTTTTTGTTACTGAAGGCTAATTAATATGCTTTATGCTCTTGACGTGTTATGTGCAGGTCAATGAGCCTCACTGGTCATTTTGAAGACAGCAATCAGACAATACTGAGGTATGAAAGACTCAACATCATTTCACACCGTCAAACAGAAATAAACAGTGTAGAAGTTAAACACTTGCACCACCTGTTAAAGCTCAGAAGACTCCTGAATATCAGAAGTAATAGAATTTTAAGACAATGATAAATCATTCACTGGCCACACCAAGTAAATAATGGCCCATTTGATTTTCAGACTTTTAGTCAGTAAAAAATAAAACAAATCACTCTTCCATTTAGTCTCCCTGAATATGATATTCAGACCTATAATATGCATCAGTGATAGATGTGTAAGTCTGGGCATACAGTATATGTACAGTATATTTATGTACATGCATACAACACATTTTCATGAGCTCGTACAGGAGAATGCTTGAGGAGTGCACCACCGTGTGGACACAAAAGGTACAGATTTTGTGAGCTTGGCCTTAATCTCTTGTTCTTTTGCTTCATCTTTGTCTTCCTCTTCTTAGTGCAACTATTGGCTACAAACGAGTAATAATAATAATAATAATAAAAATAAAAATATTCATCATTATCACCATCATCATCATCGTCGTCATCATCATCATTATCATCATTAATAATAGAAACAATAATAATCATAAGAAGAAAATGAAGAAGTCTCATCATCATCATTGTTAAAGGTAGTTATCGGTTGAGTGCCATCTAAACTAAAACATGAGAAAGTAGACGCAAATCAGGTCCAATCAGGTTTGGATTTCTTCAATGTCTATATATTTGTCTCACTGAAATGTTTCCAGTCATTATACTAATTTTAATTTTAGCAAGGATAACCCCAGTGAATACAAAAAGCAGTTTTTAAATTTTGATTTTGTTTATTGAAGGAAACAAACCCATTCAACCCTACCTGGCCCTATCTGAAAAAGCCCCCTTAGTTACTAAATAAACCACTTAAACAAATTTAATGTATAATTGGGTTCAATTTCACCAGACACACCCAGGCATGATTACTGCTAGCCCTGTCGAATCTAGACATCACTTCAATAGAACCTGTTTGGCAATATAATGTCCACAGAAAGGGGCACATGGTGTCACAATCTAAAATAAATTCAGGAACAGATGAGAAACAAAGTTCCTGACATCTATCAGTCTGGAAAGGGTTACAAAGTCATTTCTATGGCTCTGGGACTGCAGCAAAGTGTGAAAAGAGCCATTTTGGAGGAAACTTTGGTTGGTGAACAGTTTCAATAATGGTGAACCTTCAAAGGAGAGGCCTACCTACCAAAATTCCTCCAAGAGCGCATTGCAACTCATCCAGGAGGTCACAAAAGAACCCAAACTAACTAAGAATAGCAGGCTTCACTTGCATCAGGTAAGGCCAGTGTACATGATTCTACAATTAGAGAGAAACTGGGCAAAAATGGCATCAATGGGGAGAGCTTCAAGGTTTAAACCACTGCTGACCAATAAGAACTTGAAGGCTTGTCTCACTTTTGCCAGAGAACATCTTGATGACCTTTGATACTTTTGGAATAACATTCTGTGGGCTGATGTTGTTTTGTCTGTGGACTGACATTCTTGGACAGAAATAGTGCTTTTTGGAAGACAAGGGTCCTGTTACATTGCGCATGCAGCTAGCACTGCTGTCCACAATAAGAATATCATACCAACAGTGAAACTGTGATGGTCAGGGGCTGCTTTGCTGCTTCAGCACCTGCACGACTTGCCATAATTGATGGAACCATAAATTCTGGTCTCTACCAGAGAATCCTGAAGGAGAAAGTCTGGCCTCCTGTTGTTCACCTAAAGCTCCAGAGCATTTGAGTTGTGCTGCTGGTCAATGATTCACAAAAGCGCACCAGCAAATCCACCTCTGACCAAAGGTTTTGGAGTGGCCTAGTCAATATCCCATCTTGAATCCGATTGAGATACTGTTGCATGACTGTAAACAGACAGGTCATGCTTGAAAACCCTCGAATATAGCTAAATTTAAACAATTCTGCAGAGAAGAGTGGGCCAAATTTCGTCCACAGCGATGTAAAAGACTCAGTCACAAACGTTTCATTGCAAAATGTTTCCACCAAGGATGGTGAAACCAGTTATTAGGTTGGGGGGGGGATATTTTTTCACAAGGGTGATAAAGGTTCTGAATCACTGTTCACCCTCAATAAATGAAATGATCATTCAAAAGTTACATTTTCTGTTTACTCCCTTTGTCTTACAATAAAATGAGTTGGCTGATCTGAAACATTTAAATATGATAAAAAAGCAAACCCAGAAGAAATCAACGGGGAAAATACTATTTCACAACACTGTACCTTAGTATGGTTGTGATTGGCTTCCCAGTGTTCTCATATTGGGTCATATAGGAGGAAGGAAAGTGAAGGAAGGGACCTTATGCTTTATTCGATTGAGATGATTTATTATTTTTGGCTGTGGAGGCATCTACTCAAATTTGTCTTCTCGATCTGACATTTTTGGGTGCTGTCTTGCATTTTAATCGTTGCAGTCATCCCTTTATTTGCTGTCACATCTCCGTACGTTAGGCTGCCTCTGGTTTTGGGTTGTACGGTGCAATAAAAGGCGCATGAAAATCTTCAAGATGTAAAAATAGCTCCCACTGCCAATGTGCGGAGAATCCCAAGGTTTACGCTGCTACCCTTCCTCGGATACCACAGAATATGAAGGATATATTCGCGCTGCTCTTTCTGAATATATGCTTCACAGCATCGTATGGAAAAGTAGACGATTATGTAATTATAGCCGAGAGTGACAAGTCGACTGAAGTTGGCGAACAGAAGAGACCGCTAGAAGTATATGGAGCTCTCGTCGATGAATTGCGCGTGAGTCATCCCAAAGTTTATTCCGAGTTTCAAACGTGGTGGCGTCCTGATGTCAAACGCTGTTTTGTGATTTTTTTTTTCTTTAATTTGGAAACGTTTCAATGGAGTTGCGGCGATGCATGCATTGCCATCACACGAAAGCAATTGTGCTATTTCCAACTGTCAGCTTTTCTAATGCTTGACGCATCGGAGAAGCTGATTATAACGTAAATAAGTTTCTTTTCCGTACGGTTTAGGAGTAAAACTACAGTTTCAAACCGATATACGAATCTGTCCGTCTTCAAACATAGGCAAGGCAAGGCAAGTTTATTTATATAGCACATTTCATACACGGGGGCAACTCAATGCGCTTTACATAAAACCAAATGAAAAGTTATATCGCAAAACAGGTTAACTCTACTGAGTCTGAATTGAGAAAAATGGCTTTTTGTGTAATTACTATTTCTGTAAAACTTTGAATAATGGTCTTTTCTACTATTGTATATGAGCTAAATGGTAACCAATTGGCATATTCATTTCAAATCCAGCCACAGGAATATTCTTAAAAAAAAAACCCAAAAATTACTGTTTTTTTGCAAAACGAGTTAAATCCATCGCTTGCTTTTTTATTGCAAAACGGGTTAAATCCAATCGAATAAGTATGTTTCTCTGTTGTTGTGTTGGGAAACTCTATTCATTCAATATTGCTGAACAACACAAAATCACACACTCACATGCCCGTGCATATTCACACACACACACACACACACACACACACACACACACACACACACACACACATACACCCACACACACACACACACACACACACACACACACACACACACAGCACCCAATGTCAGTCTTGGTTCATTGGACAAACACTATGGTCCTGAAACACAAACGTGCGTTCATGTAAACATAAATTACATAAACATACACAAACACACACACACACACACAAACATGCGCACGCACACACGACACCACCCAATGTCAGTCTTTGTTCACTGGACAAACACTATGGTCCTGAAACACAAACGTGCGTGTACATGTAAACATAAATACACACACGCACACATACACACACAAGCATGCATGCACATACACATATGCACACACACACACACACACACACACGCATGCACACGCACACCACCCAATGCCAGTCTTGGTTCATTGGACACACAAACACTGTGGTCCTGAAACACAAACGTGAGTGCATGTAACAAAAATACTCACGCACAGGCATACACAGACAAGCACGCACCCAATCAAGCAAACACACACACACACACACACACACACACACACACACAAAACAAAATATTATACAGTCATGCACATAAAACACTAATTCCTTGTTGTTGCCTTACATAAGCACAGCCATCTTGGAAAAAATACGCAGCGCTGATTGGTCAACTGGATATAACCAGTTTTGCAAACAAACGGAGTTGGCACTTAAGCCGTTTTGCAAAAAAACATAAATTTTGCTGATTAAAAGCTCTGAATATATTTCACCTGTCAAAAATCAGATTTCACATCAACGTAAGACTATCTTTTCTCTATTGTTTGAGATAATAAACATGCAAAATGTGGATTTGTTGGTTAACCCGTTTTGTGATCAAACTCTTCAAATTTTCAGAAAATAAGAAACAATTAAGACATGCAATGATAAGAGAAAACCCAACAATAAAAAGAAGAAAATAAAAATGACAAAAAAAGAAAAATAATAAAATAATAAAATAATAAAAAGAAGAAAACATAGATTTGGCATTTGTTATTTATTTACCATTTCTAATATGTTGATTGGGCTAATTGTCCTAAATGGTCCATGGACTGCCAGACATTTCTTGAAAGGAGTTTTACTTTCATGCCTCTCATTGTAATGCGTCATTTGACTTTACTGGAACTTTGAAACAACACATTTGAAACAACATTTACAATTTCAGCATATTAAAAATAATCACATAAAAAATAAATGTCTGGAATGTCAATGTCAAATGTAATAAAATGATTTAACATCAAGTCAAATAGTTCAAAATATTGTAATTGAAGTTGATTGCCTGAAGATAAGCAAAGAAAATAAAAAAAGAATTAATCTTTTAAGAACCTTTTTGTTCGTTACCTGAATTTCAGTCAGGCACAAGGGCATAAGTGAGATCTGTTGGCTGAGTTTGTGGGAAGAAGTTGGCCAATACGTAGCAAGACTTTCTTTTTGGCAGCAGAGCTTCCCTTCTCTGACCAAGTTGAACCAAGAAACATGTCAATGCTAAGGCTAATCTTGCAAATATTCCACAAGCCAGCGCTTTAGCCAGAGTCCCCGCTCTTTCTGTGCAATATATCGGTGAGACTAATTCTCACCCTCCTCTCCTCCCACTGATTCCCCCTCGCACCCCCCATTATTCATTTCTATTCGTGTCTCTTCAGTCACCATCACGGATCACAAACCGCCCAGTGATGGACAGACTGGAGCCCCGCCCACCCATTGGGGATGTTGACTACCCTGAATCAGGCAGTGGAGGTAAGCTTCACTATCTCTAATCTGCCTGATGTCTTTCCTCCCTTGAACATCACTCAGTGTAACAGTGGCAGTGGGGTCATTCCATGCCAAGTGAGAAAGCTTGGGGAACAATTTGGGCCATCATGGTCTTAGATTTTCCTGTAGCTTTGCTCATTTGTTTATTTTGGCCCAAATAACAACTCTGTCAAATTTTTCGGAAATCGGACCGTCGGTGTGGGTTTTACGGCACTTTGAAAAATTCCCACTAGATGGCACTGTCCAGAGATTGTGAAAAATGCCCCTCAGAAAGATCCCTGTTAGATGAATACTGCAATAGATTCATGCCTTTAAATAAGCATGATGAAGGACAAGGCCCATGTTTTGGGAACTGAAAAGGGAAATTCTTGAAAAAGTCTTTGGTTGCCGTGCAGTGGGTTCTCAAAGTTGCCAAAAATTTGGACGTGGATAAATTTTTTTCACTTTTGAGACCCTTGTAATTCAATCATGGAACATAATATAGAAGAACTAATGACATATATCTTTGATTTCATGCAGAATCTCTTCATTAAATGTAAAAAAACCTCTTATTATATCATTAGTTTTTCAGATTAACCCTTTCAAAGTCAGATGCAGCAGAAAAAGTCCCTTTTTGGTGGGCCCAGTAAGACCCCGGGGCCAACTCCAAACCTCTTCAATTTGAGACATGTAACAGTTTAAGACCTATATTCTGTGGTAAAAGTGAGAGAAAGTTATATATTTGCCTATTTCAGGATGAAATATTGCCATCAAATGTTCAATTTTCAGGGAATATACATATAATGTAATGTATAGCGAATTTACACAACTGTACATGGAAGTATAGGAAAAGCACCCCACATACTTTTTAAATATATTTGGATATGGTTTTATACTGGGGAATGTGGTTCCTATCTTCTTAGGATATGTTGGGTCATTCCATGCCAAGTAGAAACACACCTGGGCCATCATGGTCTTGGATTTTACTTTAAAGGAGGAGACAGCACCGCGCAGCAAAGTCTATTTCAGGGAAAGTAGAATTCTTGAAGTGTCTAAAACGCATAGTTTTATAAATTCTAATTTGGTAATGATCCAGTGTGATGCATTTTTAAACCAGAGAATCAATTGGCTTCAATACCAGGGGCAGACATTTTTACTTGGGGAATCTTCTGATTTTGAATTTGATCTTCAGAAACCTCACCATTAAAAATGCTTAATAACCATAACCTCCTGCAGTTTACATCTCCCCATTAGCCATAGTTGCTTAGACTGATTGGTAAAAACCGACGACCATCTAATTTACTTCTGATAGCATAGTTATACATTGCACCACAAAATTATGAGGCATCTTCTGCGCATAAATGACCACGTAAAATATCAATATGTCTTCATAATTTCAGCGCTCATTAAGCAGCACAGATTTGCGGAAATTAGTTTGCGAGGCTGAGGGAATCCGTTCTTTATTTTGAATGTTGTCACGGCTAAAGGGTGCTGTAAGGTTGCACAGCTGTGTAACAATCCCAAGGACGGTGAAAATAAATGCTGCAAAGTCAGCAAAAGTTTTGGATTTACAATGCCATATCAATTATATAAATGTAGGCAATGGGAATTCACCTTTCATTACCATTTCTAATTATAGGTCATGTATTGGTCTTGGTTGCTCAGTCGATAAATTGTTTGATTGTTAATCAGGCCAGCTAAAATAAAAACAACTTGCAGGCAGCCAAGTCGTAAAGAGAGAGCTTACTGAAGGCCCTTTGAACTACTCTATGGCCCAGATGAAAGGTTAGAGAACAACTGACGTCACGTAAAAGAATAACTGACGCACAAGCACCGCGGCACTGGCATTTGATTGGATAATGCGTTCGAAATGCACACTCACCCACTATATAGGGCACTGTGTAGTGAATGTTCTACATAGAAAACAATATAAAGAGTGAGTGAGAGAGTGGACAAGTGTGCATTCCGAGCGCAGCCTTAGATTCCCCAAGTAAAAATGTCTGCCCCCTGGTATTGACGCAGATTTGAAGACTTTCCGGTTTAAAAATGCGTGGCACTGAATCATTACCAAATTAAAATTTATAAAACTATGTGTTTTAGACACTTCAAGAATTCTACTTTCTGCTGAAATATATTTTGCCGAGGTGCTGTCTCCTCCTTTAACTTTGTCTATTAGTTCATTTAGGCCCAAATAATGGATATCTCAGGTTTTTTTTTTTTTTTGCAAACTACCTTCTAGTATTGGTTTTATGGACCTCTGAAGAAATGACCTGTAGGGGGCGCGTTTCAAAACACGCTGTAGAAAAACCCTTATATCTCTGGCCCTATTACTGATACAGGTCTGGGGTTTGGATGGATTTGTAATATGAGGCTTCCTCTAGCACCATCATCATTTACAATGGTTGTATTGGTTCTTGTTTCCATGGAAACTGTGTTTGAATTTGAGCAAATTTTAGATTTTTTACTTTTTGTGTCCTTTTTTTGTGGTGAAAAAAGCCAATATACTGCACCGATGGTGTTTTCCAGTATAACTCAGGTCACCTGAAATGCAAAAGATGCAAATTCATAATGATGCAACTTTTCCCCTGGGATGGACAGACCCCTTGAACTTGTGACTTTTTCAGTTGTAAGCAACTTTGAAAGGGTTAATCTGATAAACCATTATGTTCTACTTTAATTTTTTTAGTAAAAGTGTCAATGATCTATTTGAAATAAAAAGTTTCTTTTGTCGCTTCTTCAGTATCACCAGTATTTGGTGAGTAATAAGGGTCCAAAAAGTGGAAAAAATCTCAAATTTGCCCAACTTCAAACACAATTTCCATGGAAACAAGAACAGATACAACCATTGTAAATGATGATGGTGCTAGAGGAAGCATCATATTACAAATCCATCCAAACCCCAGACCTGTATCAGTAATAGGGCCAGAGATAAAAGGGTTTTTATATAGCATGTTTTGAAATATGCCCCCCACAGGCCATTTCTTCAGAGGTCCATAAAACCAATACCAGAGGGTAGTTTGCAAAAAAAAAAAAAAAACTCTGAGAAATCCATTATTTGGGCCAATATGAAAAAAAAAAAAAAAAAAAACCATGGTGGCCAGGTGTGTTTCCACTTGGCATGGAATAACCCAACAGTTAGTCATTCTATTCTGAGAAGATAGGAACCACATTCCCAAGTATAAAACCATATCCAAAGTATGTGGGGTGCTTTTCCTATATTTCCTTGTACATTTGTGTACATTCGCTGTGCTTTACATTATATGTATATTCCCTGAAAATTGAACATTTGATGGCAATACAGTATTTCATCCTGAAATAGGCAAATATATAACTTCTCTCACTTTACCACAAAATATAGGTCTTAGACTGTTACATATCTCAAATTGAGGAGCTTTGGAGTTGGCCCCGGGGTCTTACAGTGCCCCCAAAAAGGGACTTTTTCTGCTGCATCCGACTTTGACAGGGTTAATCTGAAAAACTAATGATATAATAAGAGTTTTTTTTTTTACATTTAATAAAGAGATTCTGCATGAAATCAAAGATTTATGTAATTAGTTCTTCTATATATTGTTCCTGATTGAATTATAGGGTCTCAAAAGTAAAAAAAAAAATTTGAACTCAAATTTTTGCCAACTTTATGCCCACTGCAAAACCAAAGACTTTTTTCAGGAATTTCTTCAGTTCCCAAGACATGGGTCTTGTTCTTCATCAGGCTTATTTACAGGCATGAATCTATTGCAGTTTTCATGTAACAGGGGCATTTAATCTTCCTGAGGGGCATTTTACAATCTCTGTACAGTGCCATCTAGTGGCCGTTTTTCAAAGTGCCGTAAAACCCATACCGACGGTCCGATTTCTGAAAAATTTGGCAGAGTTGTTATTTGGGCCAAAATAAAAAAAATGAGCAAAGCTACAGGAAAATCTAAGACCATGATGGACCAAGTGTGTTCTCATTTGTGATGTGAGATCAGTGAGACACCCCGAGAAAAAAAGGGAGTTTATTAAACTGAAAAAACTGCAGGGGCCAACAGAAAACTTGGCCCAAAGGGTTGCAAAATCCAACTAAAACTTAATGACAACTAAAAAAAGGTTTTTTTTTTTTAAAAAACAAAAACCAGAACCTCCTGCATGAAACCACAAACAGAAAAGAATAGTCAGGCTATTATACAAACAAGACTTCTATATATTGTTGAAGATTAAATAGTGCACTGATGCAAACACAAGGGCATGACAAAAAAACTTGGTGAAAAACTCAAGACTCAAATTACCAGCCAACTTCCACCGACCCAGATAAAGGGAGGAAAATCAGCACACATGAAACACCTGGAGAAGAAACAAGGGGCAAAGGCAAGATTGAGACTTTTTCAATGTTGACATGACCTCATTAAGAAAATGAGGGTCTTGTCCTTCATCATGCAGATTTAAAGGGCATGAATGTTCTATTGCAAGATCTTGAAATAGCAAAGCAGGAATCATTAAATCTATCTAAATTAGTAGTATTGTAATGTGCCATTTTAGAATTACACCTCCCTGACTGTTAGTAAATGTTAGTAACTTAAAAACAGTTAATTGCCAATTCAGGCAGCCCTGAATCCAGCACAGCACAGAAGGAAGGGGGAAATACCAAAAGCCAACTAGAGCTCTGAAGTGTGCGAAAAACGAAGACATGGGGCGGAACGCAGACGGTCAGACCTGGCAAAAAAACATGGAAAATAAAACAAGAACAATAAATGTGAAAATAAACAAATGAGTCCTGATACAAGAACCTGTTAAAACCATGAAAATGATGACTATGAACTATGAAACCTGGACAAGACACTGTTAAAACCCCAAAAATACTGTCCTGGCCAAAGGCCCAGGACCCTGAACACAAACAACTTGGCCTGGACTTTTTTCCCCATCTTGTTATATGCTGTACTTCATTGATGAAATACTCCTCTCTTTTACCTGGTGTAGAATTAGGAAGAAATCGTAATGAAACAGGACTAACATGGCCAACATAGTCTCTTCCCCTCTATGGTTCATATGGTCCATATTTGATATAGTCCAATGTGAATAGCCTCTTCCCTTGTCCACCTCTTGTGGTAGCCCTGTCCAAAGTAAATATCCTGTTTCCATCTCCCCTCAGTAATGTACTGGTAGGGCCCAATGTGGGTATCACCTTTTAATTTTCTACTCTTTGTGGTTTTGGCACAATCCATTGTGGCTATCCTCTCCTCATGTTCTCCTCTCTTCTGAATGACTCTGTCCAATATGGAGATATCCTCTTCCCTTTTCTCATGTAAAATCCAGTTCCATTTCCTCCTCCCTGTCATAATGACACAGTCCAATGTGAATATCCTCTTCCCTTTTCTCATGTAAAATAAAGTTCCATTTCCTATTCTCTGTTGTAATGACACAATCCAATGTGAATATCCTCTTCCCTTTTCTCATGTAATATCCAGTTCCATTTCCTCCATCCAGTTCAGTGTGGGTATCCTCTTCCCTTTCCTCTGATCTATTGTAACAACACGATTCCATGCGCATATCCTCTTCCCTTTCCACCAAGGCAATGACACAATCCAACATGGATATCGACTTCCCTTTCCTCTAATGTAACGGCACAATCCAATGTGAATATCCTTTTCCATTTTCTTTACATTGCAGTGATAGTCCAATGTCCTTCTCTCTCTCTCTCTCTCTCTCTCTCTCTCTCTCTCTCTCTCTGTTTTCTTAAGTGGGCATTCATATTCATACACTGTGGCTGCATTTTTGGAGATGCAACTCCAGCATGTGACTTTTCTCCTCCCTGTGTTCTGCAGTGGGATATTCCAGTGGTGATTTTGAGGAGACTTGTACCATGTTCCAGCAGGAGTGCTCCCTGTATAGTTACTGCACTGACTACTCCACTGGCTACTGCTGCCACTGCCACTCCGGCTTTTATGGGAATGGGTGGCACTGCCTGTCTGAAGGTGAGTTTTAAGTGATCAAAGATGTCATCGCCATACTGGAATAAAGAAGGAAATGTTATGTTGGGGTCTTGTCTAGGAACGATGTGCAGAAATAATGTGTATGCCACTGTCTTTGCAGAATTCAGATTTACAGATTTAAATTCCCTCTGGGGTGATAATACCCAATCCTGTCCCTCATGATCTAACATTCTGTTAGCTTTCATCTCAACCATAATGTGGGACAACCCATGCTTCTTATTAGCAACAGAGCAAGATCTCTAGCTGGTAAATAATATGTGCTTTGTTAGAGATGGAGTGAAAACCTTCAGGATTTACGCCTCTCTTGGGTTGGTTACCCGTGCTTTTTGGTTTTCAGCTCTTGCAAAGGCTAATGTGTTTGCTGTTGTACATTGCTCAGAATACAAGTGCCTGTTAAATAGGTGTAATTAAATGATTTAGTGCAATGTGTGTGGCCCTGTGTCGCAGGAGTGCCCCAGCGGGTAAATGGAAAAGTACGGGGCATGGTGGCAGTGGGGAATAGCCTGGTGGAGCTGGCCGACGTGGATCTGCACGCTTACATGGTGGTGCGGGACGGGCGAGCCTTTGCTACCTTCAGCCGAGTCCCTGAACTCGCCGGCCGGGCACTGATGCCCCTGATGCCCATCGCAGACCTGTTCGGTTGGCTATTTGCCCTGGAAACGCCAGGCCATCAAAATGGTTTCAGCATCACCGGTAATGCCCTGTGGTACTGCTGATAGTTTTTTTTTTTTTTTTTTTGAATTATTATTAAAATATTTCATATTGTTCTCTCTTTTTTTCTCAATTTAACCTCTTGCCTACTGCTAACCGTCAAAATCGGTGGGGAAAAAAAAACCACCTATATACCCAAGGGCAGAAAAATCAGTCGCAATGTATATTAGTTTCCATTAGACTCTGGTACTATTGGGCTCCTTGTTTACTGGTATATTGGTGTCGGACTATGTTCTGCTTACGTTCATTACCTCATTTAGTGTACAGATGGCAATACTGGCGCAACTTTGGCTCTGAACCAGGGAGTGAAAAAGGTAACATGTGGTCTATTCTGTGAACACAATAACCTTGAATAGGGCAAAAATTTGTTGCTTTTGTTGGGTTTTTTTGAGCAAATGAGCATGAGGGCGAGGTTTGGGGTCGATGAGGCCCTTGCACAGATCCTGAATGACGGGAATATGAAATATGATTAGTGATTAGTGATTGATTAGTGATTCATAATAAACAAATAGAAGTCCTGCTTGACAAATGATATCTTTATTTGTTGAATTACAGGGTGAAAATTACAAAAAAATCACAAAATCAATCAATCAATCGATATTGGTTATTGATCACCAATTTAGAGATATACACTTGAAACCTATACCAATCGATAGCCCAGACAATGCCCTTTCCAAAAATTATGGTTTATGGGCCTATCACCAGAAATAAAATTATTACAAATTTATCTGTGAAACCAATAAAATCTCAAGAAAAGCTCTGGTACTGAGCATATCAAAAGCTCTGGGAGCCAAGAGGTTAATACAATCCTCAAGAAACCTGTAAAGCAATCAAAAGTGTCCTTCCTCTTGGGATTCTGGCTCGGGTCATTTGCTGCGTGTCTTCCCTCATTCTTCTCCCCGGCTTTCCTGTCTCTCTGCACTGTATGGCTGTCCAATAGAGGAAAAATTCCCCCCCAAAAAAATAATCTTAAAAAGAAACCTGTAAAACAAGGTTTTAAAAAATCAGAATTCAGCAAATTCCAACCAGAATCTAACCTCGAATTCATTCCCCACATTTAACAAACTAAATATTCACTGTTTATAGTGGGCTGCAATCAATGGAAATTAAGCTCTGTTCTGATTGGCTGCCTTATCACAGCATTAAGTTCACATTGGTGGCCAAAACCAAAATCTGTCTGTTCTAGGCTGTACTATGCTAATAAATCCCCTTTGATGCTGATAGGGGCACAGAAACAAAATGAGCTGTAAAAGCTCATGTCTTCAGAAGGGCGCCATCACAGCAACTCTGAGACAACCTGGTTTCACATTTTGTGAGGTGTTACGAAGAGGCAGGTTTAAAGTATTGGTGTAAGGACAAAGAAAGTGCAATTTTCATGATATGAGACCTTTAAGAGCAGAATGAGTGGTGGGATGGATGGCTGATCTTTGGTATGACCCTGGGTTTGTCAACGCATAATTTGCCTATATTCCTGGCCTGGCCAGTATTGGCTAAGGCTGGCTACTATTCAGTGTCAGCCATTGTGCTGAATGATGTGAAACAGTTGCAACTAGCATTGGACGTTGGCTTACAACTGGGTTAATAATAAAAAATAAAAGATTAGGACTCCAATTAGATTTAATATAATTTAAAAAAAAAAAGTTAAAAAGTCAAATGTGAGCACTTTCTTAATCTTCTCTTTTTTAATATTAACTACATTAAGGCTCCAGCATGTTGAGCTTGTTGTGTCTTATTATTTATTGCCATTGAGTTTTATTTTTTTTTTAATTGATTATGTTCTACTATTAAAATGATTTTCTTCATCCTTCCTCTCTCTATCTCTTCCTGTCTTTCTTTCTCTGCTTTAGGGGCTGAATTTACATGTCACATGGAGGTGGTGTTTAATCCCGGAAACCAGCGTCTTTCAATTGTTCAGGAAGCTACGGGCCTGGACCAGCACAATTACTTGAGAGTGGACACCAGCGTACACGGAGACCTGCCCTTCATTGCCCCTGATGCCACGGTTCAGATCGAGCCTTACAGGGAGACCTCTCAGTACCAACCATCAGGTTACTGCATCGCCAATCAGATTACTGCATTTCCCTGAATATTATGAATGGTGGAGCAGCCATTTTAGAATGATACACAGAGAGAAAAAAAAAGCAGGACGGCACTACAGCTGATAAACACCTGAGTGGAGAAGCATTGCTATGGTGATGTTACTTCGTGATTGTCCTGTAATACAGAGCAGTTCCATCCTTGACAGGGAAAGGATGATTGTGCATGGTGTGGCTCTTTATCTATGATGGGGAAAATTAATTTCTCTCATGGAAAAGCTGAGTTGGAGTAAAATAATTTTATATTCAACAAGAGCACTCGGAGAGCGCATACCTCCGCCAAGGCCCAGCAGTCCCCCCAGCTGCTTAATCCCTCCCAGATCTGGCCAAAAATCTAATGGGATCTAAGTTAGACCAATTCCCACCTACTGTGAAAATTTTGCGTAAATCCGTCCATTAGTTTTTCCGTAATGTTGCTAACTAACTAACTAACTAACTAACAAACAAACAAACAGATTCCAACAATTACATAACCTCCTTGGCAGAGGTAATAACAAGTATCACCTGGATTGCCTTGCACAGTGCTTATTGCCGTCCATATCAGTTTTCACTATCTTGCTCTTGTACACTATAATCACATCTGGATTGCTTCAGTCTATCTTTATTCATGTGAATACAGCAAATTCTGTTGAGTTCTGATTATAGCACCATGCCTATGCTACTAATAGGCACTAATAATGACACCGCTTATCATCCATACTACTGAAGTGCCTTTGATGACTATAGTCCAGGGATTGCAAAGTCATATATTGAAGGTACACTGTGTATGAACAAGCCTCAGTTTCACTCCCATAACCTTTACAATCTGTCTGTCTTTCTTAATTATGTTATCTTTATGTTTAGAGGGATTTACCCTCTTCAGTCTTATTGTGTCAGACAGCCATGCATGCCATGGGTTTGTTATTGTGCAAAAATAGACGCCGGCGTCCATAAATTCTGAAATTTAATTGCTAAGTAATTCTGTAATTGAATTTTTTAATATCTTGCTTCACTGGAATAATTTTTTCCCATTCCTCTGTGACAAATACTAAATTATCCAAAAGCTTGAATAATTTTCAAAAATCTTGTGAAATAGGCTGAGTTCTGCTTAAAACAAACAAAAAAAAAATGGCATTTTTATTTTGCATAAAGGTGATGGCCACGTCCTTTCAAGTAACTGTGAATTAATGTCTTGAGGACAAGGTGTATGGACTCTTTAGCCAATCAGCAACACACATGAAGAAGGTGTGGAAACACACCAAAATCCAACAAACATCGTGGCCCTCCAGGACTGGAGTTTGCCAACTGTGTCATAAAGAATAAAGCCAGATGTTGGCATTTAGGAGACTGCTTGCATGTGTTAACATAGCTGTCATAGATGCATTCTGGGTGATGTAGTCTTCTGTTCTTCCTTGGTGTCAGTGGTGACAGCCACATCAGAGCGGAAGTACATAGTGGTTTCAGCGGACGGCGTTTTGGAGCACCTTGCTTTCCTAATTCGTCGGAATGTGACATATCGGCACTGTCCTCACGGCCCACCGGTCGACCCCGTGGCCCAGCAACACAGCATGGAGCGTGTGACTGTCATGTACGAGACACAGGAGCAAACCATGAGATATGCTTCAGCCAGCACCGTCGGGCCTGTGGCAGGTGAGGGCTCTGCATGCTGGGAAATGTATGTTGTGTGGGATAATGGAGGTAAGATTATGGTGGAAAGCCCATGGGTCAAAAAGTAAATGTCCGTTCAAGTTTTTCTTCAACCTGTGAACTCAGCTAGCTGATTTTGACGATAAGCTCCTGTTCTTTTTTCTTGTAGATGTTATCGATGTTACTCAATGTTGCCTGTGCACAGAAATAAATACATATATGGGAGTGTTGAGTGAAAACTTGCAAATGATTTAAATTAGGCTACTAAATTATTTCAACAAAGCTGTTCTGAGCCAAGGATAATTGGACCTTTTTGGTGCTGTGTCACAAATTCAGCCTCCTGTCAGAATAACTTTGTAAGAAAATCTAGCTGATTGGAACAGAATTCTATCTGAACCTCAATTTTCCATCTCTGTGGCATAGGTGCCAGTGTTGGAGAAGAACTGGTCTGTGTGCAGTGTTATATCTGTGCAGTAAGGCTCAGCAGCATGTCTGACCATAGTGGACTCAAATAAACTCCATGAGAGTGAATTTACAGAGGCCTGTTCTTTGTGGGGTTTATGACAGAGTTCCTGCTGAAACGTGTTGCAACTATGTCATGTGAAATACGGTATATGAACAAGTTTTGATTTGTTATGATGTTTTTTTGACAGTGAGCATTCACTACAAACTGTATGGCAACTGGACAGTTTTGTATAACATTTTCTCAAGGCCGTGAAGAAAGCTATGGTGTGTCAGCGAAGTTGCGTTAGTTCATATCGTTGTGGGGCTAACCTCTGACCTCTGACCCTTCGACGCTCAGTAAACACAGCAGAGCCTCGCCCAGTGAACCCGTGCTTTGATGGCAGCCATGGCTGCCATAGCGCTGCTTTCTGCCTGCCTGGTGAGGGCGCCGTCTTTGACTGCCAGTGTGATGTTGGATACTGGGGCGATGGCTACACTTGTCATGGTGAGTGGCAGGATACTGCAATTTCACACACAGGGCAGCCTATAGCTGTAGCTTGGGGGCTGGGGTTCTTCATTGCAGCTGGGAATGTTGGTAATGCCTTCCCCAGTGCAGCCACAATAATACAGGCGTTGATGTCGGGCACTTGAGCCCGGCTCTTAACCCCGCTTTCCTCCGAGGGGGACTAGCCGCTGCATTTTCTGGGCATCTGCACACCATTTCAGATAAAAGCATCTGAAAAACTATTTTAAATAAATAAATAAATAAACATCAGAAAAATCTTTGTGTAAAATTATTTGTGAACCAAACTACATCCTGACTTTGTGAATTAGTTTTCTCTCTCTCTCTCTCTCAGATGTTGATGAGTGTACAGAAGGTCTCAGTACCTGTAGCGCTCTCGCTCAGTGTGTGAATGTCCCCGGTGGGCATCTCTGCTTGTGTCGCAGAGGCTACCAGACTGACTTGAACGGGTGGTCCTGCTCAGGTAAACTTCAACCCTATATGTGCCCAGAGTACCAAATGGCACTCATCTACAGACTGGGCCTGGGACTCATAGCATCCAGGAGACACAAGGGTTTCATTATGCAGTGTGTGACAGTAGTGCGGCCAGAATTGAGCTTCGGTTTTGAAGCCTGCTCCCTTGTCTTGGTCGAGAGACATTGCTCACCGGCACCTCTGCTGTCGGCATGGGTGAATATAACCTGTATGAGTGGTGTGAATGTAAAATCTGAGGTTTCAGTCCAAACCAATCACTTCACCTGCAGATTCCACTAATTATTCCCTTCTCTTTGGTTGAGGGTGTGCTAATAAGGAAAAACCGCAGTTGCCTGGTGATTGGTGGGATCGAAAACCTTGTATGCTGCTTGTATGCTCTTGGCCTCCCATGGTGAGATCGCCGCCGCGAGCCTAAACGTTCCTCAACCTACCGAGTTATTGGATGGACTGCTGCATCAGGGGAGCCAGCCCTATAAACAGGGATGTCTGTGACTCACTGACTGACTGAGTAGCTGAGTGATGGAATTAGCTCAATGCTAACACAAAATGGGAATTAGAATGAAGGCACGAATGGACACGAGCATCGCAATCACAATAATATTAATGGCCCAGCCATACACTAGGTTTTGACCCTAGTCTTATTGATACCAACAGTGATATCAGACTAACAGCATGCTTTGATTGGCCAGAATGTTGGTGTGCGATGACAGTGAAATTTCCTTTTCATGTGACAGACATTGACGAGTGTCAGTTACACTTGTGCCACCCCCACGCTTCCTGCATCAAACATCCCGGGCTCCTTCCTCTGCCGTTGCTGGCCCGGTTTCCATGGAGACGGGTTCCAGTGCCTGCCCCCTAGCGGCAAACTTTTAGGTGGGGACTTTTTTGCCCGTTCTGTCTGGCCAAAGATGGTGGAGAAATGAGCTACAATGTATATTGAAGGGCAGTTCAGTGGAGAATAGCATAAGTAAGGTGTCGTCAGATTTTATTCTGCAGCTGAATACACAGGACATACCTTGAAACTGAGTGATCTTAATATGAATGGCATGAATATTCTAACAGGCCAGTTTAACAAATGCAATAGTCTTAGAAGCAACAGTTTGATGATGTGAAAACCAGAGACAGATACGGCCCTCGTTGCCCGCCTCTGGCCTAGACAATCAGTGTCTAATCAACTGTTGATAAGCACTTCGGCTGAATACTGGTTTGAAAATAGTTTGCAAATGTACCCACAGTGCACTCTGAGCATCCTCTGACCGAGTGCGAGCTGCATAGAGCCGCTGCCCTTGGGGGTCTGGAGCCCTGGGGAGAAGGGACCCTGGAGTGGGGCCCCTATGTACCTCAGTGTGACGAGTACGGTGGGTACCGGCCCCTGCAGTGCCACAGAGCTACAGGACACTGCTGGTGTGTGGACAGTAGAGGGCAGGAGAGAGCCGGGTCCAGGACCATCCAAGGCACCCCACCCATCACCTGCCACCATCCAGGTAATGTCACCCTGAAATCCACACATCTATCCAACGGAGAGAAACTCCTGATATGGCACGTAACATATCTTTCTGGTCGAAGCATTGACATTCTTTTTTGAGGAGTCTTGTGGAAGTTACCAGTACACACATCGCCAAAATCATGTGGACACTTGCTCAAGTGGTATCTTATTTAAAAATAATAGACTTAGAATGGAGAATAGGGTTCCCTCAATGCTGCAATCAATGACACCATTATTCTGGGAAGGCTTTTCACTTGATGTTAGCTTTCGATTAGCAATTAGTTTACAAAACTGAGGGATGGTGGCTTCCATTCCCAAGGAAAAAGCTGAAAACATTGAGGTTGGGCAGTGTGGTTGAGTCATTAGGTCCGGTTCAGTGCCAGATCTCTGGTTGACACCAAATGTGTTTGATGGGGTTGAAATGCAGGCTCTGTGCTGGCCAGTCAGACATCGCTCCATACATGCAGGCATTGTCATATTGAAATTGGAAGGAGCCTTCCTCCAAGCTTTAAGAAGCACAAAATCATCTGCATTGTCATTGTATGCTGTAACATCAATACTTCCCTTTAGTGGAACTCAAAGGGTAAGCCCACACCATGAAAAACAACCCCAGACCAGCGAGTGTCCATTTACCTTTGGCCGTAAGGGGTACATTCTTGGGTAGTATAATTTTTGTGAGTTGCATGGACTCTCTCAGAGGGAGGGATGTTGATCTTGATTCATAAAAAGGGGAGGCTGCGCCTATATTTTTAGATAATTGTCCAGCGGCAGAGAGTAGGGCTATAATCAGTCATTTCAAAGCCCTCAGTTAAGAAATTCCACAATAACAGAGCAGGGACAATGTCAAAACCGCATGTGTCCCAGAGTTATTCTTACAGCATAAACCTCTTCACAGAAGAATGATCAAGCGGAGGTCCCATTCCCTGCTGCCCTTTGCTGTGCCTGATTGGAATGAATTCAAGCCTATGCAGCCCTATCTAATACCTGAATGAATTTCATGTTTGACTTTTTAGTCATTTTCTGAAGAAAAACAGTAGCTATAAAGATATGTTAAACCTTTTACTGGTCATTTTCTTCCAGGTGTACTATACCACTCTGATTTTTTTTTTTTTTTTTTAATTGAATAAATGAAAAATTACTACAATGTAACAATTCCACTTAAAATCAAATAACACACATTTTTTGTATTAACTGTTTATTGGCCATATCTGTGGTTACAATAAAGACTTCAGCAAATGTGTGAATAATGTCACTCTACCGGTAAGCCAGTGTTTACAGCAATATCTTTTGACCAGAAGAAGTTGTCATATTAGGTTATACCATGCGGAAAAATACAGCTTAGACTCGAAGGCATTCTGAAAAAGTTTGTGATGTGTTTTCAGCACTCATAGTTGGTCATTGCTAGTCTGTTGCTGGTCGTTTCTGGTTAAAGCTGGTTAAAGCAAGTTGAGCGAGTACAGTTAACTGTTGGTCAAAGTGGTGGACTATGATAAAGACTATAGGATGATGTAGGGAAACTAGCAAGAAGTGCTCATAACACAGCTTTAACTAGTTAAGGCAGGTATAAGTTGGTGTTTTCAGCAGAGTATGACTTGTTTTCATTCAACCAATGACTCTTATAAAGGTAATAATAACTAGACAGGAATGATTTACTGGCTGTCAGGTTTATAATGGCCGATGCTCCCTAGCCCCATTCAGGCTGCTTCCTAAGACAGTGTGCCAGGGTTGGAGGTCTGCCATATTGGATCAAAATGGGGGCCTGGCAGTTTCAAGCGACTACGTGCCCCAGTGTGACGACCTGGGGCAGTTCAAATCTGTGCAGTGCGATCGAGACGGCTCCCCCTGCTGGTGTGTGGATGGAGACGGAAGAGAGGTGGTTGGAACGCGCTCACATGACGCCGTGAAGCCCGCGTGTAAGTGAATTATTGAGTGCATCAGTGCTTATCAAAAAGGGAAAAGAAGAAATATAGAATGAAATTAATTGGGATGCAACAGTCGATGGTGCTCCCCTGCTTGTCGCTCAAAGCAAGCAGGGATGGGCTCCAGTCTCACATGAAAAATAATAAATGTCCGCACACTGGGTTGTAGCTCCCTGTACTTTATTGACTGCAAACACAGGCAACATTTCAACCCAGCACAGTTTTCATCAGGCTAACATTTCGCCTGATGAAGACCCTGCTGGGTTGAAACGTTGCTTGCTTTTCCAGTCAATAAAGTATTGGGAGCAACAACCCAGTGTGCGGACATTTATTATTTTTCAGTTTACTGATATATTTTTTGTTCTGGACCTGGCCTTAATACAGGTCGGATGTGCACACGACTCCATTTTTGAGCTCCAGTCTCACATGACCTGGGCTAATGAGAAGGTTAGACGGTGGTTGGATGGGTGCAAGATGTAGTAATTACTTGAGGCTTTTGTGATTGCCCATCCACCAAATACTTTTAACAGGTGTCAGTGTTTCTTAGGAAGCAATGAATAATTGGGCTGCCATTTTCGCATTTAATAAATCATCTAGATATACAACCCCAATTCCGAAATAGTTGGGACAAAGTGTAAATTGTGAAAAAAAATTAAAACGCAATGACTTTCAAATCACACCAGCCAGTATTTTATGCACAACAGAACAGAGATAACATAGCAAATGTTGAAACTGAGAAATTTTACAATTTTATCCGTAAAATTAGCTCATTTCAAATTTGATGGCTGCTACACAGTCTCTCAAAAAGTTGGGACAGGGGACTGTTTACCATGATGTAGCATCCCCTCTTCTTTTCAACACAGAGTGGGCGTCTGGGCATTGAGGAGACAAGTTTCTTGAGTTTAGCCATTGGAATTTGATCCCACTCTTGTTTAATACAGGCTTCCAGCTGCTGGAGAGTTTTGGGTCTCCTTTTGACGGACTTTTCATTTAATTATCGCCAAATGTTCTCAATCGGTGAAAGATCAAGACTGCAGGCAGGCCAGTTCAGCACACGGACTCTTCTACTACAAAGCCATGCTGTTGTAATAGCTGCAGTATGTGGTTTTGCATTGTCCTGCTGAAATACACAAGGCCTTCCTTGGAATAGATGTTGTCTGGAGGGGAGCATATGTTGCTCTAAAACCTTTATATACCGTTCATCATTCATGGTGCTTTTTAAAACATGCCAGTGTCCCTCACCATATGCACTAATGCATCCCCATACCATCAGAGATGCTGGCTTTTAAACTGAACGCTGATAACAGGAGGGGTGATCTTTTCCTCTTTAGCCCGGAGGATGCCCATGATTTCCAACAAGAATGTCAAATTTGGACTCCTCTGACCACAGGACACTTTGCCACTTTGCTACAGTCCATTTTAAATGAGCCTTGGCCCACAGAACATGGTAGCGCTTCGGATCATGCTCAACAATGGCTTTCATTTTTTTGCATGATAGAGTTTTTAGGTGGCATCTGTGGATGGCAGAGTGGACTGTGTTTACAGACAGTGGTTTCTTGAAGTATTCCTGGGCCCATTTAGTAATGTCAATGACAGAATCATGCCGTGAGTGAAGCAGTGGCGTCTGAGGGGCCTGAAGATCGCGGGCATCCAGTAAAGGTCTTGACCTTGTCCCTTACGCACAGAGATTTTTCCAGTTTCTCTGAATCTTTTGATGATGCTATGCACTGTCGATGATGAGACTTTCAAAGCCCTTTGCAATTTGACGTTGAGGAACATTGTTTTAAAGTATTTTTTTTTTTTTTTTTTACGCAAGCCTCCACTGATTGGAGAGCCTCTGACCATCTTTACTTCTGAGAGACTCAGCCTCTCTAAGACATCTCTTTTATAGCCAATCATGTTACACACCTGATGCCAGCTAATGTAATTACTTGCTAAATGTTCTTTCAGCTGATTCACTTATATATTAATTGCCTTTTCAGCACTTTTTTGCCTGTGTCCCAACTTTTTTGAGACCTGTTGCAGCCAGAAAATTTGAAATGAGCTCATTTTGTGGATAAAAATGTTAAATGTTTCAGTTTCAACATTTGAAATGTCATCTATGTTCTATTGTAAATAACATATTGGCTCATATGATCTGACAGTCATTGCATTTTGATTTTATTCACAATTTACACTTCGTCCCAACTATTTCGGAATTGGGGTTGTACTATAGGTTGGACTGAGTGCACCAGGCATTCCTGGCCAATTGAATACACTGCAAACCTTGAATGGATGGATGGATGAATTACAGAATGTGAACCTCAAAATTTGTTTGTTTAAACGTACAGCACTTGATTCATTTTTGTAACCCTGTGGGTGCTTGGCTTTCTCCTCGAGTGACTGAATGAATCGTTACAGACACTCCTCCTTTGTGTGACGGACAGGCATTCCAACTGTGGCCCTCCCACTATGCAGCTGGTGCCACAGCCAAACATGGCTCCACCCCTGTCGGAACCCATCCTCCTGTTCTCCCGGGGACAGCAGATCGGGGCGGTGCCTCTTAGCGGACCCCACATGGAGACGGAAAAAGCATCAGTCCTGCACTCACTGCAGGTAAAAAAAAAAAAAATCCAGACAACCCCTTAAAAAACTCCAGAGCCATATTTTTTTCATCAGTGTCGGCATTCCTGAAGTGTTTCTGGACCATAACTCAGAAACCACTCAATATTTCTATACCAAATTTTGTTGGAGCACCAGTGCCTTTCACTATTCAGGGGTTTCTGGGTGAATGGGTGGTGGAGAGAGAAACATTTGTTTTTACGGGTAAAAACTCTCCAGTTATTTTATTATTATCGTTATTTTTTTACCTCCGCAAAGGAGGTTATGTTTTTACCTGTGTTTGTTTGTCTGCCTGTTAACAGGATAACTCAAAAAGTTATGAATCTATTGACACAAACTTTGGTAGGATGGTAAGTGGTAGTCCAAGGATGAGTTGATTCAATTTTGGAAGTAATCCGGAAAATATTATGGATTCTAGATCCGGAAGAAGTAAAAATATACCTGAATAGAATGATTGTCCCTTATATAATGAACAGATTTTCACAAAATTTCAGCTTTAAATAGAATGTACGGTAATGTATAATTGATTATAGTTGTTTGTGATCTGGATAATATTCTTGAGGATCCAGAACCAATAAATGTTGAAACTGAGAAATTTTACAATTTTATCCGTAAAATTAGCTCATTTCAAATTTGATGGCTGCTACAGGTCTCAAAAAAAGTTGGGACAGGGGCCTGTTTACCATGGTGTAGCATCCCTCTTCTTTTCAACACAGAGTGGAGGCGTCTGGGCATTGAGGAGACAAGTTTCTTGAGTTTAGCCATTGGAGTTTGATCCCACTCTTGTGTAATGCAGGCTTCCAGCTGCTGGAGAGTTTTGGGTCTCCTTTGATGGACTTTTCGTTTAATTATGCGCCAAATGTTCTCAATCGGTGAAAGATCAGGACTGCGGGCAGGCCAGTTCAACACACGGACTCTTCTACTACGAAGCCATGCTGTTGTAATAGCTGCAGTATGTGGTTTTGCATTGTCCTGCTGAAATACACAAGGCCTTCCTTGGAATAGATGTCATCTGGAGGGGAGCATATGTTGCTCTAAAACCTTTATATACCTTTCAGCATTCATGGTGCTTTTTAAAACATGCAAGTGTCCCACACCATATGCACTAATGCATCCCCATACCATCAGAGATGCTGGCTTTTAAACTGAACGCTGATAACAGGAGGGGTGGTCTTTCTCCTCTTTAGCCCGGAGGACACGATGCCCATGATTTCCAACAAGAATGTCAAATTTGTTCTCCTCTGACCACAGGACACTTTGCCACTTTGCTACAGTCCATTTTAAATGAGCCTTGGCCCACAGAACACGGCGGCGCTTCTGGATCATGCTCAACAATGGCTTCCATTTTGCATGATAGAGTTTTTAGGTGGCATCTGTGGATGGCACGGCAGACTGTGTTTACAGACAGTGGTTTCTTGAAGTATTCCTGGGCCCATTTAGTAAGGTCAATGACAGAATCATGCCGGTGAGTGATACAGTGGCGTCTGAGGGCCTGAAGATCGCGGGCACTCAGTAAAGGTCTTCGGCCTTGTCCCTTACGCACAGAGATTTTTCCAGTTTCTCTGAATCTTTTGATGATGTTATGCACTATCGATGATGAGACCTTCAAAGCCTTTGCAATTTGACGATGAGGAACATTGTTTTTAAAGTATTCCACAATTTTTTTTTTTTTTTACGCAAGCCTTCACAGGTTGGAGAGCCTCTGGCCATCTTTACTTCTGAGAGACTCAGCCTCTCTAAGACATCCCTTTTATAGCCAATCATGTTACACACCTGATGCCAGTAAATGTAATTACTTGCTAAATGTTCTTTCAGTTGATTCAATTATACATTAATTGCCTTTTCAGCCCTTTTTTGCCTGTGTCCCAACTTTTTTGAGACCTGTTGCAGCCAGAAAATTTGAAATGAGCTCATTTTGTGGATAAAAATGTTAAATGTTTCAGTTTCAACATTTGAAATGTCATCTATGTTCTATTGTAAATTACATATTGGCTCATGCGATCTCAAAGTCATTGCATTTTGATTTTATTCACAATTTACACTCTGTCCCAACTATTTCGGAATTGGGGTTGTACTATAGGTTGGGCTGAGTGCACCAGGCATTCCTGGCCAATTGAATACACTGCAAACCTTGAATGGATGGATGGATGAATTACGGAATGTGAACCTCAAAATTTGTTTGTTTAAACGTACAGCACTTGATTCATTTTTGTAACCCTGTGGGTGCTTGGCTTTCTCCTCGAGTGACTCAATGAATCGTTACAGACACTCCTCCTTTGTGTGACGGACAGGCATTCCAACTGTGGCCCCTCCCACTATGCAGCTGGTGCCACCGCGGCCAAACATGGCTCCACCCCTGTCGGAACCCATCCTCCTGTTCTCCCGGGGACAGCACATCGGGGCGGTGCCTCTTAGCGGACCCCACATGGAGACGGAAAAAGCATCAGTCCTGCACTCACTGCAGGTAAAAAAAATAATAATCCAGGCAACCCCTTAAAAAACTCCAGAGCCATATTGTTTTTGGCTCGGTTCTCATCAGTGTCGGCATTCCTGAAGTGTTTCTGGACCATAACTCAGAAACCACTCAATATTTCTATACCAAATTTTGTAGGAGCACCAGTGCCTTTCACTATTCAGGGGTTTCTGGATGAGTGGGTGGTAGAGAGAGAAACATTTGTTTTTACGGGTAAAAACTCTCCAGTTATTTATTTTTTTTTTTTACCTCCGCAAAGGAGGTTATGTTTTTACCTGTGTTTGTTTGTCTGCCTGTTAACAGGATAACTCAAAAAGTTATGAATCTATTGACACAAACCTTGGTAGGATGGTAAGTGGTAGTCCAAGGATGAGTTGATTCAATTTTGGAAGTAATCCGGAAAATAATATGGATTCTAGATCCGGAAGAAGTAAAAATATACCTGAATAGAATGATTGTCCCTTATATAATGAACAGATTTTCACAAAATTTCAGCTTTAAATAGAATGTACGGTAATGTATAATTGGTTATAGTTGTTTGTGATCTGGATAATATTCTTGAGGATCCAGAACCAATAATACTAACATATGGTGTGGCGGAGGTATGCACTCTATCGAGTGCCCTTCTAGTTTCCTCTAGCATTCTTATTTATATTGTCATATTTTAAATTCTTTGTGTTTGCTTTGATCTTATTACTTAATGTAAAACACTTTGAATTACATTTTATGTATGAAAGATTATGTATGAAAGTTTTATATTGAATTTTACTGCTATTATTATTATTATTACTATTATTATTATTATTATTATTAGTAGTAGTAGTAGTAGTAGTAATAGTTTAGTTCGGGTTCTACATTAGGGAGTGTTCCAAGGTTAACTCATCGAATTTATCCTGCTGACTCAATGATCTTCATGATCTACTACAACCCAGGCCTGAGGTGAACCTTACACTATGTCTTTATGCTGAAAAACGCAGGGGTCCATGGTGGTTGGCATTGACTATGACTGTCGGGAGAAGATGGTGTACTGGACTGACTTAGCCTCGCAGACTATCAGCAGAGCGAGACTAAATCCATTGGGGGAGCCGGAGGTCATTGTCAACACAGGTAGGCAAATACAAACACACCTGGGCCCATCCATCCGTTATCTAACCCATTTATACCTGTTCAGGTTCTGGGAAGTTGCTAAAGCCTATTCTAGAATGCAGTGGATGAGAGACAGGGGCATGCACAGCTTGACCATACATTGCAGAGATCACAAACCATGCACTCACACACTGCAGGCTGGGAAATGTAGTCTCCTTTGACTGTGGGAGGAGACCAGAATACCTGAAGAAGAACCATATGGACGAGGGAGAACCTGCAAATGCCGCACTGAAAGTCTCTTGGAAGATTGACCGTAATTGTTTTGGATTTAAATACATTTCAGCGATCGACTGATGTTTCCTGATTTAACTGAGCCCAGCAAGATGGCCAGAAAACAAGGTTTGCTCTTTTTCAGGGTATTTGATCCCGATACAACATGCAAGCTCAGTAAGATTTACTTGAATCCTCCTCACTTATGTAGGTTTGCCTATGTCTGAATTCAACATATGAAACTTTAAATCCAGTGTGCAAGTGACCTCCGATACTTAATTACGCCAGATTTAGCCCCCTTTTGTTTAGCCATATAAATTAATTTTTAACCTTTGTGGTATGATGGGACATCCACTGAGGACATGTTTTTCTTTTTGAAGATTCTGATGGGAAAAAAGTAAAACAGCAATTGCAAATGGGGAGAGCACAAAAGACAAAGAAGGGTAAACCCCCAGAGCAATCTTGGGGTTAAGGGCCTTGCTCAAGGGCCAAATAGCCCTTTGGGGTTCCTCCCAATTTCAACTCACATAATTCCCGTCAAAATCCCAAGCATATTGGAACAAAATGCAAATATGTTGCCTTTAGCAAGCGTATATGCCATGCGTAGAGGATCTTACACGAGTGGGCATGTCATATGAAAGCTATGAAACGAGTTGAGTAAATTTTGTAAAGCTCGCAACAAACCCAAAATTTACTCAACGAGTTTCGTAACTTTCTCATGACAGGACCAACAGTATATGATTCTGTTTATCACATAACTGAATTGCATAATTTCATGAAAAGCAACTGTAATTTCCACTAGCGCCCATTGTATGTTAGCACAGCGCTAACTACATTGTTCTGCTTATTCAGTCTCTGAGTCACACACATTCGCGGCTGAACGAGTAATGGTTTATAAATTCAGTCAACTGAGTAGCTAGCTAACCTTAGCTCGTGAGCTAACGAACTAATGTTACATAATGGTTTTGAAAAAGTATCGGATGCACACTACCTAGCTAAGTAACATGAACTTAGTTATGTGAGCGGCGCTTAACTAGCCTGCTGCAGCACCAAGCCAGGCCGATTTAACCAGCGTTACACTTGGTATTCAGTTTGGCCAAATATAAACAGCGAGGCGTAACGCAAAGTGATTCCCCCCCCCCCCATGCTCGCTGCCAATGAGATTTTCACAAAAGTAATATTACCCTAGGGTAATATCAAAAGTATGTCATGAGCCTGGCTATGGGAAAAGTACTGCAGTTATGTGATAAATATAAATTTTACAAAAAATGTATTTTACAGGGTTGACTAGTCCTGAGGGCCTCTCTGTAGATGCATTACACAGGACACTTTTCTGGGTGGACAGCGGGAAGGACAGAATCGAGACGTCTGGTCTAGATGGCAGAGCCAGAAGGGTGCTGATTGACGGTGATCTTCAAAACCCCCGAGCAATCGTGGTGGACCCAACCAGTGGGTGTGTTCTGTCCCCTCGTCAAACCACACCTTTCTGCATTTTCTTCTTCTTCTACTTTCTATAGGTATAATTCATGGATTCATAGAGAGAATTGCATACAAGTACAAACCCAAGTGCAAACAAGTTGCAGTATTCGCAAGATGGGGAAAAAAGTAGTCTTAGAGATGGAAAGCTAGTGTTATATAAGTACAGTATAGGCTTTCCAGAGATCGCTTTATCAGACACAGGTCAGATGTTACCCATAGCCGTAACACGCGTACGAATGAATGATAACAGCAGTTAGCAAATCCTCCATTCATTTCGAGCGGCCACACTTGGATTATGGGCAATAATCCTAGAAAGCAGTGCTCAGCATATTACCAGTCAAAAAAAGCAGTTATTTGGAAACTTAAGTTATAGAACCACTTTACCTCTGATGACAACAAATGAAAGTCTGATATTGGAATGTTTTCTTCTAAATCAGTTAGATTAAATTGCACTTGCTCAAATATTTATCCAGTAAAAAAGCTGTTATGGTGCACTTTTGGCAGTGAAATGTTTTCACAAGAAAAGGTCTCATCAACATCATCCTGTTCTCTCCATGCTGTGCTATCGCAACTGAATGCCATTACATCATCATCACCAATTGTATCTGCTCTGAACTTCCCAACTATCATATTCAGAAGTTACTTAAGCAAAAACAAACGCAAGATTGTATTATAGTGTGACTATTGGAGCAGCTGTGTTACTGTCCAAAGCACCAGCCAAAGGTGCAAAAAAAAAAAAAAAAGCCCAAAACTGTGCCTCGCTTACTGCACACAAAACAGAAGGGCAGTTATTTGATGCCAAAGACAAACCTCATCATTCTTGGAGAACAGAAAGCTCTCCAGATTCAATTGTTTTCCAATGATAAGTAGAATTTGATGTCTTTGATCGTGATCCTGTGTCCCATTCTGCAGAACTCTGTACTGGAGCGACTGGAGCCGAGATTTCCCGAAAATTGAGAGATCCTCGGTGAATGGCCAGAATAGGAGGGTGCTGGTGCATGATGGGATTAGGCTTCCCAATGCCTTGACCTTTGACCCCTCGAAGAAGCACTTGTGCTGGGCAGATGCAGGTTAAACACCTCCTTTGGACCAGAATATGTATGCTTTAAAGGATTTTGAAGGTCATATTTATATATTGTATCATCTTATCTAATTATAAAAGCTACGGCTTGGTGTACATTTTATACACCACAAGGGTGCAACCCAAGTAACAAGCTTTTGACACTTTCTGTACACTTTCTCCCCGAGGGTACACAAGAGGCTTGAATACTTTGATTAAATTTGATTCAACTGTGCGAGCGCGAATGGGACCAGGCTTGAAGCCACCTCATGGTGAAACAGTGACCCCTAGTGGTGAATCAGATGCTTGTTCTGTTGCACATGAAGGGTCAGGCTCATCAAAGCTGACAGTATTTTCAACTATGCAGTTTCAATGACATGATTTTTGATTGGAGCAAACAAACTACCTCATCCAATCACATGCCACCCGCAAAACAGTTTTCCACATGCTGCATGAACTCAGACCTGAAGTACATTTCTCAAATGTATCTTGGTGGAGGCCAGACTTTCCAGTTAACGATGAGAGGAGAGTAGCTACCTCTTTTTCTCAGGGCACGTACTTGTCACTTTCATCCCAGATGAATGATGGAGGCTGTGATTGGTGTTGCAAGCAGTATGTCTGCGTTAACAAAAAAGGAGGAAAGCCCCATTTTACACAATAAGAAAATAATCACGTTTGCTGGCAACTGTGTTCCTCCCTAACACTCAGGCACCAAGCGGCTGGAGTGCATATCCCCGGATGGGACAGGGAGACGTGAGATCCAAAATGGACTGAGCTACCCATTTAGCCTGGCATCCCACAGCAACCATTTCTTCTACTCTGACTGGAACAGGTGTGACAACGTCATTCCACTCACAGTCTATATCCTCCCTTTACCCAGAATTTGATGAAGGTGCGCTATCAAAGCAGAGATTCCAATCCCTGAACTGCTCCTACAAGTAGTTTAGAGATACTTAAACATGACTTGAGCAAGGAAACCCCAGATTGTCCTTTATGGAAGTGTGTTTGAAGAGTTTGTTTCCAAAACGCTGTGCAAAAATCCATTTTTAGAAATTCATGCTATAAGGTGTATTTTTTCATGGCCAAAGTTTGTGTTTTTCAATAAAATGCAATAGGTGCCGACATAGAAACATCTGATTTACTCAATCTGAGTAAAATGGATGTATTGCGTTTGGAAACAAACTTCCTTTTGAGCTGTGTGATGTATAGATGATAAACTTAAGGACTGACCTCTCCCCATCTGCTACTCATGCATTCATCTGATGGATGTGGCTTCAAACTGATGCTTAAAGGAACAAGGTCATTCCATTTCCCTCATGCACACTTCCTTGATTTCCCTGCCTTCACCTCTTTTTCTCAGGTCTTCTCCTTACAGCCCTGATGGGTTGAGCTAGGAAGGATGGGAGGGAATGAAGGAAGGAAGGAAGGAAGGAAGGAAAATAAATGACTGGACTGCACCCCTGTCTCATCAGAGTCAGATTCATAATTTATTTGAACTGTGTGTTGAGTCCAGTTGCATTGTCAAGTAAAAACTGAACGGTTAATCACACCCATAACTGCCGTCAAGCATAGAACCCACATTCATTCTGTGTTCACAATCAATCCTCAAAATCAGGGGATTAATCACGGTGCAACACATTATAACAGAAGTGGCTCCTCGACAGATTTCATGAACAGCTGCAGAGTCTTCCTGTCTCACCGTGACTCAGGTTGCTTGCGGTTATTTTTTAGAGAGGGGATCCTAGTCCTTAATGAGGATGGGAGCTGGATTCCAAATGAGTACCGATCGGATCAGAAGTCCCACCTGTACGGGATCACCGTAACCTCGCCTGTTTGCTCATCAGGTTAGTGCTGTGTCCCTCCATGGGTGACCAGTGATAATCCAAACTTACCATGTGCAGCCAGCAAGGGGCTCACCACTGACTGTACTACTTGGTTGGGGGGGGTCAAAATGTCCCTCTCTGCATTTCCTCCACCTCTCAACTCAGCCACTGAATCCACTCATTCGCTCCACCTCCTACCTGAAGATTTGTGTTGATCAGCAAATCTGGGCAACAGGGGCATTTTCACATTCTCAAACCTGTACTTCTCACTGCTGTAGGCGACTGTGATTACTTTCTACAGGAGTGGCAATCGGAACATCCTCGTGCGATTGCGTGAAGTTCCATGACCATCAACATTGACTTGGACCTCGTGCTAAGAAAATTCCCCTACCAATCAAATTGTGCGCGATGGGTGTGTAGGCTACCCTAACAATTTAAACAGAAAATAAATAGTTCCAACTTTTGTACAGTGTTGTTCCTAATATTACCACATAAAAATACTAAAGTATCCAAGAGTTAGTAGTGACAGAAATATATTATTTACAAAACGTGTAAACAACAGTGGCGTTATCACCTGGAAATTCAAAATTATTATACCTTGACAGTAGTGCCTGGTTGTTTGCATTCGCGGTCAGACATAACCCACTTCTTTCAAATGGCGACCTCCCATTAGGGTACAAGTCACCATGGAGTTTGTTGGAGAGACGGCTTGCAGTTACAATTGTATCAGTGGTTCTCAAACTCGGTCCTGGGCCGTTCCGGTGCATGCTGGTTTTTGTTCCAACTGCAAGTGCAATTGTTGGATTTTAACAAGCCGATAAATGCATGTCATTAGGAAAATTATGCTGAGAGGAGTTATTTATCCTCTTAAGCCACATTTGGACAGATATCCACACATTCCATGAAGAAGGAAAAATCCATGTCCATATTGTGATATATTTGAAACAAATGCATTGAGGAGACAAAAAAAAACCCGTCAAAGTAAACAATCTATAGATTTCCATTTGGTGAAACTATGGGTACATGGCTGTGAAAATTAGCAACTTATTAGGCAAGCAGATGATAGCCAAAGCTGTTTTGCTCATTTTTTATTGAGTCCGAGCAAATCTTTTTCAAGACCTCAAAACACTTGTCTTCAGAAACCTATCTTGGAGCCTACTTATTTCCCAGCATTTCATTTGATCTGTTGAAAAATGTTGTTTACCTGAAATTGCCCACATTTCGAAAAATAGACACAATATAGACACACTGTGCATGGAAATTTCTGTCAAAATGTGGCTTAATACTGTCTATATAGACATGCCTTTTCTGTACTATTATTGCTGTAATTGGCGTAATATTATTTTAACTGTATCATTATGGTTATAGCATAGGAAAGTACATTTATTCATTTTATGCATAAATTTTTCTTTTTTCTTTCTGTCTTTCGCTCACTCTGAATCATACTGTTGTTGATGATTTTGTACCATCGTGACTGTCTGCAACCCCCCCGTTTGTCTAAAAATCAATAAAAACTTTTGATCCAAAAAAAAAAAGTGGCTTCATACGGTAAATAACTGCTTTGAACATTAAATGCACCAAATTAGGCCAAAATAACATCTTATTAAAATCCTACGATTTCAACTGAGGTTGGAACAGAAATCAGCATACGCGGGGCAGGCCCTGGACCGAGTTTTGGAGCGTCCACTCTATATTATATGCTCTCCGCAAGGAACATTTTCTGTCAGCCAGTGACATGCTTCATCTGATATTGCCTCTCAGAACCTTCGTACGACAAACGTGGCGTGTGCTGCTCTGACATGTGGTGCTGATTCTGACTGGCCTTGCTTTTGCTACTTTATAGTCCTACTGTAAATATAGAAAACTTGATAGAACTGCTTGTATTTTAATCTTCACAGGTTTCTGATGCCTCACCGTGCCATATTCAGGTGACAGCAGTGGAGGAGAAAAGACCAGCATGCTGTGTACAATCTGAGTAAATCCTGGGATGGGTGTGAATCATGCACAGCGAAGAAAGCAGATCACACTCATTGCTGCAGCAGTATCACATCTCGTAATTCTTCAACGAAATTAATATTAATTTAAATTAATAAGTCTTTTTCTAAGTGTTTTGTGAAGGTTTATATCGCTTTTTAAATGTGTGAAAGAACATACAATAACAGTGTTGTAATTTAACCACAGAAATGTATTTTTTACTGTCTCAATAAGAGAAAGTTTTACTGGCCAAAATAAACTGAAGATTTCCAAACAATTCTCGAGTGTCCGACTTCTCTCTTGCAACAAAATCATGACAGTCTCCCTGTCTCTTGACCATGTCCACACTTCTCTTCAGTCGCTGCATTCCTCTCAGTTTCCATGACCAAGCAAGCATTTCCACCATTATATATAAGTCCATTTATTCCTTAATTTGGTTTCCTGGCACAAATGAGCAATCATACCGCACCAGTCTGATGCATGCGATAACATGACTCTTCATTCAACCTCCTTTGTGTCAATAAGTGCATTATTTTCCAAATTTTGCATGTCATGCAAGATGCATTTTACTTGGCAATTTATTTATTTTTTGACACCGAAGTTTGAACGGTTTCAAAATGTTTCAAAATGACACGTTGTTCGAGAGATGTTTCGAAACGTCATGTGATCGTTATCAAACCACAGCTCGAGGTTTTAAAAAGTCGCTGGAAAAATACAGGTGTTTGAGGTGTTTTGAGTTGAGTTGAGAGATTTTGCGAGGATTTTGCTTCAGTTGTTCTAGATAGATAGATAGATAGATAAATGTGCCAAAGCTGGCCAGGTACTCTCTCCAATGTGTCAATGAGTTAAAGCATGTTTGTTTGTTTGTTTAAATGAACTTGTAAGTTAATTTCAGATGGTAGAGAAGCGGGGAAGCCAGCTGAATCCAAAAAAAAAAAAAAAATGCACAGCAAATATTATTTCTGAATAAAAATTTTTGAGCAAAATGTTTTTGAGTAGAAATCTTTATACCACATTTTATTGATATGTATAATGATAATGAGGAGCAATACCAACTAGGCAGAATCAGAATAATTTTAATTGTCAAGTCAATTTATGTATAAATGGCTGAATTGACACAATCATTCTCAATGAATGAATGAGAGCATTACATGGCAGAATAAACAAACAGTATCATGGAACCATATTCATAATGTCATACAATAAAAATAAGAAATAATCATATCGTACAAAATCTGAATAATTGACTGATTGTACCTGTGTCAAAACAACTAATCTTTTTGGATTTGTGAAAAGGGGGGCTTCAGCACATCGACACCAACAATAATGGATGCAATGACAGCTTCTGCCAGTGGATGCCAATGTTGAGCGAGCAAGTTTTAATATGTTTCAAAAACTTTTCGAAACAATGGTTTGAATGTTTTGAAACGTTTCAAAGCGTCAAATTAGCCATCTATATTTAGACGCCATACGGTTGATCAATTTAATAATTTTATCTGCACGGTGACTTCATGTGATCTCCGTGAAATAAAAACATTTTTTGAATATCCATATGCGGAAGTTCTCCTCCAAGTGAGTCAATCACATGACTGGGCGCACGGCTCATATGATCACAGACGTGAGCTAGCTGAATCAGTCCGCTGAACATGTAGTGGCTGTGCCGTTTGGGCGATCACAATGATCTGTCGTGCCTTGTTCTCCCGAATTTTTGGGGTATTATTGTATGTCTGGGGCTGTTGCGGTGAGAGCTACGTATTGGACGATAAAATTGGATTGGGCAGGCAATTCGATGGCATCGGTGGCCTAAGCGGCGGTGGGGTAAGTAACTTGATCAACTTTCTGCAGCTTTTATGATCAGCCGTCTTCCTTGTTCATTTTGCAATACTCTGTGAAACACATGAACGCATGTAGCTAAGTCAGTTGTCTATATGTAATCTTTTCTTCGTAGGCAACTTCTCGACTACTTGTTAATTATGCAGAGCCGTATAGAAGCCAAATATTGGACTACTTATTCAAGGTATGGTTGGTTGTAATTATTATAGCTACGTTTTCCCTCAGACAGTGGCTATTCTTACGTGACTGTAATTCATTGCAGGCAGGCTATTCTTACGTGACTTTCAGTCAGACATGCGCAGATTGAAATTGCCGGACTTTGATAATTATCTTACCTTGTTCTCCCGTAAGAATAGCTAGACACGTTGATGGTTTGCGTGACTGATGCTCACGTAATGTGGATATGTATAACTATTTTTACCGGAGTTCTCCTATCTGATTAACGGCCTAGTTCCAGATGCTACCACGAGATTGCCCAACCTTGGTGAAGCAAGTATACTGAGCAACAAAAGAAACGCTAGGTGCTTAAAGACAGACTGGAAAATAAGTTTGCGCGTAATTATTATAGAAAATCAAATTTATTCCTAGCGCGTGCGCATTTACACTCGTTTCATCAAACATTTCTTTGTTTTGCGGTCACTTTACTGAGTAATCATAAGAGTACATTGACTAACTAGCTAATTTGCGTTTCTTTTGTTGCTCAGTATAGAAGCCCCGGGGACGAGATTTCAATTTACCGGTGCCATGGTTACGGGCTTAACCCTTCGGCCCCTTGTACAAGCTCGGCCGCCAAACTGACCTGATTGACAAAAATTGCGTGATGAAGTCATACAATTTCAATCTGCGCATGCCTGACCTAAAGTCACGTAAGATTAGCCTGCCTGCAATGGATTACAGTCACGTAAGAATAGCCACTGTCTTTACCTCATGTCTGCAAAATGAACGTCCGTACTGTGAGAGCGCGACTTATGTATCTTTGTCTTGAATTTTTGTGGCTTATTGTTTTATTAATCGAGGGTACCATGCTGAATTGCACAGTCAGCTAAGATTCGAAGTTATTGTTGTTTGTGTAATAATTTAAAATTGCATTGTACTCCTAATCATAATGCAAAACTTGGCTAAAACATTGCAAAAATTTTGTTACCGCATAATTTGGTTGTTTTGACCTCCCCAAATACTTCTTAGCCGAACTTCGGAGCATCCTTACATATTCTGAAGGTGGAAATTGGAGGTGATGCGCAGACAACAGGTAATGACAGCCATTGCTTCAGTGATTTGTAGAGTTGGCATGTTTTCTAATGGTGTTTTTACGCTGCTTATCTATGGAGTTAAATTACTGCCAAAACCTAATATACAAACAGAACATGTTTTACAAATGCACAATGATTCACTAACAAACACATCGTGATTTGCAAATGCAAAACTGATTCACGTGCAAAGTGTGGTTTGCAAATACGAAGAAAGATTTGCAAACAAACACAGCGTGGCTTGCAAATATAAAAATGATTGACGTACAAACAAAGTGTGGTTTGCAAATACGAAAAAAGATTTGCAAACAAACACAGCGTGGCTTGCAAATATAAAAATGATTGACGTACAAACAAAGTGTGGTTTGCAAATGCAAAACACAATTAACAAACTAATATATTCTCTTTTACAAATACAAAACGTATCTATCACAAATACCCAGCGCTTCAATTCGTATGTGAAAATACTTTCCACAACCTCTTGACTTTTGGCAGCTTTCTACCGGTGAAATGGTGGTGCCGATTTTCTCACTTGTGTCCTAAGGATTTGCGAATAAATGTCCTAGCTAAGTTATTTGCCCTCATCAACAGCAGGTGGCGTTATGAGGCCATTTCCTCGAATTCTAAACGGCACAACACCGGAGACTGTCCTGAAAGAATAGGTCAATATCCCACCAGACACGGTACAGAAATCAAGCTAATGATTTTGACGGCAAAGAGTGGGCCTACTATTGATACCAAGTATTACCAAGCAAGGGTTTCTGACATTTTTCCACACCAGTGTGTACTGGCCGATGATTTCCTTTTATTGTTGGTAAAATTAATTTCGTAGGGTTTTTACGTAGGTAATTCGAACATGTCAATTTATTCGGTTTAGTCCGGTCGACTAAATATTCAAAAGCGTTGCCTTTAGTTAAATAAGCTCCATTTCATGGATGCGTAAATTCCACCACGGAGGTTATAGCCTAAGCTTAGCCAAGATAGAACTGCCGTCAGTGTAGTACGATAGTAATTCCACCAAGGAAAGAAGATATAAAATGGCACAAATAGCCCGCCAATATGTTTTACGGGAGATTTATAATTTATTTGTACCCTCGTATTATCGTGATTATATCACATAGTAATAAAAGCAATCCTTGTTGTCGTTAATGCCAACTAATGCTGGGCTTACACCAAACAATTTTCATAGTCCCAGACTAAAATCTGACAGTCTTTAGGAGTCTAACTGGAGTCTCGGCGCGCTCCCGTCATCTCGATCGTTAAGTTTAAGGTGGTAATCTGCAGTCTGCGACCGCGTTTCATACCAGTCTTTCCCTAGTCTTGGGCTTGCGGATCATTTCAAACGTGTTTAATATTATCGCAAGTCGCAGTGACGTAACACAATCAACAACCAATAGATGAGCACTGACAAAAGCGGAAACGGGAAACCAGACAGTCAATAACATGCATGATGGGGGAAAAAAAGCTAAAAAATTTAGTTGTAGTCTTGTAAATAGTGACCCGACAAGATTCACAGTCTTTGTAAAATCTTTAGTCTGAGACTAGTCTGGGACTGAAAGCTCTAAAATCTTTAGATGTGAGCTGATAGTCTTTGAGAGTCTTTTCTAAGTCTTTTCAAAGTCTTCTGGTGTGTGGGTAGCATAAGTCGGATGGCCAGAAAGATTGTGCACGAGAGGGGGAGTGGAATTTTGGCAGGGAATTTTGACACAAGGGAAATCATCAACCAATTTGTGAAGTGGTGTACAAGATGTCAGAAACCCTTGCATAAGGTGATATTTTGTACCAATAGTAGGCCCACCCTTCGCCATCAAAATCATTAGTTTGATTTCTGTACTGTGTCTGGTGGGATATGAAGCTATTCTTTCAGGACAGTCTCCGATGTTGTGCTATTTAAAAATCGAGGAAATGGACTCATAGCGCTACCTGCTGTTGAGGAGGGCAAATAACTTAGGATTTGCAAACAAATGTCCTAAGCATACAAGTGATAAAATCGGCACCACCATATCGCCGGTAGAAAGCTGCCAAAAGTCACGAACTTCTAGGAAGTATTTTCTCATACGAATTGAAGCACCGCGCATTTGTGATGGCTATGTTTTGTATTTGTAAAACAGAATATACTAGTTTGTTAATGGTATTTTGTATTTGCAAATCACAATTTGTTTGCAAATCATTTTTGCATTTGCAAATCACGCTTTGTTTGTGCGTGAATCATTTTTATATTTGCAAACCATGCTGTGTTTGTTTGCAAATCTTTTTTGTACTTGCAAACCACACTTTGTTTGCACGTGAATCAGTTTTGTATTTGCAAATCACGTTGTGTTTGTTAGTGAATTGTTGCGCATTTGTAAAACATGTTCTGTTTGTATATTAGGTTTTGGCAGTAATTTAACTCCATACTTATCCCCCTCATTAAAATTAGTTTAGACGCGCTGTTATTTTACAGGTCAGTCTGAGTTCAGTTTTCATCAGTGGCTATTCCCCCAACCGTTGGGCGAATTGTCCGTGTCAGAGTGGCTATTACCCCAACCTTAGGCCTAATTGTCTGTGTTTTGTTTGACCAACTGTTTGGGGGAATAAAAGCGACTTTCCTCCCTGTTCCACCAACAGTTGGGGGAATAAGAGCAGCCTTATCCGCTGATCCACCAGCGGTTTTGGGAATAAGAGTAACATTCCCCCCACGTTCCACCAACGGTTGGGGGAATAAGAGCAACATTCCTTCTTATACCACCAATGGTTGGGGGGGAATAGCCTTTGCCTTTTATCATTGTCATCTGGTCAAGTAGCATTCGCCTGCCACAGAATTTTTCAGTACGGCACGGTGTCTATTAAAGTACTGTATGGTATTTAGGGTATTAGATTTTCTCCTCCTTCTGTTCTATGGCCCATCGATAAAACAAACAAGTATTGTTTGTTGCACCGTTGCAGAAAAAAAATATTGCTTTGTTGAACTGCGCTCTGTGTGTGTGTGTGTGTGTGTGTGTGTGTGTGTGTGTGTGTGTGTGTGTGTGTGTGTGTGTGTGTGTGTGTGTGCGTGCGTGTGTGTGTGTGCGTGTGTGTGTTATCCCTGCCTGAATCAGTGTGCTGCTTGAAGGAATACACGGAGACAATCTGATTAGTGTCTTTAACTTGTTCACCGACTGAAGTTTGAGCAAAGTTCGTCAGTCTAATGTTACTTTAATAATCCTCTTTTTATTGACTGCTGGAGTTGAGATCTATGGATAGTTGGTGAGCGGTGTAATTTTTCTTTTTCGTGCCTTTGCACGACATGCATTTACTTTATGAGCACGGTATTGCAGGGAAAGGCTTAAAGCTCAGAACCGTGGTTACTCGATACCTTAAAGCGGTGTACTTACACATCCCTAGCCACAGATAAGCTAAAAATTTCGAAAATGCTCCTTTTTCTGACTTTGAGACTAGTGACTTAAACCATTTTAGATCAGCTTGGAATACTGGCTGGTTGTGGCTCTGAGTTTCAATTGGGACAGGGCAACAATAATGGGTGTTCCAATCAGTTTATTTGTTTTTAACCAGATGGCACAGAACCCTCTCATATGCACTACGAGGACGATGAGAACTTCTTCCGTGGCTACGAATGGTGGCTTATGAAAGAAGCTAAACGTAGGAATCCGAATATCACGCTTATTGGTAAGACGGGTGCACTTCAGTTAAATAAAGGACCATTAAGGGTGCTGTAAACATGACATTTATGTTACACTGGCTTTTAAATGATGAACCATTTGTGTTGTTTAAGGTTTGCCGTGGGCTTTTCCTGGTTGGGTCGGGCACGGAAAGAACTGGCCGTATGATTTCCCAGATACCACCGTCTATTACGTTGTATCTTGGATCATTGGGGCTAAACAGTACCATGACCTTGACATCGACTATATTGGGGTATTGATTTCATTTTATATGGCTATCATTTGGTGTTTGCAGTTCATGTAGAATTAGGTTTTTTTTTTTTTTTTTTTTTTTTTTTAAATCTCGAATGATATAAATTGACTATGTGCACCCATTATTCCCCCTCTATAGATATGGAATGAGAGGAAATTTGACAGCAAGTACATAAAGGTAATTACAGTTTTTAATGTTTGTAATTTTATATGTGAACTTGAATATCACCAGCATTTATAAATGACTTGGGTCTGTTCTGTGCTTGAGTGTCTTGTCAAACTAAAAGTGTAATGTTACTGAGAAGAAACCTTTTCTTGGTGTTTTCAAAAGTGGGAGGACCAGTTGCCAACATTTAGTTGCAAGTGCTTCATCTTGTTTACATATAAAGACAGAATGTTTTTGTGGTCGCACCTTTTTTTTTTTTTTTTTTTTTTTTAACACTAGCGGAACTCTACACTTTGCTAAGTTTAATGTCTGCTGCTAAGGTCCTTCGAAATGGGTTGGATAAAGTTGGTTTAACCGATGTTGGCATCATCGCTGCGGATGGTGACTGGAGGATCGCTAGTGACATGGCCGTAGATCCTTACCTCAACGATGCTGTTGAAGTGATAGGGTAAGTAAGGCAGGGTAGGGATATTACCTTCACCAAGCAAAAATGAAATCCCAGGATTGGCCAACTGCTGCAGGCCTTGCCTTTTGAAATTTGCAAGAGCTCAATTGGTCCCTCTCCTACATTGTGCTTCACAGGGACTATTGCCCTCCGTGAACAATCCGAGGAGCGCGTACAACCACTCCGTGAAATTAGTCTATTGAAGACTCAGGATTTTAGTGAAGATGCAACAACAAGCCACTGTACTGACTCTTGATTTGAATAAATACGAAAGAAATTTTGATTGCATTTTGTGTCTTTTATTATTGCAGAATTGGAATGTGGACTAGCAAATACACTTGAGATCTTTTTGAAAACAAACATTTTAACCCAGAGAATGAGAAATTTCTCCAGCACCTGCCATGGAGCAGCACTCACTGACAGTCACTCCTTTGGTTACTCCCAACTGAAGTGAAGTGATCTTAACTAATAACTTGCCTCTGCTTTTGGACTAGCAATTGTAAAAGAATCGGAGATTTAAAAAAAAAAAAAAAAAAAAAAAAAAAAAGTGAACAGTCGCAATAGTCAGCAGCTTTGCCTGATGCACAGGTTACGATACAGCGCCATTATGTCGTGGTGGCGTAGAGCCGCAATTGCAGTTACAAACGTCAGATCCACAGAGTTCAATGCTTGTTGGGAAATAATGTTTTCCGTGAAAACAAGCACTCGATTTTTTTTTTTTTTTTTTCGGGAGGCGGCCGCCTAGCAATTCTCTATGCTGGAAAAACCCTGTTTGCTGACGAAATCCGTATCCCCGTCAAACTTTCTAATTTCCGATTTTACGCGGCCTTTTGGACAGGAATAACTCTCGATCTTTTTTTTTTTTTTTCATATGCTTCGCACATATTTTGCGCGCATATTGGACTTGCAAGGGGTGCTATCGATTGCGCCCCTTATGAAGAATTTACGGGCGTTGTGGGGCGCGAGCGCAGTCAAGCCCGTCAAAAGGCAAGGCCTGCTTGCTGTGACACTTTGTTTCCCCATGGTGTACCATTTGACATTCATCCCTGGCTAACTAACCATACTAACTCATTATTTATAATTTGCTTTATCCAGGAAGTTGCCATCTCCAGTCTGACTTGCATTGCAAATGTCCAATTGGAGAACTAATTAAGATGTGCATTTTATCCTTCGCAGCATCCTTGAAAGTAGTTTTTTGCAATTTCCACACTTGGGACTAAATGTTGGTAGCTGTCCTTTTCCCCCCGAGGGTTTTCATTAAAATGCACTGTAGTGATATTTGTAAAGATGTGCACATGTATGCATGTAATTTTGAGGAAGCTACATTGCATGTCTTGCATGGTTGGGATTAACCATCATTCAGACGTCTTGGTCTTCTGTCCTCTTTTTCCTGCGGTCACTGCGAAGCTCCTGAGAAACACCTTGGATAAGAGTGGTTTTGAAAGGGTGAAAATCATTGCCAGCGATAACCAGTGGCAGCCCATATCCCTTTACGTCTTACTTGATCCAGAACTTCGAAATGCAGTTGACATCATTGGGTAGGATTTTTTTTTTTTTTTTTTTTTTTGCCATTTGCCAGCGTAAATGGTCAGCACAATAGCTCCTGTTTTATGGTGTGTTTCCTGGAGTGCTTAAGTCGCCGATTGGCTGAAGAGTTTGCATGTTTTATTTCTATTAAGGCTGCTATTGGCTCCTGGTTGAAAGGAAGTCCTCCTAAACCAGTTGAGACTGCAGCCCTTGAGACCCCTGCATTAGTCGGTGAAATATTAACATGGAGACAGAACTTCTCAGCAAGACTATGGGGGAACAAATTGCTCACAAAAAGAAGTAGCAAAATAGGAAAAAACAGAATGGTTTTTAATCCCCAATTATCTTATGAAGACATGCTATAATGGGGAACGCCAGTTTTGGGAAACTGCTGACCTCTTCTAAAATTCATTGCTATGACTGCCTCTGAACCACATCAGCACATGGTGTGATGCATCAAGAAGTTCAGGGCTCTAGTTTTGGTGGTCGTTCTCTGAAGACTCGCTGATGTGTGCAGTGGTGGAGTTGATGCAGAAGATGTATACCATATTTGTTCTATCTTGAGGGAATGTGAGCTGAATTTTGCATGGCAAGATGCCCTCAAAGGTTATCGATACTCCTAGTACTCAGAAATACTCCGTTTTGGGGACACTTCAGAAATGAAGCCTAAACGGACATCATCTTTACTATATTTGAAGAAGTATGACAGGAATTGCTATTTTAAGTGCTCCTCTATTGTTTGGCATTACAGTGCACATTACCCTGGGACAAAGACGGTGGTGGATGCTCTGAAGACTGAGAAGAAGCTCTGGTCATCGGAGGACTACAGCACATATAATGACGATGTTGGTGGAGGCTGCTGGGCCCGTATTCTCAACCAGAATTACGTCAATGGGCGAATGACTGCGTACGCATCCGGTTTCCTCAAACTCGGCCTTGACCAGCCCTGTTTCTCGAGAGCTACCTATCTTTTATGGCAGTGGTCGCCAACCCTGTACCTGGAGATCAACCATCCTTCAAGTTTTCATTCCAGCCTTAATTTGGGGTACCTGATTGTGCTAATTGGGAGCTCAAGCTCTTATTGAATGATGTGGGCTTTGTTATGGTTGGAGTGAAAACCTGCTGGACAGTAGATATCGTGGAACAGTGTTGGGTACCTCTGGTGTACCTAAATTTACTTTTGGTTTTAGGAAGTTGTAGGAAAAGCATATTGACTGTCTTGCAGTGCTATATTCAGGAGGTCTTTTGTAATGTATCGTAGAACACTTCCAGGTCTCAATGAGTGACCTTTCTTAGAAGCAACAGAACATGGATTGAAGAGCCTAGTGCTAAAAGTACTTAAGTTACATGTTCACATCCTTTGAGTTAAGGACCGGAAAAAAATGTTTTTAATAGCTACCAAAGTCAATTTTCTCAATTTTTTTTTCAAAGTGGCTGTTTCGTAACTTGTGTGCTTTTAGCACTTGGGTCTTCAATTGACTTTGGTAAGTATTAAAAACATTTTTTCTGTCCTTAACTTGAGGGATGTGAAAACGTTACTTAAGTACTTTTAGCACTAGGCTCTTCAATTGGTCTACTATGACATCAGAAACTTGATTTTAATTTGTTCTTCCAAGTTATTTCAATTTTGAATGAAAAAATTGTCCCGATAAAAGTGTCTTTGAATAGCTACACCTCACGGAAATGATCTTTGTGGTTTTTCATGACTGTGCCTTTTTGTTTTCTCTTTTTTTTTTTTTTTTTTTGTGAATCCATGCTTGTTGTTTTGTAATTTTTAGGACCATATCATGGAACCTGGTTGCCAGTTATTATGAGCAACTTTCCTTTGGTAGAGAAGGCCTGATGACTGCAGAGGAGCCTTGGAGTGGGAACTATGTGGTAGAGTCTCCCATATGGATTACTGGTATTAATCCATTATAATTAAACTATACTATTCCTTCAGGAATCCCTGTCATCTCTGTATAGAGGTGCTATATCTTGTAAAACCTGAAATGTTATGCGTGGTGTACCTATAGAACACTACCTGAAACCCTGATGATGGGCAAGGACTTTAGTCACTGACTTTTAGGGAGGGTCGCTGTTAAACTGTTTGCGTTACTGTTGAGGCTTGGACGATGCGCCTTTAAAAAAAAAAAAAAAAAAAAAAAAAAAAAGGCATTTCAGGCGTGAAGGTGCTCACGTGGTGAACCTGCATTTAATTAGTTTTGCTCGGGTAGTCTGTGGATGTCACATTGATCCACATTTCCTCTCTTGTCCTTAGCACACACCACCCAGTTCACTCAGCCTGGGTGGACTTATCTACAGACCGTCGGACACCTGTCCCAGGGTGGCAGCTACGTCGCCCTAACAGACGGACAGGGGAATCTTACAGTTGTCATAGAAACCATGGTTTGTTTTTTTTTTTTTTTTTTTTTTTGTTACTGGAAATTTTGCTTTGCGTTGAGGTTTATTTCAAAATTTGTCTTTCTTGTATTTGCTTTGAATGCTGTGCTGTCCTTCTGGGGACTTGAACCTCTGAATCTATAAATTATTAAAGATATGCAAACTACATTGAAATATGACACTTCTAGCTAAATCCTGAGCACTACAAATATGAATGGAAGGAAATGTCGAAGAATAAAAATGCATTTTTTTTCTTGCATGCCTTTCACAAAACCCAAGGTCGCAGAATGGGGAATCATTAATGTGTTTGCAAAAATCAGTCAAAAACAAGAGTGTGGTGATTTATCGAATGAAAGGCAGTACTTTGCCCCACTCTGGTTGTTCTGTGGTGCACCAGCACCTCAATTACAGTCATTAAAAGGCTGTATAATCTCTGAAATCATGTGAATGGTAACTCTAATTCTGAATTTTTTTTCTCTCTCTCTTCCTTTAGTCGCATGATCATTCGATCTGTATCAGGCCTCCTCTGCCACACTACAACGTCTCTTCCCAGAATGCAACATTCCAGCTGAAGGGTTCCTTTGTGCGTACTGTAAAAGCCTCGAAGCTTTTCTTTCTGCCGTTCTTGATTGAAGACTAGTAAATAAGCATTGTCTTGTTTAATTTTTTTTTTTTTAATTTTTTATTTTTGCACTGCTCTTGTCACAGGGATCTCTCTCCTCGCTCCAAGTGTGGCAGACAAAGTTCGATTTCAAAACTAAGAATCCGTCTCTCTTCAAGCAACTCAGTCCTGTGAAGGTACTGCCCTTTGGATAGAAGTGACCGTCTGGTCACCCTTTCACTCCCATGGTGCCCTTTGGTTTTGTTGTCCTTATAGCCTGAGGGGATTGGACTATATATTGAGGGGTTTTTTTTTTTTTTAGCAACCCCTTTTCAAAGAAGTATATCTCAAAAACTAGGAGATTTCAAGTGTAACAATATGCAAAAAAAGTTTTTTTTTTTTTTAAGTGTATTAAAATCTCCTCACATTGGCTCATATTTATATTCCCCTTCCAAAGATCTGATTGGTTAAAGTAGGTATAGTCACAGAGTGCCTTTTGGCACTGTTGGGATTTTGTGACGGTCACATGTGAGTGCGTATTGGCCTTCTTGGGAGTCAAAGGTTTAAAGGATGACATTAAATGTCTGTAGTCATTATTACTTTCTTTCACAATATGTGTTTGGCAGCAGTGCTTGCTGAATGTATTCACTTTCTTTTTGTTTGCGCATAATGCTTCAATGCTTCTGCTTGGTAGATTTCTGATGGGACCTTCACCCTGAGCCTGGAGCCAGACGAGGTGTACACATTAACCACCATAACTACAGGCCAGAGAGGAAGCCATCCTGCCCCTCCGGCTTCCGCCCCCTTCCCCAAAAAGTACAAGGACGACTTCAATGTCCGTAAGTGTCGGGCCAAAATGGGGGAGGCCTTTAATTGTTTCTTCTTAGATTTGATTTGCTTGACTCTGGCGTGGTGTTACGTCAGGGTTAGTAGAGCGGTCACTAAATTACATGGCGGGTTAAGTCAGTTTGTCATGCCTTAATTGTCCTCACATTTTTTGGTTAAAAGTGTCACCATATCATCTTGTCATAACATTTAATGATGGAGGCATGACCCTGCTATATCATTTAACAAAGTCCGTTTTTTTTTTTTTTTTCTATCTTATCTGTTACTGTATGACATCTTGTGACTGTTCTTACTTCATACATTTCACAGTGTTATGACTGGCTTATGTCGAAGGGTTCAAGTGAAGTGTTGCCGTCCCCACCTACTGTAATATCGTACTGCTTCTTTTGTTTGCTTACATTTCCAACCCTTGTTGTCCTCCCTCCCACCTACTATTCAGCCCATCCTGGTGCATCTGCGTGCTTATAAGCTACCTTTACTCCTCACCTACATGCTAATCTGTGATTTCTTTATGTTAGCTATGTAAGGCTCACTTTAAACTTTCATAATTTAAACATGCTTAAATCTCAATTACTTTTTTTATATATATATATATATATATATATATATATCTCTGTCTTCAACGGAAGGTGGATAACGTGAACAAGTCTCATTGTTTTCACTAAAGTTACTGCAGTTTATTTTTTGTTTGATTCTGCCTTTTTATTTGAAGTCATGATTGCTATGACTAATTTCCCCCAGGAAGTCCACTCATTGACCCATTTTGTTGACGGCGTAAGTGAAATAATTTCAGATTCTTGAATGTTGGCCAGCGTAGCTAAAGATTAGCTGAGGAGCGGTGGCAGGTAGTCCAGTGCTAGGTAGGTCGGTAACTTGGACTGGCAGTTGTAGAGTTGCTGCATTGAACTTTCAGTAGGGGATCATGAAAACAAATCTACTGTCGGTTGCTTGACGAAGGCTCGAACCCCCAAGACTGTTTCAGGGGCTTGAACCCTCTTTTTCTTGGTTGCATCTGAAAAAGATTAATGTTCTCAATCGATCTTCCATTGTTTAGAAGCTGAATAAAATACAACAGAAAACGCCTCTTCTGCTACTGAACATCGGAAGCCAGAGCCTTGTGGTCGAAAGTTCTCAGCTTAGACTCTGCACCATCTCTGCAGGCAACCCCTACTTTACCGAGGCGCCCCATTTTGCTGATCAGACTCGGCGTGTTCGAGTACTTCATCAACCTGACGGACCCGGGGCCTCACGTGTTTACGCTGCGTCAGGTGGTCACGCAGCGCCCCATCACCTGGGCCTCTGACGCCGACCAGTCCATCAGCATCATCGGTGACCACAGCTGGTACGCTCCCCACTGAGCAGTCCTAAAGTGTGCACTCTTATTCTCAATAGTAGGGAAATAGGCTGTTTGGAACACGGTCGAGGATGCATCAACAGTGTGGATCTCTTACTGAAATCCCCTGGAGCCACAATGCCTGTTGATTTTTTTTGATGTCTTCCTGAAAATTAAGGCCTAAAGTGGTTGCTGCTCAAATGGAAATCCCAGAAACCAGCAGAAATTGTGGGGCTCCAGGACTGGAGATCAACTCCTGATCTGCAGACTGACCTGAATGTTTGTTGGAACTAGCTTACTATTCTGTGATGCACGCACATACAGTTCTGATATCTGCATGCGTTCGTGCTACTGTTCTGAGATCATGATCATGATCATGCATCGCTCTCGTGTGTGTGTGTGTGTGTGTGTGTACAGCAGAGTCGAAAGCATTGCCTCTATGACTTTTTTTTGAGTGTGTGTGTGGTTTTTTTTGCAGGAGTGACCTGACTGTAACCTGTGATGTTTATATTGAAACCGTGAACACTGGTGGCGTGTTCATCGCTGCTCGTGTGGACAAAGGAGGAGAGTCCATCAGGAACGCAAAGGGAGTCTTTTATTGGGTGTTTGCAAATGGCACCTACACGGTCACCAATGACATTGGTAAATGCTAAGCCCCCTGCCCTGCAAGTGCATCCTGTTGTCGTAATGGTATCTCGTTGCTCTTGTGTCACTATTCATTCATCTTGGATGTAGTGTCTTCATTAACATGCTGTGCTATTGTAATCATTCATTAGTTCTAGTTTGTCTCTCTGACTTGGCCTATATTTACTGTGTGAATTTCACCTGATGCTTTTCAGAAGATGTATCTTATCTGACCAACGTACTGTGGCTGTTCCTTTGACATTGCATGCATTTTTTTTGCCCTTTTCTTTGGATAAAAAGCTTCTGCTGGGCAAATAATTATAAGGCACTTTACATTGTCTTTTTGCTTTGAGTAGGAGGCCAAACTGTGCTGGCAGAGGGCTTGTCTGGAACTAGAGCTGGTGCCTGGCACACGTTATCGCTCACTGTCAAGGTTGGTTGAGAAATTGATATCAATTTTATTTTTATAGCACTTTAATGCAGACTGACTGAGAAATTGGTGCTTATGACCTGCAGCAGGGTGAGCCCTAAAGCACAAAGTTCATCAAAGTCTTCTGTTTGGCAATATTGAGGTCATTATCTGTAGGACATTATGATTTTAAGCTATCTGGCTTTTTTTTTTTTGTTTCCCAGGGCCAGTATGCCTCAGGAATGCTGAATGGATATCCCTTGTGGAAGAATGCAGTCGTCCTTGGACCAAAAAATGGCTGGGCGGCCATTGGAACAAAATCATTTGAACTGGCTCAGTTTGACAATTTTGAAATACTAGCGGAGTGATTGAGGGATATCCTGGAACTATTTAAATGTCGTGGGCAGCCAAGCATCGTGCACTTACTTGAGACCTCTCAATCTTGATCTGTTCTTAATCTTCATTTTTTGCTCTGTTTTGTAAATGGCTTTATGAACATCATGCCTTTAATTTCGGGTAGGAGGTGATGGATTTTAACCAGTTAGCTTGGGGTGTTTTTGTTTTTTTTCCCCCCTCAAGTTTATCTCACTGCAGTGACTACACTTATTTTCTGAGGAACCACCAATACTATATTCTCTTTACCAAAGTTCTAAAATTGCATTGTCCATGTTTTTGGAAATTGTGCCTTTTTTGCTGTATGAATTTCATAAGTGTGTTCGTGTTTGAGTTGCCTTGGGTTTAATCTCTTAATTTGGTTGAAAGGGAACTTTTTCCTGTAAGGAACTGTGCGTTTACTCTGTTAATGGACTGAAGCTTTTCGTATTTTTTTTGTTTTAAATACTTGCAAGGTTTTGCACTTGGAAACTGTTTCAGTATTCCTATGTGATGTTGTTAATTTAGTTTTTATTTTGTCCTTCTAAACTGTGTTTTGGTCAAAAAATGCAGTCAACCACTGATGGTGAATGTGAAATGATAACTTGATAAATATGTTGCAAGAGAAATTGTGAACTAACTAAAAAAACTATTAAAAGAGCCATAAACGAAGAACCTAAAACTAAACCATACACCTGCCTGATTTCATCTTATTTGCCTCAAAAGGTGAAGTTGTCAAAATTATTTGCACCCCGAGGAATCTTTGATATTATTATTTACGTGATCATCTCAGGCAGAAAGGACTGTATTATGTTATTATATCCCCAAAATACGAGTTTCGGGGCTATCATGGTTTCGGCCCACCCGCCGCCGCGTCCGCCGCCGCAGAATTTAGCCGTTAGCGCGATAACTCACAAAATACTTTACATTGGCTTCTCATTTTCTGCATATGGGTAGATATGGTAGAGAGGATGAACTGATTAGATTTTGGGCAAGTATGCACTCCTAGGTTTGCCACCAGGTGGCGCTATATATTGAAAAAAAATCTTTTTTTTACCATATCGCTGGAACAATTACTTGCACAGACCTCAAATTTGCCTCATATTGTAGGTCTAGTAAAGGGGAATCTAATAAAGGGGGCTTCGAGGATTGGGGAATTTTGGGGATATATCCCTTGCTGTCGGCCGCCGACAGCGTAGGCCTAGTTTTGGGAATAAAAGTAAGGTAGAATGCATCCCATTCTCAATTATCACCATGTTAAAGGCAAAGAACCATCAATTCAAAGACCAATGGCAGTTTACCTTTGCATATGAGTTAATGTGTTCAACATTGTCACTAAAATGGTAATGATAAAAATGAAAATGTGGAATAGAAACAAACTGCCCAGAAAAAAGATTAAATGGATGTTGGTATAAATTGTCATGAGGAGCACTGGGGAAGATGGTCAGGCAGGCAATAAACAACTCAAAGATCTTTGTTCATGAATTGAAAGAATTGGTTGCAACTTTGGGTATCAAAGTCTAAAAAACAGCCACACCATGCTGTCTTAAAACTAGCACATGAATTAAGCATGAAAGCTTTGGTGCATTTGTGTAGCCTGCAGCTAGTCCTGTAATTAAAGTTGGGCTAGTTGTAGACCTTAAAAAAATTGACCAAAAATGCCACTAGTTGGCATGTGGGCATAATTTTTTGACAGATAATAGTAGGGGATAAGGACAATGTCCGTTTTATGTTAAATTTTTAGCATATTTAGCTTTGAATTTACCTTGTTCAGAGTACTGATGTATGAAGCACTGAGTGGTTAGAGATAATAAACTGGTTCTGTACTACAACCCCAATTCCGAAATAGTTGGAACAAAGTGTAAATTGTGAATAAAATCGAAATGCAATGACTTTCAGATCACATGAGCCAATATGTTATTTACAACAGAACAGATAACATTTCAAATGTTGAAACTGAGAAATTTTAAAATTTTATCCACAAAATGAGCTCATTTCAAATTTGATGCCTGCTACAGGTCTCAAAAAAGTTGGGACAGGGGCCTGTTTACCATGGTGTAACATCCCCTCTTCTTTTTAACACAGAGTGGAGGCGTCTGGGCATTGAGGAGACACGTTTCTTGAGTTTAGCCATTGGAATTTGATCCCACTCTTGTTTAATACAGGTTTCCAGCTGCTGGAGAGTTTTGGGTCTCCTTTGACGGACCTTAATTATGCGCCAAATGTTCTCAATTGGTGAAAGATCAGGACTGCAGGCAGGCTAGTTCAGCATACGGACTCTTCTGCTACGAAGCCATGCTGTTGTAATAGCTGCAGTATGTGGTTTTGCATTGTCCTGCTGAAATACACAAGGCCTTCCCTGGAATAGATGTCATCTGGAGGGGAGCATATGTTGCTCTAAAACCTTTATATACCTTTCAGCATTCATGGTGCTTTTTAAAACATGCAAGTGTCCCACACCATATGCACTAATGCATCCCCATACCATCAGAGATGCTGGCTTTTGAACTGAACGCTGATAACAGGAGGGGTGATCTTTCTCCCCTTTAGCCCGGAGGACACAACACCCATGATCTCCAGCAAGAATGTCAAATTTGGACCCTTCTGACCACAGGACACTTTGCCACTTTGCTGCAGTCCATTTTAAATGATCCTTGGCCCATATAACATGGCGGCGCTTCTAGATCATGCTCAACAATGGCTTCCTTTTTGCATGATAGAGTTTTAGGTGGCATCTGTGGATGGCAGGCCGGACTGTGTTTACAGACAGTGGTTTCTTGAAGTATTCCTGGGCCCATTTAGTAATGTCAATGACAGAATCATGCCGGTGAGTGATGCAGTGGCGTCTGAGGGCCCAAAGATCATGGGCGTCCAGTAAAGGTCTACGGCCTTGTCCCTTACGCACAGAGATTTTTCCACTTCCTCTGAATCTTTTGATGATGTTATGCACTGTCGATGATGAGACCTTCAAAGCCTTTGCAATTTGACATTGAGGAACATTGTTTTTAAAGTATTCCACAATTTGTTTATGCAAGCCTTCACAGGTTGGAGAGCCTCTGGCCATCTTCACTTCTGAGAGACTCAGCCTCTCTAAGACATCCCTTTTATTGCCAATCATGTTACACACCTGATGCCAGTTAACTTAATTACTTGCTAAATGTTCTTTCAGCTGATTCTTATATATTAATTGCTTTCTCAGCCCTTTTTTGCCTGTGTCCCAGCTTTTTTGAGACCGGTTGCAGCCAGACAATTTGAAATAAGCTCATTTTGTGGAAAAAAATTTAAAATGTCTCTATTTCAACATTTGAAATGTTATCTATGTTCTATTGTAAATAACATTTTGGCTCATGTAATCTGAAAGTCATTGCATTTTGATTTTATTCACAATTTACACTTCGTCCCAACTATTTCGGAATTGAGGTTGTAGTTGTTATAATACAGAACTTAAAACACGTAAAGGGGATTTAACCCCACTGTTGGGGCAACCTGTCCTTTTGGTTAGACAAAGATTATTATTATTATTAATAATAATAATAATAATAATAATAATAATAATAAATTTTTAATCAATATAAAGCACTCAAGAAGTTATTTTTTAATATTTTTTTCCTCAAGATTGCGTTCTTAAAATAGTACAGTGAATGACAATTTTAGTTTCTGTCCATAATTTCATAATTTAAATATTTATCTCAGTGCTGCAATAAATTTGCATTTGGTGATTTCCTGAGATAAATGAATTTAGGTTCTTGGCCCCCCCTGCCTTGCCTCTATCCCCAAGACATTCACTTGGCCAGTTTGCCGTTCGCATAAGTAGGCTAACGTCAGAGGGCTGTCCTAGCGACAGATCGTGTTCTCGGTTGCTGTGCACAAGCAGTCTCACAACACTCTCGACGGAATGGCGGATGTTCGGAGAGCGACCAGTCCTCGGATCAAAAAGGTTTTTATCAACCTAATCGACTCGCATTCCTCCGAATGCATCGGAAAGGTGAGGCTCAGGACGTTTCAGACTTTTGGAGTTCATGAATTGCCGACTTGGTCGTAGAACAGAAATGTTTCCTTGCGCATGCTACAGTTCCTGTCCACCTGTATTCCTGGAGCATCTTTGGATGACGCCGAGGTCGACGAAGAAAATGAAGCAACTTTTCAGATAGTGGGGACTGTCGAGACAAAGGCGGATAAACGGGGGTCCCGGTTTTCATCGGGCGAGTACTGTGTGAGTTCAAAGACGCCATCAAATAGATGAACGAGATAATCACGACGCACTTGGCTAAACCCGCATTCTGTCGTCGAACTTGCAGGCACTTAGTCGTGAGGAGCTTTTGCAACATTTATTGGAATGCGATGTTATCGTGTACAACATCACAGAAAAGTCAGCGCAGTTGGAAGAGGCGTCTTGGGCAATATCTGGTACGGACTTCAGGTCATTTAATTTTAATTAGCGCAGTTGGAAGAGGCGTCTTGGGCAATATCTGGTATACACTTTATAGACTTTAATTATAATTGGCTGGCTTCGTTATAGAATTTGTATGCTGTAATTAATCAATTAATTATTTCCTGACAAACACGTTGCTGTTTTGTATCGTTAATGGTGCTGGTATTCCTCCACAGCCCTGCACAGTGAAATAAATAATTTTGGTGGTCCTAAGATGTTTATCTTGATTTCAACCCTGATGACATGGGCCCAGACCAAACCAATTGATCTAGTAGGTATTGCAGACTTTGGTACTCATTTTAAATACATGGCACGTGCCTGTGGCTTCAGTGCACACGAGAAATCCGCCTGTCGAGAATGCTGACATTTTTTGCCCCTTTCAATGCCAGGATGACCCCGACATTCCTTTCACGGAGGATGATTACCGAAGGAGGCGACCACATCCCAACTTTAAGGAGCACATTAGTGTGGAAAGACTTGTGATTAAAATGGGCAAAACTGTGAGTAGAGGCTAGTGAATGCAGCTGAAGATTCCACCTTAAACCACCCTAAGATAAATAAAGCTGTGTTTTCAACACTTTACCCTGGTCAGCCATCTTAAATGTTTTGCAGGGGATTTATGCAAAGCTATTGATGGGTTGTAAAACTGGGATGTAAATATCATGCAAAGATTTGGATGAATTTTACCCCCCCCGGCTGTTCGGTAAGTAAGGCTGTTAAGTTGACACATTTATTCGAAGTTTCGGCCTTTTAGACTGCACAGGGGGTAGTCCCACGGGGGGTTCTGTCCATCAGTAGGCAAATCAAATGCACATCCCATTTTGTAATGGTACTATTTCAGTATGCAGTTTAATTTTACTTTTCCCGCACTGAATGATAGCTATTGGCTAAGTTTATTGATCAAGTCGCTGTAATTGTGCTCAGATGGAAAAAGTCTCGGCCAAAAGCGAGGAGATTAGAACACTATCAGGGAAGAGGTCATCTTGTTGTATTTGTACTTCATTCTTGGAATGGATTCGTTTTTTTTTCTTTTCTTGTCTGTTTTTAAATCAGTTGAGTTTTACACTGTTTCGTCTTTTCAGAAAAAGTCCAGGCTGTCTACATACGTTGTGGCTGCTGGTCTTCAATATGGAATGGGAGAGAATATATTTCACTATTTCTTCAAGGTAAAGAATATGACATTATTAGTTTATTATATTGCTGTATATATCTGTTGCACTCCTTCAAATCATTACACAGTATGTCAGCGGTAAAGCCAAGCAGTAAAGGGTGCAAAACAAGATGAGAAATTGAGAATTGTGAAGAATGCAAAGAAAAATGTAGTCAATTAAAAAGAAATGAATTTCAGTATTAACTCCTTCAACCCCACAGCCCTCTACAGAGGGCTGACCAACATATTCCTTTCAACCCCAAATTCCTGTAGGGAAAATTCAAACAATCTGACTAATTGATTGGAACATATCAGGTTACATTTAATGGGATTCCAGAGATAACAGTAAGATACAATGTCCAGATAATGACCAGCCCTCTACAGAGGGCTGTGGGGTTGAAGGGTATAGTGATGCTAGAATATCTGGGGTTGAAAGAGTTAACTCTAATTTAAATGTTAATAGTCAACATTAAACAGCTATTTCAGTCAATTATCGATGAATAATTATTTTGGCCCTGATTAGTGTTCGCATGTAAGCATCCTGGGAAAAGAGGTTTAAAATCCAGGTTTAGTACATTAAATTACACGCCAGTGTTTTGCTGAAACCACCAATATTTGCTAATGAACTTAGTTGTACTGCCAGAACATAGTAGAAATTGGTGAAATCAGCACATGGACGGAAGAAGGACCTGATAGGATATCTGCTTTCTGGCCCCTGGACTTCGCCCCTCTGACAGAGAGTCTCTCTATGGTTTCTCAGCCTCAGCACCTCTTGCTTATTCTGCCTGTCTCTGTGTCTCAATTTAATAGGCCTCTTGGCTGGGGGAAGTTTCCAGAGTTCCTGTTTTTGGACCAGGCAATAATGTCATTCCTGCAGTACATGTGAATGACCTGGCGGGGTGTGTTAACCTTTCGTTCATGCATCACTCATCTCTATCCAAATGGAAAAATGGAAATTTATAATTATTTTCAATGTATGCGTTTGTCTTTTCTTTAAATTTACTTTTTTTTTTCATTTCTTCTCTTCTTTAGTATAATCCAGAACATTATTGACCACAAGCCCAAAACACACTATTTAATGGCTGTAGATGACTCCAATGATACCTTTGAAGACATTGTCAAGGTAATTGATTAACGTGATACAGACGCTCATTCCATACATAAACCATGTTGTGTCTTAAGAGGAATGTTCTTAATCGTATCTTTCTCTGTTTCCCAGGCGATCAGCGGTGTGCTTGGTCCAGAGAAAATCAAAAACTTGCCAAAAGAAGAGGCATTCCTCATTGAGGATTTTACTGTATGAGACGTTGGTGTGACAATAACGTGGTGTTTATGATTATCATGTGAATTCACTTACGTACTCACGTTCCACTCACTAATTGGATGTACATGTCATTCCGGGTGGTAATTGTAAAAGATTACAAAGAGATACTTTGGGAGCATAATATTTGTAGTTTAATTTGAAAGGTATTTGAGAGGATTTGACTGGCTAGCATTAGGAGTGCCTACTCATAGCACAGCTTGGCAGGCCATGTAATGGAAGCAGTGGCTCCATTTTAGCATTACGGACTCCAAGCTTGATGTGATGCCGCATATACCCTTTATTTGTCCACTCTAGGCCAAAAAATAATGAGCCTCCGAGCTTTGTCCATAAATGAAGACCTGTGTACAAGAAGTATTTAAGTCACATTTTGCAAAAAATGAGTTGACACCAGTATTAAAAGCCACAATGGCCAGAGCGTCATCTGATACCAAAGATTTCTGCAAAGAATCACTCAAGTCTTGTGCACTGGTGCATTTCCATTGCCCATTGTCATTATCTGCAACATGTTTTGAAAACTTTGACCCCCTGAATCTCAGAATTATTATTTTGTGACTTAGGTACTTCTTGCACACAGGTCTTCAAATGCTCTTGACTAATGCAGATTTAATAAATTGTGGACATGGTGATTATTTATTTTCTGTGCATTTTTTAGTCAGTTAATGCTCATGCCTTGTTTCAAATACTACCATGAACTGGCTGAGGATAATTCCATCAGTTGCATATTTTGGACTGGCCAGAGACTGAATTTAAACCCAACAATAAATGTTTTCTTTTGCATTGACTACAAATTGGCTGGGAAAAATTTTTATTTTTGACCTCTGATCAACTATTTAAAGCCATCAAAACTAAGTGGAACTACATAACTTTTCCTTCTACAGGTATCCTAATAAAAAAATTTGACCTCAAGTTTTCTCTCAAGGCTTTGGTGTTAAATCTAATGGAAAAGCTATCCCAAACGAAGTTACTTCTCTTCATAATAATTATAAATTTTCTAGCCATTGATTTACCTGTAAAAAATGGAAAACTTAATTCCTTGCGCATGCTGGCTTAGGGGCCAATCACACCGAACGAGCTTTATCGGTGCGGGGTACCCTTTTTGTTAATACTCTCAATGATTAGATGCATTCTGGATGCTGCTTTTGCGAATCGGGTGCCTCGCGTTTAAGTGCCCCAGGTTCCTCGCCGTTCTTTGATGGGCTTCGTATCAAACGCAGTCCTATTTTGAGGTGCCTCGATAAAAAGGAGCTTCATGTCATTGTCAGTCTTTTCCCTGCTGTCCAATCATGTGAAAAAACCTGAAATCAGTTCGCTTTTGACTAGTTTGTTGAAACGGTCAATTTCAGAATGTTCGCAAAGATGAGTGACAGGAGCGTTACTTAGCAACACCGAAAAGAGGCATCCAGCGCCTTTTTACAACATTGGCTTCAAAAAAACAGGTCAGAGGCGCCTCGCGTTTCCACACCGATAAAGTGTGTTTGGTGTGATTGGCCCCTTAGCCCTTTTTTATACCACAGCAAGTAGGTAAATGCTAAATCTAAATGGTCTAAATCAGCTGTATTTACCAGTTTCTGCTCTTAAGTTTTTATGTGTTCCGCTGTCTCCACAGCAAGCGGATGTCGACTCCCTATCAATAGACCTACGCACAGAGGCTGTGTATTTGAAGAACCGTTTTAACATCCACTGGGTTTCTGAGCTGGGGCTGGTCGCCAACATTGAACATGTGGTGGAGGAGTACAGACACTGCAGACAGTTACTGGTAACTTGATCTATTAATGTCCATATGCATTTAGACATGTTTGTGGAAAGTGAACTTGAAATACCATTTAAGGTAGGGGAGACTGGGGTCCGATGAGCCATGGGGACCAATGAGCCGTATTACTATTTTGCGATCAATCGATGCCAAAGGTGTTTAAAATAGGCAGAATAGTGATATGGCTCATTTATCCCCATGACTCATCAGTCAATGGTCAAATGTTTTACCTATTTTAAGCAGCTGTGTCATCAATTGATCGCAAAATAGTGATATGGCTCCCCATGGCTCATCGGACCCCAGTCTCCTCTACGACTAACAGGAATATCACGAGAAGTTTCATCTGTCTACAGCAAATAAAATGACATTGTGATGTTCATTACTAGCAATCTTTCTTACCATTCTGTTTTTAGGCTCTTGTCAAATGTGAGTTAATATAGTGGGCAACGTTTACAAAAATGAAAAATGCGAGATACCTGCTTATGGTTGTATAGCCAATTTTATAATAAACCGTACTCATCGTGCCTAAAGCTTAGTTCCCACTGTCGTGCGCTCCGTTACGCCATTCATAGCTGATCGTGGAACTTCTCTGAACCTGCTTTCACACCGGACGCGAAACAAATTTTTCACACGACAGATTACATTCAAAGTCAATGCAAAGACGCGAATGCACGCGAAACTTCGCATCCGGTGTGAATGCGGCTTAAACTTTCAGGTTTGGATACGAAGTGATGCGATGATCATGATTGACAATTAATCGTGTTGATCGTAGGAAATATTTGAACCGTCCAAAACTTTTCTATGATCGACACGATTGCCACGACTGACCTCAAGATCTGATAGGATCAACACGATTACTCCACGATTAAGACCACGATTTCAATCGTGCCGCGAATCGTGATAGTGGGAACCTAGCAGAAACAATGGAATGATGCTAGTAATGCGCATTGAAATGGGTTGGGCATTCAAGTTGTTTGGTAATTCTGAAATCAGGAGAGGAAGAATTGCCAAAGAAAGGAAAGAGCAGCCCAAAGCATTCTTTGTGTGTTTTTTATTTCTTTTTGCATTTATTTATTTTTTGTCCCCAAGCCAATACGAATCTGCATCCTGGGACCACCTGCAGCCGGCAAAACCACTTTGGCACAAAAGATCTGCAAGCACTATAAACTCCATCACATCACTGTCAAGGACGCCATCGCCGAGAAAATCGCACAGCTGGTCAGTGAAATTACCAGTAATTCTGTCTTTCAGTACTTAGATGAAGGTGTTTATTTTAAACCGGCCTTCTTTCAAACCACAGAGGTCACTAGAAACTACACATTAATGTGTCGCAGGGGCTAAGCCTTTACTTGTTGGGGGTTGGGATCTAGTCTACCTTTTTTCCCTCTGTTATTTACGATTTTGAAGTAAATATGTACGTTATTTTTGGGGCTAAATAACATTTCAGGCCAAGCCCTGCCTCTGTTTCAAACACATAAATGTAAGGGCTGGAAAAGGAGTTGGAAAAAAGTTGCAATACTTTTGAATAACTGGATTATCTTACTGAGGACTTCTGATACTTTCTCCTTGATGTGAAACAAGCAGAGACACTGTATAATCCTTAATTAACTGTCCTCTAATGTGGTCACAAGCTAGCCATATAAACATTCCACTTGGTGTTTGCAATGACTGTCCGCATCCAGTGTCAACATCCAACAAAACAATGAAAGATTGCAGTGTTATGAATTGTTGGTGATTGTGTTTGAAGGGATAATTTAAATTTTGGGTTCATTCCAGGAGGAAGTGATTCAGATGAATAAAGAGGAAGGTGACATGACTGACACCTCAGCTGCAGAGGAACTCTTGGCGTCTCTGAAGGACAGTATGGATCACAATGAAGGTATGAAGGCTAGTGCATCAGCATATCCCACTGGCCAAGGGAAGCTCAGCATTGGTTGTGTGCTGCTGCTGTAACCCAGATATGGACTCGCCTTGTAAACTCTGAAGTGGCAAATGCGGATCCAGGAAGTAAAATGACATCCCAGAATTTTGGTCTAGTCGCCCAGATTTGCTCAATAGTGGGATACATTAGTTCAAAATCGCCTGGCTGAGTTCACTGCAGGCAGAACACAACTGGACTTTGGTTCGCTGACCTTTGAACTTTCCTGTCTGCCTAAACTGAAGCACAAAATTAAATCAGGAAAAGGCCATATAAAGAAAATTACTTGGTGAGCATCCTTCACATTTCAATCTTCAGAGGCGGGGGGGAGGATTTCTTTTTTTTTTTTTTTTTTAAATTTTATTATAATATACGAGTTTGAGATCTAAATAGCACAACAAATCAAATCATAAGCTTATGTATTAACATAAGCAATCAAATCCATCTAACTCATATGTGGCGCAGTGACAGCCGAACAGATTGTCTGCAGCATTGGACAGAGATTCAGAGCATTTTTCTCACTTTTTGGAGCAATTTTAATAAGTTTTCATTTAAAAAAAACAGCAGTGATAGGGATTTTCTGAGTTGGGCAGGGATGCTCACCGACTCATTTTTTATATGGGCCTATGTATGGATAATTGGATGAGATGTTCTGCTCAAAAAGAAAACCAACAGAGACCCTCTTTCAAAATAAGTTTACAAACTGAGGTAATGGATGACTGACTGAGGATTTTGTCTTGATGAACCCTGCCTGAATGCAAAATATTATCTGTCACCATGTTTAACTGCCATATAGCAGGTGCTGAGTACATCCTTCCTTAACATGTACTGTCTTCACCATTTGTTTGGGTAACTAATGAAATCAAAATGTATTAATATTTCAATGTGAGCGTAAATATCTACATCAGCCACCTCTTCCTTCAGGTCGATTGGACGACCAGTTTGTTTTTCAAATTCTGAGAGAGAAGCTGAACTCGAAACCGTGCAGGAACCAGGGCTATGTGCTGGATGGCTTTCCCAAGACGTACGATCAAGCCAAAGAGCTGTTTTTTGGTAAGTATGGTGGTTTCATTGAAGTCTTAAAAACAGGCAAACATCTCCGTATGGATCAAACTCCATTTTGTTTTTATAGGTGAAGAGGAAGCAGAAGAGGAGGCCAGATCCAAAATCCCAGTCTTTAACCGGAACATAATCCCAGGTCAGAGCATTATCATGTTGTATATATTTTTTCCATAACTTGCACAATTGTTATACAACGAGGCTTCATTAAAAATATGAAGCTAAAAATTGCTGACAGTGTAAAATGTGGCGATATTACTATTTTGCTTCAACTGATTGATCTCAGTATTTGCGTAATTAGTGAAAGTCACCCTGTTTTACTGGGTGGCATTGCTTCCTTCTTAAAGCTACATGGTGATAGTGTATCTGTCCTTGCAGATTATGTTTTCTCTCTGGATGCCACGGATGAAGTCTTGAAAGAGCGTGTGCGGAATCTTCCGGAAAGTGTGGTGGAGGGTACGCACTACGCCCAAGACCAGTTCCTCCGCAGACTGGCTGAATTTAGAAACCGCAGCGCCCAGGAGGAAACGGTGCTTGATTACTTTGATGAGCTGGAGATTCATCCAGAACACATAGGTAATAAATAAACATGAATAAAGTTATTTGTGAGATTCACAGTGAAGGGCCGCGCGAAAAGTAATACCGTTCTTAGGCGTCTGAAAATATAATAGATCCGTAAAATCTGCTAATTGAAGACCCCAGTGTTTAAAGTACAGTACTTAATCACAAAATATCCATTTTGAGAAAATTGAGAAAATGAACTTGGGAAAATGTTTTCCCATCCTTACCTCACGATTCGTGAAATTGTGACTGAAGTACTTTTAGCACAAGGCTCTACCATTTTTATTGGGAAAATATAAATATTTGCTTATATTAAATTACCAGTTGCTTGACACGTGAAATTTTCTTATTCCATCCGCACATGTGGAAATGAGTCAAAATTATTTCAGCTTATTGGCAGATTTTTGTCTTGTTGAGAAAAAAAGGTCAAAGAAATGTAATTATCCTATGCTGTTAAAAACCTATCATGTGGGGACTTGTTGAAAAGAGCTTCCCTGCAGGAGCTCTTTTAAACAAGTCGCCACATGATAGGTCTTCAACAGCTTTGATTTTGATATCTTACATCTTTGACTAACAATACTTACATTTAGCGCACTAAGGGTTAATAAGCACTGCCTCAGTCTTGGACATAATAATGACTAGTGATGACTGAATTACTGAATTTTTAAATGGTGGCGGGCTGATGTGGTCGTTGCCTGGCTGTTCTTCATAGAGATTACAGGAGATGAGGATTGCGAGTACTTGGCTGCGACTGAGAAAATCATTGGGGAAGTGGGGAAAGCCAAAAACTACGGCCCCTCTGCCGAGGAACGCGAGGAAGAGGAGCGGCGGAGGGCCGAAGAGAGGATGAAGATGCTGGCCGTGGAGACGGAGGAGAGGAAGAGGAAGGAGGCGGCGGAAGCGGCTCGGAAGGCGGCGCTGGCAGAGGAATGGGTGAGCACCGCTTCATTTTATCGTCCTGTTGGACCTGCACCGGTGTCTGTGCGCGACACCACATGGACAAAAGCCTGTAGACACCAGGCTCTCCTTGGTCTTTCATGGTTCCCTCTAGGCCAGAGGTGGGCAACAACGGCCGTATCTGTCCATGGTTTTCACGCCAACTTCTGGCCTTTAGTGAGTGAATTGTCTTAATAATCCCAAACATTTGTGAAATCAGACATTTTTGCTGCATTTCTTTGAAGGAGGGACCTCACCTCAGCAAGGTATATTTCAGCGGAAAAGTAGATTTTTTGAAGTGTCTAAAACACGTATTTTAATTCGGTAATAATCCAGTGGGACGCATTTTAAAACCAGCAAGTCTTCAAATTGGCTTCAATATCAGGGGCAGACATTTTTACTTGGGGAATCTAATTTCATCCAATCAAACGCCAGTTCACTCGATTGGGTCAAGGTGCTTGTGACATCAGTTAAACTCATTCCTTTCATGAAGGCGTTTGATTGGATAAAATTAGATTCCCCAAGTAAAAATGTCTGCCCCCTGATCTTGAAACCCATTTGAAGACTAGCTGGTTTAAAATGCTTTGCACTGGATTATAACCAAATTAACATTTATAAAACAATGCAGTTCCGCTGAAATATACTTTGCCGAGGTGAGGTCTCCTCCTTCAAATTATCATGAATGACCATCAAAGACTGTTTTTGTCTCCCCGAAAAGTAAAATTTTACTTTGGTCTAATTTATGCGCAAATCTATGTTTGTGTGCACAACCAATCAGCTCAATTGGGCAAGGCTATTGATAGAAATAAAATCCTGCATGCTCACTGACCCCCCAGGACTGGAATTACCCAACCTTGCTCTCGGCCTTGGTTCCACCAAAAGAAAATATTGATGCTTTTGCATGCGGTGAGGGACATTCCTCCTGAGCATTTTGTGGAGGGCCTGTGCTCGTGTAAGCTTGACAGTGCCCCCAGGCACTACGTGTGGTTCATCCACAGTTTGTCGTAATTGGCGCTGAAGCAGGTGATTGGCCCTCACAAAGCCTTGACCTCATCAAACCCGATCATAAGCTTTTGGAATCAACTAGAAAACCAGCCTTAAGCTGAGTCTGATCGCTCAATATCACCATCCGCCCTCGTGTAAACTACCATGGCTGAAATGGAGGCGAAAAGGGGAGCCGGTGTGATATCAATGCCCATTGTTTCGGATGAGATGTCGGACGTGCAGTGGTCCACATGCAGTGGTCCATGATTTAGCCATGCAGTGTATGTAAATCGTGTTCGGTGGGAAACAACTACCTGTGATTTTATCCTATTCAACTCTGAGATCCCATGTGTGGGTTTGACAAATGCAGCTGCAGTATTCAAACCTGTGGAACTTCAGGCCCATTTTAAATTATAGTGGAGATCCCAAGGTTTCCAACAATCCCAAATGTGTCCTTCTGAATTACAGGGTAATGTGTATAAAATAATGTGCAAGATCTGGATATTTTCCATTTGATGTAATGCTCTGGCCATAAAAACAAGGCGTCCTGGGTTTGAGTATTTTTCGCAATATACGAAGTGTGATGTAGCTTCAGTGAAGCACTGAAACCAGCAGATACAGAATATGTGCTCTGTACAAAATATGAAGTTGAGGAAACTTAAAAAGTGAAGTAACCAGCTGCAAAGTGAGCCCAGTCTCATCCCAACGCGTCATATAGTGGAGGCTTTTAGTGTCCTTATTTGACGCCATTTTAAAACGAACCCTACCCCCTAACCCCTAACCCTTAACTCGAACCCTAACCGTAAGCATCAAATAAAGATGCTAAAAGTGGAGTTTTGCATCGTATATCAACGCTTGGTCAGGTAGCGTCACTATATGACAAGCTGGTATGAGAGGTTTGGCAAGCAGTTTTGTTTTTGCTCAACTTTAAGTCACAGTATAGTAGTTCCTTTAACTCATTTCTGAAAGAACTTGGAACTTGAAGTTGAGCAAACTAAAAAAGGCTTTGCAGCTGTTGGCCCTTTTTTTTTTTTTTTTTTTTTTTTCCGTGTATGTAACATTGTCCAACAATATGGAAAAAAGGTTTTTTTCTAGCTTTGAACCTACTTTAGCAGATATTCAAGTGAAAATCTGACTTTAAAGGGTTAATTCTGAGCTGTGCTGTCGTTTTTTGTGAATCTGTCCACCCAAAGAGTAAAAATCTGGCGGAGGTAAAGAAACAGGAGAGGGATCTGTTGGAGGCACGCTCTGTCCCCTTACGGAATTATCTAATGAAGAACGTGATGCCCACCGTCACACACGCGCTCGTCGAATGCTGTAAAATTAAACCAGATGATCCAGTCGACTTCCTGGTAATGAATTCCCTTAGATTCTGGACTACCTATTGCCTTCAAGAATGTATTATGAAATATCTGCGGGAAAAAAATGAATGGAAAATATTTAAGGAATGGTGTTGTGGGTGATTGTATTTTCTATTGTATGTTCTGATCTAGTGCACAGTTATGCGCTTCAATCTTTGCTTTTTTTTGAATAAAATCTCACAGATTTTTTTATATTTTTTTCAGGCAGAGTTTCTCCTAAGAAACAGTGCTCTTGTGGACTGAGCTTCTTATGTGGCTGAACCATGGGTAAAATATCAATATGTATTGTTATCTGAACTATTTAATTTAATTTTGTTATACATTCAATTTGTCAATTTTTCATTGTATGTCATGGTAAAAACAGTTGCCTGATAATGAATAGAAATATTGTCAGAGTTTTGGCACACAGTGGGCGGGAGGCATACTGCATTCTGGTTGTCCGTCCGTGCGTCCGTCCGTCACACCGTCCATCACAAATATCTTATCCGCGCTGTATCTACTGAAGGAGTGGAGGTATTTTCACAAAATCGCATATGGTAACTCCCTACACAGGGTGGCTGAACTGATTAGGTTTTGAGGGTCATCGGGTCAAAGGTCAAGGTCACATAAGGTTAGTTGTACATAGCGGACAAAAATCTACTTTTAGGGCTCATGAGGTTATGGCATAATGAGGCATAGCAATCAACACTTTGCATTGAGTTGTACCTTGCATCATTCAAACTTAATTCTATGAATCAATTGATTCTCATTTGTGCATCCCCCTTTGTCGGCCTGGTTTCTTTTCTGTGCTTCTTCAGTTTCCGCATTTTTTTTTTTTTTTTATGTGATATTGGTAATCTGCTCATTCTCGCCCTTGGTTCACACGTCCCTGTTTGATTATACCGTTTGATGTTTTGTTAGTTTTGTGAAATGGATCGCAACACTGCCTTTCGAGGCTAGCGCAATGAGACCACAAAGCGGTGTCAGTTAATTAACCGCCGGCTTTACTTTTGTTTGTGGAATTTTCGCGGATTGGAAACGGATTTGACTGTTTGATTACTACAGATGGGTGGGAGAAACGGCGCATCCGACAGCGGTGGGATGTCGGAGGCAGAAATAAAGATTTGGACGTCTAACAACTCTAGTATTGCCATTTCTTAAAATTTATTGGCATATATTTTTGCTGCCCTTAAGTACACTCTGGCCTAATCTTTTCTGAATCTCTGATGCCTCTCAAATGTCTGTTTTATTTTTATAATCACAAAAATCTCTGTTTTTTTAATTATTTTATTTATTTCAAATTACGAATAAACAATATTTTACTGCAATTATGTACATTCTAATTAGGTCTGATCTATCGTGCCGTCGGCTCGGATCTGCGGGTCTTGACTCCTTTCGTTGGTGCAGAATTGCACCGAGCTGAACCTCCACAGGTACGCCTCAGACGTAACCACTAGAGAGCAGCACCGCGCCCTCCGAAATCGCTCCTCGAAAGGAAGAACTGCTGCAATCAAACATTACTCAAGTCAGCTGCCCTCAACGACAGCTTTGGCCACCAGGGGGCGACACCACGTCCATCTTTCCGCAGTAACCTCAGTGACACTGTCTAACTGGAACACTGAGTTTCACTAGAAAGCCGAGATGCCAGCCACATAAATTTGTCAGACCCTGAAAATGCAGATTTTTATAAATGTAAAATGGAAAAAAGTATGTTTGTGTGTGTGTGTGTGTGTGTGTGTGTGTGTGTGTGTGTGTGTGTGTGTGTGTGTGTGTGTGTGTGTGTGTGGTGTGAGACGCAAAGAAAACAGCAATGGTCATTAACTTTTTTTTTTCAGTAAAACTGAATTGCCACAAGGTGCGCTGCTACCAGAACAAAATGAGAAATCACTTGTCAGCTCTGCTTAACTCCTCTTGTTGGAACTGTTATTAAGAAAAAAAAAAATCAGTGGAAGTTATTGTCAGCTTGAGGTACTAACATTTTCAGTACTAGTTGGCTGTTGTCATGCAATGTTTTTCTTAAAGTTACAGCAAATACATTTCTGGTTTCACAGGTCAGTATTTATTGTGAAATGAAACATAAAGAGACAGTAATCCCTGATTTAGCAGTGGAGATTTTTTTTTTTTTTTTTTTAACTTTTTTCATTTCACCAGTCTTAATGACACTGTCCTGTGTCCTTACCAACCTCTCCATTCTCTTGCATAATTTTTTTTTTTTTTTTTTTAATTAATAGTAAAAACAAAATATAGTGCAGTTTTCACAAATAAATGATGTATATCTGAAAAAGTCCTGTTTCCATCATGCATGAATGCACACTCATTTTGGATTTTTTCCATCATGCATTGCATAAAGCTCTGAAGGATGCCAAACTTGGATATTCACAGCACATAAAACAAACAATATCCCTGACAAGTGTGCTTATAGAAATCTGTCATTATTCAGACAAAATCAAAATTTACTTAATTAGAAAAAACTATTTTTTTTTTTAATCATCTTGTGAGTTTCATTGTTATAACACCAAATTTTGTCGACTGGTGTAAGCGCAGTACATGCTCTGAGTTGGTCATCTGTACCACAATCACCCACTAGGTGGCAGCTTCATCATGGTTATGCCGCAGTTTACAACAAGGTAGTCATTTCAAGTGTCGCGCAGACATGGGACGTAGCTAGAATCCTGCATCCTAAACCCACTGGCCAGTGCCCACTGACTACTGCACACTTGAGTACACATATTTTCTTACAACAACACATTCAATATGCTGGATGAATGGGTAAAGTGGGCAAAATTTCCTTGAATGCAATTTAATTAGAATCCCTGGAATCTATAGATTCCAGGGATTTCTGTAGTCCTCTGAACATATACAGGGGCAATTTTTTTTGGGGAGGACCCCCAAGAGATAAGGAGGTGGAGCTCTAAACCGATCAGATTCACAAGTGTTTGGGCCATAACACACTTTTCATTATTTTGAGTCTGTACCCTGCTGCAGTGCATTTGAAATCAATTAATCAGATGTGCCCGAGGAATTAAATTTCAGCTCAAATTTACGTAGTTTGCCGAATATATTGAATTACACACATAGAAATTACAACCAATTTTATACTTGCTCCCTTTCCCCCTATCATACTGTTAGTATTTGGATGAACAAAAATAATTATGAATTGTCATTGGGCCAATTGCCAGAAATTTGAAACCCATAGCCGTCGCCAGACACTGAGTTTCTTCCCTCGGTGAAGCTGTGTGGCCACTTGTCCAAGTACTCTTGCTCCCTGATTTTGGAATAGGATATAGTACTGAAAGTTGTTTGCTTAACATTCTCATCTATTCAGCAAACGTAGGCAATTGTTAGCATGTTAGCTATTTCTGATATGGCCCATGTCCAAGATCTGTCCCCCGCCATAAACTCTGCCTGGCTGTGCATTGGTACCAGTGAAGACCATTAATAACACTGGGGGTTTATAAGAGTCCTCTGAGAACTATGAAGCTGTTTCCTCTGTGTGTTCTACACCCATCCTGTCAATCTCCTGGGGCGGGGATGCGTTCGTGTGTTTGAATGTGGAAAATGGATTTTGTTGCTTAGAAACACTTTGCTGTCGGTCTTGACGGGGGGTCTTCCAGTGAATATAATTAAACCCCCCCCCCAACTCCACCCTCTGGCAAGACGGAAGTAGCGTTTCTCTGATATTTAGTGCTCCTCGTGTTCGTACGATGAAAGACAAAAAAGCTGGCCAAACTGCAGGTGGCTTCTAATTAATCTGAACTACATTCAGTTTAATTAAAATCACTTTCATAGCAAAGAGAGAGTAATATTTGCGCGATGTTCAAGTGCATGGTAGAATTGATTAATTTCGCTTTCCATTACTAAAATAATTTAAGCTATAAACAATGAAGAAAAAAAAAATAAATACATACATACATAAATAAGTAAAAATTACAAAAGCCTTCCAAATTCCAGGGACTTTCTCAGTGAAATTTTATCCACTGTGTACCCATTCATCTGGGCGCAGAAGTGCTTCTTTCCGTCTGAAAATGTGTGAGGATTCAGTACTCTGTGGTATATTTTTATCCTATTTTATTTTTTGCTGCGTTTTATTATATTTCCCATCTTTTTACTTTGTTTCAGTGTTCATTTCTGTGTTAGTCCTTGTTTCCCTTGTCCACATGCCTCCGTTTACCTGTCCTTTCTGTTTCATGTCTGCCATTTTCCGTAACTGAATTACTGTCCTGTTACTTTGCTCCTCCCTCCATTGCATTCCTGTACGCACTCTCTTAATTGTTTGTTTGTGTTCATTTATTCTCCTGTCTTTCTGTGTTTCAGCGTGAATTCTTCATTTTTGATTCTATCTTTTGTCGCGAGCCTTTCTCTGTCTGTTTGTCTGGTTTTTCAACCAAGTTTCCCCCAATTTTTGGATTTTCCCTGTTTTGGTCATTGAAGCTGATTAAATCAGGCCCATTGCCTGTTCTTTGACGATGAGTTTGGGAGGTGATGTTGTACTGAGTTCTGCCCGCCTGGTTACAGAACTCTGCGTGCCTGACCAATGCTTTTCTTCAAGCGAGCGTTGATTAATTTTTCTTTTGCTGTTCGTGCCTGAGCCTTGAGTTTAACTGACAAGTGAAGATAGAGAATTAACACGCATAGAAACACAGAGAGAGTTCCAGTGGAGGAATGTAGCGACCTTCAACAGGGACTGAGAAAGATGGAGTAACCTGAAGGGCTGTAAAAAGACAACAAAGAAAGTCGAACCAGAAAGGCCTGTGTTCATTATCTGGTCTTGAAGGATTGCAGCAGGCTGTTTAGTTGTTCTGGTGTTTTTCAGTGATGTAGAACCTTGACACAAACTGGAGATTTCTTTATATTTGTCGAAACCACACTTTCACCCAAACTGACAGTTGACTATCCAAAGCTGGGGCCAGTGCCTGGTAGAGTGATCTGGAGCTAGGGGCCTAATTGAAGGGCCCAAGGGCTGCACTGACACAGGGACTTCAACTGCCACCACACAGGTTGCTAGGCTCTGGGCTGGTCCAGAGCGGTAGATAACTCAGAGTGGCGCCACCCATTGACTTCGTTGTTGGAGTGGTCATGTGGTTCGTGGGGAAGCGCTATAGTTCCAAACGAACGCCGCGCTGTCATTATCTCCTATGGGACAGACAGCAGCGACTGCGTTACTGACGTTAAATATTAAATTAAACCTTACACAATTGCCACACGCGTATTTATCTTAATGAATTGCAGTATTTACATACCTGTTTATCGAGGTCATGCTTTTACTACTAAGATCATGTCATAGCTTTTGGAGGGAAACATTCATGCTAGCATTAGTGAGCTAGTACTTATACGTACCGTTGATCCGCTATAATTTCTAAGTAAATTTAACCCTGTATTCACACTGTCATGGGGATGGATAATTTACATATTTTAACTTTAAGTTACATTATTGGATTACCAGGGTCTGCCTTTATCTTCTGGATTTACCGACAACTTACCATGTTACAGTTCTGCTGACCTGTTATATCATTCAGTGTCACGCCAGTTCTTCCTTAAAGCAAAGGTGCACCACCATGCTCATTTCAGAGCCCTTGATATTCTCAATTCTAATGTTTAGATAAAATGAAAGAAACACGTGTAACCTACAGCTGGTGAGACCAGGAGACTGAATTAGATTAAATACAATGACTGAGCAAGAAAGGTTTTCAACAAAAATATTTTTATTGAACAGTGGACAACAGGACGGCACAGAAATTGAAGTTGATAAACTAATTAAACTAGGACAGGTGCAAGTGTGAGTGAGTGAACCATGAGTGAACCTTGAACAAAAAAGAACAAAAGAAATACTACGTTGTACATAGTAATGTGGCAGGGTGGTGGTGGGTTCTAGTGTGGGAGAGGGGGTGATCAGTGTCAAATTAATAAACCTTCTCGATATGTGGAACTACTAAGTGTGTGTGTGTGTGTGTTTTCAGAACAGGGTTGTGAATAGAACCATAACAACTAAATGGGTTTAACAGGAATGTACTGAATAGAACAGACAAGTAAACTCATGGAACAAGAACGGTACTGTCAGGCATGAACATTTGTGGAAATACAAATAATTAAATAAAGGGGTGGGGGACATTGCAAATACAAGGGCCAGGAATGTTGGAAGAGGTTTGCAAATTTTAGTCATCTCAGAACTTCCCATGAACCCTGTAGCCTCCATCGCCAACAGCAGCCTCTGCCCGTATTAACGGTAAATTAACGGTAAGCCTACATGGCACAATAAAATGAGCACAGAAAAGTAATACAGACTAACCACAGCCACCACATCTCTTCAAGAGTAAATAATTTAAAAAGACCATCTTTTAGCGAAATACAACATGGCATATAATACAGCTAGCTGACTACAGCAAGATCGCTAAAAAGCTAACAGCGCCTGGCATGACAAATACAAATTGACGGATGCAATTTCATAATAGCTAGTTAAAACTTGATGGGTGACACTTAGGTCATCAACGTCCTAACTTGTGGTTTCATCCAATTTTATGAATAACAAGTGGTTTTAATCCGAAATGGTTATTGAGAGCTAAACGGAGTTAGAAACTCCACAACTGTTCGTGATTAAACTTAAAACAGCTGATCAAGCTAGGCTAGGTAAGAGCATGTCAAAATTGTCAAAGCTAACTTTAAATCAAAAAAACTTCACCGAAACCAGTCACAGGCACCTCATCCCATCATTTACCACCGTGATTTATACCGGTATTGTGAGAAATAGAAATAGAAACTCCATAGAGTTCATGACTGAATTCCCTCAGCTGACCAAGATAAACTATGAAGCAAAGAACATGAGCTTAAATTATCACAAGTTCTTCAGACTTTTATATATATATATATATATATATATATATATATATCGTCGTGCCGATCATACACAATTGGAGATTATAAATGATACATGACCACTGATATGATATATACATTTCGTGAATCATAAGACTTCAATATTTTATTACTTACCGTCGATGTTGTCTCAATGGAAGTGAATTGGTATGAAGCTGCGAGAATCCTCTTTTGGAACTATTGGAAGTTCCCAGACCTGGAAGTGCGCCGCCATTTTTTGTACACGAGAGTCAATAGGAGTGTCGCAACTCTAAGAATATCTGGCTCTGGGCTGGTCCAATAAACTCAGCTGCTTGGCTATTCTGCGAAAGGGGCTAGGTGTTGTTGTAAGAATTGTCCAGTGTTTCAAAGGAAAGACTGATAGGAGTTTCACAGCCACCAGAGAACTTTATTTTAATGAATGAAATCTATTGTCTGAGTAAGGACAGTAAATGTGGCAATTCAGCATGACAGAAAAATAGAGGAGGATGGATGCTTTTAACTGGAAGTTCACTCTGTTCTGCAAGTAACTCTGCCCTGAGTCAGTAACCTCCAACATGAGGATGGTCCGTATTGGTCCACTTCAGTGCCCATCCTATTCAGTCCTAGTTGGGAGTTTTCAAGAGCAGGCTTGACTTAAAGTTAGATACCATTGAGTCATTGAGTGTCTGAAGTGATATATTCACGATAGTACAAAGAAACTGGCGAGCCTAGTTGGGCTGAACGGCCTGTTCTCGCCATTAATGTTATGTTATGTTATGTTAGTTCACTCCACCTGTAGAGTAGACTCTACTGAATCTAGCAGCTGAGAATCAGCTGACTTTCAACATTTCAGCTGCTTGACCCACATTTTTCGCCTCAGCATTTTAAACGCGCGCCTTAAAAATACTGCCGTTTTCTATGTCACAGACAGACCTGTTCTGCATAGATCATACCAGCTCTGTGTGCCCTGCTCTCTCCCACACACTTACTCGGCCTCCAGAACTCCCTCTCCCTCACAGAGTACTGAGGTGACTACATCCCTGCTATTTGGCTTCTGGTGTCAGATGTAAAATTCCCACTGGAATTTATCATGGGCTTCAAACACTTTATTGGTTTTACTGGAATTAGAATTAATTCTATGAGCCGGTACGCTCTAAGATTAACTAATGGGGAATAAGGATGCAGGCGGGCACATAAAATGCGAAGTTTATTGCGGAAAATGTAATGCTATTACATTTGGGGTCAAGTTTCTAGTCCATTTCTGCATAGTGCATTTCCAATCCACTCCACAAGAGTGTGAAATGTGTGAGAAGTTCCAAGCCAGTCAGAAACCTCAGTTTCAACTGTAAATTGTAGGATCTTAACTGACGGGACCTATTCAGCTTCTAGCCATTTAGCTGACTAACAAATTGTTATGTTATTGTGAGCTAATGATGAAACTGGAAAGTTCTCTACCTAGCTAACGTGATGTGGCAATTTAGCTCACTAGCTAGCTACTCCTTGGCATTTACAGACCTAATGGGTCATCTAGCTTATGCTCGCCCTCACCAATCCGGTGATTTCACTTTCAAAACAATTGAACTCTGCTGCATACCCTGATCAGCAGTGGTTCTCGCCCTTGGAAAACTCCTCAGCTCCTCCTTTGAAGAACAAAGAATACTGTTCAGGGATACCATGATGGTTGACCATAAGATCGTTTTTTTCCAAACTAACACAAGCCAAAGTCTCTATAACGCCTCTGCGTTGGCTAACTTAGCAGGCTCCTATTTAAAAGTCGCTTTGGCAACCGAGTGGACGCATAGGTTGTAGACTAAAAATGGGCTTGCATACCGGTGGAAAATTAAAACTGTGCAAATAATAGTTGATGAAAGTCAAAAAGAATAACATAGTTACTTGGAAGTATGATGGAATATCTCGAAATTGATGGTGGTCCAAAAAAACGGGAAGTACTTCGAAATAACATTTTAATAAAATCAATCTCTGAGTAAAATGAATGGGAATTTTTACTTTTGACACCAGCGTTGCGAGTCAGCCATCTGCCAGACAAAAGATTGTCAATTTAAATATTTCGGATCAACGAATGCACTGCAAATGGGCATTTTGGGCCTCGTCTGCATCCTCACCACTCTGTCCTCAGAATATGTGCTGTCTACTTGACATACTGACCAGCGTCTAAATGTCTTCACCACTGGGCGTTGCATCGCCCCCTTTGAGACCTTTGTATCTCTGTTTTTTCCACATTTGTCTTAATCAGCCGTCAGAACGCATGCATTTGGAGAGGGTAAAGTCATGCACAAATTAGAGGACAGAGTGCAATATCGCATTCCCATGATCCTCCAACCACCCCCCAGCACAGCTCTACAGATGGACCAATGGGATCTCACAATGGCACGGTGCCATGGCCGCAGACTTCCGATGTTTGCCAGGCTGCCTATCCTGCAGAGGCGAGGCCAGACACCCGCTGCCATGGGATTATGAAGTCATTAGTGTGTACAAACAAGCTGCCGGTGACACAGCCGCGAACGAGGGGCTTCTGCTGTCAAACTTAAGGGGGTGAAACAGAAGGACTAGTTTTCTCGTGCCAGTATACACATATTTTAGAGTTTTATAGCGGTCTAATTTTCATTTGAGTTGACGTTGGCCTTTTAAACCAGTTCACCGGTTGAGCCAAGCTTACTGGTGGAAACTAAACCTGCGTTCAAATTGCATAGGTTCCTATGATCTGTTTTTGACCAGGTTAAAAAGGCTTTAAGTTCTTTGTGCTGTTTGCATCCAGAGGCCCTTATAGACTGACAGTTGGCTCCACAAAGCAGGATTGAGTTAGCCAGGTAACCTCAAAAACCGGAATAAACGTAACATTATTAATGTTATGTGTATTTTTTGTGTGATATTTGTGCTATTGCATGTCATTGACATGTGTAACAGGGCTTCGCACTAAAAGAGCTTACCTGCCCACTCAATATGTCAGCTTTATATTAGAATGCTTCACCCAGATCAGATTTCAGTCAGAGAAGTTGGAGGTCCAAAAGAGGGGAGGGATGGTTATCAGCTTCAAAAAGCTGAGCGATACATGTGAGGCTTCATAATGTGTCAGTGCTTGGGATTAATAATAATAATCATAATCACCATCATCAGCAGCCATCAACAGACGACAGAAGTGAAGTGAATCAACAAAATTATCAGTAACATAAAATTAAATATAAAGCATACTCTGCCTTTGACTTAAGTGTAGCCAAACTGCAGTTGATTCGCAGGTCATTGGCCTGTCACTACTGCCCATGCATTTAAACGTGGAGATGGGAGCTTGCTTGAATACAAACAGTGGAGTGAGGGATGTAATTGACCTCCTGGGTATTGCAAAAGCTTGTCTGCAGGGACCCATGCTATCTCCCATCACCAGCACCATGGCGGTAGAATTTCTTATTTATTTATTTATTTATTTTTAAAATTTGGCTTCTCCAATCCCACCCGAATCTGGAATGCCTGATTAGAGAACTATGTACAATCTGGCTCGTATGCGACCCCATATTGCCATCTTGGGAGAGTGAAGACAGTTCGCGGCTCCTCTTTGAAGTACGCGCCTGTCAGCCACTGCTTCTTTACACTCATAGCTCAAAACTTCGAAAGTTCAGAATGAGGGCAGAGGATACCCAAACATGAACAAGCTTAGAATCTTACTGATGAGGGCCTGGCTGGCCAACAGGAGGCGCTTCAGCAATGAACAAAGCTACTATTCTAATATCCCACTCCGGCAGTTCCCCCCGATTTATTTTCCTGCAGCGCAAAGCCAAGTGAGCGCTGCTCTGAAAAGGCTACCGACCACTGCCGGCTGGTACGACCGAGGATCGAACCGGTGTCGTGGTGGTCACTACTGCTCCGCAGTGCGGTACCTTAACCGAGATCAGTATAATTTCTACAGCCCCAGTTCCGGAATAGTTGGGACGCTGTGAAAAATGTCAATAGAAACATTGTGTTTTTATTGACATTATACACAATGTCCCAACTTTTCCGGAAATGGGGTTGTAATCACAGACTCAGATTGGTTTCAATGAGTTTCAATTTCTCTCTCAAATCCACTAAACTTTATTCTCTTTCTGCATCACAAAGCTAAAGAATTAAACCAGTTTTTACTTCTTTCAATTAAAAAAAAAACTACACTCCTTACCAAAAAAAAAAAACTGGTAAAAAAAAACTGTGAGAAATGTGTGATTTTGCAAGAGCTCGTGCAAACAAACCTATGTTCATTTGTGGCCCTCGCACGACATCCAGCAGGGGCCACAGGAAGCCAAGAGGTTGGCGCGCAACTTTTTTCGCATGACGCATAAGGTGCGAGGAGTGAAATTTACATCTTGACAGCACCTTTATTTTTAGCGTGAAAGCTTTAGCTCTGTCGCAACCCCCCTCAGGCAGGAAAACAGAGCAGGGAATTATGGGCAGACTTCACCGGGCCCTGACTGGGGCTTGTCAGAGCACCCCGGGGTGTTTGATGAAACTGCTCTCCGCAGGGATCGCCCGATTCGTTTGAATACATCCAACAGGCAACAGGGGAATTCTGGGAGGATTTCAGCACAGGCAAAGATTGGCTCTGTGATGCTCAGATTTTAGAATAAGAACAAAAACTATATAAAATGGCAGCCATTGTCATGACCCTTGTTGCCTGTGACTCCGACCTTTAAAGTTCTGAGAAAAAGCCCAGCTGTGTACTTTGGCACTGTGATACTGTCCTCTATTAGCATAGTCTTGAGCATATGATGAAACATTTTCTTGTACATGTAGATAAGTGGTGCCAAATCATGTGCCATGGAGGGTTGGCAGTGTAAGTTTTTTTTTTTAATATAAATTTGGCATCTCCAATCCCACCTGAATCTGGAATGCCCAATTGGTGAACTATGTACAAGGCTTGCTCGTATGCGACCCCTTGCTGCCAATTCAGGAGAGTGAAGACAGTTCATGGCTCTCCTCCGAAGCACGCGCCTGTCAGCCTGCTTCTTCTTATACACTCATTGGTTGAATCTTCGCAAGTTCAGAATGAGGGCGGAGGATACCCGGACATGAACAGGCTTAGAATCTTCCTGAGGAGCGCCCCTCTGGCCAACAGAGGTGCTTGAGCATCAAGCAAGGCAACTATTATTTTCCCTTCCTGGCAGTCCCTTCCTAATTTGCAACCGTGTAGCGCAATAGCCAATTGTGCGCTACTCTGAAAAAGCTGCCAACCACTGCCGGCTGGTACGAGGCGGGGATCGAACCCGCAACGTGATAGTCACTTCTGCTTCGCAACGTGATGCTTTACTGAGTGAGCTATCCGGCAGCTCGGCAGTGTAAGTTTACATTCCAACCAATCATTGAACCTGCTGACTACACTAATTAGTTCCCTTCTCTCTGCATGAAGCTGTGCTACTCAGTGAAAGCAGTAGGTGTAGTGATTGGTTGCAATGTAAACTTGCACACTCTTGGCTCTCAATGGCACATGATTGGGCTCCAGTGATTTAGCACTTTGGCTGATGACACAGTTAGCTCACTAAGAGCACGATAGCTAAAGTTTGTGCACTGTTAGTCAGTGACTGCTTTTACGACCTACAAAGCACTCAGGGTGGACAAATCAGATTCTGAAAAAAAATGTCCTCTGCAGAGTTTTGTTCCAATCCTCATGAATTTTCTAATCAACCCATCACTTCTTTTAGGAGGTCAATCTACTTTAAGAAATTAGCTAGCTGAGTTCATGAGTGAACCAAAAACGTGACAAGATTTTTGTTTTCTGATCCCTTTATTTCCCATCTGTGCCCACTACTACAGGATAGCAATGATCTAACTGTGGTCCTATCTCTCTGATAAACACTGGTAACCCGTGGGCACCAGCATGCATACTTTCGTTTCTGATATTTCTTGTTTGTTATTTGTTATGGCCAGAGTTTGAAATGATTGCTCACATTCATGGCATATAAAAGTAATTTGCGTATGACGGTACCATTCACAAGGCGCTGTTACTCAACCCAGCCAGGACCGCACTGAATTAGTGTTTCTCAATATTGATCAGGATCCCCTGAAGATTATGGGTTTCAATATTTGCCCAAGGCAAACGAGGACTTCGCTGTTAAAAATTTACGGAATTTAACAGTTAATTTAACTCAGTGTTTTCTTGTTATTTTAACTGTAAGTAGAGTCCTGCATGCATATAACTGTGGTGTACAGTTAACAAACACGGAACCACAAAATTGGCACATGTCACTGCAGTGGTCCAGGCTTTATATGCAGTCGAAGCTGATGGAGTATGGCTGTACCATGCTTGATCGACAGTTTATGCAGTTTTGACCCCTCTCAAGTTAAACAAGTGATAAGCAGGAGCGTGAGGATTTGAAGTGCCAATTGCACTCTGTTATAAACTGATTGTAAAACTACAGTTAAAATGACTGGCAAAAAAGGTGCCAGTTAAAATAACTGGCAAAAAAAAATGTGCCAGTTTATAGCAGTGTTGGTTGTTTAAGCCCCAGGTTCCTGCCAGTATATACTCAAACATAAACAATCTGCTCCACATCCAGTTTTACGTCACTCTTCAAGGTGTGTGAATATTGTGTTTAGTATTATTACATAATGCTCTGTGTACAGTATTATGTGCTAATCAAAAGACAGGTATCCCAGGGTCTAAAGGCAGAAATTTACTCGACTGGCTGACCTTGGAGCATTTACAGACGTTGGCCACGTTTCCCAGATTCATTTAAGAAGATCTTAGCACTAAGAGCTTCTATAGATCCTTCTTAAGGCTGCAGTAAGAAGCAAACGCGTTTCCCAGACTCCTTCTTAGCCTAAGATGGCTTCCTCTTAGCTGAACTCTTCTTTGGAGCCTCCTTAACTCCTTAAGAATGCTCTTAACTGGGAAACACGGCCATTGTCATAAACTTGTATTTGTATTAGCCTTGAGAAATATAGTTTTTTTTTTTTTTTTTTTAAATTAGCCTATTATTAACAGGCACACTAAAAAATACATATGTTGAGTTTTTATGGTGCACGGATGGCAGAAAAAAGGTCAAACTTGTCATCACAAATCCCGTTAAAGGGTTAAACTAAATTTTTGGATGCACAATATTTTGTAGCCTACAACCAGAAAAGTCCTGAGCTTTAGCAGATCACTCCCCTCGATCACCTCTGTAAAATGTAGGTTTGATAACTTAGTGAGTTTATATGAGCCGATGAAAAGATTCAAACGCTCTTAAGCCGCTTTCACACTGTACGCGAAACGAATTTTTCGCACGACAGATCACATTCAAAGTCAATACAAAGACGCGAATTCGCGTCTTTGCATTGACTTTGAATGTAATCTGTCGTGCGAAAAATTCGTTTCGCGTCCGGTGTGAAAGCAGCTTTAGTCCTCTCATCTCACATCTGATCCGACTCTAAATGCTTTGTTTAAACAGCTGGCGGCGCAGATTTTAATCAGAGAGGAAAGCGCATCAATCTCCGCTTTGTAAACAATCTCAGGTTCTGAATACCTTCTCACGGGCACGCACCCCTCTGAACTTTGTGGCATTCAACGTGATTTCAAAAGTTCTGTGGAAACTTCTGGAAAAAAAGTCTTTTTTCCTCTTTCAGTTGGGGAATAGACTGGTTAGATTAAAATTCCCATTGTGGTATATTTTGGGTTGTTCTGACTCTGATGATCTGACAGTGTTCTATAGTCAGAAGATCGGAGTGAAATAACCTCACATCAAAATGTTTGGTGTTAACAGTTAAATCAACGCATTAAGCGTACAGATTAACCTCGCTGTACTGTCTCAGAGTTGCATTAACCTAAGAACTTTTACTGTACAGGTAAGGTCTCAGTTTTGTACAATCTCACTATTTCAAATAAATGTGATGTAGTTTAAACATGTATAATTGAAATGGACGTATAGTTCACCACGTTTGGAATCGCCGTTCTCGTTTTTCAGTCTTACAAATCGAAGCTGGCAGATGACTGACAGGTGCTGCATCTTCAACGTTTCCTTCTGCATGGCCTGTACAGTGTACACACATAAAACACCACTGAAACATATCTAATCTCCAGTCTTGGTTTTACTTTTTGTTTTAATGGTTTGATTTCAATTATAAAAGAGCTGTGTAAAGGGCCAAATTTAGAGGAAAGCACATGCATAATCACCCCTTGCTGCAACACTCTGAAAAGTTAGAGTTAAACACAACAGAGTTAAGCAACTTAAAATTAATTTAATTAAACCAGTCAAAAATCTAAGAAGTTGCTCCAAAACAATTGTGAAGAACTTATCTCTAAGTGCGATTGCAATCGTGACAATAAGTTTGCAGTTTTGGGAACAAATTTTAGATACTGATCCACCCCTAATATCAATCAATTAGGTTTGCAAAACTGAATCCACAGCATCCGTGTGTGTATGAATCCCTGCATAGCATCCGCAGAATCAGACATAATTTTAAATACAATCATATGCATCAATGGGCGGGTCCAAGCATTTGGATAAATATCACACAATATAAAGTAAAATCGACAAAAATATAAAATATAATTAACACCACTGTAAAGTCAGTTGATGTTGTTTTGGTTGCCTGAGTTAAGCAGGATTAAGATCCATGACCTTGGAGTTATAAGAGCAACGCTCAATGAACTAAGGTATTTTCTTTCCCATTGTTGGCCAAACAGTAATGAGGAATTCAATATAATAATGAATTTTTGAGATGGTCCAACCTATGCTAATGTATGTTACATACACTACTATAAAAGCAATTTTTTTGTCCTGCTTGTCTCCACCAGTTAATCAATTTACTCATGGCTCTCTTCTGCACTGTGATTTGACACGGTGTTCTGAAACAGGATTCGATCACCCTGAGATTCAAACCCAGTATCTTTGTATCTCCAGGTGAGGTGATTTAATTAATAAGTCGGCGATAAAGAGTGACAAACTTCTGTATTGACCATACATAAGTTGCAGAGAGGCAAAGTTTTGTCACACATCAGCGGAATAGCTGGCTGTTTAAACCTTTGATGCTGCCACAGCACCTCCTATTGGAGCAGCTGTGCTGTTACTGTCCAAAGCACCAGCCAAAGGTGCAAAAAAAAAAAAAAAAAGCCCAAAACTGTGCCTTGCTTACAACTGTAGACAAAACTGAAAGGCAGCTATTTGAAGCCAGAGACAAACCTCATCATTCTTGGAGAACAGAAAGCTCTTCAAATTCAATTGTTTTCCAATGATAAGTAGAATTTGATGTCTTTGATCTTGATCCTGTGTCCCAACCTGCAGAACTCTTTACTGGAGCGACTGGAGCTTCCCAAAAATTGAGAGATCCTTGGTGAATGGCCAGAATAGGAGGGTGCTGGTGCATGATGGGATTAGGCTTCCCAGTGCCTTGACCTTTGACCCCTCGAAGAAGCACCTGTGCTGGGCAGATGCAGGTTAAACACCTCCTTTGGACCAGAATATGTATGCTTTAAGAATTTTGAAGGTCATATTCATATATTGTATCATCTTATCTAATTATAAAAGTTACGGCTTTGCGTACATTTTATACACCACAAGGGTGCAACCCAAGTGACAAGCTTTTGACACTTTCTGTACACTTTCTCCCCGAGGGTACACAAGAGGCTTGAATACTTTGATTAAATTTGATTCAACTGTGCGAGCGCTAACGGGACCAAGCTTGAAGCCATCTCCTGGTGAAACAGTGGCCCCTAGTGGTGACTGTTGCGCATGAAGGGTCAGGCTCATCAAAGCTGACAGCATTTTCAACTGTGCAGTCTCAATGAGATGATTTTTGATTGGAGCAAACAAAATACCTCAACCAATCACTTGCCACCCGCAAAACAGTTTTCCACATGCTGCATTAACTCAGACCTGAAGTACATTTCTCAAACGTGTCTTGGTTGGTGGCAAGAAATTAAGTTTTCCATTTTTTACAGGTAAATCAATGGCTAGAAAATTTAAATTTAAATTGCCTGATCCACCATTTTTGAAGACCACTAAGGCATACCTACACATGACCACCTCATTTGGTTGCAATAGCACATAGCTTTCCAGAGAAATGGCACTCTTTTGTAGTATTAACCCCTCCCACAGCATTTGAGTAAACTTTCACAGCCAATTAGAGCAAACCGGTCTAAACAGGCAAAGCTGTTAGACAGAAGAAGCCTGATCTAACGATACATGTGATCTGACTACGCATCACCCACAGCCAATGATACATTCACTGAAGTATGCAATTTTGCCAAGGCACCCCCTAATGGTTGACTCACTCCAAATTTTGCGTGGTGCTACCGAATGAAAATTTAAATAAACCCATTCAGTTTCATGTTGATTGGTCGTTGCTAAGTTTGTCAAATAGCAGTTGTCAACTGATTGGCTAATAGTCACCATACTTTTCAAGATATTTCTTGTTTATAGGAAGGACTATTTATAGCATATTCATTTATAAAGTATGTGAAACAGGAGCCTTAACTGAATCTAATCTAATTCAAGAATCTAATTCTATCCAATCAAACGCCAGCTCATTAGACTGTGCCACAGTACTTGTGACATCAGTTATTGTCATTCCTTTCATGAAGGCTGGCTTGCTGGTTTAAAATGTGTCGCACTGGATTATTACCAAATTAAAATTTATAGAAATATGCATTTTAGACACTTCAAGAATTCTACTCTCCGCTGAAATATACTTTGCCAAAGTGAGGTCTCCTCCTTTAAAGTTGGCAGTCAGCCATTAATTGCTATTCTATCCTCTCAAATTCAAAGTGCCAGAGTACAGAACCAAAATAAATTTTTCACTGTCCATTGAAATATGGTGCTCTCTGCACAAATAGGTCATCTGGAACACTCGTCTTTTCCCTCACTGGGTCTTTTTGTGGTTGGATAAATGTAATGTAAAAATAATGGCAAAGTAAAACAAGTAACTTCCTTTGTAACTAGATTTACGATTTATCAGACTACCATAAATTGAAAATAACAGTCTTTTTTTCAAAATACTACAGTTCTTGATAGGAAATTCAGTAGTACTATAATGCTCTCTGACTATGAAACTCTCCCTAACAAAGGAGGTGAATTAGTATGGTGTGTTTCTTAACTATGATGGAACTGCATTTATTGTAGAGATGCACCAGGCTTGTATTTTTTAATGTAGATTTAGGCCTATAGCAGGTGAGGCCGCCTAGATGCACTTCAGTGTGCGTACCTTCCTCAGCAACCAGCAACGCAATGCCAAATGTATGAGAGGAAAAGAAACATTGCTTAGCCAACAATATGAAATCAAATTATTATAGCCAACCAGATATCAAACATATTTCATGACAAAATTATTGTATGAGCGGCACATTTTGCTTTGTATTAACAAAACACCTACTGCACTGTTTTGTGACTCAAAAATCCCAAGGAATTGTCGAAGGCGATTGTCGCTGGAGTGGTTCCATTTCTGGACAAAGGACCCACTCTGTTTTTTTTTTCCCCCTAGTGCATTTATGGGAAGGAAAAAAAAAAAACTGAAACATTAATAGCACCCTTTTTATTGTGTCAAATTGGACAGGCCAGCCATGGCATAATTAAAGTGACAAGGGGGGAGTCCGGTTCGTCAGTCGTTTTAAACACTGACTCCGGGGGTAAGCCCTCTGAACACATATCTATTATTCAATCAAAGATCTTCTATTCATGTGACTTGCGAGAAGAACAAATCCCCTTCATTCCCTTCCTGGGAGGAGCCCGAGTGCGAGCAATGGAGATGAGGGAGCGGGTCGCTAATTCATATCCTTTTGATTTTCAATTTCCATTCAAAGAGCGGAAGGTGTAGATTACCCTGACAATCAGTGGCGGAAGAACGATGGATATTATTAGAGTTTGGTGGCGGTGGCGGTGGCGGGGGAGGGGGTTATTATTTTTTTAGATATCCTGCGAAGAGGCATCAGACTATTTTCAGACGGCCCTCACACTTTCGCTTTCACGTGCATTGTTCGGCTCGTCCTGACGGTCGCCCGCTATGTAATTTAAAAACGCGGGGCACAAAGACGAAAACGCCAAACCGACAATGGAGGGGCTGGTTCTGAAGCCAAATCTCCATTTTCCCTCAATGCCCCATGCGGTGTGAGTTAGACTGCTGGAACAAAGAGGAAAGCGGGAGTCTGGATGTTGTGAGATTTTGGACAGTGCAGAGAATGAAAAGAGCAACCTCATTTGTGAAGTGTGCTGAGGCCTTACAGATCAAAACCCTGAGACATCAAAATCAAAACCAGACGAACCACCTAAGTCTTGTGCTCCTCCTCACCTTTCATACATTTAGAACTTTTAGCAGCTTGAAAGATGAAATTCACTCACTAGCCCATATTTAAATTTTCTTAGCTATTAAACAGTTTTGCTATGTGATATAGATTCCACGAATCAAGATAAGATAAAAAACGGGGAAAAACATCAGTTGGTGATAAAAAATGTATGGACAAAACATTTTTTGACCAAAAACAAAAGGCGGTGACTTGATGTTGAGGTCAATGTCAAGCTTTTTTAGGGGCCGGGCAGCCTAAGCTGCCAGGACCCTATTGTTATCCTGCATTTTCATGTTCATGTTCATGTTTCATCATCATCATCATCATCATCTTCCTCTTCTTCTTCCGAGGAAATCCTACTTCCTATGCGCGAAAAATCACCAAACTTTGCACAAAGGTCCAGTCCCATGCCAGATTGTCTCAGCTGCAAAACCAGGCCAATAGTCCTGATGGTGGCGCTACAGCAAGCCTCTAAAGTTCAAAATTTTGAAAATTCACAACAAATCAACCATATGTGCTACAGATTTGCAACTTTCACCAAAATATAGCCCCAATACTGAAGAAACTTTTGTACATTTAAACCTATGCAAATTATGAAGTCCATCACTCTGTTTTTTCAAAAACTGTAAAAGTTATGGAACTTATCTCCTCCCACAATTTTTGCACAATTGACACCAAACTTGCCACAGAGCATCTTCAGACTGTCCTACACAAACGATCTACACAGATTTTTGTTTTATCAAAAATTGAGCCTACAGTGCATCAAAATGTTTGACTGTAAACGGAATGTAAACATATACTTGCAAATTTTTGCTAAATACAACCCCAATTCCGAAATAGTTGGGACGAAGTGTAAATTGTGAATAAAATCAAAATGCAATGACTTTCAGATCACATGAGCCAATATGTTATTTACAATAGAACATAGATAACATTTCAAATGTTGAAACTGAGACATTTTACATTTTTATCCACAAAATGAGCTTATTTCAAATTTTCTGGCTGCAACAGGTCTCAAAAAAGTTGGGACACAGGCAAAAAAAGGGCCGAAAAAGCAATGAATATATAAGAGAATCAGCTGAAAGAACATTAACCAAGTAATTAAGTTAACTGGCATCAGGTATGTAACATGATTGGCCATAAAAGGGATGTCTTAGAGAGGCTGATTCTCTCAGAAGTAAAGATGGCCAGAGGCTCTCCAACCTGTGAAGGCTTGCGTAAAAAAATTGTGGAATACTTTGAAAACAATGTTTTTCACGTCAAATTGCAAAGGCTTTGAAGGTCTCATCATCGACAGTGCATAACGTCATCAAAAGATTCAGAGAAACTGGAAAAATCTCTGTGCATAAGAGACAAGGCCGAAGACCTTTACTGGATGCCTGTGATCTTCGGGCCCTCAGACGACACTGCATCACTCACCGGCATGATTCTGTCATTGGCATTACTAAATGGGTCCAGGAATACTTCAAGAAACCACTGTCTGTAAACACAGTCCGCCATGCCATCCACAGATGCCACCTAAAACTCTATCATGCAAAAAGGAAGCCTTTGTTGAGCATGATCTAGAAGCGCTGCCGTGTTCTGTGGGCCAAGGCTCATTTAAAATGGACTGCAGCAAAGTGGCAAAGTGTCCCGTGGTCACATGAGTCCACATTTGACATTCTTGTTGGAAATCATGGGTGTGGTGTCCTCCGGGCTAAAGAGGAGAAAGACCACCCCTCCTGTTATCAGTGTTCGGTTCAAAAGCCAGCATCTCTGATGGTATGGGGATGCATTAGTGCATATGGTGCGGGAGACTTGCATGTTTTAAAAAGCACCATGAATGCTGAAAGGTATATAAAGGTTTCAGAGCAACATATGCTCCCCTCCAGACGACATCTATTCCAGGGAAGGCCTTGTGTATTTCAGCAGGACAATGCAAAACCACATACTGCAGCTATTACAGCAGCGTAGCTTCGTAGTAGAAGAGTCCGTGTGCAAATACGCGTCCAAATGAATGATTATCGTCTTACGTAATCGGGAGAACAAGCAGCACCTGTTAAGTGTGGAGTGCTCTGGGAGTGAACCTTCTGTTAATCATGAAAATGACTGAGCACAGGTCAGGAATAATAATTGTTATAAACAGATGTTTTGTCCAACCCAATTCTTAGTTCTGGTTCCGCCACTGTAGCCTACTGAATTTAGCCCATGATTTCATCGCTGTTAGATTGTATATGGAGAGAAACCGTGTCTTCAGTTGCCAACTACGATAATTGGAAAACGCGTCAATAAAGGAAAATGATTGAGAACTTACCAGGACTAAAGGGAGGTGTCTGTGCCCCCCCCCCAATTCCCTGTTCTAGCGCCAGGCCTGATGAGAAATCTACCCAAACTTTTCACAAAGGTCCAGTCCCATGCCAGATGTCCTCAACTGGAGACACAAGACAATAGTCCTGATGGTGGCGCTACAACAAGCCTCTAAATTTCAAAACTTTGAAAATTCATAACAAATCAACCATATGTGCTACAGCTTTGGAACTTTCACTTTGAAATTTGCTTTTCCATGGCATGGATGGCTACTGTCTGGCACCCAGATGCTTGGCTTAGTCAATTTGTGAAGCCACACATGAACTTTCACTTGCTAATTAGCTCAGTGAGATAGAAGACGGACCTCAGTCTCAGAAATTGTGAGTTCAAGCCTCAACTGATGTACAATGCACATTAGAATGCCACTTTTTTTTTCATCTTCCTACACTCTGCTTGTTGCTGAATTGCCTAACTAAAATTACCAGGACGATTGATATTGTTGATGATCAGTGTTGGGGTAGTTACTCTAAAAAAGTAATGCATTACACATTACTAGTTACTTTTTAAAAACAAATCCTTGACTTTACTTAATTACTCACTGCTGAAAGTAAATAGTTACACTACTATTTACATTACTTTTGGATTACTCAGCACCATCATCTGAAATTCACCATAAGTTAATTGATGAACCATATCATGTTAAAACCTGGCATCTGCCCAGATTAGCACAAATATTTATTCTAGTATGGAGGACAGACACAAGATTTCTCTTTCATGCTCTTTAATACAGCAAAGCCAGCAGCGAAGTTGTAAAAATCAGCCCCAAACAGCACTTCACAGAAAAGTGAATCAAGTACAAGGCTACAGTACTGGCATAAACATGCATGAAAAAGGATGTTTAATTTGTTTTTCTGACCTCGGTCTCAATCACCAATATAGTCTAAAGGAAGAAGAAGAAAAACAAGAAGAAGAAATTTTTTCTGCCCTCCCGTCCTGCTGATAGTTGAAGAATTTTAAGTAATGCAAGTAACTAGATAAGTTATTTGTTAGTAACTGTAATCCGATTGCTTAAGTTATCAAAGTAATGCGTTACATTACTGCGTTACTGATAAATGTAATCTGTTTACAGTAATTAGTTACTTTGTAATGCATTACCCTCAACACTGTTGATGAAGAGTTATTATACTGCAAATAAGGGATATACACAAGTTGGTATGATCAATACTATCACCTCAGTGAACCAGAAAATGATGTAAAAGCACTGTGAAACTCAGGTAACACTCATCTCAAGTAGATACAGCACCAGTAAGCAGATTGGACATGCCCACGTTCTTTATACAATAAATCATATAAAAATAGAAACAAACACCTTTTATTCCCCAAAAAAAAAAAAAAAAAAAAAAAAAAAATCTTTGATCAATCAAACCAATTGCCATTTGTAGTAACTGCTGAAAATTCTTTTCTACAAGAGCCATCATATTGAATTTACACCAGCATGGTGGTTGAAGTTCCCATAGATGCCGCACTTGTGGTTTGCCTCTCATTGACCTTTTTGTCCAATAAGTCCCAAACAAGTCTGCCTTTAATTCAGATTAAAAAAAAAAAAATGAAAGGGATTTGTTTGTCTGTTTACTATGCAAAGTATGGCTTTCCTAATAATTACAATATTTTGGAGACTATTTGGACAAGTAGCCAATTATTCTTTTTAATAAACTTCTGTTTACCTCTTATCACATGCCATTTGTGAACATACGGAGAAGTTAAATTACATCAATTTGGGTAAAAACAGAGCATTATGACGTTAGCAAAGTGTGTCCAAACTCTTGACAGGATTTTAAAAGCACTGGCCATGGTGGCCATTTATAGTGGGAAGAAATGCCCCCCCCGCCCCCAGTGATTTCAACTGATCCTGGCAGCCACTTTGCAGATGGGAAAGTTTCGTAATCAAGTTCCTTAGCAAAATCCACAGAGGCTTCCTCCCCCTCATGTGCTCCCGAACAGCTGAAATCCCGGAGAATTTGAAAAAGTACACTCCCTGTCACACTTTTCGCCAAGTTTACTGCCCTGGAGTCCCCCTGAAGCATGCATATTGCTGTCATTGATATGTCTTCATTTCTCTATGCATCATTCCTAATGAAATTGGCCCATAGGGAAAATATAGAAAGAAAAAGTTATGGAAAATTACATGGCAAGTTAGACAAAAAGCTATTCCTGAATGTGAAGTGACATAATGGCACTTCACAAGGCTTCAAGTCTCTGAAACACTAACGTATCGGGGCAGTTCACCCAAAATGAAATTTAAGTATATTTTCACTCACACAGAGTAGACTATTATATCTAAGCAAGTAGTTTCACAGTTTCGTAGAGATTTGATGCATTTTGTAAGTTTGGTGAGTTTATTAGAGGCAGTTCTCAGTGAGACCTCACAGACCTGTATGTATTTGCACTGGGAAATGTACTCTCGAAAAACTACTTTGCTTTATTAATATACAGAACATGTAACATCGAAGGCATTCATGGACCTCCATGCTTAATTTGTGCACAGCTTTATCAAGATCTATCTTTATCAAGATCTAATTGTTGCGGGTCATCCGACTAATTTTAATATAAGACAAAGACAACATGAGCAAACACAAAATCCAGCTTTTAATCAATCATTTCATTTATTGAAGCTAAGAGTAATTCAAGATCTATATCTCCCATGTGAAAAAGTAATTGCCCTTAAACCTGATAGCTGGTTGCGCCACCGCTAGCAGCAACAACTACAATCAGATGTTTGTGATAACTGTCAATCAGTCTTTCACATCACTGTGGAGAAATATCCCGCCCACTTTCCATTGCAGAATTGTTTTAATGGAGCCATATTGGCGGATTTTTGTGCAAGAACTGCCTGTTTAAGGTCGTGATGCAGCATCTCTATCGGATTCAATTTAGGACTTTAACTTGGCCATTTGAAAGCTTTTATTTTGTTTCTTCTGCGTGATCCAGAGACCGACTAGTTTGTGTGGTTTGGATCATTTTCTTATTGCATAACCCCACTGGGACTGAGCTTTAGGTCACAAACAGATGGCCAAACATTCTCCTTCAGGATTCTCTGGTAGAGAGCAGAATTCATGACTCTATCAATTATGGCAAGTCGTCCACGTGCTGAAACAGCAGAGCAGCCCCTGACCATCACACAAGCATCACTGAGTTTGACTGTTGGTAAAATGTTTTAATTGTGAAATGCTGTGTTAGCTTTAAGCCAGATGAAATAACACCAGTGTTTTCCGAAAGTTCCGCTTCTGACTCATCAGTACACTGAATATAATCCCAAATGTCTTGAGGGTCATCGAGACAAGCCTTTGTGCTGTTTTTGGTCCGCAGTGGTTTTTGCCTTGCAGCCCTCCCATGGATGCCATTCTTGCCTGGTCTCTTTCTTATTGTAGAATCATGCACGCTGGCCTTAACCGAGGCAAGTGAGGCCTGCAGTTCTTTAGATGTTAGTCTGGGTTCTATTTTGACCCTCAGGATGAATCGTTGATGCTCTCTTGGAGAAATTTTGGAAGGCCGGCCACACCTGGGAAGGTTCACCATTGTTACAAGTTTTCTCCATTTGTAGGTAATGGCTCTCACTGTGGTTTGCTGGAGTTTAAGAGCATTAGAAATGGCTTTGTATCCCTTTCCAGACTGATAGAGGTCAACAAATTTGTTTCTTATGTTTTCTTGCATTTCTTTAGATCGTGCCATCAAGTGCTGCTTTTTCTACTTCACGTTGCCAAACAGGTTGCACTGAAGTGATGTTTAGATTGAATAGGGCTGGCAGTAATCATGCCTGGGTGTATCTCATGAATTTGAACCCAAATATCAATTAAATTTGTTTCCATGAGGACCATTCCACTCTCACATTTGGCCAGGGAGAGTTAGATAGCTTTTTGACTTCAATAAATGAAATCATTATTTTAAAACTGCATTTTGTGTTTACTCAAGTCATCTTTGTCTAATATTACAGAAAGTTTGATGGTCAGAAACATTTAAGTGTGACAAATATGCAAAAATAGAAAAAAATCAAGAAGGATGCAAACACTTTTTCACAATACAATAGGGTAAGCTGAGATATTAGCAGGTAAAATTTATGATCAAAACTCAATTTTATGTCTAAACCATGAATTTTGAGGCTGCTAATACCCTTAATTGAGCCATGTTGTCGGCACCATGAGATTAGTACTGACATTGAGTATACTGTAATTAAAATACACCAAGCAACAAACTTCATTAGCAGGTGATACATGACAAGTGGACAAATGCTCTACTTGGGAGAAGTTGAGATACTCTTAAGTCAATATTACTGGATTATGAGTAAAAGTCCTCCACTTACATTTCTAAGTTAAAGTTAAAAAAAAAAAAAAGTCCTTGTTTTTAAGTGTACTTAAGTCTTAAAATTGCTGCTGTTTATTCTAAGAGGGAAGTAGGATCCGTTCACACAGGGGTTTCAAATCAATTTCATCAGTTGTTAATGTATCGCTCCTCACAATGTACTTCAATATCTCTTTTACTGCATGATTGTACATACAAACATCATGGACATACTAACTTGTAGCATTGTCATCTTAATTTAAGATGATGATTTAAGAGGTGTTCGACTGGACATAGGTGGTCTTTTTTCAAGTGATTTCAAGCACTCTAATATGACCCCATCCATTTTTTTTTCTATTCTAAGAAAAGGAAATATAGTACAGTCAGAGTAAAGTAAAGGTAGTTCTTCCAGTTTAGACCCCTATTTCTGTGTCATCTCACAATACTAACCATTTTCATAATATATCTCAACCTACTCGCTGCTCTTCTCTCTCATGGCCCAATTATATGGTTGAAGGTTTGTTCCCAACGTAAGTATTACTTGCACAGAAGAGTTATGACTTTCACTGGGGCTCTTGTTCTGCAGCGCACTTTGAATTACCATTCAAAGAGACATTTGTTATTTTGTTTTCACATAATACCTTTTCATTGATCTTCTTACTACTTACTGCTTATTACTACTGCGCAGGTAGCTCTTCATTCTTGTTGCTTTGTCATCCTTAAGGCTGTATTGATCTTTCGGCTACTTTTTTTTTGCGCTGACTTTCAAGTTCCCCCATTGCGGATTGCGCCATTCTGATCATAGGCTAGTGCCATCACTGTGTGTCCTTCATCACTTTTGGAGCGTGCGTGCAAATACCCACTCCGCTCTGAAGACTGGCAGAGTCTGTGCCGACTGATCTCTGAAACTCTCGCAGAGAAAAAAGACAGTCACCCAGTCACCTGCAGACAGCTGTCAAATTGTTTTGCTTATTGTGATTGTTTATTCGCAGGCGAGAAACGGGCCGTCTTAATCAGGAGGCAGTCGCAGTGTTGGTAGCGGAGCACTTCTGTTCTGGTTACTTCTCAGTAGTTCCCTTCATTCTCAGCCAAGTTCCCTGCGGAGATAGAATCGCTCTCCGTTGCTGTGCCTCGGCTGCAATCAGCTGTAACCGCGACGACAGCGGCCTAATTAACATTTGTCCTGAAAGTCAATACATAAAGCGCATGAAAACCTTCATGCTTTATTTACAATGGTACTATGGCAATCTGCTCGCATGAATCTGTCAAACTGTATTTTTTTTTCCAAAAAGGTTTGCATTGGAATTCCGTGTTAAGTGCAAAAGCCAGACTGCTGATGTTTTGTCATTCTTATTTCCACTCTCCCGCTGAAAACTGGAGGACTCACGTAGTTGGACATGAAGTTTTTGCCCGCGATAAAACAGCTTCTCTCCCCTCTGTTAAACCCTCGCCATCCTGCCTTGGGAGGGGACCAGATCGCTCCGAGATTTGCGCCGGATCATAGAGGTTTATTGCTGATTATCATAAGTGTTCATAAAGGGAATTTGGGGCATTCAGGGAGCTGTACAAACGAATTTGAAATCCTTCAACCTAATCCCCTCGGCTGCTCCACCGGAAGAGCGTTAAAACCGGATGTCGTAAGGGCATGACACATCTGTCACCTGCCGGAATCTTCACGGGACACTCAAGGTTATAAGGCGGCCATATCGTAGAATTAGCTTCAATGAAACCAACCGCGTTAAAATTTTGTTCTTGAAGCTCCACAGAGGTCACTTGGAGCTACAGTATATCGCCGAGTAAACTTGCCTTCCCGTCTCCGCAGTATGTTTTTCTGTTTTGACTCCGAGGCCTGAACTTTTGGAAGTCGGCAAAAAAAAAAAAAAAGAACTTTTGAGCTCAGCAATCGGGAGTATTATGGGACTAACAGGCAACATTTTTGATTGTCAGACGGGACAGAACCGCATTTAAAAAAAAAAGTCATCGTTTCTTCTCTCAGACAGAGGAAGCAGTCTGAAAATTTCACTTCAAAAGAAATCATCCCCAGAGAATCCTCAGTGTGCTTCCTCCTTCTCTAATCCTGGTGTCTCTCTCTTGAGCCCCTCAGTTTAGGGTGGCTGAGGGTTTTTTCGCTCTTTTATTCTATATTTCAATTTAATTAGATTTGTGGAAATATATTTTTTTCTGAATGCTTCACAAAGTCGATCTCAGGGGTTTGGAAACCAGCTGCATGCTTCCTTCCAGAATCTTTTCAGCAATAAAGCATAAATTATTTAAAATAGCACGACCTTTTATCTCCACCCTTTGAAGGCAGCAAATTAAAAATGCAAATGGAGAGTTAATTAATATGCAAATGTATTCATTCCCCGTTAACAATTAGCAATTAAACCAGCTAGTGTCTAGAAAGAGCGCAGACAAAACAAGTAACTTCATTTGTCATTAAAAATAGGAAGCGTATGCAACATTTGTAACTCACTTTTTAATGGCTTTTTTAGCTGTCCAGCTGTCAGTGATTTTTATAAATGACATTCCTTGACAAAAAAGCATTGATTATGTCACATGCACTACGGATGCATTTTATATAACAAGCATCTAATATAAGTTATCAAAATTGTTGGAAAAAAACTCCACAGGGCATGACTGGTTGTAATTTCAAATAATAGATCATTATTAATTTCTTGGATGGTTAAATCATTTTATCAACCATGATCAGTGGTAAGGTTTTGTTGCTGCAATTTTGTTGTTTTAAATTAATCTGTTTCAATCAAAAAAAAAAAAAATATTGCTACATAAATTATTACATTTGATTGATGTTTTTTTTTTTTTCGATAATTACCATCAGGTGCTTTCCATTATTCATTTAGAGTACTTTAAGTTGTTGGAGTACTTTATTCAAGTAATATTTTGAGTGCTTAATATGGTGACCTTAAAGCTCTTCAATACAAAATTAGGGACCTGCTTCAAATTTCCTGTCACTTCAGCGCCACCCAAGAGCTGTTTTCAAATAAACACCTCTTACTCATTTTAAGTGTTTAAATACGCATTTTATTTTTGACTGCACACAATGATGACCGATTTAAAAAAATTGTGATTTTCCCAAACACTTTTAAGACAGTAAGCAGGGGCGAGATTTTCAAGGTGGGCATAAACATTTGATTTTTTTATTGAGATGAAAATGAAATTCTATTGATCTGTCCATTGATATATGCCAGAACGTCTAATGCAGTAATATTCTTAGGTAACTAGGCAATATTAATGTGAACCAACTTGAATCAAATGCAATCATACACCTTAATACAGCTTTGCTGGTTATGTATTTTGCTAAACTTGTCACTTTAAAACCATGAAATAATTTTCGAATGAAGTGCTCACCTCATGCATAAACACTCTTTTAGTATATTTGCAAGCCATCATATGCATTTATTATGATTAGCAATATGAAATTTTGGGGTAATAACCCATCAAAAATGCATGAGACTTTGAAAGCTAGTATTTAAAAATGAAAAATGGGCTGTATGTTCACACATACAGCTGCAAGGCTTAATTACACTAAAGCAGTCCAATATTATACAGAATATATCAATAGGATGTAATATAATGATGCATTATGAAGCAGTACACCACAATTTCATCAAGTGAAATAATATGTTATTTTCACAACAGTTTTGCATCATGATGATAAATAATGAAGGTGTGTTGTGGAGCCTTTACAGGTGTTTTTTTAGAGGTGTATTTATTACCTTTTAATGGTACAAAGAAGAAACAGAAGTAATAGTTCTCAAATAATTCCCCTTGCTCTGGTAATCTCACATTTCAATGGTGTCATCAGTGGTTAATTTATCTATTTTAGCTATGCTTTTATTTTGAAACAAATTTAAAGATACAGAATGCCTAGGGTAGCAAATCTTTACCTAACATTTCATTGACATTCTGTCAGAGCAATCAAATTTCTGAATATCTAATCCAGTATTATGAGCGTCATAAAAGTGGATCTCCATGTTTATGAGTCTTATGAAGGCTTTGATCGAATCCATGAGTCCTGATTCCATTATCTTCATCAGTCTCCTTCCACCTGCACTCTTCCTGTTCAGGACATTATTGATCATTCTCACATACAGCACAGTATGTGTATTGATTGTGTAAGCCGCATTTAGTCATCAGAACTTTGCAGATAATGACATTTTATCACATAGAATACATAATTTAAGTAAACATGGCGTATTTCTTAGATTTGAAGAATCTATGAATTATAAAGAGGGGAGACTGGGGTCTGATGAGCCACAGAGACCAATAAGCCACATCACTATTTTGCCTATTTAAAGCAGCTCTGATACCTATTGATTCCAAATGCGTGATATGGCTCATTGGTCCCCATGGCTTTTTGGACCCTAGTCTCTCATGTCCTTCCGGGCATTGTATGCTTTTTTTGTTTTGCTCTCAGTCAGGTTATTTTTCGGCTACATAAACCCAAATTAAATGACTTACAAATTTGAATGAATCACGATCAGATTTGCTCCATGGATCGGAAGATGACATTTATGTCAAACTACCTCTAAGCCTGTTGTCAGCTCTGTGCACATCATATGAAAACCAGGCATTCTGGTCCACCTCTGGGCAACTGGCAACCCTGGGATCAGACGCAGAAGTCTTCCATTCACTTTAACTTGTGATATTTTATTAAAAATAGTTAGCATTTAGCAGTCTGGCAAGAAAAAGTTTCATTAATAAGTGTAACTTGTTCAGGCAGGAAACTCGAGTAGAGCTACATCAGCTGACTGCAGCCTGGTAATCTACCAGCACGTCAGCATCAGTAGGCACACAACAATTGGAGGATACACATCACATGAGGTAGTACAGCGGTTTATTTAAAAGACGTCAAGCTCGCTCACTTCTGCTGCTGTTTGCAATGACTTTTCATACTAAGCAACACGCTCTTTGGTTTTTGCTTGCCTCCTCCACCCCAGCCTCCACCTGTTTGGTTCTGCTCACATCGGGGGGGATTTTGATTTCTGTTCATGACTAACTATGTTTGTATGTTAGCTGTGCCTAGGTAGGACATTCCTCCAGAGCAGAACCGCCGCCAAATACAACGTAATGCTTATACCCATGAATAAATTGTTCTATTTTATTGAAACGTGAGTTTTCCTGACTGAGATGCTGTTATTGTGCTGCAAAAAAGTTGAACATAATGTGAGATGCATCTCAATAAATTCTATGGGGTGCACACCTGTACTTCCTATCAGTGTCTGAGCAAAATTTACAGGGCAACACACGCTCAAAAGTTACTGCAATTTTTAACACTGAAGCCGTGCTCCTAAGCACAAACTCGTGGATTTGAACGCATGCCAACCAGTGGCGGCGGGTGAACTGGCGATAGACGAAGCTCAAACCATCCCTTAAAAATAATGATTGGTCATGACCTGTTTTCAATCATTCATTTAAATTACCGTTACAGAAACTCCGAAAACTCTCAACATTATCAGGTGTGGTCAGTTTTCATTAATAACGCATATCTGTCAACTCTCATGCATTTCGCGTTAGTTTTAGTGGCATATTTACGTTCCCCTGTTGTAGTCAGCAATTATTCAATCAATGCATATGTAAGAGATTCTTGCGCGGAATTGAAGTCCTTGTGCATGGAGGTTTATCAGTTTCACCTGCGTTAAGATCATCGGAAGCAATGGAATTGCATAAAGACGTTTCAAATTAGATTATTTCATTTAAACAATTTAAACGATCATGAAACACGTGCATTGCTTCCAACCCCCGAGTAAACAAAAGTGTGAGAAGTCCGGAGTCATAGCGCAGGTGAAACTGATAAACCTCCATGGATGTTGTTCAAGGATGTTGTTCTTGCTAACTAATCCAGTTTGCTCTCCTTGTCCAGTTTGTTAGTAACTATCTTCCAATCATGAACTGCAGCCAGGGTTGGGACTGCGTTCTCCTCAAGCACCCTCTCCATCCTCTGAAGCAGTTCAGTCCTGGCGGAGCCTGTGTAACACCTGGCAGCATCCAAGACCTGGCTGGCAAAAGCAAGCATGGCCTATTACAACTGTGCTGAACTGTCTATCCTCCTTTAGATTCCATCTCTGCTATTCTATCTTTGGGTTCCGCCCCCAATCTCTACCATATTACTGTCAATAAACTATCAGTTGGATTGCACTTCTGACTCCGTGCTTGATTCCTGGTCTAACCATAACAACAACAACAACTACTACTACAGCTACTACTAATTATAACCACTGCTATTGCTACCATTACAACTACTACTTCTTATAAAAATAAATAAATATGACAAACTAATTTTGGGGTCTCCCAAGTGCAAGCTCTGCCCTGGCCTAATCTTCAGGGCACTCTTAAAATATCCAGTACACCCTCCATCTCACACACAGACACATTCCTGGCTGTCACCATGGTGAGTGGCTGATAGTTTTTTTTTTTTTTTTCCTGTCCATATATTAAAAATTAAACCCTGATCTCCCTGAGCAATTAATGGCTATATTGCTAAGAAAGGACATTCTATGTTTTATTCATTAAAATCTAATGTTGCCGGTAAATATTTGTCCCACCAGCAGATTTACTTGCAGCTAGTCGCAGATGTCTGTCTCAGTGGATTTCTGCTGTTATTGCTGTGAGGTCCGCTGAGGTTTATTACATTTGCTTCGCACAAATTTTTAGTGGTTCGTACCGTGACTTGGTGAGCTGCTGTTGTTTCAGCAACACGGTTTGCATCATGAAAAAACATTTTCTTCCAATTTATTACATCAATAGAATACAATGGATTCATGAAGCTCTTTTTGAGTTTACAACAGCGGTACATTGCTCATCACACCTGTGTGCTAATGTTTTTTTTTTTTTTTTCATTTCTTCAAGCACGACTATTCAACAATTCTTTATAAGTTGACGGTGATGTTCATTAAGCTGATTCATGAGCTCGAGTCACATTGCAGTCAGCATGATTGCCCTAATCCACAGTGACCTGGAGAGTTTTGCCCTCATCCTCTACACTTGGACAATGAAACACATATAAGCATATTTTGGTGCATAGAAAGAAACAGACAAATTGTGTGCAAAACCAGTGTTATATAAAATAATTAACCTTATGGAGTCCAGGTATTATGACTTGGATTTTTTTCCCTTTTTTGTGAATTTGTATGATGCTTCAAATAATGAGAATGCACTGAACAATTTAAAAAAGAAACTGAGGGTCTCTATCTTTCTATCCTTTGAAAAGGAAGCCAATGAGAGGCCTTGGAATGCCTTGGCAGTCACGTGACAGGGACGCTGAATGGAGCCCTAAACCCAGGTTAGTGAATGAAACCACGCCTAAATGCGTCATTCCATTTATCCATGTCCTAACCAACCAGGCTTCTTATACGGCCTTCATTCTACAACCCTCGTCTCTCTTGTTTGATGTAACGTAACCAGCGTTCTACCAGAGAAGCATTCTACCGGACCCGCATTCTCTCCGACCAGCATTAAACCAGACCCGCTGCTTCTTGTAAAGTTATTTTGTTTCCTTGTTTGCCAAATGACGTTTCAACTTACCTATCATCACGGATTCCGGAATCGGAGCTCCAGCTCAACCATCAAACTCCAATTTTGTCTTTAATTAAACTGTCTAACCAAATGGAAGTATTCAACAAATTCTCCAACGTTTCCAGTCCAGACGCAATCCTCATTCCAGATTAGGCAGACCATCTTCCAAGACAGCAGATTTAAAAAAAAAAAAAAAGCTGCTCTCCGCATCTCACTGGGCTTTTCCCCCAGGCAAAACTACAACTTCACTGGCTCCAGTCAGCATTCTCCGGGGACTCCTTCTACATGCTTATAGCCCCTTTTGAGATCATCTGTGATAGCGAATGTAACACGTTTTGATTTAATGGACTTCAGTTGCCACGGTTTTACAAATTAAAATACTCTAGTCAGTTAACCTCATGCAGCATGCTCTGTATTAAAAAGGTTTTATTTTCCCAGGTTTTAACAAATCAAACTACTCTAGCTAGTCAGCTACATACAACACGCTCTGGATTTAAAATTGTTCATTTGCCGAGGTTTTAACAGAGAAAACTAGACTAGTTAGCTAGTTTTGCAATGCTACGCCTGTAGCAATACCAAACAAGACTTCCGGGAGTTGTTACACCCTCGTAAGTCTGATGTCATTTCGACTACCATGCCCATCAGCAATTCAATAAAGCAACAGTTTGCAACTGGGATGGGGTATTCCCGTCCTGAAGGATTTGCATCCAGCCACTTGTCATTTCCAAAAATTATTCCGCTAAAAAAAAGGCAACTAAAATGCAATATTAGCTAAACCGTTTAGCTAATTAAGGTTATTTGGTAATCAGAGGCCAGAAATCTCCAAGAAAGCCAGGAATAGATACAGCCCTCATTATCCATCTCTGCCCTGGCCATCGCTTCTACTGAGCTACTCTCATGTGTTAGAACTTGGACTATAGCTTCCATGCTGCATCTGCAGCTATTCAGTGACTCTACCTAGCACGCCTTCCTGGTTCCTATTGAGGGACCATTATTCGCCTCCAACATGCAACAAAAGAATGGGCCTCAATTTGAACCACTATTTTAACATTGCAAAATGATTCCAGTCCTGTTCCATGTCAGTCGCAAGCAAAGCCACCCTCCATCGTCCTGAACCATTTTAACTGCTATACAGCAGCCTCGGATCCTCACCAAAATTCCTGCACCACTCCAATGTCATCACACCAACAGCCTACGACACGATTCCGCAGCAACTGCCCACTGCTAATGGGCCAGGTTGTATTCCCCGTGCCAGCACCCTCCATATTCGCATCTTTTCGACCTCTTGCAGCCCTCCCTTTCATCCCTGTCTCTGCAGTCTGCACTACATCCCTGAGCACACGCGTCCTGTCACCCCCCCGTCCCTTCCTCTCCTCTTCCTTCGCCGTATTTAATCATCAAAAACGGCTCCTTTGGCTCCTCCAGCCCTCAATGTGTTCATTGCAGTCAATTCAAATCATGGAGGAACAAATCTGGCAATTCTCTTTCCGATTACTCTATCCTTCACCCCCTCCCTTCCCCCTCCCCTCCCCTTCCCTCTTGCTAAAATCCCAGTGTATTTGTGACCTTCCATGTGATTTTGGTACTTCAGGGTAAATTTCAATTATTGAGAAATCGCGTAGCAAAGACATCCAGTGTAATATTATGAGTGCTTCCTGTTTGTCTAGCTGTCATAGCCTCTTAGAGCAACAAGAATGCATGCAATTACATAATTGAGTAGAGCAGGGAGTGCTCCTCATTTAGTCACTAACCTGAACTGTATAGCTTTTTTAGTTTTTGAGATAGAGTTGTTTAAAGTTTGGTGAGAAAACGCTTGATCAAAACGAGCACTAGCGCTTCAGATGCTTTAGCAGAGAGTCTTCTAGTTCTGGAGAGTGAGTTCGAAGAGCTTGAACAAGAGTATGGGGTGATCTTCAGCAGCAGAGCATTGAAATTCCTTTTTCACATGGAAGGTCACATTTTTTGCCATTTATGTTTTGCAAAAGCTTTTTCTTTTACAGATGCTCAACCAGCAGGACGATGCTCTCAAACTTTCAATCATAAAATCACATGACCTCTTGTTCCTTTCCATTGTTCTGACTCGCCTCTGGAACCATTCCTAATGAAATTCAGCAGCTTCAGGTCTTTGTCTCAACAGTGGCCCGCATCAACCATGACATCATCACCCAACAGCCAACATCACAGATCCTGAAACAGCTGCCCACAGTCAGTGGGCCAGGTCGTACCCCTTGTGCCTGCAACCTCTGTCTTCGATCTTTTTGACCTTTTATGTCCCCCCCTTTGTCCCTGTCTTTGCAGGCTGCACTAATACCCCCAAGCACATGCGTCCTTTTGTCCCCTCATCCCTTCCTCTCCTCTTCCTTTGCCATTTCAAAATCACACACAGCTACTTCGGCTACTTCGGCTCCTTCAGCCTCTAACGTATTTATTGCAGGCAATCCAAATCAAGGAGGAATGCATTGTAATGCATTACTTTTTTAGAGTAACTATCCCAACACTGCTTATAACCAGTGTTGGGGTAGTTACTCTAAAAAAGGAATGCATTACACATTACTAGTTACTTTTTAAAAAAAAGTAATCCCATACTTTACTTAATTACTCACTGCTGAAAGTAAATAGTTACAGCACTAGTTAGATTACTTTTGGATTACTCAGCACCATCATCTGAAATTCACCATAACTTCATTAAATAACCATATCATGTTAAAACCTGGCATATGGCCATATCAGCACAAGTCTTTATTCTGTTAAGGAGGACAGACAGAAGATCTCTCTTTCATGCTCTTTAATAAAGCCAACAGCGAAGTTGTAAAAATCAGCCCAAACAGCACTTCACAGAAAAGTGAGTCAAGTACAAGGCTACAGTGCTGGCATAAACACGCATTAAAACGGACGATTGATTTTTTTTTTTTTTGTCCTCAGTCTCAATCGCCAATATACTCAAAAGGAAGAAGAAGAAGAAGAAGAAGGAGAATACGTTTTCCTGGCCTCCCATCCTGCCGATAATTGAAGAATTTAAAGAAACGCAAGTTATCTAGATAATTTATTTGTTGTAACTTTAATCCGATTACTTAAGTTATCACAGTAATGCGTTACATCACCGCGTTACTGATAAATGTAATCTGATTACAGTAATTAGTTACTTTGTAATGCATTACCCCCAACACTGGTTATAAGCATGAAAAACTAATTACAATTCAACAACTTGCAACTCAAGCCAGGGGGTTTAAATGCACATCACAGGCACATCAGGAAATGACAATGAAACAAGACACAATGAAAGGAGACATACTTCTAACTGACACGCAAGTTGCTGAATGGGAGGAGACACGAAAAACATTCACGTGAGGGTTGTGACAGGTCCACCAAGTGGGGTTACATAAGTTAGCTGCATAAATGACGGGAGTCAAACCCAGTACTGCTACTTGTACTTCAGTCCATGCTCAAGATTTAGTCCTCATTCTATTCCAGCTTCCATAATTTTCCCTAAAATCAGCCACCATTCTAATGGCAGCATGGTGCTACAAAGCTGCTTTTCTACAAGGAGGACCATCAATCTTTTGACATCAAAGAAAAGATGCATGGCGCCAAATGAGAAAAGTCACTGAGAAGAACACATTGACTAACAAAAGAGATCTGCGCTTATGTTGAAGAATTATGGCACAAAAAGAACATAACAAATAAAAAACTAAGAGATTAGCAGGTTACATATTGCACTAATTCTTAAGTGGACCATGCAAAACCCCTTTGAAGTCTGCAACCTATTTTTCAAGAATAATACAGCATAAAATTCTTTACTTAGACGTATTAAATTAATTTAGTTTCTGACGGTGGAAAAATCTGTGAATTTATGATTGCAGTTCTCCCATTCAATGCAGTGTCCATTTAATTATGGGTATTTCCTCTTTGTAAGTCCTGAGCACAATTACCATTAATCTAATTAACAGCAATAATTGTCAAGATATATAACCTTCTTCACCTGTTTTTTCCCTCTTACTACAGTAATGGCTGCCGTAATATTCCATTGACAGAATTATGTTACGCTTCAGAGAATAAAATAGATGTCTTCCTGAATAACGAGTGGCTTTAGGACCGCAAGGCGAGGCTGCCAATCAGCATTCACTGGAAAACGCCAGGCTCACAGAATGCACCTGCAAATAGAGACGCAAAAAACCGCGCTCCGCGCGCTTTTAATCCACAAGGTGCCGAACCTCGGAGAAGCCGGAGTGCTCTCTGCAATTAGCACGAGCCCGTTGATCCAGAGATAATGAGAGGTAATTCATTAACACTATGCTAATTGCTAATTTTTCCCCACAAAACTTTTCACTTAAACTTTTTTTCAGACGCCACTTTTTTTTGGGGGGGGGGCAATAGCAAATTAGCTGGTTCGACTTTGGATTGAGAAGTTCTCCGAGAATTAATTTGTGTTGAAGATTTTAGACAGACTCAAAGATTGGCTGGACTTTGCATGATTATTATTCAAACACAAAGATATCCTATGTGATCAACTTTTGACTCATAGTGTATGACATAATTTTTAAAATTAATTCTCCTGTATTTCTACCTCTTTTTAAAACATCAAATAAGATTCTACCCATGTAGTTTTCAGACCCCACCCAGTTTTCAGATATTGCATTCTTTCAAGAGGCCAAATGTGTCTTGCAGTAACAAAAATCCAGCATTGTGCATTAACCATGATGGAAATCCCAGAAATTCCCAGCACAAATGGAAGTTTAAGTCCTTGTTAGCAATATGCCACTGTGGGCATATTTCATGTACATAAGAAAATGAGTGAGCTTGTAAACAAAGTCACAGAGAACATAAACAAAAGTATCACATGGTTTTGTCAATGCATGTGTCTGTGTGTGAGCATGCGCATTCACGTTTTACTTGTACATTTGTATCTTGCTTTCCGCCACTCACTGAGTTAAGCTTGCATATTTTTCCATTCATAAAAGCATTGGTCGTGAAAATAATTATCCTTTTTTCATATTTGCGTTGGAACACAGCCCCTAAGCTCTTAATGTGCGGGTTTTGCCTCAAATTTATTTTTATCTGAGGTATTTTGCTTCATATACTTCATACTTTATACTTCAAAGACATGCTGAAATGAAACATTCTCCATTTACTCAATTATGTTGATTCTGGGCAACCACATGAAGACATGAAATACAGTACACAGTAAATTCAATTAGAATAATAAAATAATCAAACTTGTGTGTTTTTGCACTGAACATTGTTTTCTTCAATTTCCCAGAAAAAAAATTTAACTTTTAATATGACATCATCAGATATCAGCAGGCTTGGTGTTGATTAAACAAGTCTGGCATGCATACTCGCACTGCACATCAGTTAAATTGATGCCCCTATTCTGGAAATTCTGCTGAAAGATTTCTTTTACGTGGAAATACGTCACAACAAGGAAGTCTGCAATATTCCATCTTCGTTCTTGCACAGAGTTTAAGGTAGGGGGGGTGGATGTAAATTTCTTTTAACTGTTTTCCCCATAATGACCACATATGATGCCTATATGTATATCAATGGACCTTTTCCCTTGCCTCCCCATTGACTGAAAGAGGAGGTGTCCCCAAGGCGTCAAATGTCGTCTTCATTGATATGGCCAGGGTCATCATTTGTTGTCATTATGGGGAATGGGAGGTGGGAGTCTATGGGGACAACAGGTAAGGCATAAAATGTCTCGAAAAGTAGTTATGACACTTCGTGTCTGACAGACTTGGACTCAGATAGGACTCAGGCGCAAACAGAAAGTCAATTTCACCGATTTTATTAAGAAAATGCTCAGGGTCACACAGTCCGTTTCTTTACTGATAAGGCAATTTGCAGTGCAGAAGGGGTATTCCAAATCGAAGTCAAAAATCAAGCCAAGGGTCAAATACCAAATTGCCAACACTGGGAGGAGACAGAATCACACGTCGGAAACCAGCCAGAATTGTTACCAGAAAATCCCCATACAAAAAGGACTAGGCAAACTCAGAAACTATGGACAAAACAAATCAAAAACAGAACGACAATCACTGGGAAATACAAGGACTTGTGAGTGACTTGGAAAAGGCAACAGACTTGCAAAGACAGAGTGGAAACACTAGGCTATATAAAGGGAAGTAATAACGAAGGAAACTCAAATAAGTGCATGTGAATAGGGAGGCATGACTCTGGGTGTAGCTAAAATGAGGGAATTGGATGAAGCAATTATCAAACAGAATTGGGAGGGCTGTTGCAGAAGTTGAACGAAAACAAAGACACGTGGAACGGAAATGGATAAAGGAAATTACAATACAAAAGTGAAAGCAATGAATGAAATAACTTTATTAAAGAATAAATACAACAAACTAGAAATTAAGAGAAAAACAAAATTAACAGACTTTGAAACACTGTCAATGTCTCCGCATCACAGAATTCAAAAATTTTTTGCAAAGAAGAGACAAAAAACTGAAGACAAATTCACTGAAAATGAATGGCATGAAGCATTGCCTCAGTGACGGCAGGATTTGATGTCTCGTTTGTCCAAGTGACCATAAAGTCATGCACGCTGTATTCTTTCCTGCATGGTTTTCAGTCTGAAATTCACAAACTTTCTTGTATTCAACAAGACTAGACCTACCCATTAAAGACCCCATCTCATCAGTTAGTCTGTTGAGCTATTTTATTTTTGTTTGTTTGCTTTCCTATATCTTGGCGTGCATATCCTACCGAATCTCAAATCGCTGTCTAATCCTTCAGTAGGCAAGAGCCCTTCCGCTAATCCCCAGGTTACTCTAGGCTCAGCCGAATTCCCTGGAACAGCTGCCGCAGGCCATAGCAGGATTCCCGCCGAAAAGGTCACATGGCCAACCTGCAGTGAAATGAACCTTTTGTCTTTGTGTGGGTTTTTTTTTTTTTTAACTGCATTCTGTATTTACTTCGGTTATCTTTGTCTAATATTAAAATTTTTTTTGATGATCGGAAACATTTAAGCGTGACAAATATGCAAAAAAAATAAGAAATTAGGAAGGGGCAAATATTCTTTTCACTGCACTGTATGTTTAAACCTACTTAAAGGGAAGTTCAAGCCAAAATCAGAGTTTAAGAGGTTAATGAGGCCCCTGGATGTGTGGGTTCTCCCCTCCCGAGGGTGAAGGGGATTGGTCAAGGGCTTTACAGCAGGGCTCTCTATAAATGTATCTCTCCAGAGAGACATCAGAAACTAAAGCAGGGCTCAAACCTGCAACTGCACAGCTACTGGAGACGTATCTTACCATCAGTCAACCATCTTCGCTCTTGTCTGACGGGGTTCCCTTAGGCACCTTACTGGGTCTTCTTCCCTTGCTCAGACCAACAGTCAATGGGCAGCCACCAGCAGCTCGCCGAGAGGGTTTTATAAAGGCGTAATAGCTGCCGAACTGCCGTCAGGAACAAACCACTTTGATATCTGGCCGGCAGTCCTTTTAAGGCCCTTAAGGCATGTACAGCTACCGTTGGAGGATAATATGGCATCAAATTAATCTTTACTGTTCAGGCATTTAACTTTTATCAACCAGGGAGGGTCCATTCAGTGCATGTGTCTCTATTTCAAGGGAATCCTGGGAGGTATGTTGGAGAGAACAGTTGCGAGGAGGGAGGGCGATAGATAAAAGCCGTCTGGAGCTGTTTTCGGGTCCGGAAATCTTTTTTAGGACTCTGAGACGTGCGTAAGTGAGAGATGTGTCCAGCGTTTTCCCGCCATCTCCGGTAGCCCCCCTCCTCCCTTTGATTCAGGTCACGCTGCTGCTCATTACCGCCGGCCACCGCGGGGCGGGCTTCCTTGGCGAGATTAACGAGCGCCGCACATCTCCGTAATTAAGTCTTTGTTTATCAAAACAACAAAGTTATATTAGGAGCAGGAAATTTGCGGTAATTATTCATAATCCTAACAATTCGAGTGCAGCCACCTCATTTGCCTGTGTAATTCTGCTTTTTAATTTCTCGCATACATTTGCATGTTAATTCGGCCCAAAGGCAGCGGTGGTAAGCACGGCTCCTTTTTTTTTTTTTTCCCCGAGTGATGTCTCTCGCCGAGGCGAAACAGGGCCGGGTGGAATCTGGCTGGCTGTGATGATGAATTACGATGTTATTTTTGTTATGTTCTTCTTTTTACTACCTGATGAGTCTACTTCTGGTTAATCTCCCGAACGTCGGGGCATCGGTCCCGTTGGGTCATTGAGCCTTGATTTCTTAGAAACAGACGCTGGGCAAACGCTCCACGTGCAACAGTGGCAAAATTATTGCATGTAAAGATTCCCAAAAGGAACATACTTCAGTGAACACGTGATGTGACATGTAAGTCACATAAAAAACCATGCATTCGTCCATTTTCTCACCTGTGCAGTGCATCTCAGCATAAAGTGGAGGCGGGAACACACCCAGCAATCCACCGCAAGGATCATTCCCCATTCACTCACATACCACACACTGCACTTCAGGCAAATATAGCTCAGAGATGACATCAAAACACATCGCTATCCGTGGAGTACTCTTGACCAAAGACTCCCGGCTGATCATAAACATTCTTGAGAAACAGTCCTTGCCACCATACAGGTGTTCCGGTCAAATCGCTAAAGCTAAAATATGCCTTATCTTGGTGAGTACTTGGATGAAAGATCTCCTGAATTTACCAGCCTTATTGGGCTGGTGTTCACTTGATCTTTCACATGGGGTGCAGGGTAACGCGGTTGCAGGTCGCTTTGGGATTCTTACTTGCATCTGGATAGACTGAATAAAGAAAAAGTAGGGACTTTTGAGCAAGGCCCTTAACCCCAAAACCAGTCTTTGGGCTTTGCCTGTCACCCTTTCACTCTCGCCCTATCTGGGATTCCTCCCAAGGCTACCCTGAAAGTGAGAAGCATGCTTGTTGTGAAACTCCCTGGTCAGATAAAAGCCATAAAATTCCATACTGCAGGGCTTGGGCACAATGCCAAAGAAAATACCGTAATTAGAATTAGACTTTAACTGAGATCCTTATCATCTGCGGTCTATGAGCTTTTGTTGTAACGTTAAATTCCTGAACTGGCATCCCCAACCTGGCCACATGACCCCTTGCATCGATTCCCCTCTCCTTCACCCGCCAAAGCTAATAAACTGTGGATCTTAAGCGATAAAATGGCCCCTAAAATTGCCCAGGTGGGGCCTTTGAGCGGGTTGTGGTGAATGTCTGGGTAACCAAGCCATTCACCCCTCTTGACCCCAACAAAACACATGTTCCACTTGCTGAGGAGAAGACGGTTGGGAATATCCCAAGGTTAAGCGGTAACTGAAGATTGCGTAACACTGGCATTACATGGCCCATGAACATGAATAGCATCTAAAGATGCCAGGGGTTCACAAACTTCAGATGAGCACAGGAAGCAAAGCATTTCTACCAAAGTAATAAATATTGCAAATATTATTTGACTAATTACTTTTTTTACTTTAAAATGGGCTATTTGTGTATAAATAAAAAGAGCTTCAATTTCTTGCAGATGGAGTGCCATTTAACCTGACATTGAAACACAGCATAAACAGTCTCGCGCACATACAAACACACTCACACGTGCGCACAGCTGACAGTGAACAATGGGAACTGGTTTGTCATCATTGACATTGCTTTGGCATTCAAAGGTTTTTCACTAGGGCCTGTTATTGTTTTCCCTCATGGTTCTGCATTGCCAACCATGAAAATGGAGTCCCTATCTCCCAGACTGAATACTAATGTACAAAATGGCAGCTCAGAATGACAGACATGGTTAGAATACGGTGAGTGACACAAGCATAAATGCTTTAAACTAAACTTCTCTTTTCTTTTAACTTCCCAGGACCGCTGTGACCTTACATCTTGAAATTTTTCCCTATACAGGCAAAGGGTAGACTGTGTGCAAGCTGCCAGTGGATTAGGCTGTAATCAAGATGCTTAGTGGCTTAGATCTCTTAAGACTGGCGTTCAAACTTGGTCCTAATCACTCTGCTGATTACTGGAGTAAATGAGAGAGCTGGTGATTCACTGAGATTAAGTATATTCTGGATGGAGCATTGTTCCTCCATCAAAATTCTGCGTTTCCACCTATTATTTTGCACAAAGAAGGGAGCCCTGGGCAATTCCTATGTGTATTTTGAAATAATTATTCAAAAGCAGCACATCTCATACTTTTAAATGAAACAGGTGGCAAGGCGAGTTCTGCGCACTGGCAGACACTGAACCAAATGACAGGACTGCTGGGAGATGATTGATTGTTCTTATTGATCTGCTAAATTAGAAAGCACTGTGGTGTGAATACTTTAACTTAGCGAAAGAGTGCTGTATTTCACTTTTTCATAGTTTTTGAACACATGATTAATTTGAAAAAATTCTCTGAATGATAATTCTTGGGACCATGGCCAGTTCATCATCACTAATTAAAGACAGGTGACAGTTTACAAAATGACCATTAATTGCCAGCTAGCGCGTAATTTAACTTAGCAGAACAGAATTATGGTTATGAAAGCAAACTCACCATAATGGTTAATGAATGGAGTGCGTAATTAACTAAAAAGTATATGTATTTGAAGATAATTCAATTTAAAAATGGCGAGATACGTATAGGAGTACTGTCATCATGTGTTGAAAACTAAATACATACAATGCCATTAAACTTAATTTGAGAATGTGTATTTTTAAGTGCAAATAAAGAGCGTAATTACAACTCTAAGCTGGTATGATACAAGGAAAATTATGGAATATGCTGGTTGTGCCATGTGCTCCAGAATGCTTGGGACAATTTTTTGCCCATGATTTGGTTCTGAAATGCATGTTTTGATTTCCTTACAATCTGGTTTACTAAAGTGTTAATTTAAAGAAATAAATATCATTGATCATTATCTTTGAAATTGTAGACTGTTGGGAGTAAACGCATTTATTAAACATTACTTTTGGAATATGAGCCAAGCAGATAGCTGGTAATCACCTGAAGTTTTCCGATGTTTCCTGAGTATCTTAATTTAGCAATAATCTGTTGAAAGGTATCAACTGATAAACCAGCTTATAAACCAGAGCTGTGTTCTTAACTGCTTCCCACTGCCAAAGATTTCACAAACAGAAAATGCACATATGAATATTGCCTGCTATGGGAACAGCTGGATTGCCAGTGTGATTTTTTAAAAGTATACATTGACCGTGTATATGTCTTATCGGCAGTATGTGCCCTGAAACATTGTCATAATGGTGAAATTCATGGGAATAACCCTGCAACAGGTCTCAATGATGACATCATTCCACAGTTGTATTCTTGCCAAAGCTTACTGGTCCCTGACAGGTTTTGCATGAAGCAATGCGTATCTATACAGTGATATAAATAAATCAATCAATAAAATAAATAAATAAATAAATAAATAAATAATTCTTGCCCATGCTATATATGCCTCCATCAAAAGAAATTATTTTGTTTCTTTCTTTGTTGTTTGTTCACACAAGATCAGACGTTCTGAATACCACAGATGCACTAATTGGCTTATTTGATCCACTTTGGGGTTGCCAGTCGTTGCTTTATTTCGGTTTTGGTATTAGACATGTTAACTTGTCAGGGCATGAAAAGCTTTCACTTGTGGTGGCAACATCCAGACGTAACCCCTTTTCAATTAAAATAGTTCTCTTAATTTAAAAAGCAAAGAAAACGTGAACAGAAGACGAGTTTCAGAAATCAAATTCAGAAAACATCCACAAACAAATAATTCTTATGAACATGGCTGCACTGGACAGTATACGCCATTCTCCATTGCTCACTGATTGGTTACTCTGTTTCAAATCTTTATATGCCAAAAGTTAAAACGTCATCAAGTGTCAAAATTAATTAGTGAAAATTTGCCAATCGGAACCTGCAATTTCAGTGAGGAAATTATTGCGGTCCGTTGCAGCCAAATGTGTTTTCAGGCTAATTATTTACTTTGTCACAATTTAATTCTATGATGAAAATAATTCTCAACAAAATAGAGAAAAAAATAATTAGGACCTTACTTAACGAAACCTCAGAGGACAGGATGGTTACCACATCTTCTAAAAGGAAAAGGAAGTGGTAACTGAGAGAGACAGAGAAAGAGAGAGACAGGGAGAGAGAGAGAGAGAGAGAGAATGTTATTTTCCAAACCTTGCTGGGTCGGCCATGAATCATGTTTGTCCCTTACTTTGTCCCTGACTGGAGTTTGATCCTCCTGATGTTCCTCAGAACAAACCATTTAAGAATTAAAATGAGGTGTTTTTGGATAAACGCAAAGAGGTGCGACACGGAGAGAGATGAAATATCAAGACCAATGACAGAGTGAAACAATATCATTTGGAGAGTATAGCAATAAGACAATCTACAACTGTCCGACTAATAAGGCTGAAAACTATTTATCGGTTGCTAATCAATTTTGTTGATACCAGCTTGTCAACAACCAGCAGTGCTACATTTGTTGACAGATTTATACAGATGTAAAATGTTGATACACAAAAAAAGAAACAGGAAACTCAAAATGACAAATAAATATAACTTAAAGTGTATAGTGCAGGTTAATTTTCAAAGATTTTGTACTATTTTCTTGTGGGAAATAAATATCTGAACGATTATCCACCTTATTCCTGAGGGCGCTACTGTAGATATGATGAGGGGTGCAACTTCCGGCGGAAGTAGTTTTTAGCGAGTGGCTAGTCAAGAACAGCAGTGTTTCTTTCAGTTAACTTAGCGATTACAGCTTGTTTTTTTTTCACAAATTAACTTGCTTTTCTTAAAATGTCCCTTCAGAGCTCCGGCACCTATTGTGCTGTTCGAGGCTGAACAAACAACCAGAGGAAGCTACATTTATGGTTTGATCAACAGTGTTTTAAACACGCACCCAGAACATAGGGGATTGTCCTTGTGTTCAGCGAAATGGTTTCCATCGCCTACCTACAGAAGAGTAAGCCAGAATTTGGCTGAAAAACTGAATTTGAAAAGACCCCCGAAAACATTAGGTGCTCATTTCATTATGTCGACAAACAACGATTCCTACTTTATGGCTAGGCTCAGACAGACCGCCGCAGAGGAGACGCCGGGTCCTCAGAAGCATTTTGACAGCAGTGCCAGGAGAGCACAAGGTATGATTTCACGTGTAGGGAGGACAGAAAATTGTTGTATTTGTCCGGTAATGCCAGTCAGTGTAACTAACGTTTCATCCTGTAAAGTTTAAGATGAGGCTGTAGAAGTAGCAATAGTCTACTACAATTTGAAAATAGCCTACTCTGTTCCAAACAATAGTCTTGCACTCCAAACCTCATTTCACTAAAATTAAAAGTAAGGGAAAAATGGATTCACTGTGTTTTACATGTTATAGTGTTGGATTAGCTATCAACTTAATACCGTACAATGTAGTTGGCTGGAGTAGAACTGATTTGACTCGTACTGTCGGATGGCTTAATTTACTCTATATAACAATCCATTACGTTTCATATGTAGAGCAATATTTACCGCTGAAATAGTGTTTCCTTCATAAATATTCTCAGAAAGTACTTGTATATCTGTTTTAAGGTACATAAGGTCGTATACTACCTCCTTTAACAAAACGCGACTGACCCTGTTGCTGTGGAAGTACTGCATACGCTTCGGAGCTTTGTAGATTGTTCATAGCTTCCCAATCTGTGGCAACGAAGTCGCTAATGTAGCCAAATGCGCTAGTGTGGCCACTGCTTCAGGTCGTTCTCCCATTCTTCGATAGTAGAAGGCAGCGGTTCCGTAACTTTATCCCGTCTGAGGGCTAAAAGGTGATGTTCCCTCATATATTATTTTCCAATCGCTTAAAAAAAGAGGATTTGCGTGAGCCGCTACCATAGTAAACAGTTCAGTGACAGGATGCAGCGGAAGTTACGCCCAATATTCGCACAAGGGATCATAGGACGTGGGTATAAGGTGGATACATCATATTTTATGTTGTTGGTTATCAGAAAACGGTATATAATACGAAAAAGTAGGTACTTTTAACAGCGGTTTACGACGTTCCCCTTTCCTCCCATAATGCAATGCGCTACGTCACAAAAGGTACAGAAGAGCCTGTCAGAGTACGACGCTCAATGAGCCTGCACTATACAGCAGCTTGCAATGGTGAATTATTGTGTTTGTGCAGGGTGTAAGAATACGTCCCAAACAGGGCACAGGGTCCATTCGTTCCCTGTCAAAAATAAACAAATATTATGCCAGTGGGTTCAATTTGTCCGCGTCAGACGAGCTTGCTAGATCCACGGCTAGTGCTACTGATCAATGGTGATCCTCAAGTTCAACCAGTTTTCACAATGTTAGTGTTTTTGGCTAATTTAGTTGCAGTCTTCCCGTAGAAAAGTAAGAATTACAGCTAGTACCATACTATCGAAGCATGGGACAGTCAAACGGATATGTTTACAACGTCAGGGAAAATGGAGAATCCCGATAAAATAAACATCAGTTTGACAGGCGGGGTGGGAACTGGCAAGCTACACCCAGGCTAGTTAGCATGATGCCTTCGTTATCATTTAGCTAGTACATGTTTAATCAACGACTTCATCTGAACATATCACATTATCACAGCAACTAGATGGACAGAAAACGTTGGCTTCTTCACTCAGTGTCATTCATACGCCGTAAAATATGTGTTGTTGTTGTTACGGTTTTCACTGCTGATCGTAGACTAGCTCTAGGGCTAGTTGCTATATAGCTACTCACCAGGACACCTCGCCAACCCCCCACTCGTTCGCCTCCGACCAAGCATTAATCAGTCTCTGAGGGCCAGTATTTGTTGTTTTTTCCTCCCCTCTTTCACGCCTGACCGGCTCAAAATTTTTTGGTTGCGGCCCATCATAAATTTCTGCAGTGTTTCTTGCTACCTTCTCAAGCTCCCAATCACTCGCCATAGTAAGCTGAGGCTACTTTCCTCCACGACTCCCTTACGTGACGTTGTTACCAGGTTATGTTAAAAAAAAAAAAACAGCTACTACAGAAACAGACAAAAAGTGTCATTTAACGACATTTGTAGATAGTTTTTGAAATATATATATACATCTTGAAGGCTTTATGAACACATTAGTCGAGAGTAGTGTTTAACCTGCACTATGCACTTTAACTCACAGTGATGAATAAATTTTATTTAAACTTAATAAATTTGGTGTCACAATTTGAAAATGAGAAATGCCAAGCTCTGCTTTGGACCCACTCCTGACTCAGTTTCCTCTGTCGTGCGATTGAGTAATATTATCTTCAGTGAATAAAGAAGCGCATTTCACTTTTAATGTGATCTGCTTCTGTCTCTTCTTCAAAAATTAGTGACACAAGCCCTGTTTTCGAAGAATGCCTCGACTAGGAATAGATAATTTTATTTGCTTATTTTTTTTCAAGAACAGTTGTCTTATTTTATGTAACTTTTTTCCAGATTCTCAAAAAAAAAAAAAAAAACACTTAGGGCCTGATCTACTAAAGCTTTGCGTGTAAAAAATTGCGTGCAAATGCCATATCCCCTGCAAATTAACCAGCAATCTCATCCACTAAGGGTGTGCACTGAGAATTGCATCTTTGAAGTGTGCAAATTTGCACATTCTATGCAGTTTGTACTTTTGGCCCTGATGAATATGTAACAAGGGGCGTGCCTATCTTAGCGTGCAAAATATGGGAGGAGAAAATGCTAATACAAAATTTTAGCACATGCATAGTGACTTATCAAACCTCAAGGCAATTTCAGTGATGGTGATTGCGTTTGCAATTTAATACCTTTGAAGGGTAGGTACTAATTGGCTCCACGTAATTACGCATAGACAAGGCTGCCATTATTGCCGCGAGGAGAAGACACGGGCGGCGAGTACACCGAGAATGGGTGTTCTTCATCCGTGTGACAGTGTTTAGGATGTCAGAGGAGAGAATAATCCAGACATAAGGCCTATCCAGCAATGTCATTTTGGAGCTGTTAGATGAAATAAGGGCTGATTTGGAACCAGTTACAAGAAGAAGTCATGCCATACCGTTGCTCGCTTCCCAAGAGTAATCAGAGCGATTGACTGTGATCTGCAAATTGTTCCCCCCGCAAACACTGAGCATGCAGTTATAAACTTGCACCTTCTTTGCCAGTTATTTTAACCGGCACATTTTTTGCCAGTTATTTTAACCGTAATTTTACAATCAGTTTATAACACATATTCCGCGTATGTTAACTGTAAACCACAATTAAATGTGCGCAGTACTCTACTTACAGTTAAAATAACATGGCGACAATGCGTTAATTTAACTTTAATGAACTCTGGACCACTCCCAAAGTGGAGGAGAGTATTCGGTGGAACGATGGATAGGGGATCAGGAGGAAGGCGATGTTGTATGGACTTGGTCTGTGATTGTGCGAACATTGGGAGCCCCAGGTGGCGAGACTCAGGGTGGGGCTCGCGTCTCTCGTCGGAGTCCGTGTAGGCTCCTAAGCCCCCAGAAGGTGTTAATGAATCGAAAATAGATGGGCACTATGTATGTCGTCGATATAATTGCGACTATAGCTTGCATTAGAGTTTGACGTCTGGTGGCCAAGGATTTTACTCAGGTGGTCCGGCCCTCCTCGTCTGGATGCTGTGGCGGCTCCACCAATGCGAAAGGATGCCCGGGGAAGTATTCGGGCGAAATATTGGATATAATTCAATTAGATTCAGTTCTGTTTATTTGTATAGCGCTTGTCGCGGATAGATTGTTACAAAGACGTTTTACGTTGAGAGATTAAATAAATGAAAGGGCAGTGCCCAGCCTATTAAGCAAATGAGGCAAAACTCCCAGTAGGGAGAAAAATCCTCTAACGGTGGTGAGAACTCCCCAGTGGGAAGAAATCTCAGGAGGAACCCGGCTAAGGTGGGGAAGCCCATCCTCCGCGGGCTAGCTAATTAATAGTAAAGTAAAGTAATAATATAATATATGGCAATAGAGTTCAATTAGAGCCTATTTAAACAGGGATGTCTGTAGCTCCAGGAAGTGGCATGTCGGAGATGGTGCAAATCTAATTCGAACATGGCGTGTTGGTAATGAATAACGGGTCTTGGGGACAAGCGTGGTTATTGTGTCTAGGGGTGACGTAGTTTTATATTGGCTTGGACGGACTGAGGGCAGAATCTAGGCGGAATAAGAATATGGGCTGAGAAATGCCAAACTGATCCGTTTAACCACTCTTTATCTTGAACGTGAGACAGTCGGTGGAGTAGGATGAGATGTCGTTCAGGCTGGCGTGGCGAGGGGGATTATAATTAGTGGAGAGTGGAGCGAACTCGGAGCATCTCAAAAACCGAAGAGAGCTAGTAGGAACATGGCTTTTAGAGTGGAATCCGTGGGAGGAGAGTGGTACCCTGAGCGCGTCATCTGGATGCAGCGAGAGAGGAGGTCTGCCGTTAGGGGTAAACGTTTGGCCGGAGCGAGAGGTTCTCGTGGATGCAGCGAGAGAGGAGGTCTGCCGTTAGGGGTAAACGTTTGGCCGGAGCGAGAGGTTCTCGTTTACGTAAACCTTTAGTACTGACTGCATGTGAATGTGGGAAATTGACGGGCACTGATAACCAGCGGCCGGTCTGACGAAGAGGTTGATGCTGCCAAGATAGACTTGTATTGAGGCTGGTCGAACGTGGTGCACAGAGTGGATGTAGAAAATGAAGCTTGTGATAGGAACTACGTCGAGGGAATCGAAAATCTTGGGGCTGCTTTTGCATCCAAAAGTGAGACGAACGGCAAGGTAGGAGCGCCCCTTCCAGGAAACGCCAAAAAAATCCCTAAAAAGGTGGGTGGAGTGGGACGACCTTAAAAGCGTTTATGATATCGGCTTTAGCCAACCAGGCGCCGCGACCAGCGAGGCGGATGAGTGGTGAGGCGAAGGACAGTCAGTAAAGGGTTAAACACTTTTAAAACTTCTCGCAAACCGCGCTAGTTTCCCCCGGTTCAAAATGTTTTCCGCTTGCTTCTGCTTCTACTGGTTTTGCCTGCTTCAACTACTTCCCTTAGTTTTTTTTTTTCACCCCGTCTTTGCGCCGAATACCGCAACGGAGAATGCACTAAGTATAAATGCCTCCGCGCTCTATTGGGGTGCGTGCGCAATCCGTGAATGGAGCCAGACGAAGGTATAACTGAGGCTTAAGGTGGATACGCGTGCAGTATCTGTGGATGTTTGTTGACGAGGCAAAGTGCACCCATAGCCGAAGCGCTAGCTAAGTGCTAGAGAGCTGCGCCACTGTGAGTGGCCATGAGGAGGATACGCGTAGTATCCGTGAATGCTTGCCGACGAGGCAAAGTGTACCGAAAACTGAAGCGCTAGCGAGGCACTAGTGAGCTGCGCCACTGCGAGTGGTCGTTAGGTGGATACATGTAGTATCCGTGAATGTTTGCCGACAAGGTAAAGTGTGCCGAAAACTGAAGCGCTAGCGAGCTGCGTCACTGCGAGAGGCCGTGGGTTGGATACGCGTAGTATCCGTGAATGTTTGCCAATGAGGCAAAGTGTACCGAGAACTGAAGGGCTAGCGAGGCGCTAGTGAGCTGTGCCACGCGAGTGGCCGTGAGGTGGTTATGCGTAGTATCCGTGAATATAAGCCGGCGAGGCGAAGAATGTCAGCATTTGTCATGATTTGACAATTTTATAATAAACTCGGCAATCATTCAACAGCACCATAAATGTATGAGTTATAATTTGCGAAGAACACAACGTGCATATATAGCAAGAGTTGCTCGGACTAATAGGTAGAAGCGACTACGCACTGTAGCACCACTATGGAATTATATGGCGTTTGCTTCCGCACATCGCTGACCACTAAGTTATCAATATGTCTGATTTCTGTGCTCATGTAACTCGAAAAACAACAGATTTACGAATGGCTGTGAGGTGGATACGCGTGCAGTGTCTGTGAATGTTTGCCGGCGAGGCGAAGAACGTTAGCATTTGTAATGGTTTGACGATTTTGGGATATACATTGCAATCGTGGCACCATAAATATATGGCATTTAATTTGCGAAGAATGCAACGTGCGTGTATAGCAAGAGTTGCTCAGACTAAGTGGTAGAACCGGGGAAAGTCCAATTTATTTTTTGGAAGCTTGTTATACGTTGCACTATGAAATTATATGGCATTTTCTTCACGCATTGATGACTACAAGAAATATTAATAAGTCTTGATAATTTCTGTGCTAGTGTAGCTCGTGAAACAACGCAAATTTGCGTAGATTAGCTTGCGAGGCTCATACAGCAACAAGCCACGAGAATCCGCTCTACGGTCTGAATGAAGTGGCAGCTAAATGGCATTGTTAGGTCCAATGCAGCTGAGTGATGGTGAATATACTTGCTGCAAAGTCAGCGAAAGTTTCGGATTTGCAGACTGTCATCCTTTCGGAGTCACTTCAAATATATGGACATACCCAACAGGCAATTGCTTGCCGTACGGCCGAAGCATAAAGCGAGATCGAGAACGAGTGTAAAGAAATTGTCCAGTTCTTCCCTCCGATGATGTAAGGACTGGGAAATTCTGTTTCGTAAAGTGGGACGGCGAAAGGGCGAACTCGGTTCGCGTGAGCTCCCCGGAACGAGCGGGGGTCGGGTGTATGGGCTGTACGGGGTCGATTTTTTTTTTTTTTAACTAACTGATTGCGGAAGTAGGGGCGACAAGTAAGTGGTATGGTAAAAGCCAGTACCGTCGTAGCGTACAGCGAGACGGAGAACGAGTGTATCGTAATCGTCAAGTTCTCTCCTCCGATGAGGAAAGTACTGGCGGATTGTGTTTCGGTAGGATGAGACGGTAAAGAGCGAACTCGGTTCGCGTGAGCTTCTCGGCTACGAGGGGCGTATGGGAGGTAGGGAGGTGGCTAGTGTGTGCTGAAACGGAGGTGAGGGGGAACTGCGAGTGGCCGAAGTAGTTGATGGGAGGGGCGGACCTGTAGGAGGAAGCACAGAATTAGTGACTTGGGAAATGGGGAGGGGCGCGGGAAAGAGGCTGAAGGAGCCCGGAAGCAGGGTTTCGTTCGGCGGAAAGGATGGGGGGGGGGGGGGATGCATGTGCACGGGGCAAAAGTGCAGCCTGCGAACACAGGGACGGAAAAAAGGGGACAAAAAGACACCGAAGAGGTTGTAAACAGAGGGAGCAGGCACGGGGGGAGAGACTGGCTGGTTTGCGGAAGGAGTGACTTCCGCCGAATCTGGAGCTGGAGGCCATCGCCAAGCGTGATGACGTGGCGCTGGGGACGTTGATGGCGGAACCTGGTAGAGCTGTGTGGTCTGCATACATCTGGTCTGCACATGGGTAGGATCAGCTGCTTTGGCGTGTAAGTCAGTGAATTATTTTTGCGGGTTGGCTTTGTTGTCGGAGAGGTGGAAGGGAATTTTCTTCTGCTTAAGTGCCTAATGGAGTGTGGCGATGGTCGAAGGTGGTGCCTGGGATGAGCTTGAAGTGCGAGCCGTGGTAAGCCTTGCTGGGGAGCCGCGGGCTCTCGCTTCTGAGTGCCGCTGTTGAGGAGAGGCGTAGCTACTGCAAGACGGCGGTCTGGAATTGCTAAGGCATGGAGCCCTCGGTCGTAATCGCTGGGGGAGCGTGGTTCGGAATGTGAGCACCACGATTGGGGCAAGCGGGTGACGCTTCGTGGTGGAGGTACGAAGATGGCAGAGCGCGGGCGGGTGCGTGGAGGAGAAGAGGAGTTGCAGGAACGGATTGGGAAGATTCCTCTGGAGCAACAGAGTCTTGAAAATATTCTGTGTCCGAGGGACTCTGCGGGATTTTGCCTTGCTTCAGGTAAGCGACCTCTTGCTGTGCACTCGGCTGTCTGGTTTGCGAGTAAACGACGCAGAATCGAGACGAGTGGGGATTGTGGGAATGAAGGTGGTATATTATTGGCGTGTGGACGAATAGGAAGGCACATTGGGAGTGGTCTTGTTCATTAATCTTTGTTATCGGGAACACCCTGTAAAATTCAGTTAATTTATAACAGTGTATGTGCTTCCTCCACAAGCACCTACGACTCCATCGAGTCAAATTTCATCTTGCGTTTGCGTTCGTCCTTTTT